>JARUPZ010000009.1:0-1200000 GCA_031213475.1 Nereocystis luetkeana | reverse complement strand
GCTGTATCAGGTGCGACGTGAAACTCGCTTAAGTATGTACAGTACGACGTAAAGGTAACGATAGACGTAAGGGTGAACGTAAACGTAAAGGAAAGGGTAAAGGCAAAGGTAGAAAAGAAGTATTGATAGAGGTAAAGGTGAAGGTGAAGGTAAAGATGAAGGTGAATGTAAAGGTAAAGGTGAAGGTAAAGGTACAGGGCGCGAAGGAATATGGGCGCTACAGGCGCAGCATATGGATGTTGTGCTTACAGGGCGTGGACGCTACTGGCGCGGCATATGGGTTATGTGCTTACGGGAACTCGGGTGTTTTTTATCATGTGATTCACAGACATTCTACTACAGTAGGTACAAGCTGATTTCCCGCCATCCATGACTCGATCTACACGTAAACAATAAAGCCAGCATATCGTCCCGCAGCGGCGGCGTGTTGAGGTGTTTCGTGACTACAGCTCTCCATCCGCTCGTTCAAAGTACGGACAGCTGCACTTTCGAGGGTTCTTACGCCCCTCAGTTCTGATACTCTGCTGCTGCTACGAACGCTTTCCTGGTTCGTTTCCGTCAGATGAAAATGGTTTTGGATCGGTTAACCAAGTTCTCTGTGCCCGTCTCCATGCGGCCAACGATTACTTCGGCGGGGGTACAGCCGCTGCCGAACCTACCGCAGAGAACTGCGAAGCCGCAGTACGATCGGGCAACGCATGCCATATTTTCGGCTGCCATAGGCGACATGGTTCAAGGCAAAAGGGGATCCAGTCTCGATAGGTGAAGCACCCAACCTGAACACCACACCACCCAAACATTGCGAGAGCATGTGTAGAGGGCAAATGCATCTCGGGTGACGGTAGCAGTGTACTTAGTCGCTTGCGTTGTCTCTGTACAATTGTTCATCCCCCTGTTTCCAGGCGAGCAGGCAGCAGCTACCAAGGACGTATATAAGTCAAAGCGAGCCTATGGCAGCAGGCAAAATAATCTGATCGTCGAAAAGGGACAGGAAAAGTTAGATCACTACACTACCAGGGTGTCTTATTACCGCATCGAGCACTCCACGTACATCATGCAGTTCATGGAGTAACGAAGCCGATGCATAAAAACCCGACCAACTTGACATTCAGATCACTGCAACGCTTCGAGGCGGAAGGTGCACGACAAAAGCGACACGTGCAGATCGAAAAAGAGAGGTGAGTCAACTACATCACTGTGACGAAATATATCGGTCGTCGAACATGAGTACGGGGTGCTCCGCCTTTTTTTTTTCTCTTCCTACAGCAGTCTGGGGCCAACTGATATGGTTCCGGCGAGAAGCAACAGGAATAAATATCGCGGGTGGTTTCGCCTCCACATTACCCTCGCGGTATCATTGTCTGCTGTGCCATCACAACTCATACGCGTTCCATACGCACCTGAAACCTACGATACTGCAGTACTACAGTACCAGGTACGTCGTATGAGCTGTATGTAACCTGTCCAGCCACACTTCTCCTCTTCGTCCAGATCGGTGCTGGCGGAGGAGTTACACACGGAGGCAATTCGAGTTCAAGGGATCCACAAACTAGCTCAGGTGCAGCAGAGTGTGAAACATACTGTTCTTCGTTCATAAAATGGTGTGGTGACATATACTTGGAAAATAGCGAAAGGAAGCCATTGATGGGTTGGGTACCAATAAATGCTGAGGTTGGACTGAGCAAGGGCGATTTTCGAAGTTTCGTTGCAGCCACGTTTGCAATGAAATCCTCTGGGGTCGCTATCACTTTGAGCGGACTGGTCTTTTACCACGGCAAATGAATTGGAGTTTTACCAGCCGAAATATCCGCACCCACTCTCACGCGTTATTGGACAAAAACACAGTTTTACACCTACACCGCGCGTTTACCACTACGCTATTGCTTTTTGTCCTGGCTGCAGAGGAAAGCTCTGTGCAACTCATGGGAGGCGACTAACGTAGACAGCTGGCTGATGAACATGGGGCTAAAACGAAACCGGTACGTCTTTGGCAGCGGCTGTCACGCGTCGTCGATATTTCGCTTGACATCGACATTGCTGAGTTGTGGGAAAGTCAAAGCATGCTGTGAAAGTTCATGCACAATGTGTTCAACTGGGCACCAGGCTACATTCGACATTAAGACATATCTGGCACAGTATAGGCGGACCAGTAAGGAAGATGTTATTTAATGAGACAGTAAGGCTCACTTTTTGGGGGAGCCCAAGTATTTTGGATTAGGAAATCACTCTCAGCGGCAAGCGTCACTACTAAATGCTACATACTATAGTAGGCCATGCTCAAGGTTACTCAAGGATGGTGTCACAGTAGTAACATTTCAAGGCTTACTGAGATCAGTGATACCTTGCAGGTGTTCCTTATTATTGGCGGGGTAAGACATACCTTATACCTGGTACCTGGTAGTGCACTTGTATGTGCTGCACTTGTATGTACTGCAGTTGTATGTACTGCAGTCTTTATACTGCAGTTGTATGTACTACAGTTGTACCGGTATATACAACAGTTGTATGTGACCTTGGAGCTTGACGGTGCATCACCCCAGCGCAGATCAGTGCGAGCATTATCTCAGATCCGGGGGGAGTCACATAGCAGGCTCTTATCCTCCCTCTCCCCTACGGTTCGTGCCTCGCATTTTGATCGCGAGAAGACTTCAGCCCCTTCTTCCCTTGTCGACTCGCATCGATGTGCGATGTAGCACGGTGGTTTCACCATCAGCCACATCCATCCCTTCCTTAGCAACGCTTGCTTCTGCTTTCTCCCGGCTGGCGTTGCTTCTACATGACGGCTACCTATCTATGATACCTGTCACCTTTCACGCAGGGAGCTGCGGAACCACCTCTTCCGGCAAACCATGGTGAAAGCCCGCCTTGTGCGTGTTCAAAACTCACACATGGTGGCCAAAACGGCCGTCCAGGTTGACATACCCGACTTTGAAGCACGGTCAAAGGGAGCGGCTCGCGCAGGTGACTACGCCTACGTGGTGAAAAGCATGTCGAAAGCGTGTCTTTGAAGCCGTCGGCCACCATTGAACCATCGAAGATAAATTGATGAGTGGGTGAATGCAGGGGCTGTGGGGCGATCTGGAAAGGACTGGCGGCGCCATACATTTGCGCTCCGACTATGGCTGTGTGCGCGTCACACGTATTTACACGATTTGTGTGGGTGAGCGCTTCATGTTGATTGGTGTGCCATCGCAGAAACCTAACCCCCTGGTCGGCCGCAAACCGCCGCCTTTCCCCCCACCCCAAACACGTCCATAAAAGTAAGTAGCAACCAAGAAGAAGATGAAGCCACCCCCTGGGCCTTTACGGCATCGACCCGAGGCTTCCTGGAGGCAAGGGCTTTGGATTCAGGCTATGAATGGCAGATGGAAAAGTTCCACACGAAGAGATCCGGAGAACGCACTTTAGCGAGGAAAAAGCGGCGGTAAGGGAGGGCGAGCTGCCGGTGATTAATATCCGTGACAGTGCACATTGCATGTACTGGTACTGTAGCTGTGTGTTGTTGTCACGGCGTGAGTAGGACCATGGGTGTAGTTGCTTGGCTGCTTCTGCTCGGAATCTGTAAAAATATTCTCCTAATGTCCCAAATATCCTATACACAAACCCATGCACGAAACATATCGGTCCTTGCCCGCACATTCGGTTTCCCAGGCGGAGGTACACGACAGAGCGAGAGGAGTCTCTGTCTAAGGACCACTTCAAGGAGGGAACGGACGTGCTGAAGCAAAAATTGATGAAGAGATGTCGTGCGGAGGAGCAAGTAGACCGTCAGCTCGAATTCGTTTTCAGGTGCACATGACACCTAAAGGGCGGGTTTTCATGAAATATCGTCAGGGCGAAACCAGAACATCACCAGTCTAATAGCTAGCTGGCGTGCTCACTCGAGCAATAAATTTGTTGCACCACCCATACAGTTACAGTGGCAGTCCCATTCGCCACGTTTATAGCGCCAGGCATCTAATACATTGATTCGTACTCTGAAGTTGACGAAATCTGCGCGTGCCACTCAATAACGAATGACCATGCGTCGACGTTTGCTATGCTCCACATGTATGTTCGCGGAACCACGCTGCAATTGATGACATTCCGCTATGGTGCAGGTGTTGAGTGATCGTACGCTGAAGTTGGCGAAACCTGCACATGCCATTCGGCAACGAATACCACATGTCGACGTTTGCTCATACTCGACCTGTAAATTAGAATACCCGGAGTGACGGCGCGATTTATGTGACTCCGTCATGGACATGGTGCAGGTAAAAAAGCGACCGTATGATGAACTTAGCGAAACCTGAACATGCCGTTCGATAACGGGTGACTATTATATGACGTGTGTCTACGTTTGCTATGCTCCAACTGTATAGTTCTATGTTTCCCGGGACGACGTTGCGTTTGATGCGACTCCGTCATGGTGGTGGCCCAGGTACAAAGCGATCATGACCGAAAACCGGAAGTACCGCAAGCAGCAGTATACTATGAGGGCAGACGTGGACGCGGAAGGACTGCTGAAGGTGCCCGATTCATATACAGGATGACCGACGTATTGTGATGCATGGTTGATAAATAAACACGGTCTTGGATGAGTTGACTGCATGGTGTCAATTTTACCAAGTTTTCGGCTATATCGTTCTAATCGCGATCGTAAAAAACCCTTGCCGAAATACCGGGCGTTTAGATGCACAAAGAGAGGCCAACGGGGGGTGTCGTCCATACGCGGCGAACCGCGTTCACCTGATTCATTGGTGGGGAAACATATTTTTTCGTCATTTTATCTTGACCTTCTCGGTGTCACCTGGGAGTGCCATTCCCTCTTGACATATTCACCTTTTTCTCAACTGCTGCAGCGTGATCAAGCCAGCCTCGATTCAGATCGTCGCGACTACGACCTGTTGGTGAGATCACACGCGGAGAGATGCGACACAGCTGGAGCAACAAGGGTGGTGTCTGCCGCTACGAGGTCAGCTCTGTTGAACGTTGGATTTAGTGGTAACAGGTATATGGCATGTTGCAGGGGCACGGACCCCTGAACAATTGTCTTCCAAACTCTGTGCTCTGAACGCCTGCAACCATTAAATACCGGGTATGATTTACCCACGAGCTTATCTCATACAGACTGAGTGTTTGAGCGTAGTAGTTCACAAACTTGAGTCGACGAACTGCTGCCACAAAGAAAAGTCGTGCGCCCAATCATAAGGACGGGTCTGCATCTAATATGTGCGTTGGGGAGCGCGAAAGCCAGTAAACTATGAATAAGGACTACAGGGGAGGGGTGAAAAACTTATACCTTGATTTTTTTTACTTTTTTTTGCAGCGAAGACGATCTACTGCGATCGTCCCATGTTTCCTCTCTGGGTGCCAATGTTACTTGCACGCCCTCACAGAGTGGAGAAAACGTGCCGCGAAACCCTGGAAGGCATTCTCGCTCTGTCCATGGAGGTGGTCAGGTACAGGGTATACAGCGAGCACTACAGAGAGCCTGATGCGACGGCGCCGCAACAAGATCCCATGCCTGTCCTCCAGTGGATGGACTTGAAACGGAGCTTTGTCAGGTGAAAACGCCTTGCAAAACAGTTGCGGGCAGATAAACCAGCCAATTTTACTTGCAGTGTTCTCTACTATTTGACCAGCAAGCAACAACCGCAGCCGATGTTCTTTGCCTCGACCTCGACCGCAAGGGTTACATTACAGTAAGGCTCCCCTGTCAGGAGATTTTCACGGCGGTGGGTTATTATTTCCTGAGCTTCTCACGTGCGTTATTTCCTGACTTCCTCGCATGAAGAGGAGCTCAATATCTCACCCGAAACATGACTTCTTCGAAGCGAAGGTTTTTCGCTCACCCCGACCAAGATGTATATATACTGTATACTCTGTGCGCTACTGGTATGCGCTACTCTAGTTCTGAAACAAAAAATCGCCCCAAAACATGCAACCCATACCATGGGATGAATCACCAAGCAGATATTTGCGGCCGTGCCCTGTCCTAACCGTTGCCCCACTACGTTGTCAGGGGTGGCCCTCTCGTACGTATGGACATCGCAGCCACGGTGGGGGCAAGGGACTGGGGGTACACCCCACTGCTGCCGCTCGCCGTGGGCGAAGGCGGTCACAACGCTTTCTGGGCCTCGCACACTGACGACGAGACGGCGGAGGAAGTGAGCCGCACAACCGACCATCTTGCAAAAACAACAAACATTGGGAAGATCACTGCCTAGATCATCTAGATCATCTACAGCAGTAGATCCTATTAACCTGCCGCTATGATATGTTGTGCAGCATCTGTCACAGTACATATCAAAGCCAGGATACGTGTGCTAGATCACGCAGAATATACAGCTTCCACGCGGCAACAGGAGCTAGACCGTACAGATCAGCAATAGATGATATATCTGCCCTGAAATGTATTGCATGATATAGTGACATCGGTGATCTGTGCGATCTGTGAAAACCAATATCCAGAAACCAGATAAACAAAAAAGGTTGTGGAGCAGATACCGGGTTGTTCATCGACAGCTGTATTGATGTTCATGAATACAACGACGACGATTTCAGTCCTTACACGATATAGACTAGACTGGCAGTCATCGTATGAATATTATTCAGAGTACCTTTTTCCCATCTATAACATGTGCTAGATGGCATCCTCTCCTGCATAGTCTCTACGTCGAATACAACCTGAACTACAGATAAGTGGGTATTGAAATCGCTCGATCATCTAACCCGTCACTACTCCACAATAGGTGGCGAGTTTCCTCGATACTTGTGAGTTTGAAGACTACATCAACGAGACCGGCTGGTGGGCCACACAACGGGAGCCCCTGTTACTAATCAGCAAGACGGGCGACGATGTAACAAGCGTTGCCGATGTCGGCCAAGCTGACCCTGAGGCGCACGAGGGCCGCATCGAGGTAAACCAACCTCACGGTTTTGCGATGGTTCTTCCAATACTAATATTTAAAGCTGTACCGCTCCGGACGTAAATATGAAGACTGTTTTTTGGTTTTCATATTCATATTTATCTTCATATTTATAAGGCAACCGGTTGGTATATAACACGGCGGAGATTTCTACGCTCTACATTTCTCGCACATGTGCGCCTGTGCCTCACGTCTTGACACCAGTACTTATTAGGTTGGCCAACCAACCCATACGACGCGCCACCCTTGCTGTTCGCCCGTCCAGATGACAGACAGCGACGAAGCAGATGCAGCCAACCTCTTAGCGCAGTCCGATTTTACCGAGCTTGTGGGGTCTGCGGCTGACGGCAATATCCTCAACACAGCAAACCCACTGCACGCCTTGGGAGAATGTGTGATCGAGACATCACTGGCGGCCAATCCGCTGCGGGCACCCGAACCGCCCCCGGCAATACCGAAGTTTAGCATGCGATTATGCATGTGCGGGAAAACTCTCACCGGGAAAAGCGAACAGGCCATCCGCCTGGCCGACAGATACTGCCTCAAGGTAGCGAGTATGATTTCTCAAGGAAGCCAGCCAGTATGATGCCTTAAGGTAGCCAGCCAGTATGATGTCTCAAGAAGCTAGCCAGTATGATGCCTCAAGAAGCCAGCCAGTATGATGCCTTAAGGTAGCCAGCATAGTCTCTCAAGGTAGCCAGCATATTGTCTCCTCCAGCCTGACGGCAACAACAATGATCTGGAGTATCTACACTTTCAGTATGCGTGGTCATGGAAATACGACTATTGTCGAGTATGACGAGTGATGAAATCTTACCACAATGTCAAGGTATTGTCTGCGGAAGAGCTAGCTCAGCGGGCATTGGACAACGCGGCGAATGCGATGGCGGCTGGGCGTAAGACTCTCTCTAGGGAGGAGGCGCTGGGGCAAGAAGCAAGCTCGGCATTGCTACAGGGCGGCACTATTTCGGACAAGGTAACGCAATGGGAAGTAGTTAGGGCTTTGATTCGGCTGACTATATTGTAAGTCGCCGACTAGTTATCAGTTGGCTAGGTATTACAGTCAGCAGAGTTCTGCGTCTTTGTGACTGATTCAAGCGTTCGTGGCTCGGATTATTATAAATACGAAAACGTTTTTCGCCACACACAACTAACAACTCACCGGGAAGTTCTTAGTAGGCCAACTCACAGCCTTAGAAATAAAATATATGATTCGCACCTTGCAAACGTTGCTCTTGCCTCGAGAACCCCCGAATCAACGAGAAAGGGATACTTGCCTTACCTTAGACAAATGCACTCTTCGAGCTTCGAATATTGGCTCCAGGCCAAACAAGGCTATTGCAGGATATTAATTTGAAAAACTTGGGCGCCTATATATATCTCTACAATAGTGGCCGCGATTCACATTCTTACCTCGGTCGCGACAGCCTCCAAGAACGGCTTCAGGCTAAACAAAGCGATTCAGTTGAAAAACTTGTGCGCTTACCTTATCTCGTGTGCGCCGACTTCGTGCCCGGTAGTTTGACACTCGTGGAAAATCGGAACCCCCACGCGGCGGAATGATTGTGTTGCAGGTGTACGCCGCGCTACTGGTGGAAGCGATCAAGGGTATCGAGGAGGACAATCGATCTTCGAGAGCTGAGCTGAAAAACATCAGGGGCGGTCAAGGGTCGTCGCCCGACGATGACCGTACAGAATACATGGGTTGGGTCATAGACGATTTTCCTGGAAACGCTGACCAGGTATGATGCGACGAAAGGCTACCATTTCTTGACGTCTGGGAATTCTCCGGGTAAGCCTAACATATAGCCACTAAACGCGTGGGCTCACGGATACCACACGGATACCTACACGGCTTGGACGTTACAAATCTCCTGCTCTTGAACAACTGTGCCTTTCAGCAGCGCGCTACTGTAGGAGTACTGTACGTAGTGAAGTGTTGAAACTGGCGAGAAGTCCGACCGAGGAACCCGACAGAGACTCTAGGTCGGTACCAGCCAGTAGAGCTTGTATTGTCGTCTTTCTTGTCTCCCTTGGTTTCCGAATTCATGTCGGGGAACGATTTTGAAGCTCGTGCTGAACATTGTCGGTTGCCGAACCGCAATACCAGGTAACTGTGATAAAATAATGATGTAATCCCTTCTCGAAAGAAGCATTATTTTTCTCCATAAGCAACACAACGAATTTATTATTTCACCATGGACCATGGACTGACCGACTGGTCAATCACGAAGAATCGTCAGCGCGAAGACTCTTGTCATTTCTTCCCCCCTTTTTTTCAGGCAGCGGTCCTGGAGAAGCACTTGTCGGGCTATGACGAACGTACTCACGTACCGTCTAGAAAAGACGCCGCATCGAAGCTCGCGCCAATGGCTCCTGTACCGCTGGAACATAAGGTCATGCCCCCCCCATCACCAGATGGTTTCCGCTCGCGCTCCCACCGTGGCATTATCGCTACTACTGCTGCTACTACTACTACTACTAATACTACTACTGCTGCTGCTACTACTACTGCTACTGCTATTACTACTTTTACTTACTACTACTACTACTACTACTACTACCACTACTACTACTACTACTACTACTATTTAATACTACTACTACGGCTTCTGCTTGACTCTATTGGACCTTAGAAGGAAAAAAAGTACAAGTACGGCATTGAATAGCCTAGTCTACACGAAGGAGAATCAACTATTGCTAGGCTGCCGGGATAAGGGACGATTACGCTCATGTAGTGTCAGTAATTGAAATGTAGTGCAAGGAGTTTTACGACATGTACACAACATGACACATACGGTACCACACACATGCTGTTGCGCGCGTACACTATCTAAAGACTATACTCGTACTACATTGACAAGACCGACTCCTCGTTAATTTGGTGGCTATACTCGAATGAAGTCGAAAGGAATAATACTGAAACTGATCTCCTTCTATATGTTTCATGACGCACTCGCTGTAGCTGCATTGTGTACTGTAAACGACTAGCGAGATTTGTGCGTGGCGGTCGGTCACTACTGTGTGTATCGATACGGTGCCTGATATGCCTGTGTGTTGGTGTACCATTTACGACGACAGACATATACTGATGCTTGAAAAAAATTACTCCTGCGTTCACAGGAGAAGATTCCTTCGGGAATCGACATGGTGATATACATCGAAACTCCACGGGAAACTGTCCTCCAGCGTAGCTTGGGCAGGTTGTTCGATCCATTCACCGGCGAAAAGTGAGTGCCTGCCTCTCATTAGTGATCCCGTAACAACACTAGAGTCGGTCGATCAATCTGTCGATCTGCCGATTTGTCGATCTGTAGATTCGTCGATATGTCGACCTGTCGATTTCTTCGATCCGTCGGTCTGTCGACCTATAAATATGTCGATCTGTCGATACCCTACAGTAGTTCACGACGTCCCCTTAAACTCGTGGGACATATCAGATCATTCGACCTTTTGAACGTTTGACCATTTGATAATGTACTTACCAAGGTATATACATATTTAGCGGGTCAGCTTTATTGCTGATTTACACTATTAATACCTGAAAAATCTACTGAAGAACATCAAGTTAGTCCAGCTAGGCGGTGTTTCTACGATACGGCTCTTGGACAACGTCTACATACTTCTCTATCGTAACGGCACATGTTGGATCTCCAGTAGATGATCTCCAGTAGATGATATACTGTGTATCGCGATCGATCTGTCTGTCCGGTGCGTCCATCCTCTGACCGTGTCGCCGTGTCGCTGCTCGTACTCTGCTTGCCGTAATCTCGGCAATAGAACTCGAGGCACCACTATCAATAGTACCACCATATAAATAGGTCAGATTTTCTTATCACGGAATGAGCGATATCCATGGCGACGGAATGAGCGAGGACTGTATCATCTTATCATCTACGCGAGAAACGCACTCTACGACAGACAATGGCATACTGCAACGGTTCCATTACACGGCTGCACTACAGTATGTCTATTGCTCCAGTACTGCGGTCAAAGAGTGGTGCAACGGCTCCATGTAGTGTGCGGTGGACTATACGCAGCTGTGCTATCATACTACCAACTGGCTGAGGTGTACGATTTGCTTCAGTAAAAATGTGCCTAATGTATGTTTATTTTTTTCTGAGGTATTTTTCCACTCCAAAGCTATTGGAAGCTTCCGTGTGACTATGCACTCGACTTTGAAATGTGCGAACAATAGCAACAACACCAGCAACAAAAACAACCGCCACAGCATGCGGTGGACGGCGGAACGGAACAATCACGAATCGCCCCCCACTCACGGCCTCGAGCAGTTACCACTTCGAGGGTTCGTTGCCGCAGTATGACGTCGTGTGCAAGGAGAGGCTAGTCCGCCCCGAAGATCCGGCCAACCCGTCTTCGCAGCTTTCCCTGCAGGTTGCTGCAGAGGTGAGTCCCAAAAGAAATAACGCCCCCTCTCGGAAAAGCCATCTTATCGTAAGATCAAACGCGAGCTGCTCCACATCATGTATGGAGGACCTCTCGCGTACAAACTATGAATAAGGCGCTCGACATTTGTTTGCGTGGCGCACTACTTCACGAATCATCTGTATCTAATATCAAGGAGTACGAAGCAATAGCGCTCTGTGCATAGCGCTGGAAGCCACGAGCAGAAAGCTGCGGCAGGGTGGGAGTGCTTTTCGTTTGCGAGGACGATTAGCTTGCTGTTTCTTGGTACTAGCATGATATGATATAACTAGGGATTACAAGGGGACTCTCCACCCCAATGGCAGATAAGCCATGATTTTGATTTAATACTAGCCTTTTTTTGTCGGAACGACCTACGAAACGTGTCACATGAAACACATACAAACAACATACATATAAACGAACCGGCAACACTATATCCTAGGTAAAACCCTTTGAATAATGGATTGACCTCCTTAGCCAAAAAACATGTGTATGGTTCCAGCGTTAACTTATTACCAGGTATGTCCGTTGCCATTAAACCGATGATGATGGAGTTGCGCCGCCGCCACGTTGATCTCGATCCCTGGCAGGAACAATCGTCTGAAGAACTGAAAGCTTTCCTGGATAGATTTGGTACGCTGAGAACGGTGGAAAGCGGGTTAGGCACTCCTGATGCCCTCTTCGGAAAATTGAACAGCGTAGTGTTGGCGATGATTCAAGAGGTGAGTGCATCTTATTCTTACCCGGGCGATATCGTTGTCGCCACCTCTAGGCATATATATATAAGGCCGACACGTGGTCGTGTCCAATTGCATGAACCTAATGGTAACGACAGATGTATATGGCCCACGCATGTATTGTACGGAGTTATATACACTGTTGTTGTCTTCACATTAAATCGTCCTTTCTACCCAGCTTCATCAGTACACCCAGTGTCCGTCCTGATTCCCTATCCTAGAGAGATACTGATTCTGTGGTCACAGACTGTGAGACAGAGGAAGACCAAAAATAAAAACTACCAGGTAAATCGCAAATTCAAGAGTCAAGCAAGTGAAGTGTCAGCGTACCGGGTACGAGAACACAACAACACAAGTAAGACCGGAAAAATAAGAGCAGAAGACAATAAAACCAAAAAAACAAAATCTGAAACGAAAAAAAAAAGAAAAGAAAAAAAGGAAAAACAGAATGCGAACGACGTAAGGACTTCAGAAAGGCTGCTAGACGGACAGCATACGTACTCAGGAACGGCAGGTATCTGCTGCATGGACGAAACAACACGAAAGAGAGGGAGATACAGGCAAAAGTCTGTAAAGAGCTAGTCGAACCGATACCTAGCCACCCGATCTATCATTTCGTTTCTGCATTCGTCGACAGCTGTATCAGAAAAGCTGCCCCTCCCCCCTCCCCCCCTTCTTTTGTCGCCATTCTTGGCGTCCTCTGCTGCGTGGCGCAGCCGGCTCTTCTGTGCTTCGTCCCTGTGCCACCTCGCCATGAAGCAGTCCGCCGCTTCGACGACCCCCCGGTACCACTTCCCGCTCTTCTTAGCCGCCCTCGGCCATAACAACGTCTCTACTCCGAATAGCAGGGGGGAGCTTTCCGTGGACCCCTCGGTGGCTTGAAAAACCCTGAGGTCGTCTGCTAGGCATTGGGCCCAGTTCTTTTCCGGTCGGCCTCGTCCCGGGTTCTCCCCACCAGCCATCGTCCCAAACATCACCCGGTGGGTCAGCCGCTCATTGGTCGTCCGCTGTACGGCCCCCGCAAAGAGGAGGCGTCGTTTGCGGATGGTCGTCTCAATGCTCTCGCATTGTGCCTTTTTGAGGGCCTTGGCGTACGACATGAGGTGGTCAGTGCGTTGCCGGCGCTGGAAGCCAATGATTAGTAGGAGGAGTTTGTGGTGTGCCGTTCTGAGCTCAGCAAAGTGCTCCTGACCAAGAGTCCACGTCACGCACCCGTACAGCAGGGTCTCCATCACCTCGGCCTTTAGCATGCGCACTTTTAGGGTGAGCGGGGCATCCTCCATATCGTACAGCTCCCGTTTAAACCGATTGTAGCATGCCCATGCGAGTCGGATCCGTCGCATGATCTCTGGCACAACAATGTCAGCGCTTGCGACGACAAGGCCGCCCAGGTACAGAAACTGCATCGTCTGCCTATATCTCTGTCCCGCTACTTCGATGACGAGCGGTGAGGTCCGGGGTGCCTGATTCGGTGTCCGCAGCAGCATGGTCTCCGTCTTCTTTTCGGATACGGTGAGACCTGCTGCTTCGAAAACGGCACAATCACGGCCATTATCTTCGCAAGGCCTTCCGCCGACTTGGACACAATGCCTGCATCGTCCGCGTACAGCATACCCCACAATTCCCTCCGTACGTAAGTTAGTGGGTCAGCCTTCACCCCGTCCTCGCCGAGGTCCTCCTCGAGGTGAACCAAGTCCCTCATAATATCTGGGTCTTCACTGAAGCGTATCAGCACAGCGTGTATCACAGCAGCGAAGAAGATATTGAACAGAAGTGGTGACAAGACACATCCTTGCCGCAGCCCCTGAATGACGTCGAACCATTCCGAGTGCTCGCCGTCATCCGTACGCACGCGGGCTCGCATGTCTTCGTGGAACGGGCGGATAACGATAAGCATCTTCTCTGGTACGCCGAAGCGTGCGAGCACCACCCACAGTAGCTCACGGTCGACGGAGTCGTATGCTTTCTGCAGATCGATGAAGCACATGTACAGGGGATTTTTCTAGCTCGTCCGAGTTCTTGCAGTCGGCGCACAACGAACAGCATGTCAACCGTTGATCGTGCTGGGTGAAAGCCGCACTGTTCCTCGGGGAGTATCCCTTTGGCTTCGCAGTAGTTACTGAGGCGGGACGCGACCACTTTCAGTAAAACTTTGCCTGAATGGGCAACAAGCGAAATCCCTCGGTAATTGTTGCAATCAGAGCGATCCTTCTTTTTATGAAGGACCTTAATGGTCGCATCTTTTCATTGCTGGGGGGCGTCACCCGTTCTCCACACTTTGGCAAGTAGGTTGTGAAAATACCGGATGAACTCGGGGTGGTCGATTTTCAGTAACTCGGCCGGAAGGGAGTCTGGTCCCACCGCTTTCCAGTTAGGCATACCCCGAATTACCGCCGTCATATCATCCATGGTCGGTTCATCTCCAAGCGATGGTGCCAACGGCCGTTGTGGAAATAGGGCGCAAATGGTTGGGTCAAGCTTAGACGACTTCGTGGTCAGGAGAGTGCCAAAAAACCTCGCCCACCGTTCAAGAATGCGTACCTTGTCCGTTAGTAGCGTGCCCTCCTCGTCCCGGATGAACTGTTCGCTTCTCGCCTTTCGACCGTCCAACCCCACCGTGGCCTTCAGGTGTTTGTAGAAACCCCGCTGGTCGTTGTCGGCGAGCAGTCTCTCCGTTTCAGCGAGGTACTCTTCGAAGTAGGCGCGCAACGCTGCATCAATCGCCCTTCGTAGATTCGCGCACGCCATCCTCAGCGTCTTCCACGCGGCTCTGTCCTTTTTGATGCGCATGCCTCGTCGGGCATCCTCCCTCGCATCCCATGCTAGTTGTATGGCGGCTGAGGTTTCCGCGGTCTCGCACCACCCGGGTTTGTGTGAGTGCCGTGGTGGGGGAGGTATGTCTTTCGCTACTGCATCAAGAATAGCATCAGCAAAGGATTGAGCCATCTCAGAGGTACTGTTCGGTTGCGAGGGAAGGAACGGCAGCTTTGAAAGGATCCGCGCCACGACTCGCTGCCTGCAATCTCCGTCGGATCGAAACTTCTGCCGGTCGAAAGGCCGAATTTAGTTTTTCGTTCGTACGTGTCTGTTGGGTGCGAAACGACCGCAGAGGCGGACCATTGCATATACGATATTATGGTCTGAATCCGCCTTGGCTGGGGGCGGAGGCTGGGGGTGGACCTTAACATCATGCACGCGAGATCGGTGTGCTTGGCGGGTTAGGATGTAGTCAATCCGTTTTTGGTCGTTGCGGCTGCTGATGCCGTTGAACGTAAGGGATATTCCACCCTTGCGAGCGCTAAAAAACGTAGTCGTGAGAGCGAGCCTATTGTCTGAAGCGAATGCCAGCAAACGTTTGCCGTTGCTGTTGAGTTCATCACGTCCGTACGCTCCAAACACCCTACCGTCACCACACCCTTCCATCCTCTTTCCAGTCCGTGCGTTTGCGTCTACCAGTACGAACAGGCATTCCTTCGCTGGAATCTGCTCAATCATGTGCCCCAATTTTTTCCAAAACTCCTCTTTCATCTGTGCGTTGAGGTTGGCTTCCGTTGGGGCATAGGCGACAGCTAGGTTGACCGCAACACTTTCACCAGTCAGCTCGAAGCGCATAGACATAAGGCGTTCGTCAAGTAACTGGTGGGTATAAACAGACTTACGGCGGTATCGTTTCCTTCACTGCCAAACCAACCCCGAATAGTCCTTGCCTACCATCCGTTTCTTCTTCCCCAGAGCAGAAAACCCGGTATCCTGCTGCAGAAAACTCGGTTTTCCCTGGTCTCCTTGTTTCCTGCAGACCAACCGAGTCACAGCCCAGTTGTCGGGCCTTCGCCAGCACACACTTGGCATGCGCGTACCCGTTCCTCCCTTTCACAGCCAGGGTACGCACATTGTAGGTCGCTACCGTCACGAGTGCCGCCTTCTGTCTCGCTCGAGCCTCGCGTGCTGCAAACTTTGCTAGCCGACGCGTGGTCCGACCCCTCCGTCTTTTTTGTCTTTTTCTCCTTATTTTTCCTTGTATCACGATGTAGGCTCTCTGTTCTCTAGCCCGGTGCGTGCCTTCGTTTCCTATGGCTGGGTTCAGCCGTCCCAGCCCATCCCAACCCCGACACTCTCGTCCTCGCTGTCGGGGTGTTTGCTTACCCACGCAATGCCCAGCCTCTCCTCTCCCCATGCTGTACCCGATACGCTCTCCGCTGTGGCGATGCTCCTCCTCTGCTGTTGGAACGAACCCCTCGGCAATGGGGTTGAAAATAAAACTCATCGCCACCACCCCGCGCCGTCAGTAGTTCACCTACCAGACCGCACAGGGTTCCTCTCTACCGAGGCTGGGGCTCGTATGGCCGCCAGTAGACCGTCGTAGGTTCCGATGGGCTCCGGCCCGCCCCGAGGTCGGGGCAGGCCGAAGCGAGAGTATCTTGACGCCATTAATAGCAGGAACAAGATCCAACCACTGTCAAAATCTGATACCAATATACTTAGGCTTGTTTCGGGGTAAAGGTCTCCGAGGTGTGTGTACAAGTCAACAACTGGTCCCCGTGGATCCCAGTACTCCTTTCGTTTACCTCGCCACTGGACGATCCCATCCTATCGTCAATCGTTACAGGTGCAGGAGAATGATGACACCAGCATCACAAACGGTGAAGTGGTCGACAACGATAACGTTGCATCGGAAGGCGGCGAGAAAAAGGACAGCGGGGACAACTTAGAGGGGGGCGCTGACCCCAACAGCCCCAGTACCGTGGATCCATCCGCGACACTTGGGCCGGTCGATGACGAGCCCGGGCGGTTAGAGCAGCAGCAAGCAGCTGCAGGGGGTGAAAAAGCTTCTAGCTCGCCCGGTGATGGTAATTTAAGCAGTACACTTGAGAACGCCACTGGCAATGTATACGAGCTCCAGGAAAAAGCACCGAGGCGCGAGCTACTGACAGGCGAGTTGGCGGTTGCGGTGTCAGGGCACTGGAGAGCGGCAGAGCAGCAGTTCGAGGGAACGGCACGTCAAGTAAGAAGCAAAATTTGAGCAGATTTGTTGCGCATGCTGGGGTAGGGGTCCACCACTACAGTAGATAATGTATGTTACGTATGAGGTTCCTCACTTGAGGATATCTTTTGTACTAGCACTATTACTATTACTATTAATATTATGTCACTTGAGGAGCTCTTTTCTGTTACAGTAATGTAGTACACCCCACTCAAACACTGACTGACCTTCACAAGAAAGGAAAATGCAGAGAGAGAGACAAGTAATCTCATGATCTACTGTAGATACCAAACGAGCGGTATTGCGAAAACACTATACCAGGTGCTCACTGTAGTGCAATGTTTTTACAACGATATTGGGTAGTTCTTCCTAGGGAGGAGCTTGTGAATCATAGGGTGCTACCCCTTCCGTAGCACGCGTCTTGCATCATTACTATTTGTATTAGCTCAGTTTTTTCTGAATCACCGCTGTGGTCATTTTCGCGAGGGTGAAGCGCTTGTTGCCTGCCGCTCTGGCTCACTAAGCTCTGCTCTGAAACGCACCAGAAACGCTCATACCCCACCTTGAAATGCCGGCCCTCCTCATTTCAATTCAATATTTACGTTCCCAAAAACGCTTATATTTTTCTCCCAGCCCCCCGCCCAAGCCCCTCCCCTTCGTTGACCCCCCCTCCCCCACTTCGCCAATACTGGTACTAATTGACCCTCTCCGCCCTCCCCGCCCTCCCTCTCCCTCCCCCCACCCCCTCCCTCTCCACGCCTCCCTCTCCTCCCTCCCTCCCCCTGTCCCCCCCCCCTTTCCTCCTTTCTTCCCTCCTCCTCCTCCTCCTCCTCCCCCCCTCCCGACCCTCCGGCCATTCGTGTGCAGGTATTCAGGGAGCTCCGTAACCAGCGTTTGCAGATCGGGTCTCATGTACGATTCTTGCGCGATTCGTTCTCCGACTTCCTTCACCGACCGGATGACAAGCAGACCAATCTATCAGAATTCTGCGCGTCCTTCAACTCAATAGAACAGGTATCGGTCGCATCGACATCGTATCACATCGATAGCACAAAACCTAGGGCCACGTCTGTGAATCGGATCGAAAGTGCGATTGAATTTCAATCGGTTTGGGCGAAGTTGGTTCATCTAAATTAATAAATAAATCGGCCTTCCTGAATTGAACGAATGAGTGGAATCGAATGAGTGAAGCGAGCCCCAATCACCCCTTCCTCCCCCCTTTATATTAAATATAGGATGGGTTGGCGTCGGATGGCATCGACACGGTAAATAATGCCGCTCACTACGTGAGCTAGACAACCAGGGTACCATTTTTGTTTTGCGGTCGGTCACAGCTGGCGTTCGAGTTACTGTACGTAGATCATTAGCGCGGGGTGGAGCTCCTTTACTCCGGACAGGGGGAATTATCGTATCACGTAGTGTTTGTGATGAGACACCCACGAGGTAGTTACATACTATGCCCATTGCTGTCTCTGGAAGTGGCCGCACCCGAAAATAATTCAACTCTTTGAAACTGTCATCCTTGTGCAAGTCCGCTTCACAAGCGGTTCTTACGAGTAGTAGGATGCAGCTCACCCTTCACGTGACACGCCGACACCTCACGGCGCTTCCGCTTCGAACTTTGTGCAAGTAATGCGTGCCTGGTCGGTGAAAACTCGACGTGCTCCGCCCCGGCATTGTAGGGATGCAAGGGTTTATGGTCATAAGACTACGGCCATGCATGATAATGAATACACCCCACCCCACTCGGCTGGCGAGGGGGCCAGCATCGACATTAAAATATGTTGTGCATAGATCGCAAAACACTCGCAACCTTTTAGCGATTCCGATGTGGACTGAATCCTAGAGTGAATCGGCTGCGATTCACTCCCCGACCGAAAGCCTTACTTGGTACAGTACAGTACAGTACAGCAGCATGGGTGAATTTTCATTGACACAGCACGGGCTAAGGGCGTGACACATTTTCGACACCGGGCGATTGCAGACTCTGCTTCTGATTCAGCATGGGCGTATGTCATACAGGCATCGATCGTGCTCGTGGTTCAGGGAATACAAGTATCACCAATCGAAGCTGAGGGTCTGTTGTCGACGCTTTCACTTCACTATAGAGTGCTGTATAGTGTTGTATGGTGCTGAATAGTGGTGTAAAGTGCAAAAGAGGAACGCGCAACATCCGGTAAATATGCCGTGCGCTATTGAGGGGGCGACGGGGACGAGGGTACTAACTTTTCAACGACCTTGTTCCCCTTGTTCCCTACATTGAGATCGTTCCGTTTTATGTTGAGCATTTATGTGTCCGTATCAATGTTTTCTCTTGATCTAGTGCAAAAGAGAGGTGGTCTTTGTCGGCTTTTCTAGGGGTCGATGAGGAAGGGAGTGCTAGATTTACGTTATGCATGTTTTCTATATGCTGGATGCAGTCCTATGGCTTGGGCCACCAGATTAACATCTCGTGGGCCCTATAAACTTCATTAAATCTGAAACATGCCTAGAAAGCTCTCATCAAGAGCTTTTGAATGCGACTACTTCCATGTTGTGCATACTGTGCGTGCATGTGCCGCGAAGCCATCTCGTTTCATGTTGAACTCTAGCCATGATTTCATGTATGTATGTCTCCGTATTACATTTCCACGTTGAACAGGACCTAAGGTTCGACGACAGAGCCCGCAAAGAGCTTCTATTGCGGACTGAAGAGTGTCGCTCGAGGCTCTGGCTAGACATTGAGGAACGGGAAGCCTGCGCGGCGGGAATGCTGAGGACCCACAAGGAAGACGGTCAGCAAAATGTCCTGCCACACTCTGATGCTTCTGGCTGGCATGGTATTACTTACCATAAATGCATATCTCGTCGTCGTTTTAGTACGCGGCGATGTTTTGTACTTTCAGCACGTTATCTTGTGTAATATGCCGCTGCACTTCTAGGCGAAAACAACAATGTGAAAAAAACGGTACATGTCGCACTTTCTCCGTCCAACCGCGTCGTGTTCGACGAATGCCCTCGTCACAGGGTGGCTGGAGCGGCAGAAGGGCATGATCTCGAATCACATGATCATACTGATGCAGGCAGAGGTTGAACGTTTCCACGCCGGCACGACGTTACTGAATGATTACCACGACATCAAAACGCAGGAGGTTGCACGCGAAGACACGGTCGTGTTGGTAAGCGGTTCCTTCCCCCCCCCCTGACGTAAATAGGCTGTGCGCTGGGTACTTTTTTATCTGGATTTGTTTAGCCGATCGAGAAAATAGCTCGTCCATCATCAGCATACGCTTTGCGTGCAATTACCGCCTATCGCAATCATAGGTTTGTCCTATTATGCACCGGAAATAGATTGGGCATTCTCGTCTTTTTCTGGTCGTGCGGCTACGTGCAGATGTACAGCTTTTGGTCGCGAAAAGAGGCGTCGGTAAATCGGCGCTCAGTCGTCCGTTCGAAAGAGGCCGCTGCAGCTCCGGGACGATTCCAGACCGAGCGTCTATCGTCCAAGCAAAAACCACCGAAGATATAATAATTAACGAAGCGCTCTTCCCCTCCACCCTACTTTACTCGCATTGTCCATCGACAGTGTCAATGATAGATATACTCTATGCGGTAGTATCCTATTCGATCGATGCTCTATATACAACAGCGATATGGCAAGTCGTATTTTATGCGTCACATGGTATATCGTGCACGCAGTGTGCGTATCTTGTTACTCGACTGACCCTGTAAATACCGGATCGACGAACATTGATAACGAAGTTGCGGCTCGAGAAACTAGCAGTTGTGTCGCTGTACCTCAATTTATCAAGGAAGACACGATGGACAAAGCACTTCCCCCCTCCACACTCCTGCACTCAACAACATTCTGCCCAACTAAACGCGAACGTACCACCGAAAAGAGCAGAGGCGAAGGACGCGTGCTACTGTAGGCATGTATGTCTGCACTAAGGTATATAGCGTCTACTTTTTCTGGAGATGGTTTCTTTCCTTTCTTGAGGAGCTCACTACCCCCGCCCGGCAACCGATTTTGAGACAAAGCGTAACCTCTACTGGGTGTACCATCCCACGGGCCGGGGATATGTCCACTAGAAAAGTAAAATAATCGGCTTGATTGATCGATCGGTTTCCAGCGATATCGATATCAGGTACTACAGTTCCTCAGTTGGTAGTATTCTTTCTGGGCTCAAAAGTCACCAAAAGTGTTACATTACCCCAGTACCTACCGAATGTAGCACGGCTCGTTACCAATACTACAATACCTCCCACATTCCTTTCTCTATTCACAGGTGCCACTCCTGCCTCCAGACACGGAAGGAACCGCACCGAAGGGCGCACCGCCTCGCAAAACAGTCGGAAAGAAAGACAAAGATGGGAAGGGGGGGGGGAAGAAGGAGCAGGAGGGTAAGGGGGCTAAACGACGAAAGTCTACCGTGTCGGGGGAGCCTCCGTCAGGTCCACGTGGCGCTCGCACCGCTCTGCCCCCTTGTCTTACGCCGCCCTCCCTGGTGGAAGTCATCGTTGCCGGCGGCAGTTCACAGGCAAGCAGAACATATCAGAGATTGTGGTTACTAGCCACAGCTTTGTCTACTGTACTTGCTATCCATATACAGCATCGGTGTTGTGCTTGCTATCCATAATATTTTCCAGATTATCGGTATTGTGTCTGCTACCCATATAGTGTCGGCTATCTGCCTGCTATCCTTTTCGCATCCCAGTGGCATCGGCAATGTGTCAGTTACCCATATCGCTGTTTACTACTGGCAGGCCTGCTATTTATCGTGTTGGTAACGTGCTCGCTAACGACAGTGCCGACAGGGTGCGATCCGTGCAGCTTCAATGCGGTCGGTCGCTATGGTTGCCATGAAGCTACCAGTATTCGTTATGGTTGCCGCCCGCATTTTGCGTGTTGTCCAGAAAACATAGAACGAAGCTACCGTACGTGTTGCTTCTCGTTGCCCATATTGTGTCGTACACATGTCCGTTGTAAGGTGTGGTGTGGTGTGCATTGTCAGTATAGTCTAAAGCATATATGTAGCTAATCTGTTCAAGCGAAACGTCTGACATGCATATGCTTTTTCTCTCCTGGCGCTAAGGGAAGGCCTCCGCAAGGTTCAGCGATGGTACCTGACGCGTGCTATGGTACCGGTAGCACTCGTATTGCTCGTTCGGGTTGGGATTAAATCTTCTATTTTTCCTCAGGGTCGGTTTGTGGCATACAGAGCTCCTCAGTATCATAACACGGGAAAAACGTAGCATAGTACACGTGATGAACGTCACCTTGTGGGCACGGTCCCATTGTCTGCCGCGGCTAACCTCGAAAATAACAAAGAAAAGTCGTCCGCTTCGTTTGCTGTCGAACACAGCTCGTGTCGGAGGCCGAAGAAAGCGGTGCTCCTGTCGGACAAGGCAAGGGAAAGGGGGACAGGAACAAAAAGGCACCAAAGAGGCCTACTGGAGGAAAAACCGACTCGCTCGAGGTGTGCAGTGTGGGATGGACAGTCGATCGTGCTCGAACACATTCGTATGCGAGATACTTGAGCCGTCCGCTTATCGTTTGCCAAGTATGATGGTATACTTCAAAGTATAGTAGGCGCCAACGAAGCCTATCGGCAAAGCTGGCGTGCTGAAGGTGTGCAGTGTGGGATGGATAGTCATGCTCGAACACAATAACAGTATCCGCGACACTCGAATCGTCCATGTACAGTAGCTTTTGCGAAGTAAATTCTCTAGGCGCCAAAGAAGCCTATCGGCAAAGCTAACTTGCTGAACACGTGCAGTGTGGGATGGATAGTCGTTCTCGAACATAAAAATAGTATGCGTGGCACCCGAATCGTCCACCTAGCGTTGTTTTGTTGCCAAGCGAAGTGTTTCGACTGGAAAGAGGCACGGTCGATTCAGATGTTCATGGACACAGATCCCTGGGTACGAGGCCTGTCCGACGCGTTGTAGGGGCGTTTCCAGGCAGGAAGTTGTCTTCAAGGAAGTCAGCTGCATATTTAGGTATTTCGAGTCACCCGTACCCTTAACGGCATACCAGGTACATATTACTGTACTTCTGGGTTTCCTTGTCTGCACCTGTATGACCAAATGCGCCCGGACGCTAGCAGGAATTTGACTGGCACGTGTTGGCATCTGCTGTACCGAATGCGGCTAACTACATATATATGCACACCACTTTTCGCGTCACATGTTTTTTGTCAGACCGAGGAAGCAAAGCCCCCCCTCGCCGCGGCACTATCTATGGTCCTGGATTATGCTGACGCGTGGGGACCAGAAGGCTTTCCTGTCCCTGAGGAAACAGAGGAAGAGTTTTCTACTGCAGCCGATACCGCCACCGATGGGGAACCGGTCAGGCCACGTAAGCCGCCGCCTAGCCCGCTGCTACGTCATCGAGCGGTTTGGGCCCAGGCTGATTTGCTGGCGACAAGATGCCAGCTCCTTTTGAGAACAGGAGAAGTCATTTCGTCGTCAATCCAGAAAAAGGCTGACATGGTGAGAATATGTTACACGTGTTGTCATCGTGTTTGCCAACGTCGACAACCGCTAAACACTCTCACAGAGAAGGCGAAGATCAAGGGGAAATCAACAAGGAAACCTATACTCGTACACTCACTATATCTAACTTGATGGCATAGGAGACGCGAGGTGGAACGAAAAAACGATCGTTCTACGTGCGTTTAATTATTGTATCCATCTATGATATCCACCCAGGCTGGAACTGTGTCCATCATCGACTAAGTGTCTCTCCTCCGTCGCAGATTGTTCGCTCACAGTGAAAAAGAGACTGTAGTCACGCAGGTGGTTGGGCTCGTGCACCGAGCGCAGCCATATAAACCCAGACTCGGATCAATACGAGACCCTCCAAAGCTTTGAGTGGAGAAGCACCCTCTGTCATAGTACGGAATTTCCGATCTTTTCACCGAAAAGCAGGTCATTGAGTAATCGCGACCAACTTCAAATGCTAGGTTGCTCGCGAGTTATTCTCTGCGGGACCGTCAATGATCGGCAGACACGGCGCAAGCACACCCGCCCACGCGAATCATCCGCACCCTGGTGCCAATCCAGGTCTATTCAGAGCTACAAAGCTGCCTGGACGCCCGCGTGCTGGAAGAAACGACGGCGGTGGAGACGGCGATGGCAAAGGCTAGGGATGACATCGATTGCCAGTCTTTCGTCGAGCACGAGTGGCAGCTTCAGGTCAGGCCTAGAGCTACGACGCAGTAGTTGCTTCTATCATACTCCTGTATCAGCGGTACATTGTTTTCACGTTGAGGAGGTGAAGCATGTGGCATATTCGCGTACCCCGCTCTGGTCGGGACCTCTAGATGGAGACGGAGACGGAGATGGAGAAGAAGACGGAGATGGCCATGAAGGAAGGCCGTACTATTAATATTGTTGGAGCCCATCTAGTTCCTCTGTCTCATCTGTCTCCAACTGACGGAGATTCTGATGTATTGAGCATCTGCCCACTAGGGCCATAAGGCATGCCTTATCTTCTACCAGTATCTAAGAAATCCCATACGTACTTGGTATATCATGTGATTTACGATATTATTGGATACATATACATAGATATTCAATAGTAGGGTAGGCGAGGCACTTGTTCAATTTCTAAAAGTGAGTTTGTTGTGTGATATACTTTGTATCAAGATATGATGCTCTTCATATAGTAACCTCCGCACCATTTAGGCACAATTTAGCGCACCTACCGTAGCACTGGCGAAGGTCATACTTATACCATACCATGTAGAACTGTGCTGTACAATATTGTGTTTATACCCTATCCCTTCCACAGAGGTAAATATCGCCATCCTCCGCCGTCAATTTGCGCCTGTTTGTGGTGCAATGGATGGTGTATTGTGTATTGTAAGGATCGACACATCGGATAGATTACGATCTACGAAACAGCACGAGGGCTATTTACATGTGTTCTCTATATAAGCCGTTACGCCATGGTGTGTGTGAAAGAGCCGTTTAATACAGATACTGTACGTAGCATTCGTCAAACATGTGCGTAAGACCCGTGTCATAGATATCGCCACCCGGCAACCATGATCTACTGTAGATATATCTACAGTAGATTGTGCAGAAAATAGACCTCAAGAATATGTCTGTCACGAACTATCTAGAGAATAAAATCGGGATTTGTGGTGATTTGTGATGATTTGTGCTATGATGTTGATTGATCTACCCACCGTGTGCAAGAGTTGACGATGGCTGCCCACGTTCTTGTCTTGCAGGGCGGGTCGTTTAGCGTGGACGAGAGCTTTCGGCTGGTGCCGATGCCCGAAATTAGTCCTCCATTCAGCGCCGCTCCAGAGGTGAGATACGCATCTCCTGTGTAGTGGCGGGTCTTGCCGAAGCCTATCGTAATGCGCAGGTCGCCAAAATAAGGAAAAAAAGGTACTTCGGACTCTGATTAACCCTTTTAGGACCCCAGTCCCGTTTTGGGGGCAAACTACTTATAATTAGAGTGGTTTGTCCCCACATATGGGAGTGCGGTTTCTAAAAGGGTTAAAGGGCTCGATAACCATACTACAAGTGCGCCGAAGGAACACAATCGTGTTGGTAGAAAAGCGGAACCCACACGGAACTCGACAGCCACCACCGCTATTCCTACGTTCTTTCGCTCACGAGTTGAATAGGGCCCGCGCTTTTTGTACGTGTTGGATGGTACGATCGGCTTGATCATTGCTGATACCAATATACTATCGCCGTCAAGAGTCAGGGCGTTTTTTGTTTTTGTTTGAACGAAACCCCGCCCCCCCTCAATTTGCAGCAATGTGATCAGACCCTATATTTGCACTCCAGTTGTGTTCGCAGAGTAGAGTTGTGTATTTTCATGCGAAATGGTGGGGGTAGCTGGTGTCACTCGTTGGTTCGGGCAAGCCCGACCCGCTTTACTCGTTGGTACTCATCGAGGCAATCTAATTGAAGGACCAAAGAATAGGGCGACCATTCAGCGAAGGCAGAGTTCAGTCCAGCTATCAAGAAATGCACGCCTCGCGTGGATGCAGCCCAGACATAAGCCAAGAGAGTGGAATCGTTCGATATCGCACAACCAGTTGTTGGCATCTGATGACATACCCGTTATTTTCGTGCGTTGTTTGTGTCCTTATTATTATCATTATTGTTATTATTATTATTATTATTATTATTATTATTATTACTATTATTATTATTATTATTACTATTATTATTATTATTATTATTATTATTATTATTATTATTATTATTATTATTTCCCTTGCCATCCGAAAATGTGCAGCATGATCTTCAACAATATTGATCACTCATAACTTTCCTGAAAGACGAAAACCTCGGAAACAAAAGGAAACCCATGCACCAAGTCTTCTGCCTCCCTTCTGTGCCAACTTTCGGCTTGTCTACACCTTATTGTAGAAGAGCGAGGGGGTGTTGAGCGAATCACAAGTGCTCCGCCTACAAGACGCGCTTAATTCCATCCTGCATACGGGTAGAAGGGGCGACGAGCTAGCGGTTGTCGCACCTGAAGATGTGGTGGATGCCTTGCTCAGGTACGGTATGGTAGCTTTCGTCGCTTTCATGTTGGTGATCCCTGCTAGGGTGTACTCTACGATAACTTGTTCGCGCCGCGGTATCAAATGGTTGCGTTTGTTCGCTTGCTCGCTTGTTCGCTTGTTCTTCAGGGGACCTCATATACTACCTGGTATGAGTATAATAAGCGTGTAGTGAGCGCATCCCCGTCGTGCAGCGACTGATGATCACGCACGTCCATGTAACCAGACTTCCTACGTACTGTTAGCGTTTTGAGACCGTCCGTGTTGACGCCTACTTCACAATGCACCGGCCAGGATTCTCGACCATGTGTGATGAACATCTACCGTGTACGTAAAAAATCTACCACACATGTATCATACTTGACATTAGGGGCTCTGCATTTCTTCCACGAACGAGATCCAACTCTGTTAAGAGGGCGTCTTAACGCTTTGGGTACTCGAGGAGGCAACACAAACAAAAACGTATGTAGCAACATCCCGGCGCTTCTGCGGTAGGGGGTGATACATACTGAATACCCGGAAGTACGACGCAAGGGGGTTCAGAGAGCCGTGCAACCGTAGGGGTGATACATGCTGAGTTCAAACATACTCAACTCAAACCTTTCTAACCGACGGGGCCGTTGAGCTCCTATGATACTGCAGCAACTACAATTACTTTTAACATCACACTACCAAAAGCGGATCTGACGTGCTTTTTTATCATCACTAGTTAGATATTTTATACTGTACCTAGCCAGTGGGCTTGGGTATCGGGCTTAGCATAGATTTCCCTCGCCGTCTTCGTTGTGTTGTTGTGTCCTACGGCAAGAGCCATCCCACAGTAGTAGGTAGGGGTGCACCAGAAGTTCCTGAACCCCTCACATTAGGAGCTCAATATCTCACCCGATACAATACTTGGAAAAAAATCGTTCGTGCCACCCGACCGGCACTTGTATGCGCTAGTCCTACTACGAATATACGAGGAAAAACTTCATCCCAACTGGTAGTTCCTCACTTAAGGAACTCAATTGGTCAGAAACCTTTGGCCCAAAAAGTGCAACCCCTACCGTGGGGTGACTCGCAAGTGTAGCGTTCCACAAGGGAGGACACTCATATTGTATTACACTGCAGTCTGTAGGTGATACATATATCTACCGTAGGACTATATAGGTCTACGAGTGTATTGCAATAGGTGCTGTAACAGCATGCTACTAATACTACTACAACAGCATGCTCATATTGCTATTACTCTTACTGTGCAAATCCCCCACCCACCCTAGGAGTTTCGCGTGATTGCTCCTCTCAACGTGTTAATCCTCATACGTACGCATGACTATTAATATAACTATGATGGCAGATTGTCGGAGGAGGAAGGAGCACTCCCAGAATGCTGGTCGTGTGCGTCGAAGGAACACTTGATGCAGGTGAAGCGGAGCTGGTGTCCGCCTCTGTTGCTTCAAGCATTTGAAGCACAGTGGGAAACGAGAGATACCCGCATACCCTAGTCACGTTTGCACTTTGCAGTGTGTATACATGCTGTATCTCATTTGAATGTACCGAACATGACGTCAGCCGCCCGTCTCAAAAAAATGTGCCTTCTGACAAACACCGGTAGTCTACTGGTTGTGTACACGCTAAAGCACTTCTGTGCGCTGTACCGGATGAGAGCTACCCTATTGCAAAAGAGCTCAGCCGCCGCTGGTTGTCGGGCGAGGTGACAGTCGATATTTATAGAATTGTAGGCCAGCGCCATTGAGTGACCTGCCATGAACAAGAGCATCTGATATCCGGCTAACCTTTATTATTTTTTACATGGTCTGCGACGCTCCTTTTTGCTTTATGCCCCCTCTTTTTTTCTTATGAAGTTCGCAACAAGGGTTCTAGATCCGGACGATATCGGGCAGGTGGAGGTGGAGAAGGTGGTTTCGTCCATCGCATCTACTAGCATCCAAGATCATCTAAAAGCATCTGAGACTCCGGAGAAAAATATCCCTTCCTGAGAGTACGTAGGCGTTCTGCGCACACAGCAACGCAAGTCGGTTCCCGGCAAGGTTTTACCTGTGGCACATATGCAGGACGTCGCTGGCGCACGTTAATTAACGGACAATTTTTTTTCTTGAGCGCACGGTGCACATCAGTCCTTCGGCAAGTAGCGTGGATGGAATATTCGGCTGTAAATAGTAGTATAATAGTCTAACAGTCTACTGGCGTGAATGAAAACTACAGGTATAACACGTACTTCACACACGCGCCTGCGCGAGTCTACAGTAATCCACATGCTAACCCTAAATGTAGCATGTTCGCCCAGTCCAATGATGCATGAGGAGGTAATGCACACAACGTATGACGTAAGGATCCAACGTGAAACCATATTCCAAGATGCCAAAGTCGTGTCAGACCCAACTCAAATGTACAACACAAGAATACATATCTTGGTGCCGGTACAGTTGCACGTAATATCGCTGTACTCGGCGCGTACGTCGTATTGCGGGGGTACGTGCGACAACTACTGTACCAGCGGGTAGGTCAAGAAGAACACCTTCGTATATATGAATAAATCCTTTCGACAAGGGTGCCCGAAGTATAGTGTAGCAACGTGCAACATCCATCGGAAAATGGGGAGGACTCATTTTATTACCAGTATTTATTTGCCAGGTATATCAGTATCGGAGCAGTGACTTTTTCTTGGCATTTGATCGCACCAAAACAAAATGTTTTTTTTGTTGGGTCGGGGGGGGCACTCACAGCTCCCTTTCTTGTCGTCGGCGTGCCAGGAATAAACGGCCATTTACGTCGTGCTGCTGATTCGAACTTTCAAGCACTTCCCATCCTTTCCAGATGTTGGCGTTACTCCGAAGATGATATTTTATTTGCCCTTCCCTCTCGGCAGTATTCTGTTTTGAACGTATACTCACTTGAGTTGTTTGAAGCACCCTGTCCAGTAGGATTTTGGAAGCAGATCCGTGTAAGGATTACAAACATGCCTTTGAATATTTTTTCAGCGTTACTTCCCTATAACAATAACCGTCGCGAACATTTGCTTCGTTCTCCCACCCTCACCGCGCCCACCCACATACGCCATTGTACACCACCACACGATTGCATCGAGTCGGCCGCTACTCTCAGCTTCTGGCACGCACTATGATATATCCTCCAGGCCCAATCTGATCTTCATGTGTTGGCCT
This sequence comes from Nereocystis luetkeana, assembly GCA_031213475.1. NCBI lineage: Eukaryota > Phaeophyceae > Laminariales > Laminariaceae > Nereocystis > Nereocystis luetkeana. The sequence goes on along the minus strand of JARUPZ010000009.1, from coordinate 1,170,258 downwards.
AGTGCCCAGTCATCCGTTCCATCGATTCGTATTTCAAGTCCCGCAGACATGGCTTTTTTGGCACACGGTATGCTGTTTTGTATAGATATAGTTGGGGCCTACGTCCCGCCGACGCGCCGTTTCAATTTCCATCGATGCGTGTTTGAAGGCCCACACACATCGCCTTCCGAAATAGTTGTGACCTCGACAATAAATAAACTGCAAGCTTGGTTCGGTATCCCTATCCCATGTAGCTAGCTCCTGTGGAGACGGGGACGAGAGGTTGGCACACCCACACCACCCATCATCTGCCAAATGCCTGCTCGCATTTTATAAATATATGAAGGTATCTTCGCGAGGAGAGACGATGGCAGGGGACGCGTGTGTGTCCCTGGCAATCCCATTACAATTGGTGCCATCGGCCATAACCGCTAGTCACACGCGTTCTCTCATTTTTTTTTGTCCTGTCGTCACCCCCCCGCTCATGGCAACGCGGGCGCTAGTTATAGTGTCTGGTTGTGGGATTGTTGACGATGATGTTTCGCCCCCCCCGCCACCTTTTGCTGGAGATATCGTGTAGGGTGTGCTCTTCTGGTCGTAATTCATTGTTTCACCCCCCGCCCCTCGCTGTGTACGAAATACGACTTCATGTGGTTGTAGCTTGTGTTATTTCGTTTTGAAGGATGAGTTTTCGCCCCCTCCTTCCCCCCTTCGGTGTCTGTCGTTTTTTTCGTTTTTTCGGACTCCTTACAGCTTGCGAGTAGACTTCCTTCCTTTTCCCCATTCGGAGTTCCTCCAGGTGGCTTCCCTCGAGCGTTTTTTTAGAACCACATATTCGATCAAGGTACCGTATTATTATGGTGTTTGCCACCCGACAATGGGCTATCAATAGCACGAACTTCAACGTTGACCATTCTTAAACAGTCCCATACAAAGTAGTAAAACCGACAAGGGAAAGCTTCCGTGCTTTATTACGAAATAGTCGTGACACCGGTGTTTCCCCGAACCTACCACATTTCTGCCTTTACCACTTTTCAGAGTGGGCTAGTGTTATGGTATTTCCCAGGAATTGAGAATGCGAGAAAGGACGGCATATTACTTGGGAGGTCTACAATACGAATAATACGTAGCAGGTATGGAACTTGAGTTGTGGACGAGGTAAAACCCGAGAGTCCCCCCCTTTTCATCAGACCTATTTTGCCCTCGGATTGGTTATCAAAACAATGCTTTTCTATACAAGCACGCAGCACACATACGTGTAGCACAAGGGGTCTGCTAAATAGGCAAACCTGGAAGGGGATACAGCAGTACACTCAAAAATTCCATTTAGTAAGCCACATATCACATATATCCATGACACCTATTAATAGTAGGGGACAGGATAACTGGTCCAGACTGGATTTCTTATTTGAGAATGGGTGCTATACACTTATAACAAGTCCACACTTGATTATATCTCTGCCCATTTCACCCTGCCATTCTTAGTGTTCGTTTTCTTAGAAGGTGTCTCAGGGTCCCAGAGGCGCCCACCAAATAAAAAGCATGACCAACTAGGACAAACACTCCCTTTTTTTCGGATTTGGCCCTCCGGGGGCAGAGGGGAGAAGTACTCACATGAAAGGCCGTAATCGTACGATCATAGACCCTCGCATCCCTACAATGCCGAGACAGAGCACGCCGGGTGTTCACAGACCAAGTAGATAATGTCAGCACCAAGCACGAAGTACCGTGAGGTGTTCGGCGAGTGTCGCCTGAAGGGTGAGCTGCATCCCACTAAGAACCGCTTGTGAGGCGATATTTCTTGCACATAGATGTCACAGCGTCGAATGAGTTGATTTGTTTTGTGGTGTGGTCACTTTCAGAGACAGCAGTGGGCATACGATACCTGGAATATGTACCTGCCTTACCGTGGGTGCCTTCCCGTATATACCAGGTCTACACTGCATGCGGTAGGTGATACGATCCTTCCCCTTGGGCGGAGTCAAGGTTCTCCACCCCACACAAATGATCTACCTTCGTCGGTAGCTATGGTGACGGTCAAAAGACAAACCAACAAAAACGACTTTTGTCTATCTCACTCAGTGATTGGCGTGTTTTCGCTGCGGGACTCGCGGTGGGATAAGCTATACGCTTAAATCTAGTGATCTCTGAGTAGGCGATGCTTGACATTCTTATTACACCCCCTCGCCCACGAAAGCTTCGCGATTTGTGTGGAACCCGAATGCGCATATTTTCTTTCAGCCGTTGGAGGGTCGAATACCCCTCCTCACCTTATCGGAAATCGGTGCCCGAAAGCGTTGCTTTCATTGTGCATGCCTGAATGGGCAGAATGCTGCAGTAGAAGGTTGTTATGGCGATATTATGTTGCAAATATGAATACCTGGTAGTTGGTATCTGATATCTGATATGAGTGTATTGTCTTCATTCCTCAAGTAGGGGGTGGGGTGTGTGATTGTGTGTTATTGTGTATTATTGCGTTCTAGGTGACGATTTTATTCTCTGGGTGCCCTCGGCAGTCGGGTGTCACGCACCTACAACACAGCATTATTAGTAAAAGGACTAGCCCAGGTCGGGGCTGTTCATCTATTTATCTAGTTGCGCGTTCTTTACCAAAAACACTACCACCAGGTGCATACCAGACATATGCCGTACCTGGTACCGGTATTTGTCTGTGTGATGAGGGTATATCGTACTTTGCTGTAGACTGTATCATATATAGACCTCCTCACGTTTACCAGGTGTACCCTTTAGAAGCGCACTAACACATTTTGGGGGCAAGGCACATAGAATTAGTAGCAGCGCAGGAAAGAAATGCAGCAATGTAAATGTATTACCTGCTGAGCTATATAGGGCTGAAAGGCCGATCGAATACCTAGCCCAGGGTAGTCCTTAAAACACTTCCCCCCCCTCTGAACGGCGAGATATTTGGGGCGTCGGTACCGTATACCAGTACCTGGTATGGCCGTACGCTGACCTACCTGCTTCGTTTCAATACCTGTGGAACCAGGGAGACGTGTCTTTAGGGACCGCACGCGCAAGCGTTCCTCTAAAAGAAACGTTCAAAGTAAGATTCGAAGCTGTGTCCTCGACGACGTCAAATGTAAAGGTATTACCTACTGAGCTATAGGAGTGAAAACCCGATCGAAGGACATATCTCCCTGGTTCCCCAGGTATTAAAACGAAGCGGGTAGGTCAGCGTACGGCCGTATACGATACCGACGCCCCAAAGATCTCGCCGCGCAGAGGGGGGAAGAGTGTTGTAAGGACTACCCTGGGCTGGGAATTCGATCGGCCTTTTAGCCCTGAATACCTCAGAAGGTAATACTTTCACATTCGTAAGAATATTGATATCTTGATTATTATTATTTCTCTTGCCATCCGACAATGTGCAGCATGATCTTCAACGTGGATCATTTATAACTTTCCCGAAAGAAGAAAACCTCGGAAACAAAAGGAAACCCATGCACCAAGTCTACCCCCCTTTTCGGCTTGTCTACTCTATTTGCTGTCTTTGCTCCTTCCTTGTCATTACGTTCTATTCTTAAATCCTAAGCTGTGTCCAAGCTCCATCCCCACGCCATCGGTGTGGGTCTGTCGTCCCTCCCCTCCCTGTTCCTTCTTCCTTCTTGGCGGTCCCTAAGCTGGAGCTTGAACCTCGACACCCTCCTCGAAATGGCGACCTGAGTGGTCACCGAGACGATTTGGAGCAGGCGTTCCTTCACTACCCCCTTCCTTGCCATCGACCCACCATCTTTCCCCCCCACGACGCTAGCTGCAAGCTGGTCGATGAAGTTGCTGCCCTCTACCCCGAGGCGCCCAAAGCTTTCCACCGCTAAGGTGGCTAGTTTGTGGCTCCGCTCGTCGAAGGACACATGTCCCGGACGCGCAGTGTTGGCGCTTGCGCGCCTCGGAGGTAGAGGCAGCTGATCCATCATGATCAGCGCTGCCTCCTCGCAGGTGGACCTGCGCTTGCGGGTCTGCATGGGCGACGTCCAGCAGGATGGACTTTTCCCTGTATTCCCAGCTAGGAGCGTCCCGAAGACCTCCTCTCCTGACAACGATGTCCATCCGCAGGTTCCGGTCGGCAGTGAACGGTTCGCCGCTCTCCACTTGGTGAGGGATTCCCAGCCGCTTCAGCGTGCGGGAGATCGCGTGCACCAACGGTTGATGTTGGTTTACCTGTGCCCCTGCTCTGGGACAGAGCGTGCGTGGCGTGTGTCTATGTCGACTGCCTCGCAGCAGGGGCACCTCACCGCCACGTGCTCCTCGATACCTATGAATCGCCTTCCCATGCCCACGAACTCTTCTGCTGGTATGACACGGAGCGAGTCTGTTGGCCTCGCCCGAAGGCAAGCAATGGCTCCTGCTCCTTGTAGACTCCTGTAGCGAGCTTTGGCGAAGGCCTTGGTCTCGCTCCCCCCCAGCGGGTCACCTGGTCCAGGCGGGCGTGCAATCTCCGGTAGCCCCTCCAGCGAGACTGTGTGTGCAGCGTGCCGACCCTGATTCACCAGCTTGCCCAACCTCTGTTGAGCCTTCCGGGAGTTAGTGGTTACGGCATCATGAGCCGCCAGCATGTCGGCTTCAGGGGGCCCTGGGACCAGGTCCCCCTCTGCAGCCATGCTCCATTCCAGCCAGGATCTGTGGACGATGCCCTCCATCGCTTCTTTAGTCACGCCCCACGTGTCCCGAATCTCTCGCAGGCTGCCACCGAGCTCAGCAATGATGATCGAATGAGGGAGACCCCTCTTTACCCTGTCTCCTAGCGGGCCCGTGAGGTCTGCTAGAACCTCCGGCAGGATGCCCACCCTACTCCCTATTGCGGCAGACATTCGCCTCGCTTCCGTCGACGGCAGCCCTAACCCTCCTGCTCCCGTAGAAAGGCGTGCTTGGGCTTGTTGGTAGGGTTTTAGGGTCAGTTGGCTGGCCGGGCACCCCTCCTGGAAAAACGACTGTGCGTCCGCCGCTCCCGGTAGCTCTAGGATATTTCGTAGGCCCACTGAGCCCCGTTGTCGGCCCTTCGGCATGCTTCGAGTGGTAGCCCCGGGTCCAGAGCCCTTTCGAGGTAACCCGTCCGCTGCCCGAGGGATTCGACGGTGATGAGGGCCGCCGCTTGCTTGTCTGGCATGTTAGCGAGGCAGCGTGCAAGGCGGTCCGCGCCTCCGTCCCTCACTACCTCCATTGCTCGCCCCAGCACGTATTCATCCGAGCCGATCGGAACACCCACCACCGCCACCCCTCCTTCGTCTGCGATGCGGACGTCAACGTTCTCCAGGAGCGTTATCTCCTCCGCCGTCGGGACGTGTCCTATGGGTGGTAGTGCTACGGTCTGGGCGGGGTTGACCACAATGCCGATGTCGTCTAGCTCTCGCCGGAGGAAGGCAAAAGCTCTAATTGTGTTGGCCGTGACCCCCATAAGGCCGAGAGATACATCGCCCATGTAGGCGAAGGCTTCCACTCCTTCTCCTTGGAACTCCAGTCGGAAACGCTTCAGCCCCGGTCGCAATGCCAGACAAAACATTGCCGGCCCCACGGGGTCCCCTAGCTGGACACGGCTGGAGCAAGCGATCGTCCTGGTCTCCCCTGAGTCCATCCGAAAATACACATCGGCGGGTCTTGTGCCGTAGCACTTCGCCACAAACGGCGTGAGCGCTGGAACGCAGTTGGCCGCCTCTTCAAGCACCGCCGTCCGTTTAACCGTGTTGAAGGCGTTGGAGGAGTCCGTTAGGACGACCCTGTTGCGTCTCGTGTAACGTCCCAGCCCTCAGTCCCACATGCTCCACTCCTCCGGGTACGGTGACCCCAAACTGCCTCACCTCTCGGTTGACCACCTCCAACCGCGGCCGCCACTGTCGCATAGCCCCCGCGGTGATGAGCCGCCTCCATGTCATGCCCACGCAAACCGGCCGGCACTTTTCCCCCAAGGCAGTGAGGCTCGACTGCAAGAAGAGCTGCCAGAATTCTGGCGGGAACGCGTCCGGCTCGTCGACGATTCTCCGCCAGAAGGCTGTAATGCCCTTTCCGAACTCTTCCCGCCCGATGTCGGTGTGGATGATGGATTGCAGGTGCGCAAGGCGTTGACCGTCGTTTCCGGGGCCTGAAAGGGCACTGCGGGAGCTGATGACGTTGAAGAGTACCTCGGAGGCGTACTCATCGTCAGGGCGCCACGGAGGGGCGTTTCCATCTTCCACCTCGGTGGCGGTCGCCAACACCGCAGCCGCCGCCGCGGACACTGCGGCGCGATCTTCGGAGGGGAACTTGGCCACCAGTGTGCTCCACGTCGTTTCGTTTCCAGCTGATCGTGGCTCTGCTAGCAGGTTGTGAGCTGCCACTTTGACCCCTTCCGGGTGGCGACACGCCGACGACGCCCGATCAAACTTCGTCTCCTCCGAATCTTCTTGGGCGGCATCCCGTCGCCTCAGGTCCCCTCCCCTGGTGAATGCTATCAGCCATGGGAGCAGGAGCACTAAATCCCCGCTCTCCACCAACGCGAACCTCTGTCGCCTCTTGATTCGGCCGTCCGGTGAGTGGAGCAGGGCTGGCATGAGGTACCATAGCTTGATCGCCCGTAGGAGCGAGTTCGGCGTCGCCGACTCTCGGTTCGGCCTGTGCTCACCCATAGCGTGGTTGAAGATGCCGAGCACGTGAATGCTAATGCGCGCGTGTGCGCCAGCCAACTGTGGTTGCACTGTTTTCCCGGTTGCGAAACGTTGGCTCAGGTCATCCAAGGAAACGGCATCAAGTGATGGCCCTATACCCAAGCTGTTCTGGTCCCACCCGTACCGAAGCCCCCGGCTGCGAAGGTCCTCATCACCTATGGTCCCCCCTCCCATCCTCGCGGCCCGATTACGAAGCCCCGGGTCCGCTTGGAAACCGCTGCCTGCAGTGCTTCCCGTCTTGGATGTTGTGCTCCGCAATTGACTGCTGGGCAGCGGAGAGGTGCCGGTGCTGCGCCTCTCGCAAGGGCCTCCACCACACAACGAGCGTGAAGCACGTGGCGCCCTTGTCCACATGGAAAGCGTACCGCCCGATGCCCGAGTAGTAGCGTTACACCGCAGACCCCGCACGCCACTTCCCCTGTGGTGTCGCCAAGGAAGGCCCTGGGGCACGCCCCGTCCCCGGGTCTCCTCCCCAACGCCCTGGGAGATCCTCCGGTTGGACCCTCGTCGTTTGGCATCCGAGACCCCCTGTCGTCCATTGCGGCTCCTCTCCCTCCACTCTTTGGCTCGTCTCTCTCCCTTCTCTCCCCCCTCTTCCCCTACCACTCCGCGGCCCTCCCGTTTCCGGTTCTCCTCTACCCTCACTATCTCTCTCCTCTCTGGTAGGTTCGCTCCTGGTACTCCTCCCCACTCCTTCCGCTCCCTCCTCCCCCTCCGCCCCCTCCCCGCCCCCCTCGCCCTCCACTCCCCTTGCCCTATCTGCTCCCCCCTCTCTCCCCACTCCCTCCGCCTCTCCCGTTCTCTCCGCCTCCCCCCCTCCCCCCGCTTCCCCCGCCTCCCTCACTCCCTCCACCCCGCCCCCCTCCTGTCCCCTCGCTTCTCTCGCCCCCCCCCCCGCCCCCGCTCCCCCCTCCCACCCCCTGCCTGCTGACGAAGGTGGCGCACTACCGCCTTTCCCCGCTCTCATCGCTTCCCTCGCTCCTCCCGCTCCCCTCGCTCCTCTCGTTCCCCCCGCTCCCCCCGCTCCCCCCGCCCCCTCCACTCCCTCCACTCCCTCCGCTCCCCTCGCTTCCCCCGCTCCCCCCGCTCCCTCCGCTCCCTCCGTTCCCTCCGTTCCCCCTTCCTCCCCCGCTCCCCCCGATCCCTCTGTCTCTCCCGGTCCCCACGCTTCCCCTTCTCCCTCCGCCCCCCCCACTCCCTCCCCCCCTCCCCCCTCCCCCCCCCCGCCTGCTCAAGAGGGTGGCGCACTACCCCCCCGCCTGGCGTTTCGCCCCGTACTCGCGTCGGCCCCTCTCCCTGCACTGCTTCCTCGTGGACCCCTCCCAGAACCTCTCGATCGGCCTCGTCTACCCCTTGCGATCGCTCCCCCCTCCCTCACGTTGGTTGGCACTGTCGGTCCGGGGGTTGTCGACGCTGCCTCGGACCTTGTCTAGGGCGTTCTGGGTTGTTCTGCTGGCGTGGTACCCCGGCTTCCCTCGTTCTTGCTCCAGCTGCCCTCTTATCATCGGATCTCCCTGTAGCGCCGGCCCCATTCCTCCCGGCGAGGGCACCGCCTCCACCGGAAAGGAAGGGAGTGCGCTACTTTCCGCCAGCGCGTTTTGAACGCCGAGGGTCCATCTCGTCAAGCGTTCCTCACACTCAGCGTCGAGGCCCGCTAAGTATTCTTGAACATGGTGCCCAATGTAGAGCCTCCGGTTAGTTAATCGAAGCAGGACATCCTGCGATCGAATCCCGAGCGCGGCGAACCGCGTACGGTAGCAGCCGACGGCCACTTCCCATTCCCTCGAGCGCGGGAAATCAAGGTAGGCCGCTTGAGGCAGGCCCAGAGCATCGCTGAACAGGGAGCACAAGAGGAACGAAGAGGTTGGGCTCCTCCCGTGAGCACGTACCATGTGCTCGAATGAGCTGTATACGCCGGTTGTCAGGTAACTAGCCGGCCCCGGTCCTGGGGCGTCCCGTTGAAGGAGGTCGGCGAACTGCATGTCTTAATTGTAGATGCGGAGTACTCCTATTGGTAGGACGCACGGCGAATAAAATAGTTACGATAATAATAAAGCAATGCAATGCGCAACACCCGATGATGCTATAACACGAGCTGGTTCCAGCGACACGCCAAACACTTCGGCTTCAAACATTTGCACGATGGTTTTTGAGAGTTGGAAAACGAACTTTGGTCGGGTGGCTTCTCATGGCAAGACAAAAAAGCCCCAGTGGCCTTTAAAGAAATATGTTTATTTTCTTGCTTCTGGACGCGGACTACAACGATTTTTCAGACTTTTTTCGGCAGCTTTGAGCCTAAACTACGGACGAAAAAAAATTATTGGAGTATCTCCGAAAAATAACACTGCTGTGTATTCGTGTTTTTTTGTCTGGTCATGAAGAAGAACATTGCCAGATTTTTTTTTCAATTATCAGAAACCACGGTGCCAAAAAGTAGTTCCCGTGAAAGTAAATAGATCCCCTTGGTTTTCAAAGAGCTCAATACATTATTCTAATACTTTGCCAGGGGTTTCTTGTAATAACCTCGTACCTCGTACAGCTCGCAGAACGAATCAAGTGTCACAGACATCTCCCCGTCCTTGTTGATAGGATCTTGTCCGACTTGATTGTCAGACCTGTCTAGGGATACAACGTGTCCCGCCTGCTGATCTTAACAATCTCTGTATTTCCATAGAATGTGTGAATTGCCCCCTACCGGTATTATAATATGTACGTACAGTAGTGCGTATTCAATTGATTGATTGATAGTATACCTGGGTAGAGGCTGGTTACCGGATAACAAAAGGGACAGTATGGGGCTGGTCCGACTATACTGTAATGCAGGTCGAGCTAAGACGCGTATAGTTACTCACATAGTTTGATGTCTTATCTAGATGGTTCCCACTTTCCTGACTCTCAGAGGGGAGCAGTAGGGGGGGGTGGTTGTATATATATAATTTCGTTGTTTGGCGTGTTTCATTAAAAACACGCCTCCTCGGCAATAGAGGAGGAAACAGGATACCATGAATACCATGGCACAAGCCCATCTGGAACTGTGAAGGGGCGTATATATGTACTTTTACGTACTGATGCGAATTTAAATCAGGAGGGTATACAAAACCCATCCAGAAAATTCTGGGAAATAGATCGAAGATACGGCGCTTCACAAACCCACACCCACACCTCTATAACTTGCAAGGTTAAACAAAAAGAAACTGCATTCGTCGTGTGAAAAGCAGAGGGTTGTCCCGAATTGGGCTCAAAGAATAAAAAGATCTACATACGCGGCATGCAGCGTGGCAAGAAAATGGTGAAGGGAAAAACACTGACAAACAGAATGGCACGAATACCATGATGAATACATCGAAACGACCATTCGTAAACGGCGGCTCTTCTTTGCAGAGGCCGTGGCGCGGTAAAGCAATGAGCGATTACCCAGTCGGGTAATGTTCGGGACGATGGCTGGTGGGGAGAACCCGAGACCTGGCGGACAGTTTGAGACTTGGCATAGATTCATAGTCGAAGACCTTAGGGAGTTCCGAGCCACCGAAGGGTCAACGGAACTTGCCCCCTTGGTGTTGGAGTTGAGACCGCGCTGAGATCCACGGCAGCATAAAAGGCGGGGAAGTGGTACCGGGGGGTCCTCGAAGCGGCCGAACGGTTCATGGTGAGGTGGCACGAGGGTGAAGCACAGCTGAGTAGGCAGCGCCGCGCATCCGTCATGGGTGGCGCCCAAGGGAATGGGAGGAGGGAAGGTAACAGGAGGAGTGGAAGGAAACCCGACCAAGGGAAGGCGGGGAGGGGGGGGAACAGGAGGAGTAGAAGGGAAACAGCGATGGACGAAAGCAGGTGGCAGACAGGGTAGCAAGGCAACAGGCCGACTAGGTAGTAGAACATATGCCTATGCTGCTCGTGCCGCCCACTGGTGCAGCGGGTTCGAACGTGGTCTTCCTTTGTCTTCTTCTACGTCTTTGCGCTGTGATTTTCATTTTCTTTCATTCTCTTCCTTTCTTCTATTAATAGCCCCATATGGAAGGAGTCGTGTGGTGTGGGTGGATGACGAGCCTGCATAGCTTGTTGTGTCGTATTGTCAGACGCCGAGGGGTGGGGCATAGTTGGCGAACACAGGACGGAGACGGCAGGCAGGGTAGCCAGGTACCAGGCGGACTAAGTAGGGAGAACCTGGCTATGCTATACTCGTACCACAAACTGCTGCGGCTACCTGGAGAGGGTGCTTTGTGCTTCGGTTTGCCTGGTTGTTTTCCCTTGGTTCTTAGTATTTACTCTGGTTCTAAGACCTATGCCAATGGGACAGCAAAGTTTCAATAAAAAGTTTGAATTTCAAAGATACCCGCCATATTTTTTCAGAACACGCTTCCTATGGGTAAAAAAAAAAAGAAGCTCCTAACTTTTGGAAAAGCCCGAAAAAAGCAAAAAGCAAATATGGGGCCGATGTTGGGCCAACATCGGCTTGAGAAAAACTCAGGCCGATCTTTGGTTCGAAGCGGCGAGATTCTGAGTCCTCGACAGACATCGATCAACAAAACCAACGATTGCGTCATGAATTCTGAACGGAGTGCGCTCGTTAGGGGCAACGACCCACCCTAGGGCCACCGTCTTCACACCATGGCCGGTGTCATGTGGCGGGAGCTGACCAGGCGTATGATAAAAACACATTTGGCCGCTGGTTTGCACAAAACAGAAGACAAAACGAGTCCATCCGGCTCGAATGGCAAAAAATAGACTTTTTTTCAGGTTTGGGAGGATACCGTAGGACGCCGCTGGCAAGCTTTCGCCCCCTAGACCAAGGATCCACCTGATATCTTCGAGGCCCCGTCATCTATATTATTAATTATCTTGCCATCCGACAATGTGCAGCATGATCTTCAACATGGATCACTCATATTCGTTGGCCTTGCCAGATACCGAGCGGGTTGGCCGTGGGCTGAGTCTATGTCGAGATCGAGCGTCGATCGTCGCACGAGCTGGTTTCTATCACCGTGTTGACAATTTGCAACCAGAAAAAACAAATTGCGCCGCCTGCAGCCGTTGGGGGGGAAAAAATGAAAAATAAAACATTTTTCTCTTTTTTTTGCACAGCGGCGGTACGAGAAATTTTTCGGCTGTTTTTTTAAAGCAAAATATTTGAAAAAAACTTTTGAACTTCGCGTTTCCATTGGCATAGCTCTATAAGTAGTTGTGTTTTTTCTTTAGCTTGTTTTTTTCAAGTGTCTGCCACATCTCCTGCGGGGAGGCACGCGACACAGTTTTTTCTTCTTGTATTTCGAGTGGGTTTCTTTATTTTTGTTTTCTCTTTGTTTTCTTCTGTTTTCTCTCTTCTTCAATAATAGGTGTATGTCGTGTGCTTGTCACATCCAGTATGATGACATGGTATTGCAATGTCTACTGCTGTGCTTTACTACATACGTAACAACCTGGTATCTCTGTCACGTAGTTTTGTGACCACATAAACAATTTGCATCTCTCTAGGATTGAAGAATCGGCACGGACACTGGTTGTGCTGGATGTCGCCGAGTAGAAAGAACGGCTTAATGTGACAAGTACACACACCTATTATACCAGGACAATTGACTATATACGCATGTTGGTGGTATTCGACGGATTGTGTCGTCAGTTTTTTTTTCATTCTGAATGAGCGCGAGTAATGCCCCCGGTGCACATCGTCGGAAGAAGGCACACACATGAATTAATAACAATAACTTGACAAAACACATCTATTATATTATACATACTTTTCCGTACTCTCCTGTAAGTATATGATTGGTACCTGGTACCAGGTATTGCATTATCTACTTTCTGCTTATAGATATAAGCATAAACACACATAATGTATACTATAGTACTGCAGCTAGGTCCTAGCGCCAACAACAGCTGAAAGAGCACAGCAGGACACGTTCCTTTATCGCAGTACGCTTATCTTCGGCTGCCGTATCTTACTATATATAGGCATTTCACAGCAGTACTGCTGTACATACATACATACATACATGCAGTTGTACCTGGGTACAAGCTACTCTAAAAGATCCTGCAATGTTTCTTTAGATTACGAAAAATATATATACCGTTACAGTTGTATACTGCTGTTGCTGTAGCATACCAGGTACCAGGTAGTAGTAGATGATATAACCTGCGCTTGATTATGTTTGGTTTGCGTCTCCGGCGTTCAACTCCCACGATCTTCGCGTCTTTTTTTATTTTCACCTTTTTCTTACTTATTTTGTACCTGAGTGCATCCACCTTGCTTTTCTGACCTACTATTACGGGGGACCATACATAGTTAATAGGACCTATGGTATACATAAACACCTATACCAGGTAATACGTACCTGGTATATATATTTAACCAATTTTATTAACTAGTTACTGCTAACAACAGTATTTGGTCCTATTAACTATGTGGTCCCCCGTAATATTAAGCAAATAAATAGAGTACCAGGTAGACAACAAGCCGAAAGTTGGCACGGAAGGGAGGTAGACTTGGTGCATGGGTTTCCTTTTGTTTCCGAGGTTTTCTTCTTTCGGGAAAGTTATGAGTGATCCGTGTTGAAGATAATGCTGCACATTGTCGGATGACAAAATAAATAATAATATTTATACGTACTGCACGAGGTATGATACAATACAAGTTGTGGTACCTGGTATGTTTTTACGCAAGGAAGACCGCGGAGTTTGGGCGCGCTTATTATGTGTGTGGCGTGCGTACCTATACCTCACCCTTTCGGCGTGCGTATACCTATACCTCACCCTTTCGGCGTGCGTATACCTATACCTCACCCTTTCACAGTTGCTCCCAATACTTGGGATTGAAGCAGAGTATGCTCGAGAAAACACTGTACCAGGTAGGTACTACTTCGTGCACTCGCAGTATTTATTTCGGGTGTATTGTACTGCAGCACATACTGCGAGTGCTTCGTGTATCTCTCGGGGTTCTGCACTGATGCGCGTATACTGCAAGAAGGCTCTCACGCAGAGTAATATATTTGGAGTATGAAGTAATATATATATACTTCGACCTTCTGTGCAACGTGTCGACAATTCTCAGGCCCATTGTTCGGCACAAATCACACTCACAGATGGTCCGACGGGTGGGGGACAACACTCAATCAACTATACTTTTTTACAGCAGCACTGACTGGCAGTATTTCGGGGATATGTATTATACTGCGAGGAGTATGTACTGCGAGTACTCTCATTATCTCGATGTTATGTTTATTATTATTATTCCTCTTGCCATCTGACAATGTGCAGCATGATCTTCAACATGGATCACTCATAACTTTCCCGAAAGAAGAAAACCTCGGAAACAAAAAGAAACCCGTTTATTATTATTTCTCTTGCCATCCGACAATGTGCAGCAAGAAGAGACTACTACAACCAACATCCCTCGTCCATCTCGTCCACCAAAAAACGACCACTCCCCCGAAGAAGCATCTACCAAACACCCGCTGTCCATCAAAATGGCTGGTTTATTACTGCTACACGCATGTATGTTTCAAGGCGAAGAAGGTCGTGTGGTGTTGCTGGTCTACACTGCTATCGGTAGTGCCTAGGAGAGAGTCTCTGCCGTCTCGCTCTTCCTGCGGCTCTTCCACCTTATTCTCCGACCCTTCCCCCCCACACACTATAATATTGCTACTTACTTACTGTTGTTTATTATTTATTTTTTTGAGCGCCAAGAAATATTTACTACCTACCTGGTATTTTGCGGGAATGTATTTTGTATGTGCCGGATTTTACTCTGCCGGCCACAAAGTATCATGTCGCAACCTCGACCTCGCACAACTTTTTGTACTCACGTTTACGCCGCAAGCATTGGATGGATTGATCGCCGCGAGTCACCTGTTATAGGATCAATCAGCATCCCCTCTTACTACTACTGCGTATACCCTCTTTTATATTTATTATTGTACGTAATAATAATCGTAGTATTGATCCCAAACTATTTCCACAAACAGTTACTGTAGTTCTAAACAGACAGCTGCGCAGATATATTGCAAACGACAGGTAGGTATTATTCTTGCGCCACACTCCCCTAGACACCTCCCGGCGGGGAACCTTGTAACTTGTACCAGGTATCTGATACACAGTATGCTCCACGAGTATATATATTTAGGATTGAAGAATAAGAATCGGCACGGACTGACTGACCCAGTCGTGCTGGATGTCGACGGGTAGGAAAAGTAACACAGGTTGGTTGTGCCGTACGAGTATACCTGTGTACTTCGTGATTCCTACAGTACTCCTACATGCCTGATACTTACTACTTACCGGTACTACTACGACTGCTGCTGTAGAACGAAAATGCCGTGAGATCGACTACTTGCTGTAGAATGGATGCCGTGAGATTGCGTTTGGTCGTTTTCGTCGGTGTAAATAAAAAACGATTCTGTTTTTGGTTTGCCTTGCTTTTTTTAGACTTGAAAAAACGAATCTGTTTTGGGTAGTACCTCCATATTTTTTTCGGAGTCCGAATTTTAGGCGGATAGCCAAAGCTGCACTGCTGCATTACTCGTTCGAGTAGGAACCGTTCTGTGGGCCGTCAATGACACGCTGTTTGCTCCGTCTAAAACGACCGTCTGTTAACCGCGGTACTGCTGGTGTTGCTTCCCGCGCCACGTCTGCTGATATCGTCGTCGCTGCATAATCGCTGATTCTTGATGCCTTTCCGAGCTCAAGGCCGGGAACCAGAACGCGATAACAAACAGTGGAAACCCTAATCTCAATCTGAGAGGGGCCCTGAGAGGAGAGAGAGACTGGAGAGACCTTCGTTCGGCGGCTCAAACCTGACCCATCGCCCAATCCGCGTTCGCAATAGCTGTAATTCCTTTTGGCGCAATTGAAGTGACTTGTCATGGCCTCCTACAACTTGCCTGGCATTGGCAATGGGGCTGGAAGTGGGACTGGAAGTAGTGATCTTCCTCCGATAGCCAAAAGGAAAAACTTGACGATCCCGGAGCGGCGGGCTGTGATATCCGAGCTCCTCACAGGCAGCAACAAGGGCACCTTAGCCAGGGGCGATATCACGAGAGTTGCCCAGATCTTCGACACGAACAGGTTTACCATCGCGAAGCTGTGGAAAGAGTACGGAAAGCAGAAGAGCAATGGCGTGGTTGATCCGGACCTGTCAAGTCGGCGCAAGGGAAATTCGGGACATAAGGGAATTGACCTGGAGCACTTTCGAGAGGCCCTGGCACAGATCCCCATGAAGAACCGCACCTCGCAGCGCTCGCTTGCGACGGCCTTGGGCATGCCGAGATCGACCCTCTTCGACAACCTCGAGAAGCTCGGCCTAAGGTTTTCGTCGCGGCGTCGCAAGACTTGGAAGTCATCTGCAACGGGATCGGTGGCATCGAGTCCAGCAGCGGCAGCAGCAGCAGCAGCAGCAGCAGCAGCAGCACCTCATCACGGCCAGGGTGTTATTAATAGTTGCGTTCCCAGCAATCTGAGCTTACAGCAGGGCATAGCGTACTTACCCGGCCCGCACGCGCAGGGCCATCTTTGAACGCTTGCCCCCACGATAAGCTAAGGCGAACAGGGTGATACCTTCTCTGATCTGGTTGAATGACAGGTGGGCTGGGTTGGCGGTGTACAGCAGTACAACACTTGGGTCACATGGTGCGATGCATCAGGCGTGCATACCTCGTTGCCCACTCTCGTTGACCCTCAGAACTGCAGCCACTACTACAGTTTTTTTCGGGACAAAGTACTTGGAATTATAGTGGGATTGTTTTTGCGTATCAGGTACCGGTACCTGGCAGTCCGTACGTAGTGGTACCAGGTACCAGATATGTATATGCAGCAGGTACCTGGTAGTTCGAACCGGGTACCTGGTACCTGGTTCATACAAACGTAGGTTACGACTGAATCTATAATACATGCATGGTACTTGGTATTTGACACGAGAGGGTATATATGGAGATCGGGTCTGTTTACTCCTATACCTGGTATACCTGGTATAGTCTTGAGGGGTTATGGAGTCGACTATTAATAGTAATAAAGCGTTGCGGGAAGAGGTGTGGTTGATTGAGCTCTCCTCGCGCATCATGTACCTGGTTTGTTTTCAAAACCAGCTCGGTACTATACTAAGCCTTTAGTTCGTACGTACGGAGCAGGTGTGCTGTGGCTGTGTAGAAGTTTCTGCCTGTTTTTTTTTGTTTTCGAATGTGGCCGACTGATGGAGATCACTTGGAAGCAGCAGGCAGCAGCAAGCAGCAGCGACTAGGCAGAGGGTGATCCTTTTTGGCAGTCACTGATGATTGGTCGGTTGTGGTTCAGCTTCCTTGAAAGAAGACTTGTCGTCACTTGTCGGCTTGTGGGGTTGCCGCGTATCAATCTGGACGGAAATGTAAGGACCGTTGGTGTATTAATGTCAGTGACCAAACGGTCCTTATGTTTCCGTCCACAGACAGTGATACCTTGGTTTGCGACCGTCGGGTGTGTAGATGGTGCACCGTAGTGGGACCGACCGTAAGGTATTTTTTTTCGGCGTTCGCCGAGAGCGGTTCTCGTGGATAAGCGGCGGTGAATCTAGAGGACACAGGGTGGGCATGCTTCGGACACGAATATCTGGAAATGGGGAGGTGCTCATGCGTCCGGAACACTTGATTTTGTATTATTTGTGGCCGGTTTTTTATTGCTTCTGTTTCCTGGTGTTTCCCCCACAGCTTCGGACTAAGTAGGCCCGTACTCAGATCGTACGTAAAACCACTAGCAATGCCCACTCATCGTCCCCTGGTCTCTGTCTTACTTGGTTTCGTCGCTAAAGACCGCACTTGAGGTGGCGTAACTGTAGGTGCTTCCGGTGTTGGTGGCAGAAATGGAACTGAGTGCAGACGGCAGTACAATCGTTGCGGCTCTCCATGGAGTTCTTGTCGATCGGTAAAACTGGTGCGGGCTCTGTATGGAAAACTTGTCCGGGGAAGTCGAAAACTGTGATCTCCTTGTCTGATTGTTGTTAATTAAACTTTGGTCTCAAATTGTCTGATGATTGTAGCTTGGTCATATCCCTACATAGGAGGGCGTATTTTGTTTGGGTGGTCTCCGCTTGCAGACTGCCGTCTGTCTGCATGCAGACTACTACTGTTTTCTGGTCTGTCTGCCTTCTTCGGACCACGGATCCTCCGTAAATAGTAAATATGATACTTTCATAATCCATT
The DNA here is from genome assembly GCA_031213475.1 of Nereocystis luetkeana. NCBI lineage: Eukaryota > Phaeophyceae > Laminariales > Laminariaceae > Nereocystis > Nereocystis luetkeana. The sequence continues at coordinate 1,152,467 of JARUPZ010000009.1, read as the reverse complement.
GGACTTTGGTTATCACTTCACAGTATCATGCACGGCTTTGATGTGGCTGGATTGATTGCTGTGAGAACACGTGGATATCAGTGTAGAGCAAGGCTCCAGGGGGGACCCTATTGAAGGAGCTTGCCAATACGCCAACACCACCAACCGCCTTGCCTGGTGTCGCTCTGATGGTCTCACGATGGGCCTCACCATTTTTTTCATTGAGCGGTTGGTGATACGGTATACCGGTGTAAGGAATACATCTGTTGGGTAGAAGGTTATTATTTTTTCTTGAGAGATTCTTAACGGATCCTGTTTGAGCATAAATGGCACAAGTAAAATGATCAATCGGTCCGTTTAGGCCTTGAGCGCGTACTCTAACCCGGGAGTACGAGTATTAGGCATTATGTTCCCCGACCCCCCCCCCCCCTCCCTTCATGCCTCGTATTTCTAGTTGAGCTTTGAGTTCGGCATTCTCAGCGCTCGTCGACTTGCTTGCATCCAAGTTTGCCGCTTTTATGTCTTCGGCTCTCGTATCGACGCTGACCGCAGTCCTCAATAGACGCGCGATGTTTACGAAGCATTTCTCCCTTTCAACGAGAATCGACCTCATGATGGAAACAAAACACACCATCGAGTCCTGTTGGCTCCCTCTGCTGTACGTAGATAACCGGGGCGATCGGCTGCAGAAAATTGATGTTTGGGGAAATCACTCGTACATTCGATTCACTCCTACTTTTGCGTTATGTATGTCCAACTCTATTTCCATGCAGTAGTTTCTCCCCGCATTATTTATGCAATTGTCCGCGAGTAAGCATTGTTCGATGCACGGAGGGCTTGCTAGACCTATCGCATGCCCGTACTCCCACCACCCGCGACTGACCCGTCTGGTCAAGCCGGTCCTTAGCCTTCGTTAGGCCCATTTCATCCTCGGACCTGTCACCACACTGCCGCCGCTGGAACAACTTGGACAGTAACCGACATGGTTTTGGTTGCGCGGGTCACGTATGGCCAAGCCCCCAGCTTTCGGCGCAGCCAACCCGGCACCGCCCACCCACCGCTGCTAAAATACCTCACCTACGGCTGGCATGACAGGGTGTTATTTCGCTGTCTCTCTTTGTCCCTTTGAATTCCTCGCGCCGGTCTCTATTGCCACGATGGCCACGAGAGCTATTACCCCGTCCCCAATTTTTTTGATTTTTCCGTCGTCACGAGACTGGCTTCGACGGTTCTGCCTGCTCAGCCTCCATTAGTTTTATTTTCCCCTCCAGAGCCTGTTTCAAGACTGATGTCGACCTCCACCTTTGTCCCGGCGGTGGGCGCCAGACACACACGGGTGAAGGGAGGTGGCTTGTTGAGCAGCACTACTGAGCACCGCAACGACCTCGGTGCTCTGCCACCATCATTTCACACTTTCCCCTCGTCCTCCCTTCCCCACCGCGGGCAAAGCTGACTGGATATAAGCCCTGCGCATTACCGCCCACAAACCTTTCCAAAGTCTTTCCCTCGCCACCTAAGGTCAGTTTCACACTAAAGCGGCATCGGCACCGCTCTCTTCTGCTTCCGTAGACCGAAGCTCCTTGACAAGGGTCAAGCGTGCGGCACACGGTGAAAATGCTTGAAAACGGGTTTAGGGGGATAAATGAAACTCCCTCACGAGCTGGCCGGGTGAGAAATGAACCGGGTTTGACTTTGAGTACTCGCAAGGCCAATATTTTGCTGCCTACCCTTCTATGCACAACCACATCCGTATGGGAACGCTAGCCGGTTGGAGATAGAGAGATAGGCTGGCCGTGTGCGTGATTTTTTTCCCAGCTTATAGCGTGATTGACAGGGATCTGCGTAGGGATTCAGATCCCTGAAAGAAAACTTCGTTCTCCTTGTTCAAAGCTACATACACATCCGACTCGAACAGGTAACGTCCTTCATCACGAATTTTCAACACCATCAACCACGGTCCTCATGTATACGTTGAACTGTTGATGCAGCCGTTGGATCTAGATTTTGCGTGTGACACCCCGGCTATCACCTGGGCACCGCCCGTAACCTCAGCATCCTCCCGAGTGTTGTCTGATGGATTTTCATCGTTGACGGATGGCTATTGCCTCAATCGCTCATTTTCTTCGATGGATTCGCTGTTGCCTCAAGTGCCAAACGCGTAGTTTTTATCTCTACCCGATCCGCTGGCGGGCTCCTTTCATGCCGGGTCCCCAACAGCCCCGGTGTTGTTTGTCCTCATGACAGTGCCGATAACTTTGATACACATCTGCAGACAACCCCACGCGTGACAGCAGGTACACTGCATGTGAGCATGCTTCCTTTCGACGACAGGTTCACAATCGTCACACCGTCATGACTGCCATGACTCCAACCGCGAACGACGCAAGCTATACCGCCACAGGCACGTCGGACAAACTTATCAAACGCTGCATTCATCGTACGCTACAACAGAAGTTTCAGTCTATGTCAACATGATGTGCTTCTCTCTACAGTACGATGAAGAAACAGGACGGAGACTGGGTTTACCAATGGTGTCGTTGGGCAGAAAAACCGGATTGTCCCGAAGGCGACGTACATCCCAGTCTAGGACTGCGCAGTGTTGCCCTTTTCGGCAAGGGATTGCAAGAACTCTGCTCCAAACTTTCCAGCGCCACATAACACCACCTACTGCAGATAAGGCTCAAGATCACCGCGAACTCCTACTGTACCACCCCAGCACCAATGATGGTATCGAGGGCATCAACCACACGATGCTCCAGGTGTTCGCGATGGTTGACTATAGTAGCTATTGATAGTGTCAGACTAATTGAAGTGCACAACTGACGCTGACGCGTTCTACGTTAGAGATAGCACATTACTGCTGACATGTTTTATGAATGACGGGGTTCCTTAACCCAAAATCGTCGGAATGCCAATCTTGTTTAAAAAAATGTCATTTTTGTATGCTTGGGCCTTGGGTCTATTGATCGGGATACCATTTGATTTTTGCTGAAGCCAGGTTTCGGCGGGTGAGGTATAGAGCTGCTCAAGTGAGGAGCCTCAGAAAAGTTTGGGTGAACCTCTATCGTAGAACGCCTCCGCTATATGAGCCTTCATCAATAACTTTAACGCCGCGACGAGACTGCTCCTAACGAAGACTTAATCACACATGAGTTGCATACAACGTTTTCCCCGCCCTGTTTTTCGCAAAGCGTATGTCAACTTACAGTAGGTCGTAACCACCTGGCCTCGTACGGTAGTACTGTAGTGAAGCGTCATTGCTGACCGTTAACGCAGCGCTCTTGCCGCATCATCCACTGCAATCACGCCCACAATACTTAGCGTTTGCAACGTCGTAATTAACTCCTTATGGACGCCCTGCCCAAGTCTCCCCAAACGGTTGTGGACGCTTGGGCGTGGGTCTGATGTGCACCTGCTACGTACTATCCGTCGAGGTGCCAGGAAATGTGCTGATTGAGCTATGCTCAAGGCAAGGCGAAACTCTCTCTAAATTGGACCATCATTAGTCCCTTTCAGGCACTCACCGCCGGCTGGGCTGTGGCATCCGGCACTCTTCATGGTCGCCGTCCTTACAAAACAAGCAGGCCTCGTCACCTCCACCTGCACCCTCCTTTCGATATGCCTTAAACAAGAATGGACCCCCACATCCCTTCATCTACGGGCCAACCTCGCAAAATACTGTCGTCAACCGCTTACCACGCCGCCTTCGACGGTTTGTCGCTATCCCCCGAACACCTGCAGGCCGAACAGATGACGAGTCACGAGCTGATTCGCGAGCAAGACGGTGTTATCGCCGCCATCATGTACGAAACCCACAGGATCGAATTGCTCGCCCCTTTTCATTGGAGGGTGGATTCCATCTACCTGCTACAGGAGTACGATACCTCGGGCATGAAACTTCCGGCAACGTACTACAGTATATTATCCATTGTTCCTGGTCCTCTGGGGTGGTATCATAACTCATCTCGAGAAAATACTAGTGTAGTGACCGCTATGCTCGCTTTCCGCACTTTTCACGACGATTCCGACCCGATCACGATCGGCCTTCGACCTACACGCTGTATACCACGCCATGGAACACCAACAGCGATTGATAGGCAGCTGCGGTTCGTCGGTGCCCCCAAGATTTCTGTATTTTGCGTGGAAGCACATGAAACTTCCATAGAAGACTTCCCTGGAAGAACTGAAAGCTTCAATGCAAATAGCGGAAAGTTCCATGGAGGTACTGTACTGGAAGCTTCAACCGAAGGGGTGGAAACATTCATCCGGTACTGTATTGGAACTGCAGTAGTGAAAGCATACATGAAGGCTGGAAGTGGAAGCTTATGGAATTTTCCACGATCTTTCACCAGCTCCCACGAGCTTCTATCAGTTTCCATGCATTTCCACGAGCTTGACCATCGATTATATATGGCTTCGTTGTTTTCGGCTTTGGCTCACAGCGGTCACCACGCCGAACATCCCTAGCCCTAACCGTCACCGGACCCTACGCGTAGAAGCTCCCATGTACTAAAAACAAACCCACCTTCACTATAATACACGATTTTGGGAACAACGAACTGAACTTTTGAGAGTAGGTTTAGCAAAATCTGGGAGAAGGGATCTTCAGGGTTGTTTTTGACTTGAAAAATGTGTAGCGCGGTCTGCACTTCGGAATCGTCGTCCGCAATTGAGAAATTTCCTGGTTCGATGCAAACGCGGCTGCGCCGCGTTTGTGGGCAGTTGTGGCCCGTTTGGGTTGCGGTTTGGGGTCAGTGTTAGGGTTAGGGCTAGTGTTAGGGTCAGGGTTGGGTTGGGTCTTCGCCCGTACCTTGATCCCAACAGGAACCAAAATTTCTGAACAGCCTATCAACCTAAAGATCCCTTCTCCCAGATTGTAGTGGGACCTCACTTTTGAGTTGATGCATTTTCGTAGCCTTAGTTAGGGTGTTCTCGAAATACAATTTGATTGGGTTATAAAAATTAGCTGAATACTGGCAAACGTGAGGAGCTGATTGGCTACACACGTGAATCCGAAGGCGCTAGCCGATTAGAAGTAGCTCAGTTCGCTCATCAATCCGCGGAATTGCTCAACCCAAGAATAGTTCGGCTAAAAACGTCGTTGGTCACTTTTTCCCACAACAGTCTATTTTTCGTTGTACGGGATTTCAATTATGTAGGAAACAGGCTACAAGAAACCCAACCCAACCAAATAATTCGCAAAATACTATAATGAATACTATAGTGAAAGACGAGCTTCACCAAAGAAACTAATCGATTCATAATGTTGCAAGCAGCGTGATATTCCACGTACTCGCAACAGACTTGCAGCACGTCTTGCTTGTCTTCTTGTGACTGCTTGTGGTGTGTGATACAGTATACCGGCACTCAGGTTCCAACGTTATCAACGTTTTTTAGATGCAAGTCTGCATTCATACTATTTTGGGTTTTGTTATGATACTGCTTTGTATGAGGCTGAACGCCCGGTGATTGCCTGGGTTATGAGGCTTAGATTGGGTAGGCGATTGGTTAACCTTTTACCTTTAGCCCAACGGACTAAGACCCTCACAGTTTGTCGGCCCCAACTTCTTGGTACCTGGTTATAATATAGTGTTCGTAAGTCCTGAGTCTGGATGGTCTGACCGCCTAGCCGGACAGCCAAATCCTTCCAACGAAGTCACAACACGGTATGCAGATGTCAGCGCCCACCGTTGGCGAATTGTTAAAAAACTGTGACTGTTCAACTTCTATTACGGCCCTTCCTCCTACTCTATTGCTCCTGCTTTCATATCCCTGATGATAGTTGTTGTGTTGTATCCCGAGCGTATGCCTCTCGACACTGTGTTGTTGTGTTGTTGTGTTGATCCGTTGTTGTTTTGTTGTGTTGTGTCATGTCCCACTAGTACTAACCTTCCGCGGTTTGGTTACAGCACTAGCACCTGTAGCAGCAGCACCACCATCGTCGTACATTAAAAAATAAAAATAAATTCTCTTTGTTTCCCACAGCGGTGGTACGAGAATTTTTTCGGCGGTTCTTTGAAAGCAATATATTTGAAAAAACTTTTGAACTTCGCGTTTCCATTCGCAGAGGTCTTACTCTCTGAAGTGATCTCTACCCGGATCTTGACGGCATCTTAGCTGCCTGTTCATCTCTGGAAGCTGCCGTCGTCTGGACTCCTGCATTCTCTGTGGAGTACATCTGTGTGTATTGGCCATCTCCGCGCCAATGTTTACGTGTTATCACGTCTTCTTTCTCTCTACCGCACCGGAGTGTCTTACTTTCAGGGCCAACGCTTGCCCGGTGTCATCTCTCGGCTAACACCGAGGACACAGCATCTGCCTACATTGTCAGGGTACAACGCAAATACCATAGTAGGTTAGTGAGCCTCGCGTTTTGCTAGTAGTATGCATAAACATCTTTTCTGCCGAGGCACCTTCTGCCGGAGTGAGCTTTCTGCTGGGGGTCTACATTAGGTAAACCCGTCTGCTGTTGGAGCTGGACTAATCACCTGGATTCTCGGCTGCACATTCGCTGCGCTACTGCTGTGTGTAAAGCACACGGGGGCATAACTTCTAGGCGTTGATTCAGATCGGCGAGTAGAGTTTTGCAGGGTTGTTGGTTGCACGTGCAGAGTACCGTTCAGGCGTCTCGCGTGTGTGTAATTGACTTCTCGAAATCGCCTACGTGTCGTGTCGCGAGGCGTAGTCTGTTCAAGATACCTTCCAGCTGCTGGGTGCCGACTTAGTAGCGTGTGTTCGGGTGAAGATCTGGCTAGGCTGGGAGCATCCGTTGCGGCAGCCTCATCAAATAAATACAACGTGCTTCACGTTTCCTGCGCGTGCGTCGTCACGCGAGGTAGGGTTTACATCCAAGACTACCTTCTCGTACCGGTTTGTGGTGCATACGCAAGGTTGAGGATTCGACCAGTCTGAGCAGTGCATCTGACCCGTGTGACTGCAGGACGTGACCGGAGTTGACACCTCCGACGCCATATACCGCAGCTTAGTCACCTGTGGTAGGTTATTCGTGTGTCTCCCGGAGCATAGGAGTCTGGGCGGATACTGGTGAGTGTCCGGGGGACTAGGGTTGTGAGCTTCAGGGCTGCAATCCTGCAAAGCCTACATCCGTGTAGCAAAACTATCTTGCACCGTCCCTTGCGCGCCGAGCTTACTCAGGTACTCGCGGCGTCATACGTGTTAGAAAAGCCGGCAGGCCTTGCACGTAGCCTCGGTCCTTGACTAAGGGTCGGGAGGCGATGGCAGAATCGTCCTACACCGCGTTGAAAAATACGCTCGAAACCGTGGGTCGCTGCAAGGATCAATGGGATTACCGAGAATGGGCGGACAAGTTTCGTATTGGGTTGGGTCTCCATTCACAGGAACTTCTGAAGATCCTCGACGGAGAAATGTGCGCTGAAGGCGAGGGAACCGACGCTGCCACAGCAGCATCCAACTGGAAACGTCGTAACAACCAGTTGTACTCCCTTATCTACTTCTTCACCGTCGAATCTGCCAACATCACCACGAAGCCCTTCCAGGGCAAGTCTGGGGGTGACAGGGGCAATGGAGCTGCGGCCTGGGCGACCCTCAAGGAGTGTTTCGCCGGCAACACCAAAGAATCCCGGCGAGTCCTCAGGGAGCAGCTCCACGCCGCCAAGCTCCGACATGGTCAACGTCCTCGACTTCCTGGCGACCATGGACGACCTCAAGCTTCGGCTTGAAGATATGGGGGAGTCCACACCGAAGGAGAGATTGGAGGACCTGGTGTTAAATGCCCTCGTCCTCTCGTCAGAGTGCAGTTTCCTGCGGGACATGCATTGCAGGCAACCGTTCCCAAACGTCGCGGAAATCAAGCGGACAGCCGTAAACTACTTTATCGACGCACAGTCGAGGAAGTCGTCGAGGCCCGCGGTCTCAGGCCGTGGTGCAGCAATGGCCGCGACCAACAAAGACCGATGCCGCCACTGCAACGAGTACGGCCACTTCCAGCGCGACTGCCCTAACCCGGGCAAGAAGAGCCGGTCGAAGCCGGGAAAGTCGCGGTGGAAGAACAAGGGGAAGCAAGGCGGCGGAGACCCCTCTCCAAAGTGGTGCAGCTACCACAAGACGACCAGTCACAGCGACAATGAGTGGAAGGCTCAGTGAGAGATCCAGTCGCTGACTGCGCGCCTGGCGATGCTGCAGCCTCCGCGGCAAGGCAGTTTCGCTCACGTCAGGAGCGCACACCAGGCCGCTCTTCCTCAACCACCGTCGGGGGTTGCTGGTTTCGCTCACGTCGGGAGCGCGCCCGTGGCTCCGCCTCCTCCGCAGACTCAGAACAATTTTGGCTACTCGTTCACCGCGATGGGCGTGCCCCTGCCAGCGGCGGCCACGCCGTCTCGTCGGGCTCTCACCGCGAAGTCCGGTGCTGAACCGGCGGAACCTGCGTCTGCTCCAGCGGCATCACTGCCGAACTACCGTCTACCCGATGGGGTCTTCCTAGCGCTTATGGCGAGCACTCCCGACCTGTCAGGTGAAGGTGGGCTTCTCACCGACGGCACCTATATTGAGCTGCTAGTGGACAGCGGGGCATCATTCAATTTCGTCGATCCGGAGCTGACTCCGGGACTGCTATCCTCAATATGGGACTATGAACCTCTACAGGTTCCTCACCAGATCGTCGCGGCTGGAAAGCACATCCTGTACGGGGTAGCTGCGGTAACCATCAACGGCACCAATACCGATGACGGTGGGGACAAGCGGGACTTCTCCTTCCGTGCAATCATCGTCCCTGGGCTGGGGACGAACCTGTTCTCCGCCTCCCTGGCCATGGTAGAGGGGATGGCCGCACTGTTCTACCAGGGCAAACCGCGGTTGGAGAAGGGCGGCCTCGTTGTGCCGATGAAAACCTTGGGTGTCGACGCTACGACCGGACAAAATACGTGCTACACCGCTGTGGTGCTTGAAAACCGTGCTGGGATCTCCGTGAAGCCTGACGGTGCTGCCTTAAAGGTGGTTTCTGCTGACCTGTGGCATCGTCGCATGGGTCATGCCAACCGCAACATCATGGAAGTTCTGCGGAAGATGCCGCACAGCGGTGTCGAATACAACGGTAACTTGACGCCGTGCGACGTCTGCCCATTCGGCAAGAGTGAGCAACACCCCCACCCGAAGCAAGCGTCGTATGACATCCAGCGGTCGTTTGAGCATGTCACTGTTGACACCATAGGGCCCATCAACCTTCCGGCACTGGGTGGCTACACCTACGTCACCAAGTTTGTTGACCGGCTGACGGAGTGGAAGGAGATCTTCCTCATCAAGAGCAAGACGCGCACTATCGACTCCCTCGTGCTGTTCAACAAGGCCGTCGTGATTCCATCCGTAGAGCGCTTAGTCCGCCTGAGAGGGGATAAAGGTACGGAGTTTACGAGTGAGGAGTTCCGCCGATACTGTCTGAACATCGGCGTCAAGTTGGAGTTTGCGTCTACGAACACCCCTCAGCAGATCGGCGCGAACGAGCGGGCAGGTCGAACGCTTGCTGGTATCGTGCGCTGTTTGCTTGCTGATTCGGGTCTCCCGAGTTTCCTCTTTTTTTTTTTTTTTTTTTTTTTTTTTTCCATCCCATTCATTATCTTCGCACATCTTCTTCTCTCTCTCCTTCCAACTCGTAACTCAGATCCGGGGTCACATAGCAGGCTCTTCTCCCCCCTTCCCGCTACCGTACGTGCCTTCATTTTTTATCGCGAGAAGATTTCAGCCTTTTCTTCCCTCGTCGACTCGCATCGAATTGTGCCTACCCACGCTGCAAGGCGCTCTCAACAATTGAATCCCTTTTTTTATTTTTGCAAATAAAGTCAAAGTCCGACCCTCCTAGGGCTCGAACCCAGGACTCAAACAAGTAGAATTCGAGGTTAACCACTTGAACCACCGGGGCGACCGGCCTCTGGGGGGAGTTGATGCTGACAGCTGTCTACCTGAGCAACCGGGTCCCACATGCGGCGTTGAGCAATTGTACGCCCTACAAGGCACTCTACGGCAACGATGCTTACCTCGGGAACAAGCTACCTGGTAGGTCGTTTGTACACGTAGAGACCCACACGAAGAAATTGGATCCGCGTGCTTGGGAAGGACGCCTGGTTGGATACAGCACGGATAGCAAGTCTTACCGGGTCTACAATCCAGCGACGAAACGTGTCAGAGAGATTCGAAATGTTATCTTCATTGAGACCCCCTCTGCACTACCTCGCGTGGAGGTCGGTGGTTTTGACGACGGAAATTTCACGTACGACGAGAGTGACGACTTGGTAAGAGATGTGCGCGAATACACATCTAACCAAGAAATCGGTTCGGCTTCTCCTAACCTAGACGCTGCAGAGCCGTTCGAGACTGACCTTTTGGGGAAAATCCGTGATGTCACCGACCGCGACCTTGGCATGAGCCCTGTTGCTCCTACCCCGCCTGTTGTGCCTGGGGGAGTGAGCCCTTGCGATCAGAGTTCTCCGTCACCTGGCCCTCCACCGTCCGCTTCGCCATCGGGATCTACGCCATCTGGTGCTGCGCCCGGTAGTTCTTCGCGTGGTGGTTCTTCACGTGGTAATTCTGCGTCGTGCGGAGGTCGCGCGATTACACCGGCCGTCACCAGATCTGCCGCGAGCCAGCCCAACACCAGGACCCTCAGCAAACCTGAGACGGCTCGGTTTTGCGTATTTCACGAAGGGGGAGTGTTAGGACGTCGCTCACAAGGACGGTATGTCTCGATTCGTTGAGTATGCGTATGCCGTGCAGACTTTGCAACCGGGAGTTCCGAAATCGTATGCCGAAGTCATGAAGCTTTCAGACGCTAAATTTTGGGGAGCTGCTGCAGACAAGGAAATTACTAGTCTTAACGAGCTAGGAGTTTACAAGCTTGTTCCGCGATCTTCTGAATGCTGATCTTGAGAAGGAAGTGTACGTAGCACAGCCGCCTGGTTACGAGACTAAAGACAAGGATGGAGGCCCTCTGGTCATGAGGCTGGAGAAAAGCCTCTACGGGCTATCTCAAAGCCCCGGGAATTGGTTCCACGCCATTGGCCCCGTTCTTAAGGTCATAGGTTTCATCCCTCTGAAGTCCGACACCTGCATCTACATATACCAGCATAAGGGTGTCACCGTCATCCTCACCTTGTACGTGGACGATCTACTTGTGATTGGTGGCAACATCGAAGTGATCGAGAAGATTAAGGCACAGCAAATGGACAGGTTCAACATGACCGACATGGGCGATGCGTCGCGTGTACTTGGGCTGCAGGTCACCCGCAACCGTGCGGAGAAGACGCTCAAAATCGACCAGGAGGACTACACCAAGTCCGCCCTGGAGCGATTTGGTTTCGCCAACTGTAAGCCTATGCTAACCCCCGGTTACGGACCTGATTTCTCCACCAAGCAGCCGGAGGAGACACTGCTGAACGCTGACGAAAAGCAGAGGTACCAAGCGATCGCAGGAACGGTCATGTACCTGACCACTGTTCTCAGGTATGACTTTAAGTACAGCTCGAGTCAAATATCTCGTGCTATGTGAAATCCGTCGAAAGTGCACATGGTGGCGGCCAAGCACATTCTGCGGTACCTGGCAGGGTCCACTGACTTCAGCATAGTGTACAAGAAGGGAGGCTTTAAGCTCACGGCCTTCTCGATCTATAACTGGGCTAACAACCCGGATAACGGCAAGTCGACGTCGTGCTACATCATGATGTTGGCCAGGGCTCCCATCAGCTTCAAGTCTGGTCTTCAAAGCCTTACAGCCATGTCCACAATGGAAGCTGAGCTGGTCGTATCGGCACTCGCGATGAAGGAAGCCGTGTTCTGCATGAACATGCTGACGGAGCTAGGGTTTGGGGAGCAGTTCGTTCAAGTGCCGCTTCACTGCGACAACACTGCGACTCGGCATGCGCTTGGAAACCGTTCATACAGTTCTCGAACCAAGCACATTGCACCTCGTTACTTCTACATCCGCGAGCTGGTCACCGAGGGGACGATTTCGACTCACTACATCTCCACCAAAGACAACCCCGCCGACATCGGGACCAAGCGCCAAGCCGCGTTTCCAGCAGGTACTAGACATCATCAGCAACTTCTGACGTTAACGTCGTCGTCAACATCTTGTGTTATATGTTTGTGTCATCAACATTGTGTTTGTGTTTGTGTGTTTGTTTTGTGAATCTGTTATTTGTGCAAATCAGCTTGCTATTTCAATAGTCAACATTCGGTCTTGCACTATTTCATTTAGGATTTAAGGTTTATGGTAAAATTGGTTTGTGCAGGATACGATAGCAGTACTTTTGCAAGCACATAAATGTATGCACGTAAGGCGCGAAACAATGTTACAATTTCTACTATTATTACAGGGGACCATAGTTAATAGGACCCACGGTATAGATAAAACACTATATATTTCACCATTTTTACTAACAATATTTGGTCCTATTAACTACCTGGTATGCCCCCCCGTAATAGTTGACGCATCAAATGAACTGCTTGCTTGCAGTATGGAGTTGTTTCTTGAATTCTTCTATTATCACTGACTTGGTTTGTTTTTTATGACTACCTGGTATATTTTTCTATCAGCAAATTAAACATTGAGGGGGAGTGTGATGGAATAGTACATGCCCATGTATGAGTCAATGCTCAAGTAGCACTACTCTTGTATCGTAGATCATAGTCTATGTACCATCTCGGCATGTAACGTATATTATGCGGAGGAATAGCAACCGTATCTTATCTTCTCTCGCAGGATCGAGTATCTCATTCTTTGAAGGGATCTCTACCCGGATCTTGACGGCATCTTAGCTGCCTGTTCATCTCTGGAAGCTGCCGTCGTCTGGACTCTTGCATTCTCTGTGGAGTACATCTGTGTGTGTTGGCCATCTGTGCGCCAGTGTTTACGTGTTATCACGTCTTCTTCTCTCTACCGCACGGGAGTATCTTACTTCCAGGGCCAACGCTTGCCCGGTGTCATCTCTCGGCTAACACCGAGGACACAGCCTCTGTCTGCATTGTCAGGGTACAACGCAAATACCATAATATAAATTAATTAATTAAATACCCTACCTGGGGTATGTACGTACGTGCGTGCGGCAACCGCCCGCGATGCGAAGCGTATGTCGCGTCCGAGCTGTTTTTTCCTGAAGCATGGCGGCGAGACTCTTGGCATTATCAAGTCGCCAGTTAGTGTGCAACTACGGTCATAATAAAAAAAACTATATTCAATCATGGACCTCTGTCCGCTTCGCATAGTAATTATATGTACTTTTCCTTCCTGAGCGAGCGTAGCGGGCGGCGTAGGCCGCCCGCGGAGCGAAGCGCCCTGTATATACTACTCGTACCTCGTACCTCTGTGGCACCAGGTACAAAAACAAAAATCATTCTCGACCGACTTTGTATCGAGTGACTGCTGACACCACAGTCAGTAGTGGTGGTGATATGATGATGAACTCCAGGCTCCAGATGTATACTGCTTGTAGGCACCCGCTTACTTCATAACATCATCATAACCTACAACAATACTACCAGGTATCCTCGTAGTCTTCCGTCGAGCAAATCGGACCCATCCAAGATATTCACAGCCCACAGGCAGGACAGGTACCTGCGGCAGGAAAGGAAACATGATTTCGCGATCTCCGGTTTCCGGTTTCCGATTTCCGATCTCCGATCCGATCGTAGCCGATCAGTAAATGCGAGGCTTCAGTGGTATGGAGGCCGTACTGATCAGGGACCCCTGAAATTTACGCTCGTGTACAAGCCAAGCTCGAGGCCCGGCCAGCTTCACCTGGCAATATACAGTGACTGGAGCGGCCGAGCAGCAATCATGGCAGATGTGAGTGTATACGAGACCGCAAGAGTGATGGTTTCGCCTAGCTTTTTGACGTTGGGGGCCTCACCGCGAGTATTGCAGGTATTCTGCCTCCCCTTGATGCTCGCTTTTCGATTTGTCTTGACGTGATAGATACCATCGCTGACGTGATAGATACCTTCACTGCCGTAGACTGCTGTGGCGCCCACACCGCTGCTGCCGTGCGTGGCAATAGCTTGCGTCTTGGAATACAGTAGTAGTACTGTGACTCTGTACAGGAGTATCCTGGGAGTTTCGTGCAGTTCCTGAGAAAGGTTGGAGGACGGAGGAAATCGAATCAAATGCTACAAACAATGCTACACCTCCGCCGCCGACCATCTCTCGTGCTGATGGTGCTGTATTTTGTATTGCGCATGCGCCTTGTATTGCTGCGTTGTTCAGATGGTGACCCCTGTGTTCGGGTCAGCGGGTTCTATGCTTTCTAAAGGTATTGATCTGGACGAGGTCTTCTCAGGTGAGAGTTCTCCACTTGTCGCGAGACAGTGCTTGCGTGTGTTGTGTTACATAGATAGGGATTTCGTTGCTTTCAAACCTGAGATAATTTCTCATTTTTGAACTCTGAAAACCTACGTACACACGCCTCGTAGAACAGCACAACAGCAGTACGAGGATTAATATTAAATAATAGTATCAGGTACAAGTATCACACCAAGATTGCAAACATGAATTTTGAGCAAACTAAAAGAGTACGTCAGCTGTGAGTCCAACCAATCGGCAGATCGATCGATACTCAATTTTGCAAGCCGCGTGAACCGATCGCGCGTTTTCCATTATTGGTGACTTCCCTGGATGCTACCAGGGTCGACGAGGCGATAATACTTCAAGCATTTCGTACACTGAAACAGCAGATCGACACGCGAAGGTACACAAGACAATGGAAGTAATTTGTCGATCTCTCACCCCTTCAAATACCTGATACCAGGTACACTATTATTAATAGATTATTATTAATAGTGCTCTACTGGTACTATTAATAATAGTAACCAGTGCTGCTGTACGAAGTTTTACGTTGCGTATTTCGCTTTCCGGCTGTTTTCGACGAACGGCCCGTGTTGACGTGTGACATTTGGGTCCGTCTCTCCGTACATGCTCTAGCGCATGATATTTTACGAGTACTGCTATACCCATAGGAAGCGTGTTCTAAATTGTTTTGGAGGGTATCTTTGAAATTCAAACTTTTATTGATACTTCGCTTTCCCATTGGCATAGGTCTGAGAGATACATTTTTTTTTACGTTGCACGAAGGGAGCTTACAAAAGTTGATTCTGGAGTATGTGAGGTATATATTTTTTAAACAAGTTGGTATTAGAGGTAATGCTATAATGATGTTATAAATTGGGCATCACGCTGTCAATCAATACTTCAAATAGTTTCAAATAGATGGCTTTGTTGTGATGTTCTTGGCGATTAAGGCCTCTGCCGAGCAAAACCAAGGACTGCCGACCAAAAAAGGTTTGAAAGCACTCCACGAGTGACACAGGACACACAACGCACACACACGTGTGACACACGGAACACAGCAGTACATTAGTGGGATAATATTTACGGAAATAGAAAAGGATACATCGAAGAAGGGGCTGGAAGTCTCGACCACACTCAGCTGCCCACGAAAATCGCTCTGCAGCAGCAGCAGCAGTGTTGTCGTACCTGTGGCAGCAAGCATGTATCACACAAGAGCAGAGACCCCAGCTCACCAGATCGTAGGGTCCGATAAAAAAGCAACTCGAGTATGAATCAGCAGCCACAAAAATACAGCACGGACAACTACCGCACACGCGTGATGTTCCTTCCTTCTCTGCTAGCGGGCGTCAGGCGTGTATAGCGTTATAGCCAGCTGGTGGTAGCACGCACCCTCCCCTGATCATGTGCTGTTTGTTGTCTGTGGTGTCTTGGTTACGTACACCATATTTACAATAAAATCAATCAGATCACAAACGTGAAAATAAATAGGCCTGATATCTGCCGAACTCGCGCCTTAAAGTCCAAAATCGGGCATCGTGATTTTTTTGCTCTACTTGTATATGTACTGTCATAGATCCGCAACACCTGGTACCTTGGTGTTATTTTTCGCGGCGCGCACGACCCACCGCACACACATGCACAGCAGCACATCAGAAGAGAAAGGGAGAGAGAGAGGTTGTGATGACAGATGATGGGCGGCAACCCCCGATAAAGCAACTAGCCACAACAGTGCACCACAGACCTGCGACACGCGCGGTGCTGCTATTAATAGGCGGGGTCACACCATTGTTTGTCTTCTTTGCATTTTGTCTGATGTGTAGAGTGGTATTGGTAGTATATTTGTGATGTGTGTAGAGTGCCTCGGACGAGAAACACGCAACGTCGGTTTTGTAAGGACAACAGTTGAGGTACTCATATTCAATCCAGGCGGCCCTGACATTTCCGTCCAGAGTGTGCGTGTCATACAGTAGGTCTGCCACCCTATATAGCAACAGCAAAGAGAGGCAAACGGTGGAATACGGACCACAGGCTCCGATTTACACAACCGGCCACGGCAGTACAGCGCATATGGGCGTGTCGCACACGCACGGCGTATGGGCGGCAGCGCTGTAACGTTGTGCCCTGTGCATGTTGTCTGCTGTCCACCTGGTACCTGGTATATGTCTGGGCTTTGTGCTCATGAGAGCCTACGGTAGGAAAACCCCCCAACATTTTACCGGTACTACTTACAAAATCCGGCCTCTCGTACTGAAACCAGGGAAATCGCCTTATCCACTCCCGCCGAATAAAGAACTTTGAGCGCTTGCCACGCGCTCCAGATTGCACTGGTCGCGCCCGGATCTCGACCGATGTGTCCGGCCGGACTTTCCGTGTCGACAACTTCGCCAAAAAGTGCTCGTACGAAGAGAAAAGTTCGAAAAAGTACCAAAAAGTCACAAACATAAGCATCAATATACCAGTGCCTGGTATTTAATTTAGCATTCTGCAGGATTGTTGTAAACACCAAAGCCGTGACACCAGAACGGAAGCACTATGAAGCCAGCCAACTACTCGTACAGCGGCAACAGCAGCAACAATAGGAAGCAGCAGTGCATGCTATTAATGAACACCAGGCAGTAGACGCGGCCGCGATTGTGTGTAGGCGGCAGTCACTATTTACAATACCTGGTTCCGTATGATACTCGTACTATGTTTCGAGCGCCTGACCCCGAGTTCAACCCTCGCCTTCGCTGCCTGTACCGCTGTCACATGCCGCTGCTGGTATCAAAATTGATCCCAAACCAATCAAACCGATCAAACCAATCAAACGGATCAACAATAACCGCTGCAATAAAAGACTGCTACTTTGCGTTCGGCGGGGCGGAAGACGTGCCGTCGCAAACAGCCCTAGCCGGACCTGGAGAATCTTCCAACGAAAGCGCAGGTGAGACCCTTGACGTTGAGGGCTTCGGCGACGCAGGCAGCACCTTCGGCGGCGGTCTCGGCGCAGGGCTAGGACTAGGGGCCATGGCAGGAGGAGCGCAGCCGTCGGCAGGAGGACCAGGCGCGAGCGCTGCTGGGGTTGCGAGCACTCGGGGGAGCCGTGGGATCGGGATCGGTCTTGGCGTGGCGGCCGGCGCGGCTACCGCCCACCGCGGGATGAAGCGGGAGCTGAGCGACTCTAATATTGCAGGTGCTGGTGGGGGCGCGAGGAGTGGCCCGAGCTTGGAGGGGGACATGTCTCGCAGGTCGATGTCGGAGCAGCAGAAGCTGGAGAGGCGGGTGAGTGAGGGTGCGTCTGGTGTGGCGGCGTGGTTTTGGGTGTGCGTGCGGGGTCGGGTTGCAATGAAAACGAGAGGCTCGGGGTTATGTTGAGTGTTTTGTGTTCTGCCATGTCGCGTAGGTCAACGTCGGAGTAGCAGAAGCTGGAGAGGCGGGTGAGTGTGGGTGGGTGCGCTGTAGCGGAGTTATTTTGTGCTGGTCGGATTCTGGGGAGGGGGGGGGCGGGGTGGGGGCGTGAAAAGCCGAGGAGTTCGGGTTTTGTTCATTCAGTGCTCGTGTGTTGTGTTCACCTGTGCAGTTGGAAAACGCCAGGGCTCCCATACTGTTTTACCGAATACCGGGGCTAAACTTCGGTATTTCTGCGTACAGCAGAACAAACCCCAGTCATTTTCCTCAGGGCCTTTGTTATCGAAGAACTGTTTTCCAGACTTTCCAGATTTTTCCCCGCGCAATAATTACATATTTCAGATTTTCCTGTTTTTTATTCCAATTGTTTGAACTTTAACCTTCTTGATATTTTTTCTTCTGAAGAATTTCACTGTTAACAATCGTGACAGAACGCTTCCGTATCTTGATATAAATCTCAAAATTTGGACATTATGGGAAAACGTCTCCAATAAGAACGCAGTCCAACCGCATTTGAGGGTTAGGAGGGCAGTTCACTTATTTTCTTTTTCCTTGCGGGCTTTGCATCCTTGCATTTTTGTTTCACTATTTCCTCTCTCAATGTCTTCAAGTTGGTGGCATGTTTACGTTGTGAAGGTGTACACCTACGCCTAACTACAGCACAGTACAGTACCTTGCAATGCCGGTAGTGCAACTGCTACTCTGTGATTACTACATGCCCACACGGCACACCCTGTGATCTAGCGGTTACACCTTGTAGCTTGCTAAAGTCAATTTCGCGAGTTCGAGCCTCCCGAGAGGAACTTTTTCTAGCGCAAAAAACAAAAAATGACTGCCGGCTTGTACCCACAATTCAACTCCAATCGGCGAGGGAAGAAATTTTTCAACTCTAGTCTAGAATAAAACGAAGGCACGCACCGTAGTCGGGACAAGGGGAATGTGACAAGAGGAATGTGATCGTACTGATAGCTTCACTACTAGTAGATCTCAGTTAAGAAAGGGAGGAGGCGTAGAAGTAGAACAGGCACAATATATACGAAGAGGGATACAATAAAGAAAAGTAAGGAATTTGTTCATGCCTTTCACGGAGTTCTGATGGCCCTGCTGCAAGCGGGCGGTGCAACATTCTCCCGAAGCTACAGCTCCCGCTCCATGACACGATCGGACTATGGAGCTCAAAAGGGACCACGCACCACACTGCATGGGCTGTCCTTTCCTCATAGGGACTATTAGGGACCATTAGGGACCATTAGAGACCAATATGGACCGTTAGAGACCAATAGGGACCAATAGAGAGGCCAATAGGGACCAATAGGGACCAT
The DNA here is from genome assembly GCA_031213475.1 of Nereocystis luetkeana. Lineage (NCBI taxonomy): Eukaryota > Phaeophyceae > Laminariales > Laminariaceae > Nereocystis > Nereocystis luetkeana. The sequence continues at coordinate 1,133,471 of JARUPZ010000009.1, read as the reverse complement.
TAGAGACCAATAGGGACTGTTAAAGACCAATAGAGACCAATCGGGGCTGTTAAAGACCAGTAGGGACCATTAGAGACCAATAGGGACCATTAAAGACCATTAGGGACCATTAGAGACCAATAGAGACCATTAGAGACCAATAGGGACCATCAAAGACCATTAGGGACCATTAGAGACCAATAGGGACCATGAGAGGCCAAAAGGGACGAACAGGGGCTGTTGGAGACCAATAGGGACCATTAAAGACCAATAGGGACCACTAGGGACCAAAAAAGACCAAAAGGGACCAAAAGGGACCAATAGGGACCACGAGAGACCAATAGGGACCCTTAAAGACCAATAGGGACCACTAGAGACCCATAGGGACCATGAGAGGCCAAAAGGGACCAATATGGACTGTTAGAGACCAATAGGGACCATTAAAGACCAATAGGGACCATAAGAGACCAATAGGGACCATGAGAGGCCAATAGGGACCAATAGGGACTGTTAGAGACCAACAGGGACCATTAAAGACCAATAGGGACCACTAGGGACCAAAAGGGACCAAAAGGGACCCAAAGGGACCAACAGGGACCCCTTTCGAGCTGGTCGAAGAGAGATTAAGGGGGATTCCAGGGCCATGATTTTTCGACCGTCCGCTGGCCGAGACCTACGATTACCTCAAGTTCTCCAACCAACGCACACAAGTCGTTGACAACACCTAGAAATATCCTGCTAGGCGTGTTCCTATTAATAGTGACCGCTACAGTTAGGGGTGCGCTTTTGCAATATTTTTGGCTAAAAAAGTGGTTTTGGTCGTTCTTACGTATTCAAATAAATTTCATCATGCCTGGCCAATCAAAAGACAGCAAAACGTCACACACATCACTAAATATGGCGGAATAGGCCAACGCAAATGGTACTCAGCAGCAGAACCGATATTGCATAGTTAGTAAGGCCAATACAATTTGTGAGAACCAAAGCATACCTGGTATTAATTAAGTACTCCACTCGAAGGTAGGGGTGATTTGTTTGGGTTGACCTGGAGCACCGCACGAGCATCGATCGGAGTGTAAAAGATCGGCAAAGGCAACACCGCAGCAGTCTTCTCGAGCTCAACGGCCTTGTGCACGCGGACTCGGCATGTCGACCGCCGAGCCTGCGGACGAAATGCCATCAGCGCCGATCCCTCAACAACTGCCGTCGTCCTCGCCAAGGAATGCTGCCCGTACCGCCAGCAACCAGGAAGTCAAGTTTTTGCTGCCTCAGGTTAGAAACGTGCTTGCGCAAGGCTTCCGCATCCGCCTTGGATGCGGCCGCCTCCTCAGCTAGCTCAAGCCGACGCTGCCGCTCTGACCGCATTGCCAACTCCGCCTGCAGCCTGTCCTCTTCCGCCTTCATCTTGACAGCTTCAGCCGTAAGCCTGAGCTCTTTCTCCGAAGACACGCTCGCATTCATCTCTGAATTGTTCCAACTGCATTGCGGCTCTTCACTTCGGCATCAGCTGCTTGCACACGGCCCTTGTCCCGCTCCTGCGGTGCTTTGTCTCGGCTTCGCTCGGCAGCTTCGAGGCCACCACGCCGCAGGGCGTTGTCGTTGGCTGTACGCCCCGCCGCTTGGTGGATATTGTTGCCGTTGGTCCTGCTCTCATACGCGATTGCCTTTTGCTTTGCTGCTGCCCTTCTCGAGCGTGGCCCAAAGGAAGGCTTGCGTTTTTTAGCCATTTTGTCGATTTTTATACACCCAGTGTGAGTCAGCTATTTGTGCGATTTGTGTGCAGATTGCTTTGTTGGATGCGCTGTGTCACAGCGTGCAAAACGCTGAAGTCGGAGTATTTATTACATATGGTGATTCAAATACAACACTAAATATACCTTGAAAAACCCTAAGAAACCGAGTTTTTCGATCATTTTTCTTTCCACGCTCTTCAATTAAAGCTTCGATTCGAGCGTTCAGGCGACCTAGCGTGTCTGCAGACATACTATTATTAATAGTTTGCAGTATCATCATACGTGGCGTCCCACACTAGGTCCATCATTACGGAATTATACACACTAAAGTCAAGTAACTCTACGGTAGCCGAAGGCGTGTTTTTCTCGCGGGGATATAATTTTTATCTTTGGTCGCTGTCGTCGTTTTTTGTGGTCGCTACGCACAAAAGCGCACCCCTAACAGTACACCTGGTACGTTTCACCTGGTATGATACGTTTTGTTGTTTTTTCTTTTGAAAGAAGCTTAATGGCAGCCGCCGAGGCGTAGACTGCACTAGCTCAAGTTTTTTTAGTCGATCGCCAGCATTGAACTGCGACCAGACCTTCACAATTAAATGTGCGTCGTACACACCGGCCATTTTGGACACCACACATCATTATCCCGGTTGTTGCTCGATGACGTTATCAGTTATCACGACAGCTGGGTGTGCGCGTGAGGTCCGTATCGACCAGAAATCGGTGGCATGGTGAATATTATGATTTTTTCCCCAAACGTAACAACCAACAGACTGGAGGATTGTCAGCAATGCCGAACTGTCATGGCGCTCCAAAATAAATTGAATATAGTATACCGGAAGGTCAGCATTGCATCGCTCTTAACTCCTGATACGTCATGAATTGGCTGCCCAAAGTGTGCCCAGACGTGTAAAAGCATATGTTCGAAACAAATTTAGCAACCGGAATGTTTTCCCGTTTGATTATGACCTCAAAAACAGGGATAGATGTGATTTCAAGCGTATTTCGGCATCATGTACCCCGCTGTAGAGCGCATCGACTGATAGTAAAAATCGAGGCTACAGAAACCTAGTTCGTGGTATGCCGCACACGGATAAACAAAACCCACTCCAATCGTACACTTGAGTAAAGAGTACCATCCCGTCAAAAAATGGTAGTTTTTTCTACTCATCATACGATGGGAAACATGACACGACACAAAAAAAACAAAGGACTACAGGAGGCTTTGAAAAATAAAGAGAACGAGGAGTTCTTCGCCCGCACGGGGAAAACAATAGGAGAAGCGGGGCGAGACAAGCGCGCTGAGAACATAGCGGAGCGCCGCGACTATCGTGCTTTGGAGCGACGTCATGACGGTGCTGCCCGTACACTCGCGACGAGGCTGTGGTCAAAATGTGCTGCTGAGGCCGAAGCTCGCCAATCGGCCAAGGATTTAGCCGAGGAGTGAAAACTGCCAATGGAAACCGAGGAGCGCCTGCGACTTGGGACGGCAGCAAAATTGTCCGAGGAGCGCCAACAGCGGCCGCACGCGGAGGCAGATACGCGTGCAGCACTGGCGGCGCTGGCAGTCGAGGAGGGGCGGAGGTGGGCAGAGGTGGCGAGGGTGGCGAGGCTGTCGGAGGAGATGGATTGCTACTTTCCATCTCCCCCTCCTCCCGCCGCTGCGCTGTCTGTTGCTGCTGCTCATCCTACCTTTTTATATCCCATACGAAGGTTTTTCTTTGTTCTCTAGTTCTCGATTGCTTCAGGCTTTTGGGCTTTGATCTCTAATGGGAAAAAATGATGAGGGCTGCTGTCAATTTTCTTCGTTGTGCTTGGTCGAAAAAAACGAAATTCATCACGGCGCACGACATTCAATGGGCACCGATATTGCTGGTACCGGCTATAAAAGGGACCTCACGCGCACACCTAACAGTCAGTCCGTGGGCACAGGACAGGCGCCAATAACTCTGGAGTGGAAGAATACCTCAGCAAAAATTAAGCAAAAAGAATACGTCTAGACTATAATAGTAACTGAAGCAAATGGTACACCTCAGTATAATGATTCTCCTTTCTTTCTTGAACGATGATATTTGCTCATACCTGCTATTGTCTATCGTGACTGTTAGCGTTGGTGCTCGTTATCAATGACTATTCATACCTCTTCGGCTACTCGAGTCAAGACTACTTAATAGTGAAGACTTGTCAAAACTAATCATAGTGGAGACTGAAGTAGCCCGACAGATGGGGCTCTTCATTTACTGGACTTGACGGCTAGGTATGTGATCAGTTGGATTAGTTGGGTGTGGCAAAATATGTCGACAAAATGACCTTTTCCTTTCGTACTTACGAACACCAAAAACACCCACACCCACACCCAATCCGAGCCCCAAACGCGCCGCGAGACACGAAGACGCCGAACTCCGCAGATTGCCGCACGCAAGCATAATACCTACCTCACCAACTATTAATAATAAGTAGTCGGCGACTTATAGCCAGGCAGCTCACCGTCCTACCTAGCCAACTAATGCCTATTATTTGTGGGTGACTTATTTTCAGCCAACTCAAGGCCCCATGTTCTTAGCCAACTATTATCTAGTCGACGACTTGTAGTTACCCAACTAACTATAGTGCCTAGCCAACTATTAATAATAATTAGTCAGCCAATTCACAGCCCTATAGAGTATACAGCAAGAGGTAGTTCCTTCTAACGAACAAAACATACCAGGTACCGGCATACAAGCAGTACCCTGGAGCTCGAAGCGTCCAATCTCGTCAGCAATCTCTGGGTCGAACCCCTCTGTATTGATAGACTTCGGGATTATGAATGCTACAGTAGCATTTACGTAGGAGCACATTATAAGCGTTATTCTGCTTAGTAGCATTATTCTGCTTAATAAGCAGTATTCAGCTTATGAAGGCCTACCAGGTACAATCCAAGGACGGCAACGCGTTGCGGACGAGATTCGCTTTCGCCAGCACTTTAGTACCCATCTGCCGGTCTCTGGACGCTTGCTGGGGGGCCAACACGGTATCCTGCTGCGCGAGTTCCTGGCGATAGCTATACCCTCTTTTTATTGTTTATTCCAACCGGTACATGGTACCTGGTCACTGCTGAGTGATGCCGTTCGACCGACCGTCGCCCGAGGTGTACGGTTTTTCTATTTCTCCAACCAAAGTACACGTTGACGAAAGCAGCTACAAATATATTCTGTTGTGCGAGTTATTTCATAGCAACAGCTACCTTTGTGTATTTTTTTGTTTCCTTCTGGTAAGCTGTCGTGCTGTCTCTGGCGCGCCGTTCAACCGACCGCCGACCGAGATCTACGATTCTGCAAATCAACCAACGCACCGCACACAATGTGACACACAAGGTGACTTCAGTTACAATCTTGCTGCGCAAGTGCGTGAGTTCCTAGCGACAGCTATACTCTTTTTTATTTCTGCCCCATGTTGTCTGTGCTGACTGGTAACCCCCATGTTGTGGATGTATGCTTGCTTGCCGACACTACAGGAGCGAAACAGGGAGCACGCCAAGAGATCACGAATTCGCAAAAAGTTCATGTTGGAGTGTCTACAGGAGCAGCTCCTCGCCATGCGAAAGCAGAATATGGCGCTGAGACAGGTAGACCGAAGCATGCGAGCAAGGTAGCGGTAGTGGCGGTAGTGCGTTTATTAATAGTACGCGTGGTCGAAAGTCGATTGCCCCCGTATATACATTTGGCGCCTACGACAGCTGCCTTTTATTCCGAGCCCCACCAGTTTTGTGACTACAGTAGGCCTTGGATGGCGCTACGCTCCTGGTACGTACGCACGAGTACTAGGTGAATCCTACAAGATACTGGTAATAGTGGTACTACTGTAGGTAATCGGTACCGGGTAAATAGTACCAACAGTAACACCGCGTAGCACGGTGGGCCAAGACGTATCAGATGACGTTTTTCTTGGTTTTGCTGCTTGGCGGTCATCGCACCGCCTCCGCGTATCTGGTAAGCCAAGGAAAAGGAATGAAATATGCCGCCACGGTATCGTGCAAACTCACCCATCACTTCATGATTGTTCAAAGCCTTGTCTGGTGTGACCATGGGCTTTATTTTGGCGATGAGCAGACGACTGCGATTTTGCGGGGGTGGCTCACGACGCACTTAGTATACCGTGTATACCGTGCTAGCTGCTTGCGGCAGACAGACGGACGTAACCGGCTACTGCTGTACTGAGTTATCGGCGTGTGTTGGTTGGCACCACGGGGTGTTGCCGTTTCCGTCTGTGGTGTGGTTTTATGTTTCATGTCGTGTGGCTATTTATTGCAGGTGGTGAAAGAGCACATGCCGAACGAGGCCGCAACGGTGTTCGAGAAGTGTGTTCACGAGAAGGCCCTTGCGCTCTCCGGCAAGGTGAGGACTGTTAAACACTACCAGGTATTAAGCACTGCCAGGTATTAAACACTACCGGGTACCAATTTAATATTGAACACTACTCTACACTACTTAGTGAACACTACATAGTGGTCACGATTGAACACTATTACACACTGTTGAATGGCGGTACTATTCAGCGCGATGGAACATGATTGGACCTCGATAATAGCGAACACTGGGGGACACTATTGGACACGATTGGGCCGTCGAACACTATCGAGCACGGTTGAACACTATTGAACACTTCAACATTATCAGCTGTTGAATACTACCAGGTACGTATTGAACACTACTTTTTTAGTGAACCCCATGACTATTGATATAACTATTGATAGTCGCGGCGTCTCTTCGGTGATCATTTGGCGACTATTGAAGACCAAGGCAACTATTAACATAATACGGTATGATGCATTGCGTTTCTTTGAATTGCACTCTCTTGACGGGTGTTGAAGACTGCAGTAAGCTTACTACTTTTACAGGTGCACTGTAGTTGCTATTTAATCTACAAGCCCGCCTAAAATGTAGGGCATGCCTTATAGGGCATACCAGGTACAGGTATGCATTACTTTTCGGCTGGGTGAAGCGGGAAATTCTATATAATGGTTGAAGCCTTCGAAAGATATGCGCCATCCTACCGAAAATCTCCGATTTTTTTCCCTTCTGCCTCCCCTCAACGCACACCGTTGACCACATCAGTTACAAATCAATACGTAACTGGTACCTAGTATCCACCAGCGCGAGTTCCTAGCGAGAACTATTTCACCCTATTTTGCTATACGTATCGGCTTGATACTGCGTCCCTTCATTTTGCACCCAGTTGGCGACTATTGGAGATTAAAACTACTACAGTAGTTACTGTAGTCGAGTAGTAGTCACTGCCTCCCTTTGGTCATCACCAGCTTGCTCCTGCAGTGTAGTCTGAGTGAAGTACAGTAGCACAGCAATAGCTCTACCGGTCCCGATCGTGGATGAGACTGCAGTACAACAGGTATGCTAATTAGGCTGCACTTGGGCTCATTACCTCCCCCTCCGGTACCCAGTACCAGTACCGGCTATAAATACCAGCAATAAGTACACGGGGCGGATGCTGTACCCGGGTGGATCGGCTAACCCCCCCTCGAACATGGCCGAGGGCAATCAAATATTGTGCCTCTGGCGGGTCGTACAAGGCTTGGTTCGAGTGGTATGCTTGCGTTTCAACTGTGGAAACCTTTTGGCGTTTCTATCCAATCAGGGCACGGATTCGGCGCAAGCCATCCAGTCAGACGACGAGGACGAATCGAAGGAGCCGAACTGCCTGTTGCTAGAGCCAGACTTCCAGCTGATGCAGGCCCTCATGGAGAGCCAGCAGAACTTCACGATCTCAGACCCTAGCATGGCAGACAACCCCATCGTCTACGCGAGCCAGGCGAGTTGGTTGCTAGAGTAGAGCAAGCCAGAGTAGGTCAGCAGTAAGGCTTTCGATTTTTAATAGTGGTCAGCAATCATATTGATGTTGAGTATGTCGGTGTTGGTAGCTTGTCTCGAGTCTATTGCGTTCGTGTTCTGAACGCCATCGAATAAGCGAGCCAGGTGAGTTGCTCAAGCAAGACAGGTCAAGGCAGTAGTTGTTAGGCTTTGCGGATTAGTTGTCAGCAGGCATGTTAATGTTGGTAGCGTGTCCAAAGAAATACTAATATCGTTCCATGTGCACCATCGTTTACGCTTGCCAGGTGGGTTGCTCGAGCAAACCAGAGCTAGCCGCTCGTGAGGCTGCTCGTATTGTTTGTCAGCGAATATGTTGATGTTAATGTTAGTGTTGATACATGCAGCTTGTCCGAAACAGTTTCCGATTTCTCAGCATCGTGTTGTACATCAGTGAAGCACTTGATAGTAAGCAAGCGCAGCACCGAGCATGTTCGCAGGCAGTACTGAATGATTCGTTGGAGTCATCTGTTTTTATGTTTCGGGGGTGTGTCAGTATGGTGGCACCGCTGTCGTGTGCTGCAGTAGTTGGTACGGTAGCGTGAGACGCGTGCTACCGTAAAGGTAGCACCTAAGTTTTTGTGAAGCTTTTGATTGGAGGACTTCCTTACTATTGGCACTATTAGTACTATTCGTACTATTAGGACCTCACTCAACAACCAACTTGTAGACGAATTGCAAGCAATGCCCGATACATAACCGTAGGTAACGACTAAGTTTGTGAAAATCACGCCCGATTCAAGTATACCAGGTATTCGGCAGGTCCTCAGTTTAGGAGCCCTGGCAACGAGGGTTGTTTTTGCGTTGCAATGTGTCCCAGTACCCCTACCGTACCGTAGCATCACCCACCCACCCTACTAATACTAATACTAATACTAATACCAATACTAATATGATGTGCTGTCATGTCATCATGCCATGATGTTTTACTTCGTATGCAAGTCTATCGCATCCTACTACTTACATTATGCTCGTATTGCGCTACGGATATCGGGCTAATAGACTACTGGACTCTTGCACTATTGGGGGCTGTGTGCCGAGCTGATAACTTCCCAGGGAGAGGCTTCGCTCGCCACTTGATCAGTAGCCGCAGCAAGGACAGCTACGCTCTGATAGCGATGCTATTGGGTAGGATAGGATAGGGTAGGGTAGGGTAGGGTAGGATAAGCCAGGATAGGATAAGGGGGGCTGGGGTGGGATATGATAGTATATGAAAGGGTTCAATAGGGTAGGGTAGGGTACGGTAGAGAAGAACAGGGTAGGGTAGGGTAGCAGGGTATGATATGATGGGATAGGATATTATCGAAGATTCTACGGGAGCGGCAACACAAGCGGGAGTATGCATGCAAAAGGAACGCCAAAGTTGTCACGTCTGTCTTCGCAACCAGCCGTGGTTCCCGTTGATTTTCTTCTTGACCGTATGGATTATTACTAACAGTTGTTGATGCACTTCGTATTTATTTTCACCAGCTTGGTGGCGGTACCGGCCGTGTGCTTCAAAGCGCAAAATGCCGATTTCACGAACCTGACTTCATCGCTGGCCCTCTACCGTATTTCGACGTGTCGTTCTTTCATCACCTTTCATCACCGTGCTCGTCGGTAAAAACATTCCGATCGCGTGTTCTCCGGCGGTTGCCAGCCTTGCCAGCCTATCCAATAGGCAGTGGAGTGCATGCCGAGGCCGTTCCCGATCGTTTTGCCATTTCTTTTCCCTTTCCGTTTATTTTCCTTCCCTTTTTCTGTTTATCATTCAGGGCTTTTTGACATTGACGGGTTACACAATCCAGAACGTCATCGGGCGAAACTGCCGCTTCCTGCAGGTGAATTTGGGGCATCGCGTATGGTAGCCGTTGCAGTGCCAGTGAATGTTTCGGGAAATATTGCCGGACGTATGTAAATATAGGGTGTGTTCAGCAGGTAAGGACGGGTAAAAGGTCGATCGATAGCAGCCTTGCTGCCTTGTTCGTTCATTGTATTATGATCACGAAAATAGCAAGCGTTCTGCTTTGTGAAAGCTATAAGTTTGTGTTAATGTGTTGTGCTGCTGCGTGCTCCCTACACCTTTTTCGTGTCGCTTGCAGGGTCAGTACTTGGATTTGTTGTTTTATGACGTACCTGGTACAGTCCATAGTGTTTCTAGTGTATTGGCGAGCGCAGCCGAACGGTCGATGGGCAATCTGGGATTTTTCATATAGAGCTACGTCATGTTTTCTTGGTGTGATGTTTGGTGTTTGGTGTGTGGTGGTATGATGGTCTATGGTACTGAGAGACGGTCATCGTTGGCTCCACACCGATCGGCAGCACGAGTAGCAACAAATTACTCCAGTATTTCTGCGTCTTCACCGACTATTTGTAGTACTAGTTGGTTTAGACGAGGCCTCCTGCCCCAGTCGACGGTCCTACCCATACTTCCTCACGTCTCTGTCTCCCGCTTTTGACCGCTTAGCTCGTGTCAGTTGGCTTGCCCAAACTTACCGTGTCTCCGGTACCACGTATTAATTGTACACGCCAAAAAGTCTTCCTCAAAGGCTGGGGAAAGTGGCCAGTCCATAGCCGTCGCGTAGTCACGTTCACGCTGCGCCTTTCTGTGACCCGGCTCGCGCCTTTGCGGGGCATGGGGTGCTGTGCAGCGTCGGAAGACGCGGGGAGCTCTCTACTCGCGTGGAGCTATCGTTCCGCTTGTGTCTTCTGCTCACAACGGTCCCCCCTCTGTGGGGCGCGCCGGAATTCATGGCGGTTATGGCTCAAGAACAAGCGACCGAGCAGGCCAGCCACGGATCCGCTGCACAGCACCCCACCCCCCTTCTAGACGCGGGCCGGGTCACAGAAAGGCGCCGCCCCCAGGCTCACTTCAGACATGCAGAGAAGGCCGACGAAGTGAGTGCTTGGGGGCAGGAAGGTCGCCGTGTCGAAGTCGGGGCTAGACGGGTCCCTGGGTAGTGGCGACAACTCCGCTGCGGGAGGCAATTGCGCCGTCGTGGCCACCGTCGGCACCCGAGTGGTACCCCCGTGCGTGCGCGTTCCTGAACGCGTGGTCCTCGAGGGCGACGACATTTTGCTCCTGGTATCGCTCAGTGTTTCCTTGTTTCCTACTTCTATAGTGTAGCGTTCGGTCTTCTGAATCAGCAATGATGAGGCGCGCATTGTGTAAGTAAATGAATTCCAATCGAAGTACTGGAACCACGTTGGTGTCCTCGATGAATCCGGTTCTGTTGGTTGTCGATTGTACTAGATACTTTTATTGACTGGTTGTTTGTCATGGACAAGATCTCCCCTCGGGCAATATCATCGTAGTATTGTCTTACTGTGGTAACATTTCACACCTACTGCTGTAGGACATATCATGATCTAGATGATCTAGTAATAGTTTCTCACCTGCCGTTGTGCAGGAGGTGCTTAGCACAGATCCAACTAAAGAAACATGTGCTAGATCAGGCATGCAGGTTTTACTGGTTCCACTCGGCAACATGATTTCCGGCTGTAGATCTTACGTAAAAGATGGGGGATATGTCTGTATGCCTCGATCTGTAGATGATGAAGTGGCAATGGATGATCTTATCGAGGTTGACTTCGCGTCGGCGATTGATGTTATTGTGTTATAGTCTCCCTGGTAGTTGTTTAATTATTACCTGACAGTAAACGAAAGCCGATAAAATGCACACTTGGTCGCTTTTTCGCTTGGCTGGCTGGGCCTGCCTTTGTTGTATTGCTTGTTGTTCCCGCGATAGGGGCCTGGAACGGACCCGAGAGCGATCGACATCATCCGTCGAGGGGTGGCCGAGGGGCGGTGAGTTTACTCCATCGACAGCAATAGGCCTTGCCTTGCCTTGCCTCGCCTTACCTTGCCTTGTCTTGCCTCGGCTTGCCTTGCCTTGCCTTGCCTTGCCTCGCCTTGCCTTGCCTTGCCTTGCCTTGCCTTGCCTTGCCTTGAAGTGACCTGCGTTGACCTGCGTTGACCTGTCTGCCTTGACGCTGAGTACACCAATCATCAGCCCCCATCCATACAATTCGCAGAGACACGAGCGTCTGCCTCATGAACTACAAGGCGGACGGCACCCCGTTTTGGAACCAGTTTTTCGTTGCCGCGCTGAGGGACGACACGGACAAGGTACGGCACAGCAGTATGCCACAGCATTACGGTGCGGTAGAGTACGGCATGGTACGGTACAGTGGTGTGGTACGGCATACCAGGTACCTGGTAGTATGGTAGAAGTATTGAATGATACACTATTATTAGTAGCATGGTACGGTCAAATGCGGTTTGGTACACAACAGTACAACGCCGCGTTAGAATATGGTGCAGTAGTACGCTGCGGTAAAGAACGGTGCGATATGATATTGTACGGTACGGGAAAGTACGGCGCAACAACAGTACGGTAACGTATTATACGATACGATATAGTGCGTACAAAACGGTAAAGTGCTGCTGTTGAATACGGTGCAGGGATATAGTTGTCTGGTGTCTATTGCGCAAAAAATGGTGATATATGCGCGAATGTATGCCCGAAAACCAAGTAACAAAGTGCGTTTTAAACGCCTCCCGAACCTCGAAAAAGCGTGTATCGGGATCAGAACCTTAATTTCTTTTGTTCTACTATAGAAAAAGGGTCTAAAATAGGAAACATCTGCGGCGAGTCCCAAAAGGGGGCTGTTTGTTTTTTTCGCCGAAGACGAAGTTGAAAAATAGCGTTTCATTTGTTTCCGCGCCTGCGGCGAACAAAACAGCCCGCAACATTTTTTGCGCCTGCGCCCAATATCGTTGCGCGCTGCGCGCAACCAGGTCTTCCGCGGCTGTTGCGGAAAACGGCCATTTTGCCCAAAAGGTTGCGCCAGCGCAACAGCTAATTATATCCCTGATGGGGTGTATTCCGAGCGGCGGCTTATTCTTGTATCGTGGTGGCATTACTACTGTCTACTGTCCCGTATTGAGTCATGTCTTGGCCTGTTAGCACGGTAGTTTGTTTGCTTCCTTTTTTTTTGCTGCAGTTTGCGCAGTGGGGAAGGCACGTAAATATTTAAAGTTGGTTCCATTTGAAGCATTGTATTTATAGCCTATGAGGCCAACGAAGATACTTGTTATCCTCCGTACTCGTGTTGGAATTGATGGTCTTCTTGCTTATCCAATTATCCTCCGAGTTAAGCGGGCACTCAAAGGTGATGAAAATTAACCAAAAAATGGAAACTAAATTCACTTGCCACCCCTATCCCGCCACTCGATCGGATTCTGATACAGTTCAGTACGGCAGTACACCTGGTATCAGCACCACAAATATTACCGGGCCATTCATATCTGGTCGTTTGTCTCAGCTTCTCTGTAACTTCTCTGTAGCTTCTCTTTTCTTCTACGTTGTCAGATTTTCGACTGATTTTAGGTGGGTTTTACACATTTTCTGCACGTTTCTGTACGTGTTTTGTACTTTTAGTTGTGTACACATGATTTTTTTCTTTCTTTATTTCTTCGTATATTTTCTGTACATCTTTTGTGAGTCTCTGTGTCGCCACGCCGACAAATTTATGCGCATGGACCCTTCGGCAAATAAGACAAGGTTAACCTCAGTACTGCTATTTATAGGAACTGGAGCTGGTGGATATTTCTTTTTGAAAGCCGAAACAAAACACACCTCAGCTGTGATATCGTTTTTTTTCTCGCAACTCATTTTTGCAAGCTTGGTGTGGTACTTAATAGTGATACTATAATAACAATACTTCGATCAAAGCTTGCTACGGGGTATTGTGTCTGTGGTCGACTGCTGTGTGAGTGGTGAGAAGCATAGATTATATACATTACGTATAAGAGAGAAAGAGACTACTGTCAACAGATTTTTGGTGGGACGACGCAGATCTCCGGCTTTCACTCAGCCCAAAAGGATCCCTCCTTCCCGTCCCTACATTTTGGCGGCGGTGCAAATGTGTAAATTATAAATACAATACCTGGTAGTCAAAATAGTAAAAACAGATAGATGATGCGTATGTACCCTTGCACACCTAGGAGAGATCGATAGTCGACTATTAATCTATTCCCAGTTGATGATCTAGATATTTCAGGGCAGATACATACATACATGACATACATACATACATACATACATACATACATACATACATACATACATACATAGAACGCCTTACTTCGATCCGAATCCCTGAGCGTAGTCGGTTGGTACATCCCTGGCCTCTCAGAGCTCCCACTTCCAAACCGCCTCCTTTTATTACTTGCCGGACCTTTCCAGCGGTTCTTTGTTTTCTCCATTTCTCTTGGCACTATAGGTCATTTCTTCCTTTTTCTTCTTTCGTTTCATGTGCGTGCGTGTACTCCGAGCACTGCATGGCGGGAGAGCCCGGCGCCGTCGCGGGTGTCAGCGGGTGCTGACGGGTAGAGGGGGGGTTGCAAGGAGCGCGGTCGCCGCTTTCGTGCCTAGGCGTCGCGTGTGCCTCGATACACGAGGGACGCATGAACGGGCTCTGTCTGGCCTCAATTTGTGATTTTGGATAGAGTATGTACGAGATATAAGGGTCGTTCGAAATTGCAAGAAAATGTTCAAGCGGTGCGCATTTTAGCAACCGCGCTGAAGTTGAAAGAGGGACCTCCCAGTCTGAGTACGATACTGTCGAGCTGGCGAACGCCGGCCACGGTGAGCACCGGGCTTCACGCGAGGCGGGCGACGGGGCCGACTGTGGCAGAGAGTGAGGAATGATTTACCCGGACCGAATCGGTGGCGAGGTGGTCACGAGAGGGGCGGGCGGCGTACGAGGCTGAGAGAGACGCTCTGCTGTTCTTTTTTTTTTTTTCTTTTTTGACCGGTGCAAGGTGTTCGAATCTGGCAGAAAATTATTGCAGGAGAGGGACGGGGATTTTTTCTTCTTCCCCATTTTTTTTGTTTCGTTTTACGTTGGTTTTGCGGTGCTGCTGTGCCGTGCTGTGCTTTCTATTTTTTCGCACATACAACATATCAAAAGAATAAATTAAGTACGAACCCTACCTGGGGTATGTACGTGCGGCAACCGCCCGCGATGCGGCATATGTGGCGTCCGAGCTGTTTTCTCCTGAATCATGGCGGTGGCGCTCTTGGCAATATCAAGTCGCCAGTTTGCAACTACGATAATAATAAAAAAACTATATTCAATCATGGACCTCTGTCCGCTTCGCATAGTAATTTGATGTACTTTTCCTTCCTGAGCGAGCGTATCGGGCGGCGTAGGTCTCCCGCGGAGCGAAGCGCCTTGTACGTGCGTGCATACATCCCTGGTCAGCACGATCTGTATGAACTAGATCATGTTGCCGTGTGGGAGCCGTATCATCTGCAAGATCTAGGACATGTTTCCTGGGTTGGATCTGTACTACACAGATCCTGCACAGCATCTCATACCGGCAGGTTAGAATATACTATAGATGATGTGTTGTTGATATTACTACAGTAGATACTCCTACTGTAGATATTAGTATATTATTAATAGATAAAAACATCGCCATCTGTCCGAGGTATGAATGTTTTGGAGCTGGCCCAAGCTGGGTCTTACGACCGCCGGGCGAGACTTGTACCAGCATAATTTACGCATGATTTTCCAAATTCTCCGAATCAACCAGTGCCTATCAGTTGCATAGATGTCAGGAGACATGTCAAGCAAGGCAACATATGCGCTGTCAAGGGTGTACGGCCGAGTGTTCCACACTAAAACCTAGTAGTATGGCGTCAGTCAAGGCATGTCAAGGCAAAAGTTGCTGTCTGTCAAGGGGTGAAAATGCTGTCTCGTGACATCTTTGATCAGTTGACGGCGTTTACAACTATCCTGCTGCTCGAGTCCCTGGCGACAGCTATGCTATTTAGGTGCTGCGCTACTTTGCTGCCAGGTACCATGGTATGCAGTAAGGCCGGTTTAATATTGCCGATGACCTCGGTTGGGCATGAATGTGATTAACCTGCAGTGTGCGGAATAATGCGTGTGCCCGCTTCGTACAATGTCGATGATTTGGCCTGGCACACACCGGCATTATAGATGGACGACTACTGTACTTGTTTCCTGTTACCTGGTACCTGGTACTTGCGAGTATTTTATACCACTACCACCACGACCGATGACGATTACTTGCGGGATGCGCGTATGGTATTTGTACCGTATTTATTTGCCAGATCGTAAACTACGTGGGGGTGCAGGGCGAGGTCCAGGAGGAGGCGCAAGATCGAGAATTCCGCGAACGGTTGCGCAAGATTCCTCTGCCCGAGGAGCTCATGAGGGACGAGAACGACGACGCGGGGGATGATATGTGATTGGCTGGCCGGCTGATTGGTTGGTTGCCTCGTACATGAGATGCGATTTGTTGCTTGATTGGTTGCCTGGTACAAGGGCATCAGGCATAGAAACTGCACGAGTTCCTACCCGCGGAGGCTTACGATGACGCACATGTTGTCGATGTGGCTGAGGATTTCGTTTGTTGGTTGCTCTTTAGGTTTTGGAGTTCGTTATTTAGGGCGTGCAGGGGTCTGTCTTGCTATGACATGCACATATAGATATGTGGCCGAGGGGTCCGTTCGTTGGGTACTGTTTAGATTTTCATATTTGTTTTGGGGCGTGTTGCGATGGTAAAGGTCTGCTAGAGTCATAAAGGCATGCAGCGATAACCCCTGCTTAAATATAGGGGTTCGCTTGTCAGTTGGTTGCTGCTTAGGTTTTCGTATTTTTCGGGGGGCGTGTCGCGATGAAAGTTGTCTACCTGTGCTAAAGACATAGAGGCGCAGCGATGACCCCTGCTGGAAACTGAAATGGCGCGGTGTGCTGTGCGTTTATGCTGGCGGGAGCTATAGTTCGGCTTGAGTAGCTTTGCCGGGGATAATGGTGCGACGTCGTACCTGGAAACCTCGTGGTTCATATACAAAAAAAAATTTCGTTGTTGCCCACCGCTGCTGCTGCGTCCCGGAGTGTTCGCTTCATGTGTGCAGTGCGTGGAGTGATAATAAAAAACCAGGTATGGGGTAGAGTTTCCTTTACAGGAAGGCTTTTGGTGGACAGCATTATGTGATAGCGATTGCTTTCAGGTCGAAATGTTTATGATGGTTCAAAGGGGCGCGGGTAGATAACGTAACTGCCACCTACGCGCGCAGAATATACCACGTGGGTAAGGATCGACTTGGATTAAAGTACGTGAGTGAATTAAGTTCCCATTCGAAGCGACACTTGCAAGTCCAGCCCCCCTGGCAACCTTGCTGTTTTCGTCCATCTCGGCGTGCTGGGTGCCCGCGTCTATATTGGGTTTGTTTGGCGTTCTAGCGTATTCACGCTGTGCGATGTCTACAGCAGTGGTGATCCTGATGAGTATAGTTGGTTGTTGGTTGCCTGTGGCGTTGAAGGAGGTTTGTGGTGGATCATGATCGTCTCTCTTAGCTCCTTTAGAACTGCACGCATTTTTTTCGGGGCACACTACGTACTTGGGATTGGAGTTTGCTCGTTTTTACAGGAGTGCAAATATTTATACCCGCTAGTGAGTTTGTAATCGGAGGTACCTGGTGCGCAGTTGTCATACTGACCGTTATTTTCCAATGGAATTTTCTGATTGGTGTAAAAAACGGTGTCATTCAAGGTCGTAAAAAAACTTTTTTTTAATTTTCAATTTGGACGTGGATGCTGACAGTTGTAGAGTAAAATAACTCGAAAGAGAAACGAAGTGTTGATTGACGTTTTGAAGCAAGAAACGTTGAAAGTTAGCGTAGCGGTGTTGTCTCCCGGTATGGTAGGGGACGCCCCGTGCCGTGTTGATGCCGTAACGATAGTCTCCCAATCGTCTATTAATTGCTGTCGACGTTTTGCGGTGTCTGATCTGTTTACTAGGGTATCTGGTATGCATTTTCTCAATAGATGGCGCGGCCCCATGCCTTCGATTGGCATCACAGAAGCGCTACTGTACCACTGTTGTGACGACAGCCTGCGACAACGCCTTTGTTTGTTTGGTTGCCAGTTTTCATTTCCAGCTCAAGCCGTGAGAGGCTTTAAGCGGGATTCTGAACAAGCCTTGGTCACTGGTATTGCAACCGGTTTAAGGTTTGAATCCTTAGCACCCAAGTTGGATTCAGTCAGTCCAAGTTGGTTGTCGACCTCTTACGCAGTTCACAATAAACAGGACCTCATGTAAAACCTATCGACCATTCACCCGCCTATTATAACGCTAATTTAGCGATATCTGTCACTCTTAACGGTCCGTGCGATCTCGGTACTCCACCCTCGTCTATTCAACGAGGCATGCCCGACCATCGTAATAGGTGGCACTCACTTATCCTCACTTATCCTCCGATTTCCCTTAAACTGGGGATTATATGCTAGAAAGATATGTTCTTGTTCGTCTGATCCCCCCACTTCAGAAGCACAGAACCGACGCATTTTATTGTCCTAATAACCCATAAAGATTGACGCCCATAACGCGCGCAGCGGAAATAGATAGCTGACACATGTACAAGCGGTCTGCGTCAATGCTCTGCTTCTCCGATGCCCTGTGCCTCGAGCTACCCGACCCTCCCGAATACCCCTCGTACAAGAATCGGTAGGAGCATCGTTCCGAAATTACCCACAGGTCATCGGCCAAAGCAAATGCGGGTTCTAGCGATAGAGGGGTTTGCCGCCCAACGGGATTGTCAACGTTGGTGCCCGTCCGCTGGCTGTGAACCGCACAAACCGGCGTCGCCTTCTCTGCTGGGAGCGTAGGGCCGCGCAGCGCCAACGGAAAACAAGGAAATGGGAGGGGGACGAGAGGGGTGGGGGGGGAGCGGCGGACAGGGAACGGGGAGAGGAGGGGGGGGGGGAACTCATGTCATGCATGGCCGTACGTATTCGTATGATGTTAGACTCCCACGTGCCAAGGGGGGGGGGGGTGCACTCATGCCATGCATGGCCGTAGTTGTTTGACCGTAGACCCTCCAACCTCTATACATTGCCTAGGGGGGGGAGGAAAAGTGAGGGGGGGGGAGTGGTAGATTGTATAGTACCTGGCAAGCCATAGAACTCTGTAAACTTGAACTTACCAGCAAGACGTACAGTACCTTTAGCACGTATTGCGTAATCATTTATTTCCTTTTTCGTTACCGACTTTCGGGTTAAAATCGGCCTCTCTTCGACCTGTTTCCCTTGCTCTGACCACGTTGTTATTCTTGTGCGACTGTAGTGTTCACCCTCGGTATATAGCTTAGCGTATTTGTGGTAAACGTTTACTGCGAGCGAGTGGCAGGTGTTTCATGCCGTTTCTGTAGTACTAACGGATGGAGCTCTTGGCGTAACATACTGCGCTGTGATACACGTACTGCATGTATTTCCTGGGGAGTTGCTTGCTGTATGTCGAATCGAGAACTGTAACTGGCGGTGTTACGGTTTTTGGGGCAAACGGCTGAAAACTAAAAAGCCTTGCATGCTTAATTTAGCTTCCACGTCGGCGGCTGGTGGTGTCATCATTGATGCCATTGGCTCTACTTCCTCATTTAAGAACCTGGTTCCTTGTAGCAACTATGAATAGACCACCAAGAGGATGTAACTTCCAAGTAACCCGTCAAGCGTTCTGTGTTATGTGGTTGCAAATGATAAGGGATAGTATACCACAGCTCGTTAGTACCGTTTCCCTTACGGACTGATATGATACTGCCGTGCGCACTGCTGTTTCGTACCAGGTACGTGTTTGTTTTCAGCCATCGAGATGCATTTTTGTTACTGCCTGTTTTGTGACCTCATCACAGCCAAGATTTCAGGGAAGTGACAATGTGAAAACTTTATCATCATCTGTGTGAGTGAGTTACTCGAGTTTTTTTTTTTTTTTAATCCTCCGGCGGATTGGTAAAAATAAAGCTCAAGCTCACCACACTTCCACGTTACCGAGGAGGACGAAACCCATGCTGACTAATCATCTAATCATACAGCGCAATATTCTTAACCGATAGTGAGGTCTGATCGTGGCATATTATACTTTGTAACTTTTATTTCACCTTGATGAGGAGAGAGAGGTGTGACACCCATACGTACATGATGAACACGCATCGCGATTAACATGGATGGATGTTAATGGCCGCAGCACACATGGATGGATGTACATGATGATCATGCCACCTCTGCCTGGTCTTCTTCTCGTCCTCTCCCCGGCCCTTCTCCAGTGTGGCCGGGGGTCGGCCCACCACCGGTGATGATATAGGCACAGCACAGCCGTAGCACAGAGGCTTGCACACACCATGCGCGAAAAATAGTGTTGTATAGACCCACCATTCAACATTTAAAAAGGGGATATTTGATTATCATTCCCGGGTTTCCATTCTTCTAGCTTGATATCTTTGAAAACAAAATGTACGAGCCCCTACTTGTCATTCACCATCACACGCCATGATACCAACACCTTGTTTTTCTTCGTTCAAGGACAATATGGCCTTTCCGACGGGGTCTTTCGTGGGCCCAGGCAAGGAGTCATCTAGAACAACGCGACAAGGTGGGGCACGCGCTGCGCGTCGTTCGTTGTCCGCTCGGGCGCTGCACCGTTCGTTGTTGTCCACTGATTGAGTCCTTTCGCCCTGTCTGTGTTGCGGATCGGCGGGGAGAGATAAGAGAGGAGACACGAAACTGCTTGCGATAGTCTGAACGTAATGCCAGTTGCTTTCGGCAAGAGATTCAGGAGTGGCCCGCAGGTGCTGACTTGTTGCGCATTCTGGAGTGAGCACTTCCATTTCCCCGCTCACAGAGCGCCGTTCCTCTCCTTTGCTGTATATATTATCTATAGCACGCGGCACACACCTTCTGCTCGAAAAAATCGCGGCCGGCCTAGACAGCGAGCAGCAACGAAATAACAACGTGTTGTACCATACAAGCGAACAAAAAGCATGGGGCAACTCGCTCACAGCCGGCAAATAGAACGCCCCAACTTTCAAGACGAAACAACAAGCAGCTCATGTCAAGCCCTGCCACCCTCGGCACGAGGCGTATCTTTATCAGCGGTCGCGAGGAGGCCTGCGAGCTGTTGGCTCGAATTGGTCCGCGGCAATGATATATATGGTCACTGGCGGCTTGAGATTCCGAGTTTCCCCACCTATGTACGAGAAGCTTCATCAGTATTCCTGCCCCTGGTGCGTACTTGCTCTGTCAGCAATTCCAGGCAGCGTACAACTGAAACAGGTTTGAGAGGTCGTGTCAAGGGCACGTGAAACGCCCGGGCAGGGTCGATTTGATTGGCCGAGGTTTTGTAACGGCAAATTTGTACTTCGTAGTTTCATACCAGGTAATTATTATTTTTTCGACAAGCTTCTGCTTTCTACTTTCTGCTATACAAGTATTAATACCAGGTATTAAATACTACAGCAGTCCTCTACGTACGTACGTGGGTTCCACCGTACCAGTATGCCAGGTATCTTTTACCTCAGGATGTCGGCTACACGCATGCGCGTACATCATACCACAGGTTGAATATGCCTCCTGCCTGGGAGGGATTATATTTATATCCTCACACTCACACTCACACTCACTCGTGTTTACCGTGTCGTATGTAAAGCCTTAAGTTTTTGGTTGCACACAACAAGGAGGGAGAGGGGTGGGGGTGATGCGATCGTTTCTCGGCGATCGTGTTTCTCGACAGTGGAGACCACAGCAGTGTATTTTCCGTATTTTCGGAAATCTCTCGAGCAGACTTTTAGGAAACACCCACCCCCTCTCTCCGGCATAATTTGGCAACCTCAGCGTACAGTACAGTACAGTAGTACAGTACAGTACAATAGTACAGTACAGTACAGTAGTACCAGGTACAGTACAGTACAGTACCAGGTACAGTATAGTACAGTACAGTACAGTACAGTACAGTAGTACACAGTAAATAGTACCTGGCCCAGCAGCAAAGTACAGCAGTAGCACAACAGTACAGCAGTACAACAGTACAGCAGTGCTACCGGGAACATCGAGCGCTGAAATACGACCGCACCCACACTCCTGTGTGAAACCAAAGCTCTCTGCGTACGTACTATTACTGTATACTTGTATACTTCGAAGTGTACAAGGTATTTATTAGACCACGGAATACGCTGTACGAGTGAATACGTGAATACGAGTGGGTACAGCAGTTGCACAGCAGTTACAGTACGAGGGGTCCCTCTAGAATAATGTGGGTGCCCGATACACATTGCCGTTTGTAGGCTGATTTGACGTGTGTTTGGATTTTTTTTTCACAAATCACGAGAAGGCATCGACCCAACCCAGCCCTAGTCCGGACTAGACTCGACCCGAGCTTGGCTTCGCCGCGCGTTTTGGGCAATCAGAAAAAACACGGACCACCAACAAAATTACAGTTTTTTTGTACAGCAGTACTTACTTTGTATTCTGTTTCATTTCAGATTTTGGTTTTGGTTTCATTGTCCTTTTTTTCTTGTTTTTCTGGTCTTGCTTGTGTTGCTGTGTTATCGTACCCGGTACGCTGGCATTTCACTTGCTTGACCCTTGAATTTGCGATTATTTTTTATTTTTTGGTCTTCCTCTGTCTCACAGTCTGTGACCACAGAAAATATTCAGTATCTCTCTAGGATAAGGAATCAGGACGGACACTGGGTGTGCTGATGGACCTGTGTGTAGAAAAGGCGATCTAAGGTGAAGACAACAGCAACAACAACAACAACAACAACAACAACAACAACAACAAAAACAACAACAACAACAACAACAACAACAACAACAACAACAACAACAACAACAAAAACAATAACAACAACAACAACAACAACAACAACAACAACAACAACAACTTTTTTATCTTGTACGTTTTGTGGGTCAAGGTTTCGGCAAACTTTGGCTACGTACTATTAATATTATTATTTCTCTTGCCATCCGACAATGTGCAGCATGATCTTCAACATGGATCACTCATAACTTTCCCGAAAGAAGAAAACCTCGGAAACAAAAGGAAACCCATGCACCAAGTCTACCTCCCTTCCGTGCCAACTTTCGGCTTGTCTACTCTATCTGCTGTATTTGCTCCTTCCTTCTCATTACGTTCTATCCTTAAATCCTAAGCTGCATCCAAGCTCCATCCCCACGCCATCGGTGTGGGTCTGTCGTCCCTCCCTCCCCTTTAATATTATTGTTAATAATACTATTAATACTATACAGTAATACTACTGCTGCTATTTATATTATCATGCTTGCTTGCCATCCGACAACGTGTCGTGTTGTTCTACAAAACGACTATTAATAACAGAAAGTAAGTGAAGAACTCTCCAGAACAGAAGCGCGGCAGTATCATACTACTACTACTTACTACTACTGCTATTTATACTATTAATACATGTAACATCAGTTAGTTAGTTGTGCGTGGTGGCTGTGTACGAAACTTTTTTTTGTGGACGGTGGTACACGTAATACTGTATACTACACTGCTGTAGTACTGCTGTAAGTGGTAAATCTAATTTGTTCTTGCGCATTGCGCACGGAGTTTTTCACATTTTCCTTGATAAGCAAGTATACCACAGCTACCTCATTTATCTGTAAATAATGTCGCTTTCCCACCCATTCCCAACTTCAAACCCCTTCACCATTCATTACCATTGATCACAGCAGTCAGTGCAGTTTGGGGGGGAACTTGGAACTTTTCCAATGACACGTTTCAAACTTCAAACCCCTTCAGCATCTTTCATCACTGCTGTTGTTACAGTACGAGTAATCGACCCTTCTTGCGGGGGAAAACGCTTGTTGTATACGAGGAGTTATTGTATGTAGTCTATAATCATAAAATACATACGTACAGTATGCCAGTAGATATTGGTACGAAACATGGGGTAAAACAACCATAATTAATACCAGGTATTAAATTGTACCTGGTAACTGTTTGTGCTGTTGTTGTAGTCTTTTGAATTTGCATTTAGAACCGCAGTCCCGGTTTTGGGGACAAACCAGTCAAATTCCAAGTAGTTTGTCCCCAAAACGGGACTGCGGTCCTAAAAAGGTTAAACCGTTACTTCTCCCGTCGATATCCTCAGCACATCCAACGTGTCGATTCTTCAGTCCTGGAGATATACAACAAAAGCTATGTGGCCACAAAACCACGACACAGAGATGCCACCCAATCAATAAATTTCGGGAAAGTTATGAGTGATCAGTGTTGAAGATCATGCTGCAGATTGTCGGATGGCGAGAGAAATAATAATGTATGTATGGTACGTCGGGCATATATGGCAACTGGGCGAAATAATGCGGATGTATGTCCAAAAATTAAAAGTGGGGCTTTGGCGGCCTACAGCTAAATAAATACCGATGAATGAACTGGGCACGTACGTACATACCCCAGGTATATATGTATCACCTCTCTCTCTGAGATCGAAAGGATTTCGCCAAAACTCAATGAATGTTGATGAGGAATAGGATACATAGACGAAATAATGTGGGGAATGGAGATTGGAAACCGGGGGGCAGAGAAGCGTATGTATGAGGAATACTGCTGATTTACGGAAGGATATTCCCGGTTAATACTGGAATGGCATCTACGCTATATAGCCGGAAGGCAACCATAACAACAACAATATATTATAATAATAATAATTGGTGCATGGGTTTCCTTTTGTTTCCGAGGTTTTCTTCTTTCGGGAAAGTTATGAGTGATCCATGTTGAAGATCATGCTGCACATTGTCGGATGGCAAGAGAAATAATAATAATAGTAATAATAATAATAATAATAATAATAATAATAATGTAAAGCGTCGTGGGGGGGAGGCATGGTGGGTCGATGGCAAGGAAGGGGTTGGTGAAGGAACGCCTGCTCCAAATCGTCTCGGTGACCACCCAGGTTGCCATTTCGAGGAGGGTGTCGCGGTTCAAGCTCCAGCTCAGGGACCGCCAAGAAAGAAGAAGGAACAGGGGGGGGGGGGGGGCGACAGACCCACACCGATGGCGTGGGGATGGAGCTTGGATGCAGCTTAGGAATTAAGAAATGAACGTAACGAGAAGGAAGGAGCAAGGACAGAGATGAAGTAGACCAGCCGAAAGTTGGTACAGAATATTAAAAGTGTATGGCGCATAACCTATTAGGTATGGCGATTGGCGTGTGTACCAGCTCGTAGCTGGTGTGTACGCCTAGACTCGATTACCGATGGCCGGCAATACACAGTCAAAATGTTCGAGGCAAACACGGAGTCACTGTCAGGTGACTTGTACGTGAAGCTTCAACATAGAAGAGAAGAAGAAGATGGTGTGGTGACTCCAAGCCACATTGTTGATTGATTGCTCAGCTGGAAGCTGATGATGGTGTGCAAAAGTAGAGTGAGCTCAAAGGGGAGGGCGGTGCGCGTGTGCGCTCGCAGCTCGCAACAAAGGATGACCCTTGCACTTCGGTCAAACAAAAACAAAATGAGGGAATACCCTCGTATTCCGTTCAAAATAAAACAACGAAGAGAACCCCCAGATTTACTGTAAAGAACAATATATCTTGGGGTACATATCCATGAGACCCCAGTGTAGCCTATGTTGTTTCTCCAACCAGAACTACAGTAAAACTGTGCTACCGGTCTCGGAGGGATACTGAAGATATCCTGTCCATTATGTACCAATGATAGCACGTACTAAATGTGCTGTCTACCGTAGATCATGTACGTACGTACCACAACAGTAGATCCATGGCATTACTCGTCATTGGGACTTTATTCTGTGCGTACGGGTGCACAGCAGTATATGCGTAAAAAGACAGCTGCTGCTATCCTACTATAACTCAGACTGGAAAACTGTCTGTTGTACATATAATGCGTAAATGTATACCAGATGATGTAAGTGTAATCGAGTAACGAATATGATGGTTACTGACAAGTAAGTATCATCTCTAATACAGAAGGGAGGTATACTTGGTGCGTGGGGTTCCTTTTGTTTCAGAGGCTTTCTTCTTTCGGGAAAGTTGTGAGTGTGATCAATGTTGAAGATCATGCTGCACATTGTCGGATGGCAAGAGAAATAATAATAATAATAATAATAATAATGTAAAGCGTCGTGGGGGGGAGGCATGGTGGGTCGATGGCAAGGAAGGGGTTGGTGAAGGAACGCCTGCTCGAAATCGTCTCGGTGACCACCCAGGTCGCCATTTCGAGGAGGATGTCGCGGTTCAAGCTCCAGCTCAGGGATCGCCAAGAAAGAAGAAGGAACAGGGGGGGGGGGGGGGGACAGACCCACACCGATGGCGTGGGGATGGAGCTTGGATGCAGCTTAGGAATTAAGAAATGAACGCAACGAGAAGGAAGGAGCAAGGACAGAGATGAAGTAGACCAGCCGAAAGTTGGTACAGAAGGGAGGTATACTTGGTGCGTGGGGTTCCTTTTGTTTCAGAGGTTTTCTTCTTTCGGGAAAGTTGTGAGTGTGATCAATGTTGAAGATCATGCAGTACGTTGTCGGATGGCAAGAGAAATAATAATGTAAAACAAACTAGGGAGGCTGATACCAGCTCAGCATGGCGCGCAGGTGCCACGCCTATAAATTATAAACTGCTGCGCTTTGCAAGGTCAACGAGGAAGGGCATGAACGGGACGAAGCTCTCGCGTACACCTACAGACTGCTTGGAGTCCGTGGCTAGCCGATCCGTTACCGCCCTCTCCTTGTCCTATGGGTATTATAAATATAGCCGCAGCGATATTTTACAGCGCAACAAAACGTCCAAATGTGGCAGTCACCGGAGCTTCCCGGGGCTATGGCCGTAGGCCCACAAGAGGGAGCTTATGCAGAGGTTTCTTATTGGAATGCGTGGCGTATTTGTAGGGAGCAGGGGGCATCACGTAGTTACGGCGGTCCAGACCAAAGACCAAACATACTTACAGTAAGTCTTGCAGGTATGATACAAGCAGGTACACACGTACCGGTACCAACGTGACCTCGCCGTAATCCTAGGTGTTAACCAATCCAGGCCCCTCTTTCCAACCATAGACCACATGATGACCGAATTCTGGATTCCTCTCAGAAGAAAAGCACTATTACGGGGGGGCCTATTAAATAGGAACTACGATAGAGATAAAAACCTATATTTATCTATTTTTACTATTATTGATAATAGTATTTGGTCCTATTTACTATGTATGGTCCCCCGTAGTACGAGTAACTACGAGTACTACTCTACTTGTTAGTGCTGTGAAGAAGAGTTGACCAAACCCGACCAAGGGAATGGGGCAGGGGGGAAAACAGAGAGTAGGTTTAGCAATCTGGGAGAACGCTTTAGGGGTGTTTTTGACTTGAAAATTGCGTAGAGCGGTCTGCAATTCGGAATCGTCGTCCGCAATTAAGAAATTTCCTGGTTCAATGCAAACGCGGCGCAGCCGCGTTTATGGGCAGTGGCCCGTTTTGGTTTTGATTTGGGGTTAGGGTTAGGGTCAGGGTTGGGTTAGGTTGGGTCTTCGCCCGCGTGCCTTGATAAAGACCCTTCTCCCAGAATGTGATGGGGCCTCGAAACAGGAGGAGTGTATAAGGGAAACTGCGGCGGACTATAATAGGAAGAATACGACAGATAGGGTATACCAAGGCACCAGGCCGACCAGTAAGTGGAACACATGTCTATGCTACTCGTGCCACCAACTAACTGCTGAAGCTGGTTCGAACGTGATCTTCCTTTTTTTTCTTTTTTTTTTTTGCGCTTTGAACCTGCTCCGTGATTTCTCATTATTATTGCCTTTTTATCTTTCTCCCTTCTTATGAAAGGAGTCTTATCTTGTGACGTAGGTGGATGGTTAGCCTCCTTTCTTTGTTTCTCTCCGGGGGTGGGGCATGGTTAACGAAAGCGGGGCGGAGACGGTAGGCAGGGTACATACTAATAGCAAGGTGCCAGACCGACCGGTAGAATCTGTCTATGCTTCTTTTTTTTGCCCCGGAGAGCGAGAGGAAACCCCTGCCCACACTTATTTCTCAAGTTTTCGTGTACCGGTTCGAACCCGGTTCGTTTCTTCCACCTTAGTCGGGCCTGTCTGTGACCGTCATTAAAGTGTGGTTTACTCCAAGGATGTAGGCACCTGAGTCTAGATATTACCTCTCCCGACTCACTGATCAGGTAGTCTAAGTGTGGGATTCGAACCCACTAAAACCCCTCATAGTCTCCCCAGCTTGGCTCAGTGCACGAGTCACGCTACCCGTCTGAGCGTTGGTCCGCAATCTGTCTATGCTATATCTCTGTTTACTGAGAAAAATTGTAGCATCTCCGATGTTGCGTACTTTTGTGACCACATATAACTTGCGTTTCTCTAGGATTGAAGAATCGGCACTGCCACTGGTTGGTTGAGCTGGATGTCCACAGGTAAAAAAACGGTTCAATGTGAAGAACACACAGCAGCAGTACTCGTACCACAAACTGCGGCTGCCTGGAGAGGACGCGTAGTTTTTTTTTTCCCCTGGTGCGGTTTGCCTGAGTTATTCCCTTGGTTCTTATGAATATTACTCTGTTCATTTGTCGTGGTATTGTTTCTTCCGCTCGTTCTGTATTGTCTGCCACATCCCCTTTAGGGAGGCACGACACTTTTTTGTTTATTTTTCCTGTTTTCTTTCCGTTTAATCTGCCGGCTTGTCTTTTTTGTTTCTTTCGCTTGCTCTCATTCACATACTGTGTACCAGGTATATGTTTTGCCTGTCTGTGTCGTACCCAGTACGGTGGCATGGCATTGCATTGCCTACTCTGCTTACTGCATAGTAGCAGTGCAGTATCTCTGTGTAGAGTAGTTTTGTGACCACAGAGCTTGTCGTTTCTCTCTCTAGGATTGAAGAATCGGCACGGACACTGGTTGTGCTGGATGTCGACGGGTAGAAAGAGCGGTCCCCAAAAAACAGCCACAAACGTTGTCCCCGTAAATGTACGTCCATATCGGACCGTTTGGAGTGCATAATCGCCACCTTCTCTCTGCACTTGTTGCGATGCTTCCGACACAGGCGGTTCAAAAAGGACTCCGTCGACACTGGCAACGACAACAAGCACCGAGACTGGCGCAACGGCCGACGAGCGGAAGGTACGCACAATCTGTAAAGTTGCGGAGTAATTATAGCTACGAGCTAGTTACCAGTACCACTCCACGTATTCCAGTACCCTATGATACGATATACTACGAGTACTCTTATTTCGCCTACTACTGATAATCTTACCGTATATTATCGTAGATCTGGGAGATCGGAATACTACGTATGCATACAGGCGGTTCGTCTACAGCAGTATCGTACTTGGTACATTATAACACCCCCCCCCGCGATTCGTACTTCAGAAACAAAGTATCCAAATAGTCGTTTTGGACTTGTGCACGTTCAGGTCTGAGCGATGTCAGCGGCAACATATATTTACTCTAAGTCCCTCGCAGTACAACTCACTGGTTGTTGCCCAACCCATTACCCCCCCCCCCCTTGTCGGGATTATTAGCGTCAGCGGCAACATATATTTACTCTAAGTCCCTCGCAGTACAATTCACTGGTTGTTGCCCAACCCGTTACCCCCCCCCGCTTGTCGGGATTATTAGCGTTTGAACACTGCCCAGCTCATTTAAAGCCGCCCCCTGCTACCTCAAACTGTATGTAAAAGCTTCTTGCTACTCTCAACTGTGACACGTTCTTGAGGCATAGTCAGCTGCAATGTGGATGGTGTCCCAAAGAGCAGAAACGAAACAAAACAAAAACGTTTGCTTCAAAAGAACATTTTGACGAATTACGTTCCAATCCGTATGCCATGTTCGTTCTTGTCTGATGTATAAATATCAGAGTTCGCATTCTTATCATTTGCATCCCTATTGTATCAATTGACAATGACTGATACTATAGCAGACTAGACCACCTTACCATACGTGGCAACATAGATAGTATCTCTGTGGCGTAGCTTTGTGACCACAGAACTTGTACTTCTTCTATCAATATTAATAGTAGGATTGAAGAATCGGCACTACCACTGGTTGGTTGTGCTGGATGTCCACAGCTAGAAAAAACGGTTTTATGTGAAGAACACACACAGCTTGCTAGTCAAGCCATCGTAGATTCCAACTTTTGACAGTCGTACGCCGACTTTCTTTTATCCATGCTTGGACAAGAAAACTAAATTGTTTTTCCCATCAGTGTAGAAGGTTAGGTCTTCCATGCTGTACAGATATTTCAAGGAAACTGAAAAAACGTTTACCGTTGGGTATTCTACGGTGCCGAGGAAACCATGTTTTCGAAAGTGTTTGGCCATTTCCCAGCTATCATATTAATCTTGACCAGGCATCACGATGCTTTGCAGACATTTACTCTTCCGCTCCCAAAGTGCCCTTTGTTCGTCAATGCCTGAAACCCTTTTACTTTTCTTGGGAACCCTACAAGTACATATCCCCTTCTTTTGGCAAGTTGATTACCTTGTCTTGCTTGATGTTGACCTTGTCTTATCTCTCGTTCTTGCAGTCGGTTGTTGACTGGTACATCTTTGTCAAAGTTGTTGACCAGCTCACGGAGTGTGGCTCTCCTCAATCCTCTTAGTTGGCTCAGGCTGCGATGCCTGTTGTTGCTCTTGGCTTGGTTGGTGTCCATAATGGTGATAGCCCTCCTTGCCGATATTATATATATGTTGACGCTGTTGATGTTGGTGTTTTTTTGGGTGATTTTGTGTCTTGACGGTGATGTGGCATTGATTGATAGTGTTGATCCTTCGTGCCGTATCAAAGTTTGCCGTGTTCCGAACAGATTTCGGAAAGTTATTTTTTGTTGTAGAAATTTCCATGATATATAATATAGGGTAAAAGCCTAAATCAGGTACGCCTGTTGCATTTGAGCCAAAAATAGGTGATACTGAAACCAAGTAAAATGCACAAGCCACGAGCGGTGTTTTAGTCCGTAAGAAATCACAAAAAAAATGCTCCTCAACAGTGAGCGTGTGGCCTCCAAAATCGGTTTTGTTTTTGTTTTCTTGAGGGTATCGGTACCACGGGCTCCACTTGGACGTGTGCAGAGTCACCAGGCTTCGTTTGTTTCGTCACGGCGGGCGCGCCAAGAGTATTTATTCTGCCGCCCCCTCCCCCGTTGCCAGCTTTGAAGCCTCTTGACCATCCTCCCGGAATCGCTTGCTCGGCACGAAGTAATTTTAACGTACGAAAACTAAGCCCACTTCGACGCGGGGTGTGGCAGACGAACTGCCGTCTGTCCCCACGGTGCTGTACTATGACTCCTGTGCCCTGTGACCGAAAATAACAACAGCGGTACACATGTACACACCATAACAGCTGAAACACATTGTACACCGCAAAGAAGAAAACGTGACGTCAGCACACGTATTTATGCCTACAGCTGACAGTAGATACGTACGAGGTACGTAGAGAGTTCATAGTTTGGACGTGGGAACTGCAACCGAGGGGCCGGAGACAGACCGCATACGCGTACGAAGAAAAAAACAGTGTACTTATGGCCTCTCTGACTGGCTCAAAACCAAGCAAAAACAGTGCTAGACAAAGGCCTTGCAGACAAATCCATATGTACCTGGCCAGTTTAAGCCCAAAAAGCAGGCACGATGTGAGGGTGTGTCTTAATCCCCCCCCAGAGAGCATTGGAACGAGCGGAACGGAGCGAGGCTGTTCGTGGTCATTCGTTCCGTTCCTATGTAAAAAAACGTGTTTGTGTCCATGCAGAATCCTGGGCCCCGCCAGCCGATTCGACACGAACGGTATCTTTTGCACATGCCACGGCAAATTGTTGTCCACGTCCATGTTCGGTGGTGTCCATCTACATCAAATAATCTGCTACTTGTTCCCGTTCGGTCGGGCCGTTCGGTCCTCCCAAACAAGAAAAAGGGGTGCAACACTTCTTCTTCCTCTTCCTATTAATAGATATACTGCTTTTCTCGGGCTGCACTGAATCTATTCGTTTCCCATAGCCAATCAACACCAATAATTCAAGCGGCAAATATTTGGCAAATATTTTCCCATTCGGTTCGTTCCATGCTCTGTGGGGGGGGTTATAAGACACACACCCTGAGGCTGGCCAATGGCAGGGCTCCTGGCGTGTGTTTTTTCGTTTTCTTTTAGTGTGTGTACTTATTTTTGGTCCGACATGGACTACTGCTGTTGTTGTATGTACACCCTAAAACCCAAAAATATAAACAATACGCTGTTTTGAGTGATCAACGTTGAAGCTCATGCTGCACATTGTCGGATGGCAAGCATACTAACAATAATATCACGCGCCTGGTAGCTATTTCTATTAAAGGGCCCGTCCGGCAAATAAAAAAACAGGTACTATTAAAAATAAGATTTTTCGTGTTTTTTTCAAAAGCAACACTATTTCTGATACAATAACAACCTACGTATCACGCCTCCGTACCGAACATGGCCTAGCTCCATTACTAGGCCTCAGGCCATCTCCCGACCAAGGTATAAGGTGCTCGTTGGGCTCTCTAGGAGGTAGTGGGACCCTTGGATCTTCAAGGGAGGGCAGGCATTGCTGCCTTTGCATCACGAAACCGAAATTGCTCAGCAGCAAGAATGCATTGCTGACAATTCCGTAGCTCCTGTCTGGTACCTGGTATCTGCACTCTGCTGTGGCTGCGTAAGATTCTACGGACGGTCGAACTAGGAGCCCAGGTCCGCCTAATAGTGCTCAGCGTTGTCGAGGAAATCCAAGTTGAATCACTACTATTAATATCAGCAGCCTGAGAAACTTCCATTTTTCAACTTCGTCTACGGGTAGCAGCAGGGGTATGGAGAGTTGTGTTTTAGTGCGAGAAAGAGTAAGAGTAAGAGGCACTTTTGGTGATGAAGAAACGTCGGGTCAATCCGGCGCCTGACACAAAATGTAGTTCACCAGGTTATACCTAAGCTCTCTGAAACTTCCACGAGGGAGATGGTCTGAGCATTAGAACTGGAGAAAGGTCTCGTTTTAGGTAGGGAGTCGTGAAAGCTCGAAATGATAACAGAAATAGAAATAGTGTCGTAACTGAAAATAAAAAATCAAAGATCTGTTTTTTCACAAGACTGCAGTGCTCCTAGGTTTTTGCCCGAAAGGGCCCTTAACCCTTAGTAGCCGTTATCCGTGAAGTGCAGCCTGAATTACAGCCACCTCACAGCTCTGCCGTAACAATTTGGGGTTCGAATAATATATTATTAGGTTCGAATGCCTCATCGCCGCTTTGGATCGTTTTTTCGTTTTTCCCCCTGTTTGGTGTGGAAATTTGTTTGAAAACGACTCAGGAACACGCACGTATGATATTACGGGGGACCATAGTAAATAGGACCAAATATTGTTAGTAAAAATACCAAAATATATAGGTTTTTGTGTGGACCGTAGGTCCTATTTAATGTGGTCCCCCGAATTAGGAGATAGGAATACTGCTGATTTACGGAAGGATATTCGGATTCTATTGGAATGGCATCTACGCTATGTTGTCGGAAGGCAAGCATAATAATAATGATACACGCATACACCTGAAAATCACGGTATACGCGTATAGACTTCCAGCCAAAGGTGGGGAGTGAAGGAAGTTTAGGGGATGTGACCGACGGGGAAATTGGAAACTATACAGACAATAGTGGTCCTATTATAAGGCATACCTGGTACTTTATCAGGCGAGTACGGCTATAAGGAGACCAAAACTTGCTTGACACGACTATTAATAGGAGCTTGTACAAAGCGAACTGCTCTGTGTAGATGCTACAAGTAGTGCCTGTGCATGGCGGGCGATCGCCGTACGTTTTCAGACGACTCCGGCACTTCAAGAGGGGCACCCTGAGGCACCCCGCCCCTCCCCTCTCCACACAAGCAGTCCACTGTTTTCTCAACTGTTTTTGCAGCTCTCCCTGCGATATATGGTTCTTCAGATATTTCGGTGATCTATGGCCAGTTGGGAGAGTACGCTGAAGCCAGCAGCAACGACGAGACGCCATGCGCCCCCCGCCCCTCCCGTTCAAAGGATCCCTCCTCCCACGCAAAACCCACTACGTAACATAATCATGACCCCCTTTCTCCCTTCCCCCCGTTCAAAGCCATCTCTTCCTGAGCCGCCTTTACCTCACCCATGAAATATGATCTAGTATGAAGTACAGAAATCGGGGAGTTTGGTATGGCCCGCGTGCGGTTCCAGTGTTACGAGAAGAAATATATCATAGCATTACAGTAGTCTCTTTTCTCACTACGTGCCGCGTTTAGGTCTTTAGGTCACTCGGACGAGTGGCTCTGTACCTAACTCAAAACTGGATTTTAAAGCAATTTGATGCCGCAACGTAACATAAAATCCAACGGTGCCCGGTGGATACCGCGAAATCAAAATAATAAAACCTTGTGCCTGCAAATATGTAGGATAGTCATTTGGCCGAGTGGCCCTGCGCGGTTGCAAAGTAAAACAAGGGCCTTACAGTGACCCCCCCCTACCGTAGCAGCAGCCTTAAACCAAAAGCACCAAAAGCACCAAAAGCACCAAAAGCACAAAAATAGCTTTCCTGTGGGCATATGCCTAGAGAAGAGGTCGGCCTAGCAAGTGGACGTCAAAGGTGCATCGCAGAGCAAAACATCTTCGCACATCATGTTCCGAGATGGTTACGTAGGGCGATACTGATCGTATTAATAGCATACATATTGTAGCAGTGTCCGGCGTTCTTCATGATATGGAAGGAATTTTGTACCCAGGTACAGCAATGTGATGCTAAAACAAATGACGAAGGTCTGAATAACGTAGCGGGAACCATTGCATCATTGTATATATGTCCACAGCTGCCCTCGTACCGCAGATTATCCCGATGTAACGCTGTTGAGCTGGACGTCAAGCTCGCGAGAAATATCATGGCCTGGGAACACGAAAGAACACACGTTCTCTCGGAGCTGCAAACCTGAACGTTGCACTCTGTAAGGGTGTCGTGTGCGCTACACGGCTGAATATTATCTATAGAAGGCGATACGCCCTAAATAGACATGGTATCTATATAAGGCGATACGCCCTTCACAGATGCGGTCCCTATATAAGGCGATACACCGTACGATAGACAGATGCGGTACCTATACAAGACGATACGCCTTACCGGTACCTATAAAAAAAGGTAATGCGCCTTATCTAGGTGATATTCGGTTATTGGGCGGGTACGACTATACGGCGACTCCAAGCCGCTTGCCACTAGGTCGCCTTCTAGTGTGCTGGCGTTTCCGAAAAAAGTGCGCAAAACCAATTCACGTTCCCGCGAGGGGCCAATAAGGTTTTAGTACCCAAAATGGGCTATACACCTCCGGATTATATGTATTTACCGCGCTTTTTCTGCAATTTACAAACGCGGGGATTTGTTTGCGTACCACTTTCTCTCTTTTCAAGTCGTTGGTATGTTTGGGCGCAACGCCTATAGACTGTACGTGCGCATACTCGACAACATATCCCTGAGAGATCCTCTGTGGCCTAAACCTGGTACCTTTCTGGCTTTCTGGCGACAAATGAACGACCCGTCGTGCACACGGGCTGTTGGGGCTGTCAACCAGGTCGCCTCGGCTGCCAACAACCATATCATACCTGAAGAGGCCTGCGTAATGTTGGGGTTCGAAACGAAACGTGATTAATAGACGACCAGTCGTGCACACGAGCTGTTGGGGCTGTCAGCCAGGTCACCTGGGCTGTCAACAACCATATTATACCTGAAGAGGCCTGCGTAGTGTCGGGGCTCGAAATGAAACGTATTTGATAAGCCGACTTTTTTCAAAAACGACATTACTTATCGACATCGAATCAAAGCTCTAAAATGTCGACGAACTACATATAGCCATATAGCCAAAATTGACGCGAAAACCGGCGCACACTGCCCACAACTCACGAATGACTGGCCCGTTTGTCTTATTTTTCATTTTTTCGACACTAATGGAGTATCTGTAACTATCTGTAGCGTTGTTCGTTTTTCTCTAGGATGCAGAATTAGCACGAACACCACAACAATTGAGACGTGTATCGCCGTGTGCCGCAACCATTTCAGTCTAAAGAAATCTCACCGTTTTCCTCGCAGTTTTCGTATACCATTTTGGACGAAAATGTAAGGACCGTTTAGACCTCTTATTTATACCCCGACGGTCCTTACAGGCCCGTCCAAAGTAAGTTTACCGTTGTCTTCCACCACGAACGGTCCTTTTTTGTATAAGCTGGATATAGGTGGCGGTCTAGACTTGACATACTAGTTTTAGTGTCCCGGATGACGGTCTAGGCATGTGACGGGTGACGCATATACTGTCGTCTAATGGCGTATTTTGTTGGCTAGAGTGTACCTAATATTTATTTACTGAGGAAGCTTCTATGTAAACCTCTCCCAAGAGCGTGCTTACTCCCTTTTGATTGGAATTGCGCTAGCTGTACTTACAGTAGTTCCCAGCAGATGAATGATCTACGCCATCGGTTTCGTTTCAAGTTTGCCTGTATATGCCTATGTACTGTAGCACGTTTCAATTTTCTTGCCGGGCCTGACATGCCCGTGGTTCATGAATGAGTAGGCGTTACGTTTTCCTGTTGGACATGGGAATACGTAACCACCATATTTGGCTTCGTTATTTCGCCTTGCCCTGTAATATCACGTTCCGTGTCGCACCCCCGCCCCCCCTTTTTCCAGGCACCCTTCGCCCCGCACGACGCGGCACCGGGGCATGTCGATCTATTGAAGGGCCAGACCCTCGACGTTCTACTGGAGGGTTTGGTCAAGGAAGCGTACGCAAACGTCAACTCCAACGTTAGCGCTAACGGCAATGATAAGAAGGTGGATGGTAACGCCAACGCTAGCACCAAAGCTAACGCAGATGGTAACGCTAAAGCTAACGCTAACAACAACGCCAATGTTAAGGCTAATGCTAAGACTGCTGCGGTCGTGGCGGATGCCGAGGCGGGAGGGGGGTGTGTTCCTGACGCGGGGATCACCGCCCACGCGGAAGAAGTTGGCGGTGGCCCTCCCAAGTCGCAGGTGGTGGGGGACAGTGTCAACCTAGACGCCAGGGTGTCTTCGACAGACGCCGCTCCTCAGGCCGAAGCTACGGTGGACCAGCCCACCCTGGCCGGCGTACAGGAGGAGGTTCGTGCCCTCATGGGTATGGTGCATGCCTGCCAGGCGCAGGTGGGATCGTTGGGCTCATCCCTTGGCGTGCTCGCGGTCAAGTCTACGGCTATCAACGACATGGCTGTAGACGACGTGGGGCGGAAGGAGGAGGCGAACAAGGTGACGGGTTTTTCGGCCCCGGTGGGTGAAGCGCCTCCGACAGAGGCATCACGTACACCTGCCCGCGTCGACGGGCGATCCGATCTTGAGGTGAAGGTTGCGGCGGTGGTGGAGGCAGGGGCGGCGGCAGGCGCGACGGCTGGAAGGCTGGAGGGGGCCAAGACAGGGGAAGCAGTAGGGGCAAAGGCAGGGGCTGCGGCGGCAACCGCAGTGTTCGCTAAGGTGGCGGCGGTGGAGAGGAGAGCGGTGGCGGCTGAGACTAGGCTAGAAGTGGCCGAGGCACGAGCAGCGGCGGCGGAAGAAGCCGTGGCGACGGTAACGGCAGAAGCTACGACAAAGGCTACTGCAGCAGCAGCGATGGCTACGGCGGAGGCTACGGCGGCGGCTGCTGCAGCAGCGGAGGCAGCAGTGGAGGCAGCAGCGGCGGCGGCGGAGGAAGGTAAGCTGATGAGAAGAACCGTCGAGGACACTCACAGAACGGAGAAGCGCTTGCTCGGCTGCCACATGCTGGCAGGCATCTTGCGCCGCCGGTGCAACCGCGATAAGTTCGTGGTTCTTATGGCATTTAGGTGCGCCGCTTCGGCAGCACGTACGACGGAGGCAAGTGAAACGAGCAATGAGGATGCCAACCGCGCGAGGGTGGAGGCGGAGGAGAAGGCGGCAAAGGCCGAAGCGGAGGTGGAGGCTTTGGGACGGAAGCTTTGGGATGCTGTTGATGAGAGGGTAGCGGAGACGACGTCTTTCCTCAAGGAACAACTCAGGGAGGCCAACATAAAGCTCGCCGCGGCCAACCCACTGGCAGTTAGCCGTCTCCCAGACAATCGAGCTGCCGCGGCGGAGCACTCTAGCGATTTTGGGGGGGTGGAGGAGGAGAAAGTGGAGGAGAGCGCGACGTCTGCGGTTCGGGCCGACCGTGCTAGCCCTGCCGCCGCTGCCGCCGAGTATGCCTACGCCGCCAGCGTTGCCTCCATCGCTACCAACTCTACCATCGCTACGGACGCCGGGAATGGAGCACCCCCGCCGAGGGGAAACGTTCAAGTCCACTTCCAGGCAGCGGCTGACGATGTCGGGTGAGCAGTGTCGGCAATCAACAAATGGGCTTGTTTTGATTTTAGATCGTTTTGGTATCCCCGCGATTGGTTAACCCTTTTGTGAGTTGATTGCAGTCTGGCTACCAAACCTACCGTATGCCAGGAGCCGTCTCATCGGTTGCCTAATAGTAGTTGTGGGCGCGTACGTAACAGTACTTTTATTATCCTGTAACCATGTTATCATGTTATCACGTTGCTTTGTATATACCTCGGACGCACCCCCTGCTTCCTTACGCCCTTCGGCGTTTTTGCTTGGTATGACCGATGCTGTCTTGTCACTTTCCCGACAATTCTTCCCCTCTGCCCCGAAAGGTTTAGTCATTATTCGATAGCAAAGAGGTTATTATGGCATACCAAAAGACATACTGTACTTGAGACTAAAACCCGTACCAGGTACAATTTACTTGCACGCTAAAGCGTATTATCTTTTTGTTTGCATAGAGTTTATGATATACAATCTGAAATCGACACACTACGTTTATATGACGTTTTTAATATCATACTAAAACCCATACAGCTAATTGAATCAAAGTAATCACGGCCTTCGCGATTGGCACATACTCCGATCAACTCTAATGCTAATATGGATAATTACCGCCACTGCTGGTGATGGAGATGACTGCTATTACTGCTATTACTACTACTACTACTACTACTACTACTACTACTACTATTACGGCGCGGGGGACGGGTGTAGTCATTTGATGCCGGCCTTGGTCATTTGAACATATGACTACGTATCTCTTGCGAGATGGAGCACCGTTCTTATTCCTAAAAAAGACATCTCCAGCATATGGGATATCATCACGTTTTCCGCATATAATTGATAATGTTGTTTTGCTTAGTTATCCCAGCGGAGTTTCTCGTGGTTCGTCCATTTACCGGGCGGGAAGGTCAGGGGGGGGGAAAGGGCGCATGCTGTGTCGCCAGAGGAATAAAATGGTGTTTTGTGATAACGATTGTCTCGAATTGGTTTTGTCGCCATGTTGGAATACAACGGGATCACGAAGATATGTAGCGAGCAATATCGTAATATCGTACGTACCGTGATCGCGAGTAGTAAAATACTATTGATTGCGTTCTATGAAAGCGTTTTATTTTCGAAAACGCTTCGAAAATGTCTCTACGGGTTGAAAGTTGCACTTGCGCTGAGCTATGGGAGCTTATAGAGAACCAAACGTTACAAAAAGTATATAGTTATCATCTGGTATAATTGGAAACGACATCGAAATGTATTTACTCGTATATATGTTCCAGTAGCTTAACTACAAAAAAACGTTGAATACCTATGAAGCACAAATAATTTGAAACAACACATGTATGAAAATAAAACGAAAATATTCAAAAGTCAGGTGCTATATATGAACAGTCAAACTACTTACGATTTAGATATGGATACTGCCAGTAGTGCGGGTTGACGCTATGTACGGCTACGGCACGCCTTCTCCCTATTTTCCGACTATAATTCCCCCAGAAGCTAAAGACACTGAAGGCATTAACTAAAGAGAAACCTTATATCGTGTCGTTCAACCACTCTTTTAACAGTAGCTAACCCGAACCGCCCCCGCCCGCCCCCTCCTCTGCCTCTCCTCCCTCCTACCTCCACCCCCTCCCTCTCCCTTCCTCTTCATTCTCTCTCCCCCCGCCGACGCTGTTTCAAAACACCCACACCAACAACAATACTGCTGTAACCTTTTCAGGGGCCAGAACCAGGCGACGTTCCAGAGCAACAGGCACTCCCCCTATGAAAGACCGGAGTTTGGGGTGGCGCTTATCTCCCCCCGCCACCTTATGGTAAATACGTTTCCGGAACACACCCAGGAGCCGTTCGCGCCGGACATGCCGGTCCAAGGTAACTAGGCAACTAGGGGAGGAGAGGGGAGGGGGTACGTTGGCTCCTTCCACATAGTGCCATTAGTTTGGCTGTGCTGCGCGCTTGAGGGGGGGGGGGGTGTACTCGATAGGAGAGATGTACTCGATCTCATGCATGGCCGTAGTCGTATGACCATAGACCCTCGCATCCCTACAATGCCGGGACGGAGCATGTCGGGTTTTCACCGACCAGGCAGACATTGCTTGCACCAAGCGCGAAGCGCCGTGAGGTGTCTGGCGAGTCGCATGAAGGGTGAGCTGCATCCTACTAAGAACCGCTTTTGAGGCGGACTTGCATATGGACGACAGCTTCAATGAGTTGATTTAATTTCCGGTGTATTCATTTCCAGAGACAGCAATGGGAGTACTATGTAACTGCGTCTTGGGTGCCTTACCTTGAACACTACGTGATACGATCAATTCCCTTGTGCGGAGTAAAGGTTCTTTACCTCGCACAAATCCTTTACTTCTTTACCTCGCACAAATGATCTAACTCGACAGCCAGCTGTGGGCGACCGCCAAAAAAAAAAAAAAAAAACGGTACCCTGGTTGTCTAGCTCACGTATTGAGCGGCATGTTTTACAGTGTCGTTGCCAATCGACACCAACCCAACCTATAAAAAATAGGGGGGGGCGCTTGAGGGGGGATACATAAACATATACCAAGTAGGGGAGAGGGTACTATCCGTCTCTGCGTTTCCCTCTGATATTTTTGGGCACGACACACAGATCGTCGTTCGGCACCCCCCCTTCCCCCCCCTTCCTCCTCCTTTTCCCTCTTTCAGATCACCCATCTCGTACTGTTGACGACCCCCCTCCTCCTCCTCCTTCCCCCTCTCCCTAAAAATCCATTTAACGACCCCCGCCTTCCATCTCTCTTCCAGATCATTCGTCGCTAACTAAAACCCAATTTTTCTATTTGAGAATGGCTTTTCCGACGAGAACGAGTGGCTGTTGTGTTTTACGAGATACATCTCTTTCATAGTCTATTTTTTTACCGTCAAATATACCAGGTAGTCATTTGGGACAGCTGTGGGTCA
Source organism: Nereocystis luetkeana (assembly GCA_031213475.1). NCBI lineage: Eukaryota > Phaeophyceae > Laminariales > Laminariaceae > Nereocystis > Nereocystis luetkeana. The sequence goes on along the minus strand of JARUPZ010000009.1, from coordinate 1,092,808 downwards.
CACCAGTAAAAATCCGAATAAACTTTGGCAGTCTTGGAGATATCGATGATCCAAGAAATCGGTACTTATGGGGGAGGGAGGCGCATTACTTATATCCTCTGTTTTACGCGCCTTTTAAGCAAGTGTTTTATTTTATTTAGTGGAACCCACACCTGTCATCGATGCTTACATATTATTGGTTCAATTTTGACTTACATGGAAAAGACTTCTCATAAAATAAACTACAAGCAATCACTTCGATTGCCCTTCGAATCAGAAAAACCATTTTCATTTGGGAAACTCAGCTGTTTACTGTTGACGAGCCGCCCCCTCCACCCCGTGTCCTCTCTGTGGGCTTAAAACACAGGTCGTGCTGTACCCTCCCTCCCCATCCTTCCCTCTTTCTCCCAGGTCATCCGTCGCTGACTGTCAACGACCCTCCCCCCTCCCCCTCCTTCCCGTATACTGGTATAATACTTTCTGACGCAGGAGCGGTGGGCGCTGCTCGTGTTTTGACTGCTGGGGTATCCACTGAGAGTATGCCCGAGCAGGACATCGACACCGACGCCTGCATCCGGACGTACCTCGAGGACGTACAGGGGGGTGATGATGCCGGCAGCTACAGTGGCGTCCGCGTTCCCGATACGATGCTGGAGGCGGCCGAGAATACGGGGGTGAACGTGTGGGCGCTTGAGGCGGACGGCGCGGAGATTGGTGTTGGAGGTACGGGACGGGGTGTTGAAGTCGGAAGGGGCAGTCTTGTAGTTTACCGGTAGTGTTTTCATACCTGTGTACCAGTGAGATAGCGAGTGTTTTGTGTTAGTGTTAGTATAGTATACTATTAATAAGTAGTATTTGCGTAGAGCCGGGGTAGGGTAGACATTGGGGTCGTACATCAAACCTCACATACACGTTTATGGCAGACTAGAACTAATAACTAATAAAACTATACCTGGTAATTAATAGACTCCTCACCTGTGAATCTTAATGTTGCCAGTACAGCAGTACACGGGGAATATATGTTAGATGATGCAGGCCGTACGGGTCCCACCCGCCAACATGAGCTAATTCACATTGGTACAAAATCAAGAATAGATAGATGTATCTGCCTTGAAACATCTAGATGATGAAATGGGAATGATCTGTCCGAGGTGTGCAAATTCTGCTATTTATAGTGAATACCTGGTAGCCCCCATACCTGATGGTCTTAACTTTGGCAGTAGGGCAGTATGTTTGACCCGGTGCATGGTTCATATGCATGATATCGGTGGATACATGCCCAGCCCGTGGGGTTGATTGTGTATCGTCCTTGGCTTACAGTAAGTAGCTTTAGAGTAGGCTATGATACATGCAGTGTGGTGTCTCTCACAACGGTACTTGTTTCGTGAGGAATGCGCTAAGTACAGAGCAAAGACCCTCAAGTGAGGAATGGCCAATTAATATTTTGTGTTCTAGCATACCTGGCATACACGTGCTACCCCTACCGCCGCATGTGTCTTTTGCGTGTTGCCGAATACCTATTGCCTACTGCCTATTGCCTACTGTTCATTTTGTCGTCCGGCAACGTGGAGTTTTTAGTGCAGTACATAGGACTGCTATTAAGAGTATTGTATGTTTTTCGCCATCCGGAAAAATGTGCAGTGCCTTCCCCCCTTTTTTAACTTCCCTATTTCTTCTACTTTCCTCCCTTCCCTCCTTCCTGTGAATTATACAGTATCAATCTACTGTAGAGCATCTGTCGATCTATCAATATATCTATACCTATTTGTCTATAGTATCTATCCATCTATCAATCTGTACATTATACCAGGTATGTCGTATCTATTACCGGTAAAGTGCAGTGAAATAGCAATAATATAGAACCACTTAATTAGATCTCATTCTCTGCGCGTGCTCGGTTGGTACATCCCTGGCCTCTCAGAGCTCCCACTTCGGTCCCGCGTCCATTCATTACTTTTTCCGGACCCTTCCTGCGGGTCTTTTTTTTCTCCCTTTCTCTAGGCACACTCGGTCCTTTCTTCTTTTTTCTTCTTTAGTGTCGTGTGCGTGCGTGTACTCCTAGTACGACACCGCGGGTGAGCCCGGCGCCGTCGCGGGTGTCGGTGGGTGCTGGCGGGTAGAGGGGGGGTTGCAAGGAGCGCGGTCGCCTCTTTCGTGCCTAGGCGTCGCGTGTGCCTCGAGACACGAGGGATGCATGAATGGGCTCCGTCTGGCCTCCATTTGTGGTTTTTGATAGGGTACGTACGAGTTATAAGGGTCGTTCGGCATTGCAAGATAATATTCAAGCGGTGCTTATTTTTGCGACCGGGCTGAAAATCACAGAGGGAGGTACCTAGTCTGAATAACAATATTGTCGAGTTGGCGAACGACGGCCACATAGTGAGCACCGGGCTTAACCCGAGGCGGGCGACGGGGTTCACTGTGGCAGAGAGTAACGAAAACTTTACCCGGACCGAATTGGTGAAGAGGTGGTCGCGAGAGGGGCGGGCGGCGTACGATGCTGAGAGAAGCTCTGCTGTACGTTTTTTTTGTTGACCGGTCCAAGGTGTTCCAATCAGACAGAAAATCATTTCATGAGGGGACGGGGATCTTTTTTCCCCCATTTTTGTTCGGTTTTCGGTTTCATTTTCATTGTTTTTGCGGTGCTGCTGTGCCGTGCTGGGCTTTCTCTTTCGTAATATATACCAGGTATATAGCAGTACACACAGCATGCATATCAAAAGAGGAAAAGGATTACCCTACCTCGGGTATGTACGTACGTACGGCATGTGAGCGAGCGTAAAGGGCGACGTACGTCCGGCAACCGCCCGCGACGCGAAGCGTATGTGGTGTCCGAACTGTTTTCTCCTGAATCATGGCGACAGGACTCTTGGCATTATCAAGTCCCCAGTTTGCAACTACGATCGATCATGAAAAAACTATGTTTAATCATGGACCTCTGTCTGCTTGGCATAGTAATTTGATGTTTGTTTTCCTTCCTGAGCAAGCGTAGCGGGCGGCGTAGGCCGCCCGCGGAGCGGAGCGCCCTTGCTTATACATACGTAGTTCGTGTCTATCTGCGGTAGTCTAAATTATTTATCCATCTCCCAATATATCTAGAAGTATTAGAATATTTGTCCATCTCTTATTAGTCTGTAAATATATCTGGAATGTATGGATTGTATTGCACCTCGTAGTGTTTATCTATCTGTAATGTGCGGTGTCTTTTTCAGTTATCCTTTTTTCGTTGCAGTTTTTGGTTTTCGCCCCCTCTCCTGCCTACTACTGTACCTGGTACATCTATCTGTCTATAGACTGGTTCAAGCTGAATCTGACACATCATTCAAGAGTTGGAAGTTCACGCCGTTTTTGAGGGATATGTAGACCCGGATTTTTTGTACGCGTGTTCTTTGACCCCCGGTCAACCCATTAGCGGACGATGTTTTTTCTGTTTCTTCTTTTTCTCCTGCCTTTTGGTCGTGTTTTTATATTTACTGGAGCCTCAAGGAATCTACTAATAGTATTCCCGTGTAAGGAAACGAAAAAAAAAGATGGTCAGCGGGTCGACAGGGGCTCACCAAACACGTGTGCAAGATTTTAGGCAGGATTTGAATCCGGCTTTAACATTATTTTTTTTCGTGCGTAAAACATGTGTTCTTTGCAATGTTGCCACGTAATTGCATAGTTTAAGTGTGGGATCGATTTTTGGCGTTGCCCTCTGCTTCATGCTGAGCTTACGCAGTCAACCGAGTATTCGGCTACTTGCGCGAAATATGTACCAGGTAGCAGGTTTGATATTAAATAGTATGCATGCATACCATGACCCAGGCATGCCTTGGGATACCCGGAATTGACTCGTTCAGAAAAAAAGGTATTTCCTAGGGAAGCGGCTGACCATGATGACCGTTTTGAAGGCCTGTGCTTGGTGGGGATACATTTTCGCGGCTTTATAGCGCCAGTCCTAGATCCTCAACAAAATTAGCTGGTCATGCCACCCTCTTTCACTGATCATGGCGGCCATCATGATACCGAGTACATGCCATTATTAGAGTAGATTATGCAAGAGGCATTCGTAGCAAACATAATTTGGATCGCTAAGCCCGAACCAGCTCGTATCTGTATATACATCAGATTCTGCTGTATATCTGTGTAGCGGTACATCACTCATTATGTCTAAGTACCGGTATCTGACGAATTAGTCTATCTACGTGTATCTGTTTCGCTCGAAAGGGATGTCGAGGGCGGAGATCGAGGACTACCCCGACTGGGCGCGGCTTGCGGGACTCTCCAGCAAGATGAACCGCAAACTGGACCTTGCCGCTTACGACGCTGCCTACGACAAGACCGACAGCACCGACAGCACCAACACCAACAGCAGCAACAACACAGAAGAGCAAAAGGAGGAGGCATTCACGGTGGCAGGCGGTGCCTCCGCCTCGGAAAGTCCGGGGTGGGTGGGGTGGGGCACGTCGGAGAGCGGTGGTCGCGCCGGGGCTGGAGCGGGCGTCTCCAGCAGGATAGACCTGATACTGGACGGACTATCCACTGTGGCAGGTGTTGCTCCCGTGTCCGAAAGTCCGGGGTGGGTGGGGTGGGGCACGTCGGAGGGCGATGCTCACGCAGGGGCTGAGGGTTGCAACGCCCCGCCCGGACTCGGCTCCCCCATTTATGGTGGCGGTGCTGGGTATAATGTCGACGCCCCCCCAGCTGCCCCCCGCGGTGCTGTCAACACCCCGCCCGGGCCCCTGCCCCCCTTTTTTGGCAGCGTTGTGTACGGTGCCGATTCCCCCTCTGGTGCGCCTGTGTACGCCCTTGGGGTAGAGTCGTTTGGGTGGGGTGATGGTGGTGGTGGCGGTGGTGGTGGTGGCGGTGGTGGTGATGCCGGTGGTGGCGGTGACGGTGGCGGTGGCGTAGGAGGCTGGGGAGGGGGTATGCGGGCTGCGAGGAGACGGATCAGGTCGCCTTTCGCGGGGGCAGCCTCGAGGGCGTCGACCAGTGACCGCCCCCCGTGGTAAGTGACGCCAACCGGGACTATTGTTTTCGTTGAGTCTAATTTGTTTTCGGTTTATTGTTATAGATGTTTCATATTAAAATATATGCTAATAATACCAGATACTATTTTTATATATATTTATGCCGCTGCTTTGAACATTGCTAGTGTTTCGTTTGCTAATTTCAATCTATTATCACTTGAACACTCTCTTTTCGGGAGTGCATGTACAAATATCAATATTTATTTTCATTTTATAGAGGTAAGAATATTTGGTTTACCATCCGACTACTGTATGTGATGGGCACATTCCCACATGAATCGAAGACTCCTGCAGACACCTTTACTGTAGCACTGCAACACTACAGCTGTAGCACTGTAGTATAGGTCTCTTTTCCTATCCCCATCCTGACGCCGTCCGCAACGACGGCCGTCCTTAATGGGGCTAGTATTATCGACTGTAAGTCGCCCATGGCCTAATATTTATTTGTTGGCCTGTTTTGGGTTACCGACTGCCTATTTGTTGTCTACTATAGGTAAGTCGCTGGCTACCATAGACATAACAGGTGGTTGCGTGCGGTTAATTTGAGGAGTCCGTGCCCTATGCCTGACTGTAGCCTTTGTGGCCCGACGTGTGTTCCATATTAATATTATAATAATTTAATTTGCCTTCCGGCAATGTGGGAGGGCATTCTTCGTTCAGCATGAAAAAGCTGACAAAATTCGTCGAGTACCACAAACCTCATCCATTCAAGTCTCCTTCCCTGCGTATGCTCAATTCAATACGCACTAACACCCTTGACGTATCGATAAACTAATTAGCCAGCTATTCATGGTTGGCTTTTACTTGGCCACCCAAGTATTAATAGTAACTACAGTAGTCGTTAAGCACAGCCCCAATAGATGACCAAATTTGGTGCTGTTCTACGTATCTACCCCACAGGAAATAAAGCTTGCAGGGGAATCAGCTGTCGTGGCCAAGGAGCGTGTTTACTTGCGTGACGGTGAAGACAGCAGTGGCGGCGGCGGTGGTGGTGTTAACGTCGCGCACCCGCCTCTGCATTGCCTCCCCGCGGTCAGGAGACCCTTCCGTGCCCCACGCCGCTGAGTACGGTGGTAGTGTTTTGCCGAAGGGGGTATGACTGATTCGGGCTTATGGGGAGGATAATGGTGTTGATGGCGATGATGATGAGGAGGACCGTCATATTGGTACTTCCCACAGTATACCTCCACACCCACCCCCTGGGAAAAGGTTGATGGTTCTTTGAAAGGCGGTGACGGGCCCCACCTCGTAATGTCTCACGGATCAGGTGGGTGAGGCCATGCCCGTAAGTTTGGACGTCTCGCCGAAGAGTGAGGATAGACCATAGACCAGTCGTCGACGAGTGGACCACGAAACGGCCCTATTTGTTTTTTATAGGCGTATTGGATAGGTAAAGTGTACCGGGATTAATACAAACCCGCCACCGCAGGTTACCTCTGCGGGTATCCATCCGTGTGCCCGTTTGCCTAGTTACCCCGGCTATTTGCGCATTACCCGACTCGGCTAACGGGTAGACCGTGGCAGGCATACCCGCCCGGTACCTGGGTTTTGTTTCGGCGGGGTGCAGCTCTACTGGCGACGTCTCGCGAGCGAGGTGGGTGATGCTATGCCCCTCCCCCACCCCCCCAACCCAAACATCTGCGTTTTGGGTATATAGCTTTGGCCGTTAGTCATGACAGTCAGTAAACCTTTATTATTTTTTCTGCCATCCATCCTTGCCAACTGTTGTCACGACGAGAGGAGGGGGAGGTAGTGCTGGACGGTGAACTACAAAAAAAATAGCAGAGCCCAAATATTGGGAGGGGGGAAAGGAGTCGAAACTTTATTTGGGAAATCAGGGCGGGATGAAGGACAGCTTGCAACAAAATTAGACAACCAAATGGAGAGGGGGGGGGGTCATAATTTTGTTGAAGAGAATGGAAGGAGGGCCCCGGCCCCGGATAACAAATAAAAAGGATTACGAATATTAAAAAATGGGGTGTGGGGTCGGGCAAATTTGTCCAAAACAAAATCGTGAAGATCGGACGGCGAGAGGAGCAAAAAGGGCAGTAAGTGGCATACCATATCGAAGAAAGGCAATGAGGGGCGGGCGGGCGCTGCCGGGGGGGGGGGGGGTTACATATTTTTGTGGTCGATTGAAGGAGAGAGGAGGAAGATGGCGGTGGTGGGCAACGGGGGGTAAGAGGTGGATTGGTTTGGCTTGGCGAAGGGTGTGACGTGTGCACGTTTTACCAGCATTAGTTTTGCTCTTATTGGTATAATAAGGATCTAAATGCCGCTAAAAGCTCCACCAACCACCTTCCGTTTTCATTTTATGCCTTTCCGGAGTAAAAGAGGGGACGGCTGCGGCGGTGGTGATGGGGTTGTGCCGTCGGGTATTAGAGCACAAACGATCGTTTTATACTACTAATACTATACGAACAGAGTAAAATTGACACACGACAAAAACTTGAGATGTGGGAGCGTAGTGAGCTTAAGCTTCGTCTTTTTCTTGTCCTACGCCGAAAGATTAAAGAAAAAACAAGTCTTGGCCTTTTTAACTGCTGGTACATAGTGTCAACTCTGGCTTGAAGTAGTGTCTTCTCCCAAACCTGGGTGGGTGCAGTTTGCCGCAAAAAGATCAAAGTCGGCGATTTATTTTTTGGTGCTGTTACTAGTCGTTTGCTTGCACAACCAGCTGTCCACCCACATAGCGGTCACTTGACGGACGGACGGACGTATGATATGCACGGTACGTATCATACGTACGTACATAATTGCAATTGCAGTCAGTAAGAATGTTGTAGGGGGAAAGTTGACCAATTTTATCTTTTGCCGCCGTTTGCTTGGGGGGGAGAGGGGGGGGGGCGAGTGGAGGGGGGGGGATACTTTTTTCTATTATTGGCGACCCTAGCTGCGGTCTTTCAGTCACCAGCGGGAGGGTGGGGCGCATCGTTTTATTTTTCTTTTACTGCCGCTTGGTGCGGTGTTAGTCATGCCAGACATTATCACAATTTTACCACATACCTGGTACCAGGTATAGCAGGTACGCCGACAAGTAGACAAGCAGAGGCTCAAGCGGGCAGTCAGACTCTCCATCGCCCAGGCAATCAGACTAGTGTAGTTAGGCACGTACAGGCACAGGTACAGACAAGTGGGTATTATAGGTAGGTAGGTAGGTAGGTAGGCAGGGAAGCCTAGACGAAGAGGAGCAGATGTGGTTGTACTCATGCCGCGGTTTGATCCCTTGACGGGTCGCCCCCTACACTCAAAACAGTACATTTAGCAGACAAAAAGGCCTTGGTGCGCCCAAAAAGATCGGTCTTCTACGTCTTCGGTCAGGAGGGAGGAGGGCCGGCTTAGATATGGCAACTTTGTGTTCCTAGTTGTGGTTGTGGTGATTGTGGATGGGGACGATACGTGTGCCTTCTTCGGCCCTACTCGTACGATTGGAGAATAAGAATCGGCACGGACACTGACTGACCCAGTCGTGCTGGATGTCGGCGGGTAGGAAAAGTAACACAGGTTGGTTGTGCCGTACGAGTATACCTGTGTACTTCGTGATTCCTACAGTACTCGTACGTGCCTGATACTTACTACTTACTGGTACTACTACGACTGCTGTAGAACGAATGCCGTGAGATCGACTGCTGTAGAATGGATGCCGTGAGATTGCGTTTGGTCGTTTTCGTCGGTGTAAATAAAAAACGATTCTGTTTTTGGTTTGCCTTGCTTTTTTTAGACTTGAAAAAACAAATCTGTTTTGGGTACGAGTACCTCTATGTTTTTTTCGGAGTCCGAATTTTAGGCGGATAGCCAAAGCTGCACTGCTGCATTACTCGTTCGAGTAGGAACCGTTCTGTGGGCCGTCAATGACACGCTGTTTGCTCCGTCTAAAACGACCGTCCGTTAACCGCGGTACTACTGGTGTTGCTTCCCGCGCCGCGTCTGCTGATATCGTCGTCGCTGCATAATCGCTGATTCTTGATGCCTTTCCGAGCTCAAGGCCGGGAACCAGAACGCGATAACAAACAGTGGAAACCCTAATCTCAATCTGAGAGGAGAGAGAGACTGGAGAGACCTTCGTTCGGCGGCTCAAACCTGACCCATCGCCCAATCAATAGCTGTAATTCCTTTTGGCGCAATTGAATTGACTTGTCATGGCCTCCTACAACTTGCCTGGCATTGGCAGTGGGGCTGGAAGTGGGACTGGAAGTAGTGATCTTCCTCCGATAGCCAAAAGGAAAAACTTGACTATCCCGGAGCGGCGGGCTGTGATATCCGAGCTCCTCACAGGCAGCAACAAGGGCACCTTAGCCAGGGGCGATCTCACGAGAGTTGCCCAGATGTTCGACACGAACAGGTACACCATCGCGAAGCTGTGGAAAGAGTACGGAAAGCAGAAGAGCAATGGCGTGGTTGATCCGGACCTGTCAAGTCGGCGCAAGGGAAATTCGGGACATAAGGGAATTGACCTGGAGCACTTTCGAGAGGCCCTGGCACAGATCCCCATGAAGAACCGCACCTCGCAGCGCTCGCTTGCGGCGGCCTTGGGCATGCCGAGATCGACCCTCTTCAACAACCTCGAGAAGCTCGGCCTAAAGTTTCCGTCGCGGCGTCGCAAGGCTTCGAAGTCATCTGCAACGGGATCGGCGGCATCGAGTCCAGCAGTGGCAGCAGCAGCAGCAGCAGCAGCACCTCATCACGGCCAGGGTGTTAGTTGCGTTCCCAGCAATCTGAGCGTACAGCAGGGCATAGCGTACGTACCCGGCCCGCACGCGCAGGGCCATCTTTGAACGCTTGCCCCCACGATAAGCTAAGGCGAACAGGGTGATACCTTCTCTGATCTGGTTGAATGACAGGTGGGCTGGGTTGGCGGTGTACAGCAGTACAACACTTGGGTCACATGGTGCGATGCATCAGGCGTGCATACCTCGTTGCCTACTCTCGTTGACCCTCAGAACTGCAGCCACTACTACAGTTTTTTTCGGGACAAAGTACTTGGAATTATAGTGGGATTGTTTTTGCGTATCAGGTACCGGTACCTGGCAGTCCGTACGTAGTGGTACCAGGTACCAGGTATGTATATGCAGCAGGTACCTGGTAGTTCGAACCGGGTACCTGGTACCTGGTTCATACAAACGTAGGTTACGACTGAATCTATAATACATGCATGGTACTTGGTATTTGACACGAGAGGGTATATATGGAGATCGGGTCTGTTTACTCCTATACCTGGTATACCTGGTATAGTCTTGAGGGGTTTTGGAGTCGACTATTAATAGTAATAAAGCGTTGCGGGAAGAGGTGTGGTTGATTGAGCTCTCCTCGTGCATCATGTACCTGGTTTGTTTTCAACACCAGCTCGGTACTATACTAAGCCTTTAGTTCGTACGTACGGAGCAGGTGTGCTGTGGCTGTGTAGAAGTTTCTGCCTGTTTTTTTTTTGTTTTCGAATGTGGCCGACTGCTGGAGATAACTTGGAAGCAGCAGGCAGCAGCAAGCAGCAGCGACTAGGCAGAGGGTGATCCTTTTTGGCAGTCACTGATGATTGGTCGGTTGTGGTTCAGCTTCCTTGAAAGAAGACTTGTCGTCACTTGTCGGCTTGTGGGGTTGCCGCGTATCAATCTGGACGGAAATGTAAGGACCGTTGGTGTATTAATGTCAGTGACCAAACGGTCCTTATGTTTCCGTCCACAGACAGTGATACCTTGGTTTGCGACCGTCGGGTGTGTAGATGGTGCACCGTAGTGGGACCGACCGTAAGGTATTTTTTTTCGGCGTTCGCCGAGAGCGGTTCTCGTGGATAAGCGACGGTGAATCTAGAGGACACAGGGTGGGCATGCTTCGGACATATCTGGAAATGGGGAGGTGCTCATGCGTCCGGAACACTTGATTTTGTATTATTTGTGGCCGGTTTTTTATTGCTTCTGTTTCCTGGTGTTTCCCCCACAGCTTCGGACTAAGTAGGCCCGTACTCAGATCGTACGTAAAACCACTAGCAATGCCCACTCATCGTCCCCTGGTCTCTGTCTTACTTGGTTTCGTCGCTAAAGACCGCACTTGAGGTGGCGTAACTGTAGGTGCTTCCGGTGTTGGTGGCAGAAATGGAACTGAGTGCAGACGGCAGTACAATCGTTGCGGCTCTCCATGGAGTTCTTGTCGATCGGTAAAACTGGTGCGGGCTCTGTATGGAAAACTTGTCCGGGGAAGTCGAAAACTGTGATCTCCTTGTCTGATTGTTGTTAATTAAACTTTGGTCTCAAATTGTCTGATGATTGTAGCTTGGTCATATCCCTACATAGGAGGGCGTATTTTGTTTGGGTGGTCTCCGCTTGCAGACTGCCGTCTGTCTGCATGCAGACTACTACTGTTTTCTGGTCTGTCTGCCTTCTTCGGACCACGGATCCTCCGTAAATAGTAAATATGATACTTTCATAATCCATTGGACTTTGGTTATCACTTCACAGTATCATGCACGGCTTTGATGTGGCTGGATTGATTGCTGTGAGAACACGTGGATATCAGTGTAGAGCAAGGCTCCAGGGGGGACCCTATTGAAGGAGCTTGCCAATACGCCAACACCACCAACCGCCTTGCCTGGTGTCGCTCTGATGGTCTCACGATGGGCCTCACCATTTTTTTCATTGAGCGGTTGGTGATACGGTATACCGGTGTAAGGAATACATCTGTTGGGTAGAAGGTTATTATTTTTTCTTGAGAGATTCTTAACGGATCCTGTTTGAGCATAAATGGCACAAGTAAAATGATCAATCGGTCCGTTTAGGCCTTGAGCGCGTACTCTAACCCGGGAGTACGAGTATTAGGCATTATGTTCCCCGACCCCCCCCCCCCCTCCCTTCATGCCTCGTATTTCTAGTTGAGCTTTGAGTTCGGCATTCTCAGCGCTCGTCGACTTGCTTGCATCCAAGTTTGCCGCTTTTATGTCTTCGGCTCTCGTATCGACGCTGACCGCAGTCCTCAATAGACGCGCGATGTTTACGAAGCATTTCTCCCTTTCAACGAGAATCGACCTCATGATGGAAACAAAACACACCATCGAGTCCTGTTGGCTCCCTCTGCTGTACGTAGATAACCGGGGCGATCGGCTGCAGAAAATTGATGTTTGGGGAAATCACTCGTACATTCGATTCACTCCTACTTTTGCGTTATGTATGTCCAACTCTATTTCCATAGTTTCTCCCCGCATTATTTATGCAATTGTCCGCGAGTAAGCATTGTTCGATGCACGGAGGGCTTGCTAGACCTATCGCATGCCCGTACTCCCACCACCCGCGACTGACCCGTCTGGTCAAGCCGGTCCTTAGCCTTCGTTAGGCCCATTTCATCCTCGGACCTGTCACCACACTGCCGCCGCTGGAACAACTTGGACAGTAACCGACATGGTTTTGGTTGCGCGGGTCACGTATGGCCAAGCCCCCAGCTTTCGGCGCAGCCAACCCGGCACCGCCCACCCACCGCTGCTAAAATACCTCACCTACGGCTGGCATGACAGGGTGTTATTTCGCTGTCTCTCTTTGTCCCTTTGAATTCCTCGCGCCGGTCTCTATTGCCACGATGGCCACGAGAGCTATTACCCCGTCCCCAATTTTTTTGATTTTTCCGTCGTCACGAGACTGGCTTCGACGGTTCTGCCTGCTCAGCCTCCATTAGTTTTATTTTCCCCTCCAGAGCCTGTTTCAAGACTGATGTCGACCTCCACCTTTGTCCCGGCGGTGGGCGCCAGACACACACGGGTGAAGGGAGGTGGCTTGTTGAGCAGCACTACTGAGCACCGCAACGACCTCGGTGCTCTGCCACCATCATTTCACACTTTCCCCTCGTCCTCCCTTCCCCACCGCGGGCAAAGCTGACTGGATATAAGCCCTGCGCATTACCGCCCACAAACCTTTCCAAAGTCTTTCCCTCGCCACCTAAGGTCAGTTTCACACTAAAGCGGCATCGGCACCGCTCTCTTCTGCTTCCGTAGACCGAAGCTCCTTGACAAGGGTCAAGCGTGCGGCACACGGTGAAAATGCTTGAAAACGGGTTTAGGGGGATAAATGAAACTCCCTCACGAGCTGGCCGGGTGAGAAATGAACCGGGTTTGACTTTGAGTACTCGCAAGGCCAATATTTTGCTGCCTACCCTTCTATGCACAACCACATCCGTATGGGAACGCTAGCCGGTTGGAGATAGAGAGATAGGCTGGCCGTGTGCGTGATTTTTTTCCCAGCTTATAGCGTGATTGACAGGGATCTGCGTAGGGATTCAGATCCCTGAAAGAAAACTTCGTTCTCCTTGTTCAAAGCTACATACACATCCGACTCGAACAGGTAACGTCCTTCATCACGAATTTTCAACACCATCAACCACGGTCCTCATGTATACGTTGAACTGTTGATGCAGCCGTTGGATCTAGATTTTGCGTGTGACACCCCGGCTATCACCTGGGCACCGCCCGTAACCTCAGCATCCTCCCGAGTGTTGTCTGATGGATTTTCATCGTTGACGGATGGCTATTGCCTCAATCGCTCATTTTCTTCGATGGATTCGCTGTTGCCTCAAGTGCCAAACGCGTAGTTTTTATCTCTACCCGATCCCCTGGCGGGCTCCTTTCATGCCGGGTCCCCAACAGCCCCGGTGTTGTTTGTCCTCATGACAGTGCCGATAACTTTGATACACATCTGCAGACAACCCCACGCGTGACAGCAGGTACACTGCATGTGAGCATGCTTCCTTTCGACGACAGGTTCACAATCGTCACACCGTCATGACTGCCATGACTCCAACCGCGAACGACGCAAGCTATACCGCCACAGGCACGTCGGACAAACTTATCAAACGCTGCATTCATCGTACGCTACAACAGAAGTTTCAGTCTATGTCAACATGATGTGCTTCTCTCTACAGTACGATGAAGAAACAGGACGGAGACTGGGTTTACCAATGGTGTCGTTGGGCAGAAAAACCGGATTGTCCCGAAGGCGACGTACATCCCAGTCTAGGACTGCGCAGTGTTGCCCTTTTCGGCAAGGGATTGCAAGAACTCTGCTCCAAACTTTCCAGCGCCACATAACACCACCTACTGCAGATAAGGCTCAAGATCACCGCGAACTCCTACTGTACCACCCCAGCACCAATGATGGTATCGAGGGCCTCAACCACACGATATTCCAGGTGTTCGCGATGGTTGACTATAGTAGCTATTGATAGTGGCAGACTAATTGAAGTGCACAACTGACGCTGACGCGTTCTACGTTAGAGATAGCACATTACTGCTGACATGTTTTATGAATGACGGGGGTCCTTAACCCAAAATCGTCGGAATGCCAATCTTGTTTAAAAAAATGTCATTTTTGTATGCTTGGGCCTTGGGACTATTGATCGGGATACCATTTGATTTTTGCTGAAGCCAGGTTTCGGCGGGTGAGGTATAGAGCTGCTCAAGTGAGGAGCCTCAGAAAAATTTGGGTGAACCTCTATCGTAGAACGCCTCCGCTATATGAGCCTTCATCAATAACTTTAACGCCGCGACGAGACTGCTCCTAACGAAGACTTAATCACACATGAGTTGCATACAACGTTTTCCCCGCCCTGTTTTTCGCAAAGCGTATGTCAACTTACAGTAGGTCGTAACCACCTGGCCTCGTACGGTAGTACTGTAGTGAAGCGTCATTGCTGACCGTTAACGCAGCGCTCTTGCCGCATCATCCACTGCAATCACGCCCACAATACTTAGCGTTTGCAACGTCGTAATTAACTCCTTATGGACGCCCTGCCCAAGTCTCCCCAAACGGTTGTGGACGCTTGGGCGTGGGTCTGATGTGCACCTGCTACGTACTATCCGTCGAGGTGCCAGGAAATGTGCTGATTGAGCTATGCTCAAGGCAAGGCGAAACTCTCTCTAAATTGGACCATCATTAGTCCCTTTCAGGCACTCACCGCCGGCTGGGCTGTGGCATCCGGCACTCTTCATGGTCGCCGTCCTTACAAAACAAGCAGGCCTCGTCACCTCCACCTGCACCCTCCTTTCGATATGCCTTAAACAAGAATGGATCCCCACATCCCTTCATCTACGGGCCAACCTCGCAAAATACTGTCGTCAACCGCTTACCACGCCGCCTTCGACGGTTTGTCGCTATCCCCCGAACACCTGCAGGCCGAACAGATGACGAGTCACGAGCTGATTCGCGAGCAAGACGGTGTTATCGCCGCCATCATGTACGAAACCCACAGGATCGAATTGCTCGCCCCTTTTCATTGGAGGGTGGATTCCATCTACCTGCTACAGGAGTACGATACCTCGGGCATGAAACTTCCGGCAACGTACTACAGTATATTATCCATTGTTTCTGGTCCTCTGGGGTGGTATCATAACTCATCTCGAGAAAATACTAGTGTAGTGACCGCTATGCTCGCTTTCCGCACTTTTCACGACGATTCCGACCCGATCACGATCGACCTTCGACCTACACGCTGTATACCACGCCATGGAACACCAACAGCGATTGATAGGCAGCTGCGGTTCGTCGGTGCCCCCAAGATTTCTGTATTTTGCGTGGAAGCACATGAAACTTCCATAGAAGACTTCCCTGGAAGAACTGAAAGCTTCAATGCAAATAGCGGAAAGTTCCATGGAGGTACTGTACTGGAAGCTTCAACCGAAGGGGTGGAAACATTCATCGGGTACTGTATTGGAACTGCAGTAGTAGTGAAAGCATACATGAAGGCTGGAAGTGGAAGCTTATGGAATTTTCCACGATCTTTCACCAGCTCCCACGAGCTTCTATCAGTTTCCATGCATTTCCACGAGCTTGACCATCGATTATATATGGCTTCGTTGTCTTCGGCTTTGGCTCACAGCGGTCACCACGCCGAACATCCCTAGCCCTAACCGTCACCGGACCCTACGCGTAGAAGCTCCCATGTACTAAAAACAAACCCACCTTCACTATAATACACGATTTTGGGAACAACGAACTGAACTTTTGAGAGTAGGTTTAGCAAAATCTGGGAGAAGGGATCTTCAGGGTTGTTTTTGACTTGAAAAATGTGTAGCGCGGTCTGCACTTCGGAATCGTCGTCCGCAATTGAGAAATTTCCTGGTTCGATGCAAACGCGGCTGCGCCGCGTTTGTGGGCAGTTGTGGCCCGTTTGGGTTGCGGTTTGGGGTCAGTGTTAGGGTTAGGGCTAGTGTTAGGGTCAGGGTTGGGTTGGGTTTTCGCCCGTACCTTGATCCCAACAGGAACCAAAATTTCTGAACAGCCTATCAACCTAAAGATCCCTTCTCCCAGATTGTAGTGGGACCTCACTTTTGAGTTGATGCATTTTCGTAGCCTTAGTTAGGGTGTTCTCGAAAAACAATTTGATTGGGTTATAAAAATTAGCTGAATACTGGCAAACGTGAGGAGCTGATTGGCTACACACGTGAATCCGAAGGCGCTAGCCGATTAGAAGTAGCTCAGTTTGCTCATCAATCCGCGGAATTGCTCAATAACCCAAGAATAGTTCGGCTAAAAACGTCGTTGGTCACTTTTTCCCACAACAGTCTATTTTTCGTTGTACGGGATTTCAATTATGTAGGAAACAGGCTACAAGAAACCCAACCCAACCAAATAATTCGCAAAATACTATAATGAATACTATAGTGAAAGACGAGCTTCACCAAAGAAACTAATCGATTCATAATGTTGCAAGCAGCGTGATATTCCACGTACTCGCAACAGACTTGCAGCACGTCTTGCTTGTCTTCTTGTGATTGCTTGTGGTGTGTGATACAGTATACCGGCACTCAGGTTCCAACGTTATCAACGTTTTTTAGATGCAAGTCTGCATTCATACTATTTTGGGTTTTGTTATGATACTGCTTTGTATGAGGCTGAAAGCCCGGTGATTGCCTGGGTTATGAGGCTTAGATTGGGTAGGCGATTGGTTAACCTTTTACCTTTAGCCCAACGGACTAAGACCCTCACAGTTTGTCGGCCCCAACTTCTTGGTACCTGGTTATAATATAGTGTTCGTAAGTCCTGAGTCTGGATGGTCTGACCGCCTAGCCGGACAGCCAAATCCTTCCAACGAAGTCACAACACGGTATGCAGATGTCAGCGCCCACCGTTGGCGAATTGTTAAAAAACTGTGACTGTTCAACTTCTATTACGGCCCTTCCTCCTACTCTATTGCTCCTGCTTTCATACATATCCCTGATGATAGTTGTTGTGTTGTATCCCGAGATCCTTCCCACCCTTTTCGTATGCCTCTCGACACTGTGTTGTTGTGTTGTTGTGTTGATCCGTTTCTGTTTTGTTGTGTTGTGTCATGTCCCACTAGTACTAACCTTCCGCGGTTTGGTTACAGCACTAGCACCTGTAGCAGCAGCACCACCATCGTCGTACATTAAAAACAAAAATAAATTCTCTTTGTTTCCCACAGCGGTGGTACGAGAATTTTTTCGGCGGTTCTTTGAAAGCAATATATTTGAAAAAAACTTTTTAACTTCGCGTTTCCATTGGCAGAGGTCTTACTCTCTGAAGTGATCTCTACCCGGATCTTGACGGCATCTTAGCTGCCTGTTCATCTCTGGAAGCTGCCGTCGTCTGGACTCCTGCATTCTCTGTGGAGTACATCTGTGTGTATTGGCCATCTCCGCGCCAATGTTTACGTGTTATCACGTCTTCTTTCTCTCTACCGCACCGGAGTATCTTACTTTCAGGGCCAACGCTTGCCCGGTGTCATCTCTCGGCTAACACCGAGGACACAGCATCTACCTACATTGTCAGGGTACAACGCAAATACCATAGTAGGTTAGTGAGCCTCGCGTTTTGCTAGTAGTATGCATACACATCTTTTCTGCCGAGGCACCTTCTGCCGGAGTGAGCTTTCTGCTGGGGGTCTACATTAGGTAAACCCGTCTGCTGTTGGAGCTGGACTAATCACCTGGATTCTCGGCTGCACATTCGCTGCGCTACTGCTGTGTGTAAAGCATACGGGGGCATAACTTCTAGGCGTTGATTCAGATCGGCGAGTAGAGTTTTGCAGGGTTGTTGGTTGCACGTGCAGAGTACCGTTCAGGCGTCTCGCGTGTGTGTAATTGACTTCTCGAAATCGCCTACGTGTCGTATCGCGAGGCGTAGTCTGTTCAAGATACCTTCCAGCTGCTGGGTGCCGACTTAGTAGCGTGTGTTCGGGTGAAGATCTGGCTAGGCTGGGAGCATCCGTTGCGGCAGCCTCATCAAATAAATACAACGTGCTTCACGTTTCCTGCGCGTGCGTCGTCACGCGAGGTAGGGTTTACATCCAAGACTACCTTCTCGTACCGGTTTGTGGTGCATACGCAAGGTTGAGGATTCGACCAGTCTGAGCAGTGCATCTGACCCGTGTGACTGCAGGACGTGACCGGAGTTGACACCTCCGACGCCATATACCGCAGCTTAGTCACCTGTGGTAGGTTATTCGTGTGTCTCCCGGAGCATAGGAGTCTGGGCGGATACTGGTGAGTGTCCGGGGGACTAGGGTTGTGAGCTTCAGGGCTGCAATCCTGCAAAGCCTACATCCGTGTAGCAAAACTATCTTGCACCGTCCCTTGCGCGCCGAGCTTACTCAGGTACTCGCGGCGTCATACGTGTTAGAAAAGCCGGCAGGCCTTGCACGTAGCCTCGGTCCTTGACTAAGGGTCGGGAGGCGATGGCAGAATCGTCCTACACCGCGTTGAAAAATACGCTCGAAACCGTGGGTCGCTGCAAGGATCAATGGGATTACCGAGAATGGGCGGACAAGTTTCGTATTGGGTTGGGTCTCCATTCACAGGAACTTCTGAAGATCCTCGACGGAGAAATGTGCGCTGAAGGCGAGGGAACCGACGCTGCCACAGCAGCATCCAACTGGAAACGTCGTAACAACCAGTTGTACTCCCTTATCTACTTCTTCACCGTCGAATCTGCCAACATCACCACGAAGCCCTTCCAGGGCAAGTCTGGGGGTGACAGGGGCAATGGAGCTGCGGCCTGGGCGACCCTCAAGGAGTGTTTCGCCGGCAACACCAAAGAATCCCGGCGAGTCCTCAGGGAGCAGCTCCACGCCGCCAAGCTCCGACATGGTCAACGTCCTCGACTTCCTGGCGACCATGGACGACCTCAAGCTTCGGCTTGAAGATATGGGGGAGTCCACACCGAAGGAGAGATTGGAGGACCTGGTGTTAAATGCCCTCGTCCTCTCGTCAGAGTGCAGTTTCCTGCGGGACATGCATTGCAGGCAACCGTTCCCAAACGTCGCGGAAATCAAGCGGACAGCCGTAAACTACTTTATCGACGCACAGTCGAGGAAGTCGTCGAGGCCCGCGGTCTCAGGCCGTGGTGCAGCAATGGCCGCGACCAACAAAGACCGATGCCGCCACTGCAACGAGTACGGCCACTTCCAGCGCGACTGCCCTAACCCGGGCAAGAAGAGCCGGTCGAAGCCGGGAAAGTCGCGGTGGAAGAACAAGGGGAAGCAAGGCGGCGGAGACCCCTCTCCAAAGTGGTGCAGCTACCACAAGACGACCAGTCACAGCGACAATGAGTGGAAGGCTCAGTGAGAGATCCAGTCGCTGACTGCGCGCCTGGCGATGCTGCAGCCTCCGCGGCAAGGCAGTTTCGCTCACGTCAGGAGCGCACACCAGGCCGCTCTTCCTCAACCACCGTCGGGGGTTGCTGGTTTCGCTCACGTCGGGAGCGCGCCCGTGGCTCCGCCTCCTCCGCAGACTCAGAACAATTTTGGCTACTCGTTCACCGCGATGGGTGTGCCCCTGCCAGCGGCGGCCACGCCGTCTCGTCGGGCTCTCACCGCGAAGTCCGGTGCTGAACCGGCGGAACCTGCGTCTGCTCCAGCGGCATCACTGCCGAACTACCGTCTACCCGATGGGGTCTTCCTAGCGCTTATGGCGAGCACTCCCGACCTGTCAGGTGAAGGTGGGCTTCTCACCGACGGCACCTACATTGAGCTGCTAGTGGACAGCGGGGCATCATTCAATTTCGTCGATCCGGAGCTGACTCCGGGACTGCTATCCTCAATACGGGACTATGAACCTCTACAGGTTCCTCACCAGATCGTCGCGGCTGGAAAGCACATCCTGTACGGGGTAGCTGCGGTAACCATCAACGGCACCAATACCGATGACGGTGGGGACAAGCGGGACTTCTCCTTCCGTGCAATCATCGTCCCTGGGCTGGGGACGAACCTGTTCTCCGCCTCCCTGGCCATGGTAGAGGGGATGGCCGCACTGTTCTACCAGGGCAAACCGCGGTTGGAGAAGGGCGGCCTCGTTGTGCCGATGAAAACCTTGGGTGTCGACGCAACGACCGGACAAAATACGTGCTACATCGCTGTGGTGCTCGTAAACCGTGCTGGGATCTCCGTGAAGCCTGACGGTGCTGCCTTAAAGGTGGTTTCTGCTGACCTGTGGCATCGTCGCATGGGTCATGTCAACCGCAACATCATGGAAGTTCTGCGGAAGATGCCGCACAGCGGTGTCGAATACAACGGTAACTTGACGCCGTGCGACGTCTGCCCATTCGGCAAGAGTGAGCAACACCCCCACCCGAAGCAAGCGTCGTATGACATCCAGCGGTCGTTTGAGCATGTCACTGTTGACACCATGGGGCCCATCAACCTTCCGGCACTGGGTGGCTACACCTACGTCACCAAGTTTGTTGACCAGCTGACGGAGTGGAAGGAGATCTTCCTCATCAAGAGCAAGACGCGCACTATCGACTCCCTCGTGCTGTTCAACAAGGCCGTCGTGATTCCATCCGTAGAGCGCTTAGTCCGCCAGAGAGTGGATAAAGGTACGGAGTTTACGAGTGAGGAGTTCCGCCGATACTGTCTGAACATCGGCGTCAAGTTGGAGTTTGCGTCTACGAACACCCCTCAGCAGATCGGCGCGAACGAGCGGGCAGGTCGAACGCTTGCTGGTATCGTGCGCTGTTTGCTTGCTGATTCGGGTCTCCCGAGTTTCCTCTGGGGGGAGTTGATGCTGACAGCTGTCTACCTGAGCAACCGGGTCCCACATGCGGCGTTGAGCAATTGTACGCCCTACAAGGCACTCTACGGCAACGATGCTTACCTCGGGAACAAGCTACCTGGTAGGTCGTTTGTACACGTAGAGACCCACACGAAGAAATTGGATCCGCGTGCTTGGGAAGGACGCCTGGTTGGATACAGCACGGATATCAAGTCTTACCGGGTCTACAATCCAGCGACGAAACGTGTCAGAGAGATTCGAAATGTTATCTTCATTGAGACCCCCTCTGCACTACCTCGCGTGGAGGTCGGTGGTTTTGACGACGGAAAGTTCACGTACGACGAGAGTGACGACTTGGTAAGAGATGTGCGCGAATACACATCTAACCAAGAAATCGGTTCGGCTTCTCCTAACCTAGACGCTGCAGAGCCGTTCGTGACTGACCTTTTGGGGAAAATCCGTGATGTCACCGACCGCGACCTTGGCATTAGCCCTGTTGCTCCTACCCCGCCTGTTGTGCCTGGGGGAGTGAGCCCTTGCGATCAGAGTTCTCCGTCACCTGGCCCTCCACCGTCCGCTTCGCCATCGGGATCTACGCCATCTGGTGCTGCGCCCGGTAGTTCTTCGCGTGGTGGTTCTTCACGTGGTAATTCTGCGTCGTGCGGAGGTCGCGCGATTACACCGGCCGTCACCAGATCTGCCGCGAGCCAGCCCAACACCAGGACCCTCAGCAAACCTGAGACGGCTCGGTTTTGCGTACTTCACGAAGGGGGAGTGTTAGGACGTCGCTCACAAGGACGGTATGCCCCGATTCGTTGAGTACGCGTATGCCGTGCAGACTTTGCAACCGGGAGTTCCGAAATCGTATGCCGAAGTCATGAAGCTTTCAGACGCTAAATTTTGGGGAGCTGCTGCAGACAAGGAAATGACTAGTCTTAACGAGCTAGGAGTTTACAAGCTTGTTCCGCGATCTTCTGTTCCTCCGGGACAGAAAGTCATCAACTCCAGGTGGGTTCTGAAGCGTAAAGCTGACAATTCATCCGAAGCGCGGGTGGTGGCTCAAGGCTGGAACCAGGTTCCGGTCCTGGACTGCGACAACACGTTTGCTCCGGTTTGCCGTTTGCAAAGCATCCGAGCGGTGCTAGCCATTGCAGCGGAGCTGGACATGGAGGTTGTTCAGCTGGACGTGAAAACTGTTTTTCTGAATGCTGATCTTGAGAAGGAAGTGTACGTAGCACAGCCGCCTGGTTACGAGACTAAAGACAAGGATGGAGGCCCTCTGGTCATGAGGCTGGAGAAAAGCCTCTACGGGCTATCTCAAAGCCCCGGGAATTGGTTCCACGCCATTGGCCCCGTTCTTAAGGTCATAGGTTTCATCCCTCTGAAGTCCGACACCTGCATCTACATATACCAGCATAAGGGTGTCACCGTCATCCTCACCTTGTACGTGGACGATCTACTTGTGATTGGTGGCAACATCGAAGTGATCGAGAAGATTAAGGCACAGCAAATGGACAGGTTCAACATGACCGACATGGGCGATGCGTCGCGTGTACTTGGGCTGCAGGTCACCCGCAACCGTGCGGAGAAGACGCTCAAAATCGACCAGGAGGACTACACCAAGTCCGCCCTGGAGCGATTTGGTTTCGCCAACTGTAAGCCTATGCTAACCCCCGGTTACGGACCTGATTTCTCCACCAAGCAGCCGGAGGAGACACTGCTGAACGCTGACGAAAAGCAGAGGTACCAAGCGATCGCAGGAACGGTCATGTACCTGACCACTGTTCTCAGGTATGACTTTAAGTACAGCTCGAGTCAAATATCTCGTGCTATGTGAAATCCGTCGAAAGTGCACATGGTGGCGGCCAAGCACATTCTGCGGTACCTGGCAGGGTCCACTGACTTCAGCATAGTGTACAAGAAGGGAGGCTTTAAGCTCACGGCCTTCTCGATCTATAACTGGGCTAACAACCCGGATAACGGCAAGTCGACGTCGTGCTACATCATGATGTTGGCCAGGGCTCCCATCAGCTTCAAGTCTGGTCTTCAAAGCCTTACAGCCATGTCCACAATGGAAGCTGAGCTGGTCGTATCGGCACTCGCGATGAAGGAAGCCGTGTTCTGCATGAACATGCTGACGGAGCTAGGGTTTGGGGAGCAGTTCGTTCAAGTGCCGCTTCACTGCGACAACACTGCGACTCGGCATGCGCTTGGAAACCGTTCATACAGTTCTCGAACCAAGCACATTGCACCTCGTTACTTCTACATCCGCGAGCTGGTCACCGAGGGGACGATTTCGACTCACTACATCTCCACCAAAGACAACCCCGCCGACATCGGGACCAAGCGCCAAGCCGCGTTTCCAGCAGGTACTAGACATCATCAGCAACTTCTGACGTTAACGTCGTCGTCAACATCTTGTGTTATATGTTTGTGTCATCAACATTGTGTTTGTGTTTGTGTGTTTGTTTTGTGAATCTGTTATTTGTGCAAATCAGCTTGCTATTTCAATAGTCAACATTCGGTCTTGCACTATTTCATCTAGGATTTAAGGTTTATGGTAAAATTGGTTTGTGCAGGATACGATAGCAGTACTTTTGCAAGCACATAAATGTATGCACGTAAGGCGCGAAACAATGTTACAATTTCTACTATTATTACAGGGGACCATAGTTAATAGGACCCACGGTATAGATAAAACACTATATATTTCACCATTTTTACTAACAATATTTGGTCCTATTAACTACCTGGTATGCCCCCCCGTAATAGTTGACGCATCGAATGAACTGCTTGCTTGCAGTATGGAGTTGTTTCTTGAATTCTTCTATTATCACTGACTTGGTTTGTTTTTTATGACTACCTGGTATATTTTTCTATCAGCAAATTAAACATTGAGGGGGAGTGTGATGGAATGTTATTAATAGTACATGCCCATGTATGAGTCAATGCTCAAGTAGCACTACTCTTGTATCGTAGATCATAGTCTATGTACCATCTCGGCATGTAACGTATATTATGCGGAGGAATAGCAACCGTATCTTATCTTCTCTCGCAGGATCGAGTATCTCACTCTTTGAAGGGATCTCTACCCGGATCTTGATGGCATCTTAGCTGCCTGTTCATCTCTGGAAGCTGCCGTCGTCTGGACTCTTGCATTCTCTGTGGAGTACATCTGTGTGTGTTGGCCATCTGTGCGCCAGTGTTTACGTGTTATCACGTCTTCTTCTCTCTACCGCACGGGAGTATCTTACTTCCAGGGCCAACGCTTGCCCGGTGTCATCTCTCGGCTAACACCGAGGACACAGCCTCTGTCTGCATTGTCAGGGTACAACGCAAATACCATAATATAAATTAATTAATTAAGTACCCTACCTGGGGTATGTACGTACGTGCGTGCGGCAACCGCCCGCGATGCGAAGCGTATGTCGCGTCCGAGCTTTTTTTTCCTCAAGCATGGCGGCGAGACTCTTGGCATTATCAAGTCGCCAGTTAGTTTGCAACTACGGTCATAATAAAAAAAACTATATTCAATCATGGACCTCTGTCCGCTTCGCATAGTAATTAGATGTACTTTTCCTTCCTGAGCGAGCGTAGCGGGCGGCGTAGGCCGCCCGCGGAGCGAAGCGCCCTGTATATACTACTCGTACCTCGTACCTCTGTGGCACCAGGTACAAAAACAAAAATCATTCTCGACCGACTTTGTATCGAGTGACTGCTGACACCACAGCAGTCAGTAGTGGTGGTGATATGATGATGAACTCCAGGCTCCAGATGTATACTGCTTGTAGGCACCCGCTTACTTCATAACATCATCATAACCTACAACAATACTACCAGGTATCCTCGTAGTCTTCCGTCGAGCAAATCGGACCCATCCAAGATATTCACAGCCCACAGGCAGGACAGGTACCTGCGGCAGGAAAGGAAACATGATTTCGCGATCTCCGGTTTCCGGTTTCCGATTTCCGATCTCCGATCCGATCGTAGCCGATCAGTAAATGCGAGGCTTCAGTGGTATGGAGGCCGTACTGATCAGGGACCCCTGAAATTTACGCTCGTGTACAAGCCAAGCTCGAGGCCCGGCCAGCTTCACCTGGCAATATACAGTGACTGGAGCGGCCGAGCAGCAATCATGGCAGATGTGAGTGTATACGAGACCGCAAGAGTGATGGTTTCGCCTAGCTTTTTGACGTTGGGGGCCCCACCGCGAGTATTGCAGGTATTCTGCCTCCCCTTGATCCTCGCTTTTCGATTTGTCTTGACGTGATAGATACCATCGCTGACGTGATAGATACCTTCACTGCCATAGACTGCTGTGGCGCCCACACCGCTGCTGCCGTGCGTGGCAATAGCTTGCGTCTTGGAATACAGTAGTAGTACTGTGACTCTGTACAGGAGTATCCTGGGAGTTTCGTGCAGTTCCTGAGAAAGGTTGGAGGACGGAGGAAATCGAATCAAATGCTACAAACAATGCTACACCTCCGCCGCCGACCATCTCTCGTGCTGATGGTGCTGTATTTTGTACCAAATATTGCGCATGCGCCTTGTATTGCTGCGTTGCTCAGATGGTGACCCCTGTGTTCGGGTCAGCGGGTTCTATGCTTTCTAAAGGTATTGATCTGGACGAGGTCTTCTCAGGTGAGAGTTCTCCACTTGTCGCGAGACAGTGCTTGCGTGTGTTGTGTTACATAGATAGGGATTTCGTTGCTTTCAAACCTGAGATAATTTCTCATTTTTGAACTCTGAAAACCTACGTACACACGCCTCGTAGAACAGCACAACAGCAGTACGAGGATTAATATTAAATAATAGTATCAGGTACAAGTATCACACCAAGATTGCAAACATGAATTTTGAGCAAACTAAAAGAGTACGTCAGCTGTGAGTCCAACCAATCGGCAGATCGATCGATACTCAATTTTGCAAGCCGCGTGAACCGATCGCGCGTTTTCCATTATTGGTGACTTCCCTGGATGCTACCAGGGTCGACGAGGCGATAATACTTCAAGCATTTCGTACACTGAAACAGCAGATCGACACGCGAAGGTACACAAGACAATGGAAGTAATTTGTCGATCTCTCACCCCTTCAAATACCTGATACCAGGTACACTATTATTAATAGATTATTATTAATAGTGCTCTACTGGTACTATTAATAATAGTAACCAGTGCTGCTGTACGAAGTTTTACGTTGCGTATTTCGCTTTCCGGCTGTTTTCGACGAACGGCCCGTGTTGACGTGTGACATTTGGGTCCGTCTCTCCGTACATGCTCTAGCGCATGATATTTTACGAGTACTGCTATACCCATAGGAAGCGTGTTCTAAATTGTTTTGGAGGGTATCTTTGAAATTCAAACTTTTATTGATACTTCGCTTTCCCATTGGCATAGGTCTGAGAGATACATTTTTTTTTACGTTGCACGAAGGGAGCTTACAAAAGTTGATTCTGGAGTATGTGAGGTATATATTTTTTAAACAAGTTGGTATTAGAGGTAATGCTATAATGATGTTATAAATTGGGCATCACGCTGTCAATCAATACTTCAAATAGTTTCAAATAGATGGCTTTGTTGTGATGTTCTTGGCGATTAAGGCCTCTGCCGAGCAAAACCAAGGACTGCCGACCAAAAAAGGTTTGAAAGCACTCCACGAGTGACACAGGACACACAACGCACACACACGTGTGACACACGGAACACAGCAGTACATTAGTGGGATAATATTTACGGAAATAGAAAAGGATACATCGAAGAAGGGGCTGGAAGTCTCGACCACACTCAGCTGCCCACGAAAATCGCTCTGCAGCAGCAGCAGCAGTGTTGTCGTACCTGTGGCAGCAAGCATGTATCACACAAGAGCAGAGACCCCAGCTCACCAGATCGTAGGGTCCGATAAAAAAGCAACTCGAGTATGAATCAGCAGCCACAAAAATACAGCACGGACAACTACCGCACACGCGTGATGTTCCTTCCTTCTCTGCTAGCGGGCGTCAGGCGTGTATAGCGTTATAGCCAGCTGGTGGTAGCACGCACCCTCCCCTGATCATGTGCTGTTTGTTGTCTGTGGTGTCTTGGTTACGTACACCATATTTACAATAAAATCAATCAGATCACAAACGTGAAAATAAATAGGCCTGATATCTGCCGAACTCGCGCCTTAAAGTCCAAAATCGGGCATCGTGATTTTTTTGCTCTACTTGTATATGTACTGTCATAGATCCGCAACACCTGGTACCTTGGTGTTATTTTTCGCGGCGCGCACGACCCACCGCACACACATGCACAGCAGCACATCAGAAGAGAAAGGGAGAGAGAGAGGTTGTGATGACAGATGATGGGCGGCAACCCCCGATAAAGCAACTAGCCACAACAGTGCACCACAGACCTGCGACACGCGCGGTGCTGCTATTAATAGGCGGGGTCACACCATTGTTTGTCTTCTTTGCATTTTGTCTGATGTGTAGAGTGGTATTGGTAGTATATTTGTGATGTGTGTAGAGTGCCTCGGACGAGAAACACGCAACGTCGGTTTTGTAAGGACAACAGTTGAGGTACTCATATTCAATCCAGGCGGCCCTGACATTTCCGTCCAGAGTGTGCGTGTCATACAGTAGGTCTGCCACCCTATATAGCAACAGCAAAGAGAGGCAAACGGTGGAATACGGACCACAGGCTCCGATTTACACAACCGGCCACGGCAGTACAGCGCATATGGGCGTGTCGCACACGCACGGCGTATGGGCGGCAGCGCTGTAACGTTGTGCCCTGTGCATGTTGTCTGCTGTCCACCTGGTACCTGGTATATGTCTGGGCTTTGTGCTCATGAGAGCCTACGGTAGGAAAACCCCCCAACATTTTACCGGTACTACTTACAAAATCCGGCCTCTCGTACTGAAACCAGGGAAATCGCCTTATCCACTCCCGCCGAATAAAGAACTTTGAGCGCTTGCCACGCGCTCCAGATTGCACTGGTCGCGCCCGGATCTCGACCGATGTGTCCGGCCGGACTTTCCGTGTCGACAACTTCGCCAAAAAGTGCTCGTACGAAGAGAAAAGTTCGAAAAAGTACCAAAAAGTCACAAACATAAGCATCAATATACCAGTGCCTGGTATTTAATTTAGCATTCTGCAGGATTGTTGTAAACACCAAAGCCGTGACACCAGAACGGAAGCACTATGAAGCCAGCCAACTACTCGTACAGCGGCAACAGCAGCAACAATAGGAAGCAGCAGTGCATGCTATTAATGAACACCAGGCAGTAGACGCGGCCGCGATTGTGTGTAGGCGGCAGTCACTATTTACAATACCTGGTTCCGTATGATACTCGTACTATGTTTCGAGCGCCTGACCCCGAGTTCAACCCTCGCCTTCGCTGCCTGTACCGCTGTCACATGCCGCTGCTGGTATCAAAATTGATCCCAAACCAATCAAACCGATCAAACCAATCAAACGGATCAACAATAACCGCTGCGATAAAAGACTGCTACTTTGCGTTCGGCGGGGCGGAAGACGTGCCGTCGCAAACAGCCCTAGCCGGACCTGGAGAATCTTCCAACGAAAGCGCAGGTGAGACCCTTGACGTTGAGGGCTTCGGCGACGCAGGCAACACCTTCGGCGGCGGTCTCGGCGCAGGGCTAGGACTAGGGGCCATGGCAGGAGGAGCGCAGCCGTCGGCAGGAGGACCAGGCGCGAGCGCTGCTGGGGTTGCGAGCACTCGGGGGAGCCGTGGGATCGGGATCGGTCTTGGCGTGGCGGCCGGCGCGGCTACCGCCCACCGCGGGATGAAGCGGGAGCTGAGCGACTCTAATATTGCAGGTGCTGGTGGGGGCGCGAGGAGTGGCCCGAGCTTGGAGGGGGACATGTCTCGCAGGTCGATGTCGGAGCAGCAGAAGCTGGAGAGGCGGGTGAGTGAGGGTGCGTCCGGTGTGGCGGCGTGGTTTTGGGTGTGCGTGCGGGGTAGGGTTGCAATGAAAACGAGAGGCTCGGGGTTATGTTGAGTGTTTTGTGTTCTGTCATGTCGCGTAGGTCAACGTCGGAGTAGCAGAAGCTGGAGAGGCGGGTGAGTGTGGGTGGGTGCGCTGTAGCGGAGTTATTTTGTGCTGGTCGGATTCTGGGGAGGGGGGGGGCGGGGGGGAGGCGTGAAAAGCCGAGGAGTTCGGGTTTTGTTCATTCAGTGCTCGTGTGTTGTGTTCACCTGTGCAGTTGGAAAACGCCAGGGCTCCCATACTGTTTTACCGAATACCGGGGCTAAACTTCGGTATTTCTGCGTACAGCAGAACAAACCCCAGTCATTTTCCTCAGGGCCTTTGTTATCGAAGAACTGTTTTCCAGACTTTCCAGTTTTTTCCCCGCGCAATAATTACATATTTCAGATTTTCCTGTTTTTTATTCCAATTGTTTGAACTTTAACCTTCTTGATATTTTTTCTTCTGAAGAATTTCACTGTTAACAATCGTGACAGAACGCTTCCGTATCTTGATATAAATCTCAAAATTTGGACATTATGGGAAAACGTCTCCAATAAGAACGCAGTCCAACCGCATTTGAGGGTTAGGAGGGCAGTTCACTTATTTTCTTTTTCCTTGCGGGCTTTGCATCCTTGCGTTTTTGTTTCACTATTTCCTCTCTCAATGTCTTCAAGTTGGTGGCATGTTTACGTTGTGAAGGTGTACACCTACGCCTAACTACAGCACAGTACAGTACCTTGCAATGCCGGTAGTGCAACTGCTACTCTGTGATTACTACATGCCCACACGGCACACCCTGTGATCTAGCGGTTACACCTTGTAGCTTACTAAAGTCAATTTCGCGAGTTCGAGCCCCCCGAGAGGAACTTTTTCTAGCGCGAAAAACAAAAAATGACTGCCGGCTTGTACCCACAATTCAACTCCAATCGGCGAGGGAAGAAAATTTTCAACTCTAGTCTAGAATAAAACGAAGGCACGCACCGTAGTCGGGACAAGGGGAATGTGACAAGAGGAATGTGATCCTACTGATAGCTTCACTACTAGTAGATCTCAGTTAAGAAAGGGAGGAGGCGTAGAAGTAGAACAGGCACAATATGTACGAAGAGGGATACAATAAAGAAAAGTAAGGAATTTGTTCATGCCTTTCACGGAGTTCTGATGGCCCTGCTGCAAGCGGGCGGTGCAACATTCTCCCGAAGCTACAGCTCCCGTTCCATGACACGATCGGACTATGGAGCTCAAAAGGGACCACGCACCACACTGCATGGGCTGTCCTTTCCTCATAGGGACTATTAGGGACCATTAGGGACCATTAGAGACCAATAGGGACCATTAGAGACCAATAGGGACCAATAGAGAGGCCAATAGGGACTAATAGGGACCATTAGAAACCAATAGGGACTGTTAAAGACCAATATAGACCATTAGGGACCAATAGAGACCAATCGGGGCTGTTAAAGACCAGTAGGGACCATTGGAGACCAGTAGGGACCATTAAATACCATTAGGGACCATTAGAGACCAATAGAGACCATTAGAGACCAATAGGGACCATCAAAGACCATTAGGGACCATTAGAGACCAATAGGGACCATGAGAGGCCAAAAGGGACCAACAGGGGCTGTTAGAGACCAATAGGGACCATTAAAGACCAATAGGGACCACTAGGGACCAAAAGGGACCAAAAGGGACCAAAAGGGACCAATAGGGACCACGAGAGACCAATAGGGACCATTAAAGACCAATAGGGACCACTAGAGACCAATAGGGACCATTAAAGACCAATAGGGACCATGAGAGGCCAATAGGGACCAATAGGGACTGTTAGAGACCAACAGGGACCATTAAAGACCAATAGGGACCACTAGGGACCAAAAGGGACCAAAAGGGACCCAAAGGGACCAACAGGGACCCCTTTCGAGCTGGTCGAAGAGAGATTAAGGGGGATTCCAGGGCCATGGTTTTTCGACCGTCCGCTGGCCGAGACCTACGATTACCTCAAGTTCTCCAACCAACGCACACAAGTCGTTGACAACACCTAGAAATATCCTGCTAGGCGTGTTCCTATTAATAGTGACCGCTACAGTTAGGGGTGCGCTTTTGCAATATTTTTGGCTAAAAAAGTGGTTTCGGTCGTTCTTACGTATTCCAATAAATTTCATCATGCCTGGCCAATCAAAAGACAGCAAAACGTCACACACATCACTAAATATGGCGGAATAGGCCAACGCAAATGGTACTCAGCAGCAGAACCGATATTGCATAGTTAGTAAGGCCAATACAATTTGTGAGAACCAAAGCATACCTGGTATTAATTAAGTACTCCACTCGAAGGTAGGGGTGATTTGTTTGGATTGACCTGGAGCACCGCACGAGCATCGATCGGAGTATAAAAGATCGGCAAAGGCAACACCGCAGCAGTCTTCTCGAGTTCAACGGCGTTGTGCACGCGGACTCGGCATGTCGACCGCCGAGTCTGCAGACGAAATGCCATCAGCGCCGATCCCTCAACAACTGCCGTCGTCCTCGCCAAGGAATGCTGCCCGTACCGCCAGCAACCAGGAAATCAAGTTTTTGCTGCCTCAGGTTAGAAACGTGCTTGCGCAAGGCTTCTGCATCCGCCTTGGATGCGGCCGCCTCCTCAGCTAGCTCAAGCCGACGCTGCCGCTCTGACCGCATTGCCAACTCCGCCTGCAGCCTGTCCTCTTCCGCCTTCATCTTGACAGCTTCAGCCGTAAGCCTGAGCTCTTTCTCCGAAGACACGCTCGCATTCATCTCTGAATTGTTCCAACTGCATTGCGGCTCTTCACTTCGGCATCAGCTGCTTGCACACGGCCCTTGTCCCGCTCCTGCGGTGCTTTGTCTCGGCTTCGCTCGGCAGCTTCGAGGCCACCACGCCGCAGGGCGTTGTCGTTGGCTGTACGCCCCGCCGCTTGGTGGATAGTGTTGCCGTTGGTCCTGCTCTCATAAGCGATTGCCCTTTGCTTTGCTGCTGCCCTTCTCGAGCGTGGCCCAAAGGAAGGCTTGCGTTTTCTAGCCATTTTGGTCGATTTTTATACACCCAGTGTGAGTCAGCTATTTGTGCGATTTGTGTGCAGATTGCTTTGTTGGATGCGCTGTGTCACAGCGTGCAAAACGCTGAAGTCGGAGTATTTATTACATATGGTGATTCAAATACAACACTAAATATACCTTGAAAAACCCCAAGAAACCGAGTTTTTCGATCATTTTTCTTTCCACGCTCTTCAATTAAAGCTTCGATTCGAGCGTTCAGGCGACCTAGCGTGTCTGCAGACAACTATTAGTTTGCAGTATCATCATACGTGGCGTCCCACACTAGGTCCATCATTACGGAATTATACACACTAAAGTCAAGTAACTCTACGGTAGCCGAAGGCGTGTTTTTCTCGCGGGGATATAATTTTTATCTTTGGTCGCTGTCGTCGTTATTTGTGGTCGCTACGCACAAAAGCGCACCCCTAACAGTACACCTAGTACGTTTCACCTGGTATGATACGTTTTTTTTTTTTTTTTTTTGAAAGAAGCATAATGGCAGCCGCCGAGACGTAGACTGCACTAGCTCAAGTTTTTTTAGTCGATCGCCAGCACTGAACTGCGACCAGACCTTCACAATTAAATGTGCGTCGTACACACCGGCAATTTTGGACACCACACATCATTATCCCGGTTGTTGCTCGATGACGTTATCAGTTATCACGACAGCTGGGTGTGCGCGTGAGGTCCGTATCGACCAGAAATCGGTGGCATGGTGAATATTATGATTTTTTCCCCAAACGTAACAACCAACAGACTGGAGGATTGTCCGCAATCCCGAACTGTCATGGCGCTCCAAAATAAATTGAATCCAGAGGCAGCAATGGGAGTACTATGTAACTGCCTCTTGGGTGCCTTACCATTAACACGACCAGGGTACGTGATACGATCATTCCCACTTGTGCGTAGTAAAGGTTGTTCACCTCGCACAAACGATCTAACTCGACAACCAACTGTGACCGACCGCCAAAAACAAAGTATACCGGAAGGTCAGCATTGCATCGCTCTTAACTCCTGATACGTCATGAATTGGCTGCCCAAAGTGTGCCCAGACGTGTAAAAGCATATGTTCGAAACAAATGTAGCAACCGGAATGTTTTCCCGTTTGATTTTGACCTCAAAAACAGGGATAGATGTGATTTCGAGCGTATTTCGGCATCATGTACCCCGCTGTAGAGCGCATCGACTGATAGTAAAAATCGAGGCTACAGAAACCTAGTTCGTGGTATGCCGCACACGGATAAACAAAAACCACTCCAATCGTACACTTGAGTAAAGAGTACCATCCCGTCAAAAAATAGTACCTGGTAGTTTTTTCTACTCATCATACGATGGGAAACATGACACGACACAAAAAAAACAAAGGACTACAGGAGGCTTTGAAAAATAAAGAGAACGAGGAGTTCTTCGCCCGCACGGGGAAAACAATAGGAGAAGCGGGGCGAGACAAGCGCGCTGAGGACATAGCGGAGCGCCGCGACTATCGTGCTTTGGAGCGACGTCATGACGGTGCTGCCCGTACACTCGCGACGAGGCTGTGGTCAAAATGTGCTGCTGAGACCGAAGCTCGCCAATCGGCCAAGGATTTAGCCGAGGAGTGAAAACTGCCAATGGAAACCGAGGAGCGCCTGGGACTTGGGACGGCAGCAAAATTGTCCGGGGAGCGTCAACAGCGGCCGCACGCGGAGGCAGATACGCGTGCAGCACTGGCGGTGCTGGCAGTCGAGGAGGGGCGGAGGTGGGCAGAGGTGGCGAGGGTGGCGAGGCTGTCGGAGGAGATGGATTGCTACTTTCCATCTCCCCCTCCTCCCGCCGCTGCGCTGTCTGTTGCTGCTGCTCATCCTACCTTTTTATATCCCATACGAAGGTTTTTCTTTGTTCGCTAGTTCTCGATTGCTTCAGGCTTTTGGGCTTTGATCTCTAATGGGAAAAAATGATGAGGGCTGCTGTCAATTTTCTTCGTTGTGCTTGGTCGAAAAAAACGGAATTCATCACTGCGCACAACATTCAATGGGCACCGATATTGCTGGTACCGGCTATAAAAGGGACCTCACGCGCACACCTAACAGTCAGTCCGTGGGCACAGGACAGGCGCCAATAACTCTGGAGTGGAAGAATACCTCAGCAAAAATTAAGCAAAAACAATACGTCTAGACTATAATAGTAACTGAAGCAAATGGTACACCTCAGTATAATGATTCTCCTTTCTTTCTTGAACGATGACATTTGCTCATACCTGGTATTGTCTATCGTGACTGTTAGCGTTGGTGCTCGTTATCAATGACTATTCATACCTCTTCGGCTACTCGAGTCAAGACTACTTAATAGTGAAGACTAGTCAAAACTAATCATAGTGGAGACTGAAGTAGCCCGACAGATGGGGCTCTTCATTTACTGGACTTGACGGCTAGGTATGTGATCAGTTGGATTAGTTGGGTGTGGCAAAATATGTCGACAAAATGACCTTTTCCTTTCGTACTTACGAACACCAAAAACACCCACACCCACACCCAATCCGAGCCCCAAACGCGCCGCGAGACACGAAGACGCCGAACTCCGCAGATTGCCGCACGCGAGCATAATACCTACCTCACCAACTATTAATAATAAGTAGTCGGCGACTTATAGCCAGGCAGCTCACCGTCCTACCTAGCCAACTAATGCCTATTATTTGTGGGTGACTTGTTTTCAGCCAACTCAAGGCCCCATGTTCTTAGCCAACTATTATCTAGTCGACGACTTGTAGTCACCCAACTAACTATAGTGCCTAGCCAACTATTAATAATAATTAGTCAGCCAATTCACAGCCCTATAGAGTACAAGTTTTCCCTTCGGAGTGGCATGAGAGTAGCGTGTAAGAAGACTCTTGCCGAAATACGTATTTGGTGGGTTGGTTTGAACTATTCCACCAATTGCAGTTGTATGTGCTGCAGTTGGGGCAATAGCTCAAATGTACACCTGTCAACAACCAAGTATGTATGAGTATAAGGAAAATACTAGTGGAACATGCAGATGAGGGTGACGCAAGAGAGCAGTTCTAATGACCGAAAAAGCAGGTAGTAATTATGTATTACAGCTGTTATGAGATATGAAGGCGACGTGAGCGTGATATGCAACTTCGACAGTAAGCACTTGCTCAACGAATCCCAGCGCCAGTCGACACATGTCCTGCGACACCTAACGGTTCGACAACGAACGAAACCTTTGGCGGACGCCCAAACCAACTACGACAGGAATTCCTCAAGAAAAAATGTCTTCAACGAAGCGTAGCAGTGGGCCCGGGGCCGGCGTCAAACGCAAAGAAGTCGAAGCGACGGGAGTGGTAAGTAGTAGCAAAAATTCCCTCGCAAACGCGAATGTCGCTGATAACAACGGAATCAGCACCCTGGCAAACACCCAAGGTAGATTGAAAAAAACAGAATCTTTCGTTGTCCACGGCACCCAGAGAGGGTGCAAAAAAGTCAAATAGACTTTGGCACTCGCCAAGGCTCTAGCGTGATGGAGGCGATGCAAAAGCTGACACTCTTCTTAGGTGAAGAAACCCCCACCAAAAAAACATGAACCAGTCCGCTCCCCGCGCTTGAACTCAAAGTACCCGCTGACAGACTTGCAAGTACACGCACAACGGATATTTGCTGAAAGTATTGAAATCTTATAGACGCAGGCGTACGCTGCAACGAAACGCCCGCGAACACCTCTATATTCGCACCCCAGGTGCAGACCAAAGGCAGATCAACTGTGTATGGTGCTGTACCGGAAGATCATGATAGACACGAGAACAGACTCTTAAAGTACGAAGATCTATTCCGAGCCCGAACCGAGGAGATCGACCGACACAGCCTTCCCGCTTGGCGGTGCTTTTCTCCAGTTCCACCCGAGCCCATTCGCCGAACTTCGCGTGGCGTTCGCCCTGAACTTGCTCGTCGTGGGCGATGAAGAGCTTCCTGGAGTGCTTGGATCCCGAGAAGTGCAGGGGGGGCTTGCACAGGCCGACCAAGATGCCGTTGTCCTTGATAGTTCCTTGGCAGTAGACACAATCCTTACGGACCTGCAAACATAGATTATAGACAACAAACCGACAGCACAAAGGAGACATGTAAGACGTGTTGAATACAAACATTTGACTTGGTATGAGTTTAGTTGACGAAGACTTTGAAAAGGGCAAATGCCAAAATCAGTTATACCTGATCCGTTTGAGCCAAAATCAGGTGTATACTAAAACCAAGTAAAAAACGCGCGCCACGAGCGGTGTTCTGTCCATGAAAGTCGGGTAAAATAAGAAGTGTTCCATATATGGCCTCCAAATCTAAGTCGTTTAGTTTTCTTTAGGGTGTAGATACCACGGGCTTCACTTGGACCTGGAGAGAGTCACTGTTAATAGGCTTCGTTTGTTCTGGGACGGCGGGGGCGCCAAGAGGAGTATTTCATCTGGAGCACCCCCACCGTTGACAGCTTAAATCTTCTTCACCGTCCTCGCGGAACTGCCAGCTCGGCACGAAATTATCTTGCCGTACCAAATCTGAGACAAACTCGACGCGGGGTGGTGCAGATAAAGACCATGGTGATGTATGGACCGCTGTGACCATAGAAAACAACAAAGCAGCGGCAGTAGGACACAGCAACTATTCAATAACGGAAGCACGTCGCACATCCCAAAGAAGAAAAAAAGCGAAACCAGCATACTCATGTACGCATATTTATGTAAAAACGTACTTTGACGTACAACGTGTACGTGCGAGTACAGAGTTTATACGTTGCGTAATGCACAAGAATTTCAACAGAGGGAGGGCAGACGCACAGGGAGAGAAACAACAGTGTACATATGTGGCCCCTCTGATTGGTTCAAAGTTGGCCAAAATCAGTTGAAAGCTAGAAAGAGTAGAAAAAAACCCGGTATAAGTTGGCCTTTTCTAGCCAAAATCAGTTACGATGTCAGCCTGGACAATAGCAGCGCTCGTGGGGTGTGTTTTGTACTTGTTTTTAGAACGTAACTGATTTTGGCCCAACAGCGGCCACATATACCTGATTTTGGCAAAAACACCTTGAAAAACAGTTTCGAAAATACGCGTTGGCGTGCGCTGTACAGGCAGAAAGCACTAAAGGTAAATAGGAATGAGATGCGATGAATGATGTTGGCAAACCTATACGTCTTTTTTCGCGGCAGAGACGGCGACGGCAGAGTCGGCAGCAGCATAAAACATGGAAACGTGTTAGTGTACTCAACGCCTGTCTGTTATCGTGTTAACAACAGCAGCAGCGGCGGTTGACAACTGTCTCGGAGTGGAAAGAAACGCAGGCTGCAAACAACAACGGCAACTGTTCGGAAAAAAAAGTTGGTTATAGTTTGCAAAACAAAAACAACGGCAGCAGCAGCGCATATACAAATAGCAGTACGCGTGCTATACCCCTGTCTCGGTGTGAGCTCTTATCAAGAAAAAAAACATGGCCATTTTTTTTTTATATACGTACTGCTGTAGTGTGCAAGACAAAACTCGAAATTACTGTAGTACCTGGTATGTATTTGTGTCTTGTATTTAGTGCTGAAGGTCGACAACATGCGGGAACAGCAACAACCCAGACAACAGCTGCAGCAGCAGCGGCGGCAGACACCGACTCAAAGCTGCGTACAACAGCAACAACGCGAACGACGCCTGCTTACACAGTAAAATCAGCATCAGGGACGATAGGCGCGCGGGGTTACAGCAGCAGGAAAAGAAGCAGCAGCATAAACAACAACAGCAGCAGCGGCGGTAGATACTCTAGGGGAAACGAACGCAGGCTGTAAACAACAACGGCAGTAGCAGCGGCAGCAGCAGCACAAAAGCAAATGGCAGTAGGCGCAGTAGCGCATAAACTAATGGCATTATTAGCACCAGGTACGTTTTTTGTCTTGGATTTAGTGCTAAAGAAAGGTCGACAAACAACAACAACAACAACAACAACAACAACAACAACAACAGCAGCAGCAGCAGCCGCGGCGGTATAAATAGGTAGCAAACAACAACACCAACAACAACAGCAACAGAGAAGCACAGAACACAACTCACCGCCACCTCCTGTCTCGAGCGTGAAGGACACGGTGCGGACGTCGATAGGCCTGGCGCACAATTCACAGTCTTTGGGCCACTTCAAGATTATTCCGCTGCCGGGGCAGGTGTCGTAGTCGCAGGTCGCAAAATCGACCTTGCCTCCAAAGATCTGTCTCCATCATATAGCTGGGAGATGCAGCGGTTGCACTTTACAGTGGGATTGAGTACTGACTTGGACAGGGGGGTTCTGTTCGAAATGGGCTTCCAAGATCCGTCAGAAGAGGGCGAGGCAGAGGTGTATTGAAGGCTGCAGGAAAAAGTGCAGTCCACTCTGTAGAAGCAGCACCACCAGGAGCAGGCGATGCCATCTACCAGGCAGGAGCAGCACCAGCGGGAGGACCACCCGGTACCAACAGAAGCAGCGAAAGCAAAAGCAGCACCAGCAGGAGCGGCACCAGAAGGAGCGGCACGAGCACGAGCGGCACGAGCAGGAGCGGCACGAGCAGGAGCAACGCCAGCAGGAGGCCAACTGGCCAAGCGGTGTACGAAGAGGTAGCAACAGCGTGACGCGTCGTATGCTGTCCACGCTACATGTGCCCACGCACGCAAATATTCCAATGACCCGTAGCCCTGTTGAAACTATTCCGGAACAAAATAGAAAAATAATCGGTCTACTATCGTGTGTATGCCGTCTTATAGCCGGTCTCTTCGGGCCAAAGCAGCTGAGATCAACGGCAGTCCTGTTGGATCTGTTCCCGAAAAGTCCCTCCACTCGCGAATAGTACAAAGCTCTCGCGAATCAGGGCTGACAGTTCTGCGAAAGGCCACCGAAACGCCCCCACGGCGACCGACCAGAGAAAACGAATTTATAGTTTTGTTTATACAGCAAGAGGTAGTTCCTTCTAACGAACAAAACATACCAGGTACCGGCATACAAGCAGTACCCTGGAGCTCGAAGCGTCCAATCTCGTCAGCAATCTCTGGGTCGAACCCCTCTGTATTGATAGACTTCGGGATTATGAATGCTACAGTAGCATTTACGTAGGAGCACATTATAAGCGTTATTCTGCTTAGTAGCATTATTCTGCTTAATAAGCAGTATTCAGCTTATAAAGGCCTACCAGGTACAATCCAAGGACGGCAACGCGTTGCGGACGAGATTCGCTTTCGCCAGCACTTTAGTACCCATATGCCGGTCTCTGGACGCTTGCTGGGGGGCCAACACGGTATCCTGCTGCGCGAGTTCCTGGCGATAGCTATACCCTCTTTTTATTGTTTATTCCAACCGGTACATGGTACCTGGTCACTGCTGAGTGATGCCGTTCGACCGACCGTCGCCCGAGGTGTACGGTTTTTCTATTTCTCCAACCAAAGTACACGTTGACGAAAGCAGCTACAAATATATTCTGTTGTGCGAGTTATTTCATAGCAACAGCTACCTTTGTGTATTTTTTTGTTTCCTTCTGGTAAGCTGTCGTGCTGTCTCTGGCGCGCCGTTCAACCGACCGCCGACCGAGATCTACGATTCTGCAAATCAACCAACGAACCGCACACAATGTGACACACAAGGTGACTTCAGTTACAATCTTGCTGCGCAAGTGCGTGAGTTCCTAGCGACAGCTATACTCTTTTTTATTTCTGCCCCATGTTGTCTGTGCTGACTGGTAACCCCCATGTTGTGGATGTATGCTTGCTTGCCGACACTACAGGAGCGAAACAGGGAGCACGCCAAGAGATCACGAATTCGCAAAAAGTTCATGTTGGAGTGTCTACAGGAGCAGCTCCTCGCCATGCGAAAGCAGAATATGGCACTGAGACAGGTAGACCGAAGCATGCGAGCAAGGTAGCGGTAGTGGCGGTAGTGCGTTTATTAATAGTACGCGTGGTCGAAAGTCGATTGCCCCCGTATATACATTTGGCGCCTACGACAGCTGCCTTTTATTCCGAGCCCCACCAGTTTTGTGACTACAGTAGGCCTTGGATGGCGCTACGCTCCTGGTACGTACGCACGAGTACTAGGTGAATCCTACAATATACTGGTAATAGTGGTACTACTGTAGGTAATCGGTACCGGGTAAATAGTACCAACAGTAACACCGCGTAGCACGGTGGGCCAAGACGTATCAGATGACGTTTTTCTTGGTTTTGCTGCTTGGCGGTCATCGCACCGCCTCCGCGTATCTGGTAAGCCAAGGAAAAGGAATGAAATATGCCGCCACGGTATCGTGCAAACTCACCCATCACTTCATGATTGTTCAAAGCCTTGTCTGGTGTGACCATGGGCTTTATTTTGGCGATGAGCAGACGACTGCGATTTTGCGGGGGTGGCTCACGACGCACTTAGTATACCGTGTATACCGTGCTAGCTGCTTGCGGCAGACAGACGGACGTAACCGGCTACTGCTGTACTGAGTTATCGGCGTGTGTTGGTTGGCACCACGGGGTGTTGCCGTTTCCGTCTGTGGTGTGGTTTTATGTTTCATGTCGTGTGGCTATTTATTGCAGGTGGTGAAAGAGCACATGCCGAACGAGGCCGCAACGGTGTTCGAGAAGTGTGTTCACGAGAAGGCCCTTGCGCTCTCCGGCAAGGTGAGGACTGTTAAACACTACCAGGTATTAAGCACTGCCAGGTATTAAACACTACCGGGTACCAATTTAATATTGAACACTACTCAACACTACTTAGTGAACACTACATAGTGGTCACGATTGAACACTATTACACACTGTTGAATGGCGGTACTATTCAGCGCGATGGAACATGATTGGACCTCGATAATAGCGAACACTGGGGGACACTATTGGACACGATTGGGCCGTCGAACACTATCGAGCACGGTTGAACACTATTGAACACTTCAACATTATCAGCTGTTGAATACTACCAGGTACGTATTGAACACTACTTTTTTAGTGAACCCCATGACTATTGATATAACTATTGATAGTCGCGGCGTCTCTTCGGTGATCATTTGGCGACTATTGAAGACCAAGGCAACTATTAACATAATACGGTATGATGCATTGCGTTTCTTTGAATTGCACTCTCTTGACGGGTGTTGAAGACTGCAGTAAGCTTACTACTTTTACAGGTGCAATGTAGTTGCTATTTAATCTACAAGCCCGCCTAAAATGTAGGGCATGCCTTATAGGGCATACCAGGTACAGGTATGCATTACTTTTCGGCTGGGTGAAGCGGGAAATTCTATATAATGGTTGAAGCCTTCGAAAGATATGCGCCATCCTACCGAAAATCTCCGATTTTTTCCCCTTCTGCCTCCCCTCAACGCACACCGTTGACAACATCAGTTACAAATCAATACGTAACTGGTACCTAGTATCCACCAGCGCGAGTTCCTAGCGAGAACTATTTCACCCTATTTTGCTATACGTATCGGCTTGATACTGCGTCCCTTCATTTTGCACCCAGTTGGCGACTATTGGAGATTAAAACTACTACAGTAGTTACTGTAGTCGAGTAGTAGTCACTGCCTCCCTTTGGTCATCACCAGCTTGCTCCTGCAGTGTAGTCTGAGTGAAGTACAGTAGCACAGCAATAGCTCTACCGGTCCCGATCGTGGATGAGACTGCAGTACAACAGGTATGCTAATTAGGCTGCACTTGGGCTCATTACCTCCTCCTCCGGTACCCAGTACCAGTACCGGCTGTAAATACCAGCAATAAGTACACGGGGCGGATGCTGTACCCGGGTGGATCGGCTAACCCCCCCTCGAACATGGCCGAGGGCAATCAAATATTGTGCCTCTGGCGGGTCGTACAAGGCTTGGTTCGAGTGGTATGCTTGCGTTTCAACTGTGGAAACCTTTTGGCGTTTCTATTCAATCAGGGCACGGATTCGGCGCAAGCCATCCAGTCAGACGACGAGGACGAATCGAAGGAGCCGAACTGCCTGTTGCTAGAGCCAGACTTCCAGCTGATGCAGGCCCTCATGGAGAGCCAGCAGAACTTCACGATCTCAGACCCTAGCATGGCAGACAACCCCATCGTCTACGCGAGCCAGGCGAGTTGGTTGCTAGAGTAGAGCAAGCCAGAGTAGGTCAGCAGTAAGGCTTTCGATTTTTAATAGTGGTCAGCAATCATATTGATGTTGAGTATGTTGGTGTTGGTAGCTTGTCTCGAGTCTATTGCATTCGTGTTCTGAACGCCATCGAATAAGCGAGCCAGGTGAGTTGCTCAAGCAAGACAGGTCAAGGCAGTAGTTGTTAGGCTTTGCGGATTAGTTGTCAGCAGGCATGTTAATGTTGGTAGCGTGTCCAAAGAAATACTAATATCGTTCCATGTGCACCATCGTTTACGCTTGCCAGGTGGGTTGCTCGAGCAAACCAGAGCTAGCCGCTCGTGAGGCTGCTCGTATTGTTTGTCAGCGAATATGTTGATGTTAATGTTAGTGTTGATACATGCAGCTTGTCCGAAACAGTTTCCGATTTCTCAGCATCGTGTTGTACATCAGTGAAGCACTTGATAGTAAGCAAGCGCAGCACCGAGCATGTTCGCAGGCAGGACTGAATGATTCGTTGGAGTCATCTGTTTTTATGTTTCGGGGGTGTGTCAGTATGGTGGCACCGCTGTCGTGTGCTGCAGTAGTTGGTACGGTAGCGTGAGACGCGTGCTACCGTAAAGGTAGCACCTAAGTTTTTGTGAAGCTTTTGATTGGAGGACTTCCTTACTATTGGCACTATTAGTACTATTCGTACTATTAGGACCTCACTCAACAACCAACTTGTAGAGGAATTGCAAGCAATCCCCGATACATAACCGTAGGTAACGACTAAGTTTGTAAAAATCACGCCCGATTCAAGTATACCAGGTATTCGGCAGGTCCTCAGTTTAGGAGCCCTGGCAACGAGGGTTGTTTTTGCGTTGCAATGTGTCCCAGTACCCCTACCGTACCGTAGCATCACCCACCCACCCTACTAATACGAATACTAATACTAATACCAATACTAATATGATATGCTGTCATGTCATCATGCCATGATGGTTTACTTCGTATGCAAGCCTTTCGCATCCTAACTTACATTATGCTCGTATTGCGCTACGGATATCGGGCTAATAGACTACTGGACTCTTGCACTATTGGGGGCTGTGTGCCGAGCTGATAACTTCCCAGGGAGAGCCTTCGCTCGCCACTTGATCAGTAGCCGCAGCAAGGACAGCTACGCTCTGATAGCGATGCTATTGGGTACCTGGTAGGATAGGATAGGGTAGGGTAGGGTAGGATAGGCCAGGATAGGATAAGGGGGGCTGGGGTGGGATATGATAGTATATGAAAGGGTTCAATAGGGTAGGGTAGGGTAGGGTAGAGAAGAACAGGGTAGGGTAGGGTAGCAGGGTATGATATGATGGGATAGGATATTATCGAAGATTCTACGGGAGCGGCAACACAAGCGGGAGTATGCATGCAAAAGGAACGCCAAAGTTGTCACGTCTGTCTTCGCAACCAGCCGTGGTTCCCGTTGATTTTCTTCTTGACCGTATGGATTATTACTAACAGTTGTTGATGCACTTCGTATTTATTTTCACCAGCTTGGTGGCGGTACCGGCCGTGTGCTTCAAAGCGCAAAATGCCGATTTCACGAACCTGACTTCATCGCTGGCCCTCTACCGTATTTCGACGTGTCGTTCTTTCATCACCTTTCATCGCCGTGCTCGTCGGTAAAAACATTCCGATCGCGTGTTCTCCGGCGGTTGCCAGCCTTGCCAGCCTATCCAATAGGCAGTGGTGTGCATGCCGAGTCCGTTCCCGATCGTTTTGCCATTTCTTTTCCCTTTCCGTTTATTTTCCTTCCCTTTTTCTGTTTGTCATTCAGGGCTTTTTGACATTGACGGGTTACACAATCCAGAACGTCATCGGGCGAAACTGCCGCTTCCTGCAGGTGAATTTGGGGCATCGCGTATGGTAGCCGTTGCAGTGCCAGTGAATGTTTCGGGAAATATTGCCGGACGTATGTAAATATAGGGTGTGTTCAGCAGGTAAGGACGAGTAAAAGGCCGATCGATAGCAGCCTTGCTGCCTTGTTCGTTCATTGTATTATGATCACGAAAATAGCAAGCGTTCTGCTTTGTGAAAGCTATAAGTTTGTGTTAATGTGTTGTGCTGCTGCGTGCTCCCTACACCTTTTTCGTGTCGCTTGCAGGGTCAGTACTTGGATTTGTTGTTTTATGACGTACCTGGTACAGTCCATAGTGTTTCTAGTGTATTGGCGAGCGCAGCCGAACGGTCGATGGGCAATCTGGGATTTTTCATATAGAGCTACGTCATGTTTTCTTGGTGTGATGTTTGGTGTTTGGTGTGTGGTGGTATGATGGTCTATGGTACTGAGAGACGGTCATCGTTGGCTCCACACCGATCGGCAGCACGAGTAGCAACAAATTACTCCAGTATTTCTGCGTCTTCACCGACTATTTGTAGTACTAGTTGGTTTAGACGAGGCCTCCTGCCCCAGTCGACGGTCCTACCCATACTTCCTCACGTCTCTGTCTCCCGCTTTTGACCGCTTAGCTCGTGTCAGTTGGCTTGCCCAAACTTACCGTGTCTCCGGTACCACGTATTAATTGTACACGCCAAAAAGTCTTCCTCAAAGGCTGGGGAAAGTGGCCAGTCCATAGCCGTCGCGTAGTCACGTTCACGCTGCGCCTTTCTGTGACCCGGCTCGCGCCTTTGCGGGGCATGGGGTGCTGTGCAGCGTCGGAAGACGCGGGGAGCTCTCTACTCGCGTGGAGCTATCGTTCCGCTTGTGTCTTCTGCTCACAACGGTCCCCCCTCTGTGGGGCGCGCCGGAATTCATGGCGGTTATGGCTCAAGAACAAGCGACCGAGCAGGCCAGCCACGGATCCGCTGCACAGCACCCCACCCCCCTTCTAGACGCGGGCCGGGTCACAGAAAGGCGCCGCCCCCAGGCTCACTTCAGACATGCAGAGAAGGCCGACGAAGTGAG
Source organism: Nereocystis luetkeana (assembly GCA_031213475.1). Taxonomy (NCBI): domain Eukaryota; class Phaeophyceae; order Laminariales; family Laminariaceae; genus Nereocystis; species Nereocystis luetkeana. Next base: position 1,047,826 of record JARUPZ010000009.1, on the reverse strand, counting down.
TGCTTGGGGGCAGGAAGGTCGCCGTGTCGAAGTCGGGGCTAGACGGGTCCCTGGGTAGTGGCGACAACTCCGCTGCGGGAGGCAATTGCGCCGTCGTGGCCACCGTCGGCACCCGAGTGGTACCCCCGTGCGTGCGCGTTCCTGAACGCGTGGTCCTCGAGGGCGACGACATTTTGCTCCTGGTATCGCTCAGTGTTTCCTTGTTTCCTACTTCTATAGTGTAGCGTTCGGTCTTCTGAATCAGCAATGATGAGGCGCGCATTGTGTAAGTAAATGAATTCCAATCGAAGTACTGGAACCACGTTGGTGTCCTCGATGAATCCGGTTCTGTTGGTTGTCGATTGTACTAGATACTTTTATTGACTGGTTGTTTGTCATGGACAAGATCTCCCCTCGGGCAATATCATCGTAGTATTGTCTTACTGTGGTAACATTTCACACCTACTGCTGTAGGACATATCATGATCTAGATGATCTAGTAATAGTTTCTCACCTGCCGTTGTGCAGGAGGTGCTTAGCACAGATCCAACTAAAGAAACATGTGCTAGATCAGGCATGCAGGTTTTACTGGTTCCACTCGGCAACATGATTTCCGGCTGTAGATCTTACGTAAAAGATGGGGGATATGTCTGTATGCCTCGATCTGTAGATGATGAAGTGGCAATGGATGATCTTATCGAGGTTGACTTCGCGTCGGCGATTGATGTTATTGTGTTATAGTCTCCCTGGTAGTTGTTTAATTATTACCTGACAGTAAACGAAAGCCGATAAAATGCACACTTGGTCGCTTTTTCGCTTGGCTGGCTGGGCCTGCCTTTGTTGTATTGCTTGTTGTTCCCGCGATAGGGGCCTGGAACGGACCCGAGAGCGATCGACATCATCCGTCGAGGGGTGGCCGAGGGGCGGTGAGTTTACTCCATCGACAGCAATAGGCCTTGCCTTGCCTTGCCTCGCCTTACCTTGCCTTGTCTTGCCTCGGCTTGCCTTGCCTTGCCTTGCCTTGCCTCGCCTTGCCTTGCCTTGCCTTGCCTTGCCTTGCCTTGCCTTGAAGTGACCTGCGTTGACCTGCGTTGACCTGTCTGCCTTGACGCTGAGTACACCAATCATCAGCCCCCATCCATACAATTCGCAGAGACACGAGCGTCTGCCTCATGAACTACAAGGCGGACGGCACCCCGTTTTGGAACCAGTTTTTCGTTGCCGCGCTGAGGGACGACACGGACAAGGTACGGCACAGCAGTATGCCACAGCATTACGGTGCGGTAGAGTACGGCATGGTACGGTACAGTGGTGTGGTACGGCATACCAGGTACCTGGTAGTATGGTAGAAGTATTGAATGATACACTATTATTAGTAGCATGGTACGGTCAAATGCGGTTTGGTACACAACAGTACAACGCCGCGTTAGAATATGGTGCAGTAGTACGCTGCGGTAAAGAACGGTGCGATATGATATTGTACGGTACGGGAAAGTACGGCGCAACAACAGTACGGTAACGTATTATACGATACGATATAGTGCGTACAAAACGGTAAAGTGCTGCTGTTGAATACGGTGCAGGGATATAGTTGTCTGGTGTCTATTGCGCAAAAAATGGTGATATATGCGCGAATGTATGCCCGAAAACCAAGTAACAAAGTGCGTTTTAAACGCCTCCCGAACCTCGAAAAAGCGTGTATCGGGATCAGAACCTTAATTTCTTTTGTTCTACTATAGAAAAAGGGTCTAAAATAGGAAACATCTGCGGCGAGTCCCAAAAGGGGGCTGTTTGTTTTTTTCGCCGAAGACGAAGTTGAAAAATAGCGTTTCATTTGTTTCCGCGCCTGCGGCGAACAAAACAGCCCGCAACATTTTTTGCGCCTGCGCCCAATATCGTTGCGCGCTGCGCGCAACCAGGTCTTCCGCGGCTGTTGCGGAAAACGGCCATTTTGCCCAAAAGGTTGCGCCAGCGCAACAGCTAATTATATCCCTGATGGGGTGTATTCCGAGCGGCGGCTTATTCTTGTATCGTGGTGGCATTACTACTGTCTACTGTCCCGTATTGAGTCATGTCTTGGCCTGTTAGCACGGTAGTTTGTTTGCTTCCTTTTTTTTTGCTGCAGTTTGCGCAGTGGGGAAGGCACGTAAATATTTAAAGTTGGTTCCATTTGAAGCATTGTATTTATAGCCTATGAGGCCAACGAAGATACTTGTTATCCTCCGTACTGGTGTTGGAATTGATGGTCTTCTTGCTTATCCAATTATCCTCCGAGTTAAGCGGGCACTCAAAGGTGATGAAAATTAACCAAAAAATGGAAACAAAATTCACTTGCCACCCCTATCCCGCCACTCGATCGGATTCTGATACAGTTCAGTACGGCAGTACACCTGGTATCAGCACCACAAATATTACCGGGCCATTCATATCTGGTCGTTTGTCTCAGCTTCTCTGTAACTTCTCTGTAGCTTCTCTTTTCTTCTACGTTGTCAGATTTTCGACTGATTTTAGGTGGGTTTTACACATTTTCTGCACGTTTCTGTACGTGTTTTGTACTTTTAGTTGTGTACACATGATTTTTTTCTTTCTTTATTTCTTCGTATATTTTCTGTACATCTTTTGTGAGTCTCTGTGTCGCCACGCCGACAAATTTATGCGCATGGACCCTTCGGCAAATAAGACAAGGTTAACCTCAGTACTGCTATTTATAGGAACTGGAGCTGGTGGATATTTCTTTTTGAAAGCCGAAACAAAACACACCTCAGCTGTGATATCGTTTTTTTTCTCGCAACTCATTTTTGCAAGCTTGGTGTGGTACTTAATAGTGATACTATAATAACAATACTTCGATCAAAGCTTGCTACGGGGTATTGTGTCTGTGGTCGACTGCTGTGTGAGTGGTGAGAAGCATAGATTATATACATTACGTATAAGAGAGAAAGAGACTACTGTCAACAGATTTTTGGTGGGACGACGCAGATCTCCGGCTTTCACTCAGCCCAAAAGGATCCCTCCTTCCCGTCCCTACATTTTGGCGGCGGTGCAAATGTGTAAATTATAAATACAATACCTGGTAGTCAAAATAGTAAAAACAGATAGATGATGCGTATGTACCCTTGCACACCTAGGAGAGATCGATAGTCGACTATTAATCTATTCCCAGTTGATGATCTAGATATTTCAGGGCAGATACATACATACATGACATACATACATACATACATAGAACGCCTTACTTCGATCCGAATCCCTGAGCGTAGTCGGTTGGTGCATCCCTGGCCTCTCAGAGCTCCCACTTCCAAACCGCCTCCTTTTATTACTTGCCGGACCTTTCCAGCGGTTCTTTGTTTTCTCCATTTCTCTTGGCGCTATAGGTCATTTCTTCCTTTTTCTTCTTTCGTTTCATGTGCGTGCGTGTACTCCGAGCACTGCATGGCGGGAGAGCCCGGCGCCGTCGCGGGTGTCAGCGGGTGCTGACGGGTAGAGGGGGGGTTGCAAGGAGCGCGGTCGCCGCTTTCGTGCCTAGGCGTCGCGTGTGCCTCGATACACGAGGGACGCATGAACGGGCTCTGTCTGGCCTCAATTTGTGATTTTGGATAGAGTATGTACGAGATATAAGGGTCGTTCGAAATTGCAAGAAAATGTTCAAGCGGTGCGCATTTTAGCAACCGCGCTGAAGTTGAAAGAGGGACCTCCCAGTCTGAGTACGATACTGTCGAGCTGGCGAACGCCGGCCACGGTGAGCACCGGGCTTCACGCGAGGCGGGCGACGGGGCCGACTGTGGCAGAGAGTGAGGAATGATTTACCCGGACCGAATCGGTGGCGAGGTGGTCACGAGAGGGGCGGGCGGCGTACGAGGCTGAGAGAGACGCTCTGCTGTTCTTTTTTTTTTTTCTTTTTTGACCGGTGCAAGGTGTTCGAATCTGGCAGAAAATTATTGCAGGAGAGGGACGGGGATTTTTTCTTCTTCCCCATTTTTTTTGTTTCGTTTTACGTTGGTTTTGCGGTGCTGCTGTGCCGTGCTGTGCTTTCTATTTTTTCGCACATACAACATATCAAAAGAATAAATTAAGTACGAACCCTACCTGGGGTATGTACGTGCGGCAACCGCCCGCGATGCGGCATATGTGGCGTCCGAGCTGTTTTCTCCTGAATCATGGCGGTGGCGCTCTTGGCAATATCAAGTCGCCAGTTTGCAACTACGATAATAATAAAAAAAAACTATATTCAATCATGGACCTTTGTCCGCTTCGCATAGTAATTTGATGTACTTTTCCTTCCTGAGCGAGCGTATCGGGCGGCGTAGGTCTCCCGCGGAGCGAAGCGCCTTGTACGTGCGTGCATACATCCCTGGTCAGCACGATCTGTATGAACTAGATCATGTTGCCGTGTGGGAGCCGTATCATCTGCAAGATCTAGGACATGTTTCCTGGGTTGGATCTGTACTACACAGATCCTGCACAGCATCTCATACCGGCAGGTTAGAATATACTATAGATGATGTATTGTTGATATTACTACAGTAGATACTCCTACTGTAGATATTAGTATATTATTAATAGATAAAAACATCGCCATCTGTCCGAGGTATGAATGTTTTGGAGCTGGTCCAAGCTGGGTCTTACGACCGCCGGGCGAGACTTGTACCAGCATAATTTACGCATGATTTTCCAAATTCTCCCAATCAACCAGTGCCTATCAGTTGCATAGATGTCAGGAGACATGCCAAGCAAGGCAACATATGCGCTGTCAAGGGTGTACGGCCGAGTGTTCCACACTAAAACCTAGTAGTGTGGCGTCAGTCAAGGCATGTCAAGGCAAAAGTTGCTGTCTGTCAAGGGGTGAAAATGCTGTCTCCTGACATCTTTGATCAGTTGACGGCGTTTACAACTATCCTGCTGCTCGAGTTCCTGGCGACAGCTATGCTATTTAGGTGCTGCGCTACTTTGCTGCCAGGTACCATGGTATGCAGTAAGGCCGGTTTAATATTGCCGATGACCTCGGTTGGGCATAAATGTGATTAACCTGCAGTGTGCGGAATAATGCGTGTGCCCGCTTCGTATAATGTCGATGATTTGGCCTGGCACACACCGGCATTATAGATGGACGACTACTGTACTTGTTTCCTGTTACCTGGTACCTGGTACTTGCGAGTATTTTATACCACTACCACCACGACCGATGACGATTACTTGCGGGATGCGCGTTTGGTATTTGTACCGTATTTATTTGCCAGATCGTGAACTTCGTGGGGGTGCAGTGCGAGGTCCAGGAGGAGGCGCAAGATCGAGAATTCCGCGAACGGTTGCGCAAGATTCCTCTGCCCGAGGAGCTCATGAGGGACGAGAACGACGACGCGGGGGATGAGATGTGATTGGCTGGCCGGCTGATTGGTTGGTTGCCTCGTACATGAGATGCGATTTGTTGCTTGATTGGTTGCCTGGTACAAGGGCATCAGGCATAGAAACTGCACGAGTTCCGATCCGCGGAGGCTTACGATGACGCACAAGTTGTCGATGTGGCTGAGGATTTCGTTTGTTGGTTGCTCTTTAGGTTTTGGAGTTCGTTCTTTAGGGCGTGCAGGGGTCTGTCTTGCTATGACATGCACATATATATATGTGGGCGAGGGGTCCGTTCGTTGGGTACTGTTTAGATTTTCATATTTGTTTTGGGGCGTGTTGCGATGGAAAAGGTCTGCTAGAGTCATAAAGGCATGCAGCGATAACCCCTGCTTAAATATAGGGGTTCGCTTTGTTCGTTTTATAAAGGATAGACCACTGAGTTACTCAGTCAGCGTAGCTCAGTGCTGACTGAGTAGCTCAGTGGTCTATCCTTTATAAACGAAGAACAGCGCCTGGTTTTTCCTTCATATTGTCCCCCTCCCTAGTCGTGAGTTCTTTTACTCAAGTGGTTCACTCCACTTCCGACTCTCTGGTCGAGTGTTCTTTTATCGTGGTTCTCTTCACCTGATTTCCCTTTTTCTACCCACGGCAGAAAAAACGGAAATACGACGTCTGGCGCGACTCGAACCCCGGACTTCTTTTGTTCGATTATAAAGGATAGGCCACTGAGCTACTCAGTCAGCGTTGACTTAGTAGCTCAGTGGTCTATCCTTTATAAACGAACAAAAGAAGTACCTTTGTCTGGCGGGACTCGAACCCCGGACTTCTTTTGTTCGTTTTATAAAGGATAGACCACTGAGCTACTCAGTCAGCGCTGACTTAGTAGCTCAGTGGTGTATCCTTTATAAACGAACACGCTTGTCAGTTGGTTGCTGCTTAGGTTTTCGTATTTTTTGGGGGGCGTGTCGCGATGAAAGTTGTCTACCTGTGCTAAAGACATAGAGGCGCAGCGATGACCCCTGCTGGAAACTGAAATGGCGCGGTGTGCTGTGCGTTTATGCTAGCGGGAGCTATAGTTCGGCTTGAGTAGCTTTGCCGGAGATAATAGTGCGACGTCGTACCTGGAAACCTCGTGGTTCATATACAAGAACTTGTTTTCGTTGTTGCCCACCGCTGCTGCTGCGTCCCGGAGTGTTCGCTTCATGTGTGCAGTGCGTGGAGTGATAATACAAACCAGGTATTGGGTAGAGTTTCCATTACAGGAAGGCTTTTGGTGGACAGCATTATGTGATAGCGATTGCTTTCAGGTCGAAATATTAAGATGGTTCAAAGGGGCGCGGGTAGGTAACGTAAATGCCACCTACGCGCGCAGAATATACCACGTGGGTAAGGATCGACTTGGATTAAAGTACGTGAGTGAATTAAGTTCCCATTCGAAGCGACACTTGCAAGTCCAGCCCCCCTGGCAACCTTGCTGTTTTCGTCCATCTCGGCGTGCTGGGTGCCCTCGTGTATATTGGGTTTGCTTGGCGTTCTAGCTTATACACGCTGTGCGATGTCTACAGCAGTGGTGATCCTGATGAGTATAGTTGGTTGTTGGTTGCCTGTGGCGTTGAAGGAGGTTTGTGGCGGATCATGATCGTCTGTCTTAGCTCCTTTAGAACTGCACGCATTTTTTTTGGGGCACACTACGTACTTGGGATTGGAGTTTGCTCGTTTTTACAGGAGTATAAATATTTATACCCGCTAGTGAGTTTGTAATCGGAGGTACCTGGTGCGCAGTTGTCATACTGACCGTTATTTTTCAATGGAATTTTCTGATTGGTGTAAAAAACGGTGTCATTCAAGGTCGTAAACTTAAAAAAACATTTTTTTAAGGGCAAATGCCAAAATCAGGTATACCTGATCCGTTTGTGCCAAAATCAGTTACATACTAAAACGAAGTAAAAACCCCCGCCTCGAGCGGTGTTCGGTCCGTGAAGAAGTCCGGTAAAAAAGAATGCCTAAATCATAAAGCGTGCCACATGGCCTCCAAAATCTGCATTGTTTTGTTTTGTTTAGGGTGTACACTAATAATAGGCTTCGTTCGTTTAGCCACGGCGGGGGCGCCAAGAGTATCTGACGCCCCCCCCCCCGTCCACAGCTTTGAATCTTCTAGACCGTCCTCGCGGAACCGCCTGCTCGGCGCGAAATTATCTTGTCCTACCAAACCTGAGACCCCCTCGACGCGGGGTGGTGCACACAAAGACCATGGTGCTGTATCGACTGCTGTGACCATAGAAAACAACACACAGAGTGTGTGTGTTCTTTACATTAAACCGTTCTTTCTACCCGTCGACATCCAGCACAACCAGTGTCCGCGCCGATTCCACATCACAACTATTAAATATCTGAAACACACACCCCAAAGAAGAAAAGTGAAACCAGCGTACACATGCATGTATGTGTAAATACGTATTTTTACGTACGACGTACGAGTACGAGTTTATACGTTAACCCCTTTAGAACCGCAGTCCCGTTCTGGGGATAAACTACTGAAATTTGACTGGTTTGTCCCCAGAACGGGAATGCGGTTCTAAAAGGGTTAAGACTGAAGAATTTCAACCGAGGGAGGGCAGACAGATATACGCAGAGAAAAAACAGTGAACGTATGTCTCTGATTGGTTCAAAGTTGGCCAAAATCAGTTGAAAGCTAGACAGAGTAGAAAAAAACAGGTAAAACTTGGCATTTTCGAGCCAAAATCAGTTTCGATGCCAGCTTGGCCAATAGCAGGGCTCCTGGCGTGTGTTTTGTACTTGTTTTTAGGCTGTAACTGATTTTGGCAGAAAAGTGGCCAGGTATACCTGATTTTGGCAAAAACCCTCCCTTTTTTTAATTCTCAATTTGGACGTGGATTCTGACAGTTAGTTGTAGAGTAAAATAACTCGAAAGAGAAACGAAGTGTTGATTGACGTTTTGAAGCAAGAAACGTTGATAGTTAGCGTAGCGGTGTTGTCTCCCGGTATGGTAGGGGACGCCCCGTGCCGTGTTGATGCCGTAACGATAGTCTCCCAATCGTCTATTAATTGCTGTCGACGTTTTGCGGTGTCTGATCTGTTTACTAGGGTATCTGGTATGCATTTTCTCAATAGATGGCGCGGCCCCATGCCTTCGATTGACATCACAGAACCGCTACTGTACCACTGTTGTGACGACAGCCTGCGACAACGCCTTTCTTTGTTCGGTTGCCAGTTTTCATTTCCAGCTCAAGCCGTGAGAGGCTTTAAGCGGGATTCTGAACAAGCCTTGGTCACTGGTATTGCAACCGGTTTAAGGTTTGAATCCTTAGCACCCAAGTTGGATTCAGTCAGTCCAAGTTGGTTGTCGACCTCTTACGCAGTTCACAATAAACAGGACCTCATGTAAAACCTATCGACCATTCACCCGCCTATTATAACGCTAATTTAACGATATCTGTCACTCTTAACGGTCCGTGCGATCTCGGTACTCCACCCTCGTCTATTCAACGAGGCATGCCCGACCATCGTAATAGGTGGCACTCACTTATCCTCACTTATCCTCCGATTTCCCTTAAACTGGGGATTATATGCTAGAAAGATATGTTCTTGTTCGTCTGATCCCCCCACTTCAGAAGCACAGAACCGACGCATTTTATTGTCCTAATAACCCATAAAGATTGACGCCCATAACGCGCGCAGCGGAAATAGATAGCTGACACATGTACAAGCGGTCTGCGTCAATGCTCTGCTTCTCCGATGCCCTGTGCCTCGAGCTACCCGACCCGCCCGAATACCCCTCGTACAAGAATCGGTAGGAGCATCGTTCCGAAATTACCCACAGGTCATCGGCCAAAGCAAATGCGGGTTCTAGCGATAGAGGGGTTTGCCGCCCAACGGGATTGTCAACGTTGGTGCCTGTCCGCTGGCTGTGAACCGCACAAACCGGCGTCGCCTTCTCTGCTGGGAGCGTAGGGCCGCGCAGCGCCAACGGAAAACAAGGAAAGGGGAGGGGGACGAGAGGGGTGGGGGGGGAGCGGCGGACAGGGAACGGGGAGAGGAGGGGGGGGGGGAACTCATGTCATGCATGGCCGTACGTATTCGTATGATGTTAGACTCCCACGTGCCAAGGGGGGGGGGGGTGCACTCATGCCATGCATGGCCGTAGTTGTTTGACCGTAGACCCTCCAACCTCTATACATTGCCTAGGGGGGGGAGGAAAAGTGAGGGGGGGGGAGTGGTAGATTGTATAGTACCTGGCAAGCCATAGAACTCTGTAAACTTGAACTTACCAGCAAGACGTACAGTACCTTTAGCACGTATTGCGTAATCATTTATTTCCTTTTTCGTTACCGACTTCCGGGTTAAAATCGGCCTCTCTTCGACCTGTTTCCCTTGCTCTGACCACGTTGTTATTCTTGTGCGACTGTAGTGTTCACCCTCGGTATATAGCTTAGCGTATTTGTGGTAAACGTTTACTGCGAGCGAGTGGCAGGTGTTTCATGCCGTTTCTGTAGTACTAACGGATGGAGCTCTTGGCGTAACATACTGCGCTGTGATACACGTACTGCATGTATTTCCTGGGGAGTTGCTTGCTGTATGTCGAATCGAGAACTGGCGGTGTTACGGTTTTTGGGGCAAACGGCTGAAAACTAAAAAGCCTTGCATGCTTAATTTAGTTTTCACGTCGGCGGCTGGTGATGTCATCATTGATGCCATTGGCTCTACTTCCTCATTTAAGAACCTGGTTCCTTGTAGCAACTATGAATAGACCACCAAGAGGATGTAACTTCCAAGTAACCCGTCAAGCGTTCTGTGTTATGTGGTTGCAAATTATAAGGGATAGTATACCACAGCTCGTTAGTACCGTTTCCCTTACGGACTGATACGTGCGCACTGCTGTTTCGTACCAGGTACGTGTTTGTTTTCAGCCATCGAGATGCATTTTTGTTACTGCCTGTTTTGTGACCTCATCACAGCCAAGATTTCAGGGAAGTGACAATGTGAAAACTTTATCATCATCTGTGTGAGTGAGTTACTCGAGTTTTTTTTTTTTTTTTAATCCTCCGGCGGATTGGTAAAAATAAAGCTCAAGCTCACCACACTTCCACGTTACCGAGGAGGACGAAACCCATGCTGACTAATCATCTAATCATACAGCGCAATATTCTTAACCGATAGTGAGGTCTGATCGTGGCATATTATACTTTGTAACTTTTATTTCACCTTGATGAGGAGAGAGAGGGGTGACACCCATACGTACATGATGAACACGCATCGCGATTAACATGGATGGGTGTTAATGGCCGCAGCACACATGGATGGATGTACATGATGATCATGCCACCTCTGCCTGGTCTTCTTCTCGTCCTCTCCCCGGCCCTTCTCCAGTGTGGCCGGGGGTCGGCCCACCACCGGTGATGATATAGGCACAGCACAGCCGTAGCACAGAGGCTTGCACACACCATGCGCGAAAAATAGTGTTGTATAGACCCACCATTCAACATTTAAAAAGGGGATATTTGATTATCATTCCCGGGTTTCCATTCTTCTAGCTTGATACCTTTGAAAACAAAATGTACGAGCCCCTACGTGTCATTCACCATCACACGCCATGATACCAACACCTTGTTTTTCTTCGTTCAAGGACAAGATGGCCTTTCCGACGGGGTCTTTCGTGGGCCCAGGCAAGGAGTCATCCAGAACAACGCGACAAGGTGGGGCACGCGCTGCGCGTCGTTCGTTGTCCGCTCGGGCGCTCCACCGTTCGTTGTTGTCCACTGATTGAGTCCTTTCGCCCTGTCTGTGTTGCGGATCGGCGGGGAGAGATAAGAGAGGAGACACGAAACTGCTTGCGATAGTCTGAACGTAATGCCAGTTGCTTTCGGCAAGAGATTCAGGAGTGGCCCGCAGGTGCTGACTTGTTGCGCATTCTGGAGTGCGCACTCCATTTCCCCGCTCACAGAGCGCCGTTCCTCTACTTTGCTGTATATATTATCTATAGCACGCGGCACACACCTTCTGCTCGAAAAAATCGCGGCCGGCCTAGACAGCGAGCAGCAACAAAATAACAACGTGTTGTACCATACAAGCGAACAAAAAGCATGGGGCAACTCGCTCACAGCCGGCAAATAGAACGCCCCAACTTTCAAGACGAAACAACAAGCAGCTCATGTCAAGCCCTGCCACCCACGGCACGAGGCGTATCTTTATTAGCGGTCGCGAGGAGGCCTGCGAGCTGTTGGCTCGAATTGGTCCGCGGCAATGATATATATATATGGTCACTGGCGGCTTGAGATTCCGAGTTTCCCCACCTACCTATGTACGAGAAGCTTCATCAGTATTCCTGCCCCTGGTGCGTACTTGCTCTGTCAGCAATTCCAGGCAGCGTACAACTGAAACAGGTTTGAGAGGTCGTGTCAAGGGCACGTGAAACGCCCGGGCAGGGTCGACTTGATTGGCCGAGGTTTTGTAACGGCTAATTTGTACTTCGTAGTTTCATACCAGGTAATTATTATTTTTTCGACAAGCTTCTGCTTTCTACTTTCTGCTATACTATTAATATTAAATACTACCAGGTATAGCAGTACTCTACGTACGTGGGTTCCACCGTACCAGTATGCCAGGTATCTTTTACCTCAGGATGTCGGCTACACGCATGCGCGTACATCATACCACAGGTTGAATATGCCTCCTGCCTGGGAGGGGTTATATTTATATCCTCACACTCACACTCACACTCACTCGTGTTTACCGTATCGTATGTAAAGCCTTAAGTTTTTGGTTGCACACAACAAGGAGGGAGAGGGGTGGGGGTGATGCGATCGTTTCTCGGCGATCGTGTTTCTCGCCAGTGGAGACCACAGCAGTGTATTTTCTGTATTTATTTTCGGAAATCTCTCGAGCAGACTTTTAGGAAACACCCACCCCCTCTCTCCGGCATTGGCAACCTCCGCGTACAGTACAGTACAGTAGTACAGTACAGTACAGTACAGTACAGTACAGTACAGTACAGTACAGTACATACAGTAGTACAATAAATAGTACAGTATACAGTACAGTACCAGGTACAGTACAGTACCAGGTACAGTATAGTACAGTACAGTACAGTAGTACACAGTAAATAGTACCTGGTAGCAGTAAAGTACAGCAGTAGCACAACAGTACAGTACAACAGAGTACAGCACAACAGTACAGTACAACAGTACAGCAGCAGTGCTACCGGGAACATCGAGCGCTGAAATACGACCGCACCCACTCCTCCTGTGTGAAACCAAAGCTCTCTGCGTACGTACTATTACTTAAGTAACTGTATACTTGTATACTTCGAAGTGTACAAGGTATTCATTAGACCACGGAATACTACGCTGTACGAGTGAATACGTGAATACGAGTGGGTACAGTTGTACAGTTACAGTACGAGGGGTCCCTCTAGAATAATGTGGGTGCCCGATACACATTGCCGTTTGTAGGCTGATTTGACGTGTGTTTGGATTTTTTTTTCACAAATCACGAGAAGGCATCGACCCAACCCAGCCCTAGTCCGGACTAGATCCGACCCGAGCTTGGCTTCGCCGCGCGTTTTGGGCAATCAGAAAAAGCACGGACCACCAACAAAATTACATTTTTTTTGTACAGCAGTACTTACTTTGTATTCTGTTTCATTTCATATTTTGGTTTTGGTTTCATTGTCCTTTTTTTCTTGTTTTCCTGGTCTTGCTTGTGTTGCTGTGCTATCGTACCCGGTACGCTGGCATTTCACTTGCTTGACCCATGAATTTGCGATTATTTTTTATTTTTTGGTCTTCCTCCGTCTCACAGTCTGTGACCACAGAAAATAATCAATATCTCTCTAGGATAAGGAATCAGGACGGACACTGGGTGTGCTGATGGACCTGTGTGTAGAAAGGGCGATCTAAGGTGAAGACAACAGCAACAACAACAACAACAACAACAACAACAAAAACAACAACAACAACAACAACAACAACAACAACAACAACAACAACAACAACAACAACAACAACAACAACAACAACAACTTTATCTTGTACGTTTTGTGGGTCAAGGTTTCGGCAAAGGCTACGTACTATTAATATTATTATTTCTCTTGCCATCCGACAATGTGCAGCATGATCTTCAACATGGATCACTCATAACTTTCCCGAAAGAAGAAAACCTCGGAAACAAAAGGAAACCCATGCACCTAGTCTACCTCCCTTCCGTGCCAACTTTCGGCTTGTCTACTCTATCTGCTGTATTTGTTCCTTCCTTCTCAGTACGTTCTATCCTTAAATAAATCCTAAGCTGCATCCAACCTCCATCCCCACGCCATCGGTGTGGGTCTGTCGTCCCTCCCTCCCCTTTAATATTATTGTTAATAATACTATTAATACTATACAGTAATACTACTGCTGCTATTTATATTATCATGCTTGCTTGCCATCCGACAACGTGTCGTGTTGTTCTACAAAACGACTATTAATAACAGAAAGTAAGTAAGTGAAGAACTCTCCAGAACAGAAGCGCGGCAGTATCATACTACTACTACTACTGCTATTTACCGGTATACTATTAATACATGTAACATCAGTTAGTTAGTTGTGCGTGGTGGCTGTGTACGAAACTTTTTTTTGTGGACGGTGGTACACGTACACTACACTGCTGTAGTACTGCTGTAAGTAGTAAATCTAATTTGTTCTTGCGCATTGCGCACGGAGTTTTTCACATTTTCCTTGATTGATAAGCAAGTATACCACAGCTACCTCATTTATCTGTAAATAATGTCGCTTTCCCACCCATTCCCAACTTCAAACCCCTTCACCATTCATTACCATTGATCACAGCAGTCAGTGCAGTTTGGGGGGGAACTTGGAACTTTTCCAATGACACGTTTCAAACTTCAAACCCCTTCAGCATCTTTCATCACTGCTGTTACAGTACGAGTAATCGACCCTTCTTGCGGGGGAAAACGCTTGTTGTATACGAGAAGTTATTGTATGTAGTCTATAATCATACAATACATACGTACAGTATGCCGCCAGTAGATATTGGTACGAAACATGGGGTAAAACAACCATAATTAATACCAGGTATTAAATTGTACCTGGTAACTGTTTGTGCTGTTGTTGTTGTAGTCTTTTGAATTTGCATTCAGAACCGCAGTCCCGGTTTTGGGGACAAACCAGTCAAATTCCAAGTAGTTTGTCCCCAAAACGGGACTGCGGTCCTAAAAGGGTTAAACCGTTACTTCTCCCGTCGATATCCTCAGCACATCCATCCAACGCCCGTGTCGATTCTTCAGTCCTCGAGATATACAACAAAAGCTATGTGGCCACAAAACCACGACACAGAGATGCCACCCAATCAATATATTTCGATAAAGTTATGAGCGATCAGTGTTGAAGATCATGCTGCAGATTGTCGGATGGCGAGAGAAATAATAATGTATGTATGGTACGTCGGGTATATATGGCAACTGGGCGAAATAATGCGGATGTATGTCCAAAAATTAAAAGTGGGGCTTTGGCGGCCTACAGCTAAATACCGATGAATGAACTGGGCACGTACGTACATACCCCAGGTATATATGTATCACCTCTCTCTCTGAGATCAAAAGGATTTCGCCAAAACTCAATGAATGTTGATGAGGAATAGGATACATAGACGAAATAATGTGGGGAATGGAGATTGGAAACCGGGGGGCAGAGAAGCGTATGTATGAGGAATACTGCTGATTTACGGAAGGATATTCCCCGTTAATACTGGAATGGCATCTACGCTATATAGCCGGAAGGCAACCATAACAACAACAATAATAATAATTGGTGCATGGGTTTCCTTTTGTTTCCGAGGTTTTCTTCTTTCGGGAAAGTTATGAGTGATCCATGTTGAAGATCATGCTGCACATTGTCGGATGGCAAGAGAAATAAGAATAATAATAATAATAATAATAATAATAATAATGTAAAGCGTCGTGGGGGGGAGGCATGGTGGGTCGATGGCAAGGAAGGGGTTGGTGAAGGAACGCCTGCTCCAAATCGTCTCGGTGACCACCCAGGTTGCCATTTCGAGGAGGGTGTCGCGGTTCAAGCTCCAGCTCAGGGACCGCCAAGAAAGAAGAAGGAACAGGGGGGGGGGGGGCGACAGACCCACACCGATGGCGTGGGGATGGGGCTTGGATGCAGCTTAGGAATTAGGAAATGAACGTAACGAGAAGGAAGGAGCAAGGACAGAGATGAAGTAGACAAGCCGAAAGTTGGTACTCGTACAGAAGGGAGGTATACTTGGTGCGTGGGGTTCCTTTTGTTTCAGAGGTTTTCTTCTTTCGGGAAAGTTGTGAGTGTGATCAATGTTGAAGATCATGCAGTGCGTTGTCGGATGGCAAGAGAAGTAATAATGTAAAGGTGTGATCAAGACGCCTGACTACCAACATCGCCCGTGCTTATGAAATTCTTACGAACATTTCGCGAGGTAATGGCATCTATCTGTGTGGGTAATTTTGCCACAAAAGAGGGGGTAATATATCGCCCCACAGCTGGCAGTCGACGCTATATAAGTATACTGCTTTCGCGCGCCTTGCCCACCAGCGCAGCCGTCGTGGGCGGGTCCCTTGCTGCGCAGATCGCAACGCCTTGCCCCATTTTCTTGAAGGAGTGGGCTGACATGTATGTGACTCCGCGGGAGGCTGATACCAGCTCACCATGGCGCGCAGGTGCCACGCCTATAAATTATAAACTGCTGCGCTTTGCAAGGTCAACGAGGAAGGGCATGAACGGGACGAAGCTCTCGCGTACACCTACAGACTGCTTGGAGTCCGTGGCTAGCCGATCCGTTACCGCCCTCTCCTTGTCCTATGGGTATTATAAATATAGACGCAGCGATATTTTACAGCGCAACAAAACGTCCAAATGTGGCAGTCACCGGAGCTTCCCGGGGCTATGGCCGTAGGCCCACAAGAGGGAGCTTATGCAGAGGTTTCTTATTGGAACGCGTGGCGTATTTGTAGGGAGCAGGGGGCATTACGTAGTTACGGCGGTCCAGACCAAAGACCAAACATACTTACAGTAAGTCTTACTGGTATGATACAAGCAGGTACAGACGTACCGGTACCAACGTGACCTCGCCGTAATCCTAGGTGTTAACCAATCCAGGCCCCTATTTCCAACCATACACCATATATATGATGACCGAATTCTGGATTCCTCTCAGAAGAAAAGCACTATTACCGGGGGCCATATTAAATAGGAACTACGATAGAGATAAAAACCTATATTTATCTATTTTTACTATTATTGATAATAGTATTTGGTCCTATTTACTATGGTCCCCCGTAGTACGAGTAACTACGAGTACTACTCTACTTGTTGGTGCTGTGAAGAAGAGTTGACCAAACCCGACCAAGGGAATGGGGCAGGGGGGAAAACATAGAGTAGGTTTAGCAATCTGGGAGAACGCTTTAGGGGTGTTTTTGGCTTGAAAATTGCGTAGAGCGGTCTGCAATTCGGAATCGTCGTCCGCAATTAAGAAATTTCCTGGTTCAATGCAAACGCGGCGCAGCCGCGTTTATGGGCAGTGGCCCGTTTTGGTTTTGATTTGGGGTTAGGGTTAGGGTCAGGGTTGGGTTAGGTTGGGTCTTCGCCCGCGTGCCTTGATAAAGACCCTTCTCCCAGAATGTGATGGGGCCTCGAAACAGGAGGAGTGTATAAGGGAAACTGCGGCGGACTATAATAGGAAGAATACGACAGATAGGGTATACCAAGGCACCAGACCGACCAGTAAGTGGAACACATGTCTATGCTACTCGTGCCACCAACTAACTGCTGAAGCTGGTTCGAACGTGATCTTCCTTTTTTTTCTTTTTTTTTTTTGCGCTTTGAACCTGCTCCGTGATTTCTCATTATTATTGCCTTTTTATCTTTCTCACTTCTTATGAAAGGAGTCTTATCTTGTGACGTAGGTGGATGGTTAGCCTCCTTTCTTTGTTTCTCTCCGGGGGTGGGGCATGGTTAACGAAAGCGGGGCGGAGACGGTAGGCAGGGTACATACTAATAGCAAGGTGCCAGACCGACCGGTAGAATCTGTCTATGCTTTTTATTTTCGCCCCGGAGAGCGAGAGGAAACCCCTGCCCACACTTATTTCTCAAGTTTTCGTGTACCGGTTCGAACCCGGTTCGTTTCTTCCACCTTAGTCGGGCCTGTCTGTGACCGTCATTAAAGTGTGGTTTACTCCAAGGATGTAGGCACCTGAGTCTAGATATTACCTCTCCCGACTCACTGATCAGGTAGTCTAAGTGTGGGATTCGAACCCACTAAAACCCCTCATAGTCTCCCCAGCTTGGCTCAGTGCACGAGTCACGCTACCCGTCTGAGCGTTGGTCCGCAATCTGTCTACCAGGTATGCTATATCTCTGTTTACTGCATAAAAATGTAGCATCTCCGATGTTGCGTACTTTTGTGACCACAAATAACTTGTGTTTCTCTAGGATTGAAGAATCGGCACTGCCACTGGTTGGTTGAGCTGGATGTCCACAGGTAGGTAAAAAAAACGGTTTAATGTGAAGAACACACAGCAGCAGTAGTACTCGTACCACAAACTGCGGCTGCCTGGAGAGGACGCGTAGTTTTTTTTTTCCCTTGGTGCGGTTTGCCTGAGTTATTCCCTTGGTTCTTATGAATATTACTCTGTTCATTTGTCGTGGTATTGTTTCTTCCGCTCGTTCTGTATTGTCTGCCACATCCCCTTTAGGGAGGCACGACACTTTTTTGTTTATTTTTCCTGTTTTCTTTCCGTTTAATCTTCCGACTTGTCTTTTTTGTTTCTTTCGCTTGCTCTCATTCACATACTGTGTACCAGGTATATGTTTTGCCTGTCTGTGTCGTATCCAGTACGGTGGCAGGGCATTGCATTGCCTACTCTGCTTACTGCATAGTAGCAGTGCAGTATCTCTGTGTAGAGTAGTTTTGTGACCACTGAGCTTGTCGTATCTCTCTCTAGGATTGAAGAATCGGCACGGACTCTGGTTGTGCTGGATGTCGACGGGTAGAAAGAGCGTCCCCAAAAAACAGCCACAAACGTTGTCCCCGTAAATGTACGTCCATATCGGACCGTTTGGAGTGCATAATCGCCACCTTCTCTCTGCACTTGTTGCGATGCTTCCGACACAGGCGGTTCAAAAAGGACTCCGTCGACACTGGCAACGACAACAAGCACCGAGACTGGCGCAACGGCCGACGAGCGGAAGGTACGCACAATCTGTAAAGTTGCGGAGTAATTATAGCTACGAGCTAGTTACCAGTAGTACCACTCCACGTATTCCAGTACCCTATGATACGATATACTACGAGTACTCTTATTTCGCCTACTGATAATCTTACCGTATATTATCGTAGATCTGGGAGATCGGAATACTACGTATGCATACAGGCGGTTCGTCTACAGCAGTATCGTACTTGGTACATTATAACACCCCCCCCCGCGATTCGTACTTCAGAAACAAAGTATCCAAATAGTCGTTTTGGACTTGTGCACGTTCAGGTCTGAGCGATGCCAGCGGCAACATATGTTTACTCTAAGTCCCTCGCAGTACAACTCACTGGTTGTTGCCCAACCCATTACCCCCCCCCCCCTTGTCGGGATTATTAGCGTTTGAACACTGCCCAGCTCATTTAAAGCCGCCCCCTGCTACCTCAAACTGTATGTAAAAGCTTCTTGCTACTCTCAACTGTGACACGTTCTTGAGGCATAGTCAGCTGCAATGTGGATGGTGTCCCAAAGAGCAGAAACGAAACAAAACAAAAACGTTTGCTTCAGAAGAACATTTTGACGAATTACGTTCCAATCCGTATGCCATGTTCGTTCTTGTCTGATGTATAAATATCAGAGTTCGCATTCTTATCATTTGCATCCCTATGGTATCATGGTATCAATTGACAGTGACTGATACTATAATAGCAGACTAGACCACCTTACCATACGTGGCAACATAGATAGTATCTCTGTGGCGTAGCTTTGTGACCACAGAACTTGTACTTCTTCTATCAATATTAATAGTAGAATTGAAGAATCGGCACTACCACTGGTTGGTTGTGCTGGATGTCCACAGCTAGAAAAAACGGTTTTATGTGAAGAACACACACAGCTTGCTAGTCAAGCCATCGTAGATTCCAACTTTTGACAGTCGTACGCCGACTTTCTTTTATCCATGCTTGGACAAGAAAACTAAATTGTTTTTCCCATCAGTGTAGAAGGTTAGGTCTTCCATGCTGTACAGATATTTCAAGGAAACTGAAAAAACGTTTACCGTTGGGTATTCTACGGTGCCGAGGAAACCATGTTTTCGAAAGTGTTTGGCCATTTCCCAGCTATCATATTAATCTTGACCAGGCATCACGATGCTTTGCAGACATTTACTCTTCCGCTCCCAAAGTGCCCTTTGTTCGTCAATGCCTGAAACCCTTTTACTTTTCTTGGGAACCCTACAAGTACATATCCCCTTCTTTTGGCAAGTTGATTACCTTGTCTTGCTTGATGTTGACCTTGTCTTATCTCTCGTTCTTGCAGTCGGTTGTTGACTGGTACATCTTTGTCAAAGTTGTTGACCAGCTCACGGAGTGTGGCTCTCCTCAATCCTCTTAGTTGGCTCAGGCTGCGATGCCTGTTGTTGCTCTTGGCTTGGTTGGTGTCCATAATGGTGATAGCCCTCCTTGCCGATATTATATATATGTTGACGCTGTTGATGTTGGTGTTTTTTTGGGTGATTTTGTGTCTTGACGGTGATGTGGCATTGATTGATAGTGTTGATCCTTCGTGCCGTATCAAAGTTTGCCGTGTTCCGAACAGATTTCGGAAAGTTATTTTTTGTTGTAGAAATTTCCATGATATATAATATAGGGTAAAAGCCTAAATCAGGTACGCCTGTTGCATTTGAGCCAAAAATAGGTGATACTGAAACCAAGTAAAATGCACAAGCCACGAGCGGTGTTTTAGTCCGTAAGAAATCACAAAAAAAATGCTCCTCAACAGTGAGCGTGTGGCCTCCAAAATCGGTTTTGTTTTTGTTTTCTTGAGGGTATCGGTACCACGGGCTCCACTTGGACGTGTGCAGAGTCACCAGGCTTCGTTTGTTTCGTCACGGCGGGCGCGCCAAGAGTATTTATTCTGCCGCCCCCTCCCCCGTTGCCAGCTTTGAAGCCTCTTGACCATCCTCCCGGAATCGCTTGCTCGGCACGAAGTAATTTTAACGTACGAAAACTAAGCCCACTTCGACGCGGGGTGTGGCAGACGAACTGCCGTCTGTCCCCACGGTGCTGTACTATGACTCCTGTGCCCTGTGACCGAAAATAACAACAGCGGTACACATGTACACACCATAACAGCTGAAACACATTGTACACCGCAAAGAAGAAAACGTGACGTCAGCACACGTATTTATGCCTACAGCTGACAGTAGATACGTACGAGGTACGTAGAGAGTTCATAGTTTGGACGTGGGAACTGCAACCGAGGGGCCGGAGACAGACCGCATACGCGTACGAAGAAAAAAACAGTGTACTTATGGCCTCTCTGACTGGCTCAAAACCAAGCAAAAACAGTGCTAGACAAAGGCCTTGCAGACAAATCCATATGTACCTGGCCAGTTTAAGCCCAAAAAGCAGGCACGATGTGAGGGTGTGTCTTAATCCCCCCCCAGAGAGCATTGGAACGAGCGGAACGGAGCGAGGCTGTTCGTGGTCATTCGTTCCGTTCCTATGTAAAAAAACGTGTTTGTGTCCATGCAGAATCCTGGGCCCCGCCAGCCGATTCGACACGAACGGTATCTTTTGCACATGCCACGGCAAATTGTTGTCCACGTCCATGTTCGGTGGTGTCCATCTACATCAAATAATCTGCTACTTGTTCCCGTTCGGTCGGGCCGTTCGGTCCTCCCAAACAAGAAAAAGGGGTGCAACACTTCTTCTTCCTCTTCCTATTAATAGATATACTGCTTTTCTCGGGCTGCACTGAATCTATTCGTTTCCCATAGCCAATCAACACCAATAATTCAAGCGGCAAATATTTGGCAAATATTTTCCCATTCGGTTCGTTCCATGCTCTGTGGGGGGGGTTATAAGACACACACCCTGAGGCTGGCCAATGGCAGGGCTCCTGGCGTGTGTTTTTTCGTTTTCTTTTAGTGTGTGTACTTATTTTTGGTCCGACATGGACTACTGCTGTTGTTGTATGTACACCCTAAAACCCAAAAATATAAACAATACGCTGTTTTGAGTGATCAACGTTGAAGCTCATGCTGCACATTGTCGGATGGCAAGCATACTATTAATAACAACAATATCACGCGCCTGGCAGCTATTTCTATTAAAGGGCCCGTCCGGCAAATAAAAAAAACAGGTACTTGCGTCTTTTTAAAATAGGAGTTTTCGTGTTTTTTTCAAAAGCAACACTATTTCTGATACAATAACAACCTACGTATCACGACTCCGTACCGAACATGGCCTAGCTCCATTTCTAGGCCTCAGGCGATCTCCCGACCAAGGTATAAGGTGCTCGTTGGGCTCTCTAGGAGGTAGTGGGACCCTTGGATCTTCAAGGGAGGGCAGGCATTGCTGCCTTTGCATCACGAAACCGAAATTGCTCAGCAGCAAGAATGCATTGCTGACAATTCCGTAGCTCCTGTCTGGTACCTGGTATCTACACTCTGCTGTGGCTGCGTAAGATTCTACGGACGGTCGAACTAGGAGCCCAGGTCCGCCTAATAGTGCTCAGCGTTGTCGAGGAAATCCAAGTTGAATCACTACTATTAATATCAGCAGCCTGAGAAACTTCCATTTTTCAACTCCGTCTACGGGTAGCAGCAGGGGTATGGAGAGTTGTGTTTTAGTGCGAGAAAGAGTAAGAGTAAGAGGCACTTTTGGTGATGAAGAAACGTCGGGTCAATCCGGCGCCTGACACAAAATGTAGTTCACCAGGTTATACCTAAGCTCTCTGAAACTTCCATGAGGGAGATGGTCTGAGCATTACAACTGGAGAAAGGTCTCGTTTTAGGTAGGGAGTCGTGAAAGCTCGAAATGATAACAGAAATAGAAATAGTGTCGTAACTGAAAATAAAAAATCAAAGATCTGTTTTTTCACAAGACTGCAGTGCTCCTAGGTTTTTGCCCGAAAGGGCCCTTAACCCTTAGTAGCCGTTATCCGTGAAGTGCAGCCTGAATTACAGCCACCTCACAGCTCTGCCGTAACAATTTGGGGTTCGAATAATATATTATTAGGTTCGAATGCCTCATCGCCGCTTTGGATCGTTTTTTCGTTTTTCCCCCTGTTTGGTGTGGAAATTTGTTTGAAAACGACTCAGGAACACGCACGTATGATATTACGGGGGACCATAGTAAATAGGACCAAATATTGTTAGTGAAAATACCAAAATATATAGGTTTTTGTGTGGACCGTAGGTCCTATTTAATGTGGTCCCCCGAATTAGGAGATAGGAATACTGCTGATTTACGGAAGGATATTCGGATTCTATTGGAATGGCATCTACGCTATGTTGTCGGAAGGCAAGCATAATAATAATGATACACGCATACACCTGAAAATCACGGTATACGCGTATAGACTTCCAGCCAAAGGTGGGGAGTGAAGGAAGTTTAGGGGATGTGACCGACGGGGAAATTGGAAACTATACAGACAATAGTGGTCCTATTATAAGGCATACCTGGTACTTTATCAGGCGAGTACGGCTATAAGGAGACCAAAACTTGCTTGACACGACTATTAATAGGAGCTTGTACAAAGCGAACTGCTCTGTGTAGATGCTACAAGTAGTGCCTGTGCATGGCGGGCGATCGCCGTACGTTTTCAGACGACTCCGGCACTTCAAGAGGGGCACCCTGAGGCACCCCGCCCCTCCCCTCTCCACACAAGCAGTCCACTGTTTTCTCAACTGTTTTTGCAGCTCTCCCTGCGATATATGGTTCTTCAGATATTTCGGTGATCTATGGCCAGTTGGGAGAGTACGCTGAAGCCAGCAGCAACGACGAGACGCCATGCGCCCCCCGCCCCTCCCGTTCAAAGGATCCCTCCTCCCACGCAAAACCCACTACGTAACATAATCATGACCCCCTTTCTCCCTTCCCCCCGTTCAAAGCCATCTCTTCCTGAGCCGCCTTTACCCCACCCATGAAATATGATCTAGTATGAAGTACAGAAATCGGGGAGTTTGGTATGGCCCGCGTGCGGTTCCAGTGTTACGAGAAGAAATATATCATAGCATTACAGTAGTCTCTTTTCTCACTACGTGCCGCGTTTAGGTCTTTAGGTCACTCGGACGAGTGGCTCTGTACCTAACTCAAAACTGGATTTTAAAGCAATTTGATGCCGCAACGTAACATAAAATCCAACGGTGCCCGGTGGATACCGCGAAATCAAAATAATAAAACCTTGTGCCTGCAAATATGTAGGATAGTCATTCGGCCGAGTGGCCCTGCGCGGTTGCAAAGTAAAACAAGGGCCTTACAGTGACCCCCCCCTACCGTAGCAGCAGCCTTAAACCAAAAGCACCAAAAGCACCAAAAGCACAAAAATAGCTTTCCTGTGGGCATATGCCTAGAGAAGAGGTCGGCCTAGCAAGTGGACGTCAAAGGTGCATCGCAGAGCAAAACGTCTTCGCACATCATGTTCCGAGATGGTTACGTAGGGCGATACTGATCGTATTAATAGCATACATATTGTAGCAGTGTCCGGCGTTCTTCATGATATGGAAGGAATTTTGTACCCAGGTACAGCAATGTGATGCTAAAACAAATGACGAAGGTCTGAATAACGTAGCGGGAATCCTTGCATCATTGTATATATGTCCACAGCTGCCCTCGTACCGCAGATTATCCCGATGTAACGCTGTTGAGCTGGACGTCAAGCTCGCGAGAAACATCATGGCCTGGGAACACGAAAGAACACACGTTCTCTCGGAGCTGCAAACCTGAACGTTGCACTCTGTAAGGGTGTCGTGTGCGCTACACGGCTGAATATTATCTATAGAAGGCGATACGCCCTAAATAGACATGGTATCTATATAAGGCGATACGCCCTTCACAGATGCGGTCCCTATATAATAAGGCGATACACCGTACGATAGACAGATGCGGTACCTATTCAAGACGATACGCCTTACCGGTACCTATAAAAAAAGGTAATGCGCCTTATCTAGGTGATATTCGGTTATTGGGCGGGTACGACTATACGGCGACTCCAAGCCGCTTGCCACTAGGTCGCCTTCTAGTGTGCTGGCGTTTCCGAAAAAAGTGCGCAAAACCAATTCACGTTCCCGCGAGGGGCCAATAAGGTTTTAGTACCCAAAATGGGCTATACACCTCCGGATTATATGTATTTACCGCGCTTTTTCTGCAATTTACAAACGCGGGGTTTTGTTTGCGTACCACTTTCTCTCTTTTCAAGTCGTTGGTATGTTTAGGCGCAACGCCTATAGACTGTACGTGCGCATACTCGACAACATATCCCTGAGAGATCCTCTGTGGCCTAAACCTGGTACCTTTCTGGCTTTCTGGCGACAAATGAACGACCCGTCGTGCACACGGGCTGTTGGGGCTGTCAACCAGGTCGCCTCGGCTGCCAACAACCATACCATACCTGAAGAGGCCTGCGTAGTGTTGGGGTTCGAAACGAAACGTGATTAATAGACGACCAGTCGTTCACACGGGCTGTTGGAGCTGTCAGCCAGGTCACCTGGACTGTCAACAACCATGTTATACCTGAAGAGGCCTGCGTAGTGTCGGGGCTCGAAATGAAACGTATTTCGGTATGATAAGCCGACTTTTTTCAAAAACGACATTACTTATCGACATCGAATCAAAGCTCTAAAATGTCGACGAACTACATATAGCCATATAGCCATAATTGACGCGAAAACCGGCGCACACTGCCCACAACTCACGAATGACTGGCCCGTTTGTCTTATTTTTCATTTTTTCGACACTAATGGAGTATCTGTAACTATCTGTAGCGTTCTTCGTTTTTCTCTAGGATGCAGAATTAGTACGAACACCACAACAATTGAGACGTGTATCGCCGTGTGCCGCAACCATTTCAGTCTAAAGAAATCTCACCGTTTTCCTCGCAGTTTTCGTATACCATTTTGGACGAAAATGTAAGGACCGTTTAGACCTCTTATTTATACCCCGACGGTCCTTACAGGCCCGTCCAAAGTAAGTTTACCGTTGTCTTCCACCACGAACGGTCCTTTTTTGTATAAGCTGGATATAGGTGGCGGTCTAGACTTGACATACTAGTTTTAGTGTCCCGGATGACGGTCTAGGCATGTGACGGGTGACGCATATACTGTCGTCTAATGGCGTATTTTGTTGGCTAGAGTGTACCTAATATTTATTTACTGAGGAAGCTTCTATGTAAACCTCTCCCAAGAGCGTGCTTACTCCCTTTTGATTGGAATTGCGCTAGCTGTACTTACAGTAGTTCCCAGTAGATGAATGATCTACGCCATCGGTTTCGTTTCAAGTTTGCCTGTATATGCCTATGTACTGTAGCACGTTTCAATTTTCTTGCCGGGCCTGACATGCCCGTGGTTCATGAATGAGTAGGCGTTACGTTTTCCTGTTGGACATGGGAATACGTAACCACCATATTTGGCTTCGTTATTTCGCCTTGCCCTGTAATATCACGTTCCGTGTCGCACCCCCGCCCCCCCTTTTTCCAGGCACCCTTCGCCCCGCACGACGCGGCACCGGGGCATGTCGATCTATTGAAGGGCCAGACCCTCGACGTTTTACTGGAGGGTTTGGTCAAGGAAGCGTACGCAAACGTCAACTCCAACGTTAGCGCTAACGGCAATGATAAGAAGGTGGATGGTAACGCCAACGCTAGCACCAAAGCTAACGCAGATGGTAACGCTAAAGCTAACGCTAACAACAACGCCAATGTTAAGGCTAATGCTAAGACTGCTGCGGTCGTGGCGGATGCCGAGGCGGGAGGGGGGTGTGTTCCTGACGCGGGGATCACCGCCCACGCGGAAGAAGTTGGCGGTGGCCCTCCCAAGTCGCAGGTGGTGGGGGACAGTGTCAACCTAGACGCCAGGGTGTCTTCGACAGACGCCGCTCCTCAGGCCGAAGCTACGGTGGACCAGCCCACCCTGGCCGGCGTACAGGAGGAGGTTCGTGCCCTCATGGGTATGGTGCATGCCTGCCAGGCGCAGGTGGGATCGTTGGGCTCATCCCTTGGCGTGCTCGCGGTCAAGTCTACGGCTATCAACGACATGGCTGTAGACGACGTGGGGCGGAAGGAGGAGGCGGACAAGGTGACGGGTTTTTCGGCCCCGGTGGGTGAAGCGCCTCCGACAGAGGCATCACGTACACCTGCCCGCGTCGACGGGCGATCCGATCTTGAGGTGAAGGTTGCGGCGGTGGTGGAGGCAGGGGCGGCGGCAGGCGCGACGGCTGGAAGGCTGGAGGGGGCCAAGACAGGGGAAGCAGTAGGGGCAAAGGCAGGGGCTGCGGCGGCAACCGCAGTGTTCGCTAAGGTGGCGGCGGTGGAGAGGAGAGCGGTGGCGGCTGAGACTAGGCTAGAAGTGGCCGAGGCACGAGCAGCGGCGGCGGAAGAAGCCGTGGCGACGGTAACGGCAGAAGCTACGACAAAGGCTACTGCAGCAGCAGCGATGGCTACGGCGGAGGTTACGGCGGCGGCTGCTGCAGCAGCGGAAGCAGCAGCGGAGGCAGCAGCGGCGGCGGCGGAGGAAGGTAAGCTGATGAGAAGAACCGTCGAGGACACTCACAGAGCGGAGAAGCGCTCGCTCAGCTGCCACATGCTGGCAGGCATCTTGCGCCGCCGGTGCAACCGCGATAAGTTCGTGGTTCTTATGGCATTTAGGTGCGCCGCTTCGGCAGCACGTACGACGGAGGCAAGTGAAACGAGCAATGAGGATGCCAACCGCGCGAGGGTGGAGGCGGAGGAGAAGGCGGCAAAGGCCGAAGCGGAGGTGGAGGCTTTGGGACGGAAGCTTTGGGATGCTGTTGATGAGAGGGTAGCGGAGACGACGTCTTTCCTCAAGGAACAACTCAGGGAGGCCAACATAAAGCTCGCCGCGGCAAACCCACTGGCAGTTAGCCGTCTCCCAGACAATCGAACTGCCGCGGCGGAGCACTCTAACGATTTCGGGGGGGTGGAGGAGGAGAAAGTGGAGGAGAGCGCGACGTCTTCGGTTCGGGCCAACCGTGCTAGCCCTGCCGCCGCTGCCGCCGAGTATGCCTACGCCGCCCGCGTTGCCTCCATCGCTACCAACTCTACCATCGCTACGGACGCCGGGAATGGAGCACCCCCGCCGAGGGGAAACGTTCAAGTCCACTTCCAGGCAGCGGCTGACGATGTCGGGTGAGCAGTGTCGGCAATCAACAAGTGGGCTTGTTTCGATTTTAGATCGTTTTGGTATCCCCGCGATTGGTTAACCCTTTTGTGAGTTGATTGAAGTCTGGCTACCAAACCTACCGTATGCCAGGAGCCGTCTCATCGGTTGCCTACTAGTAGTTGTGGGCGCGTACGTAACAGTACTTTTATTATCCTGTAACCATGTTATCATGTTATCACGTTGCTTTGTACATACCTCGGACCCACTCCCTGCTTCCTTACGCCCTTCGGCGTTTTTGCTTGGTATGACCGATGCTGTCTTGTCACTTTCCCGACAATTCTTCCCCTCTGCCCCGAAAGGTTTAGTCATTATTCGATAGCAAAGAGGCTATTATGGCATACCAAAAGACATACTGTACTTGAGACTAAAACCCGTACCAGGTACAATTTACTTGCACGCTAAAGCCTATTCTCTTTTTGGTTGATAGAGTTTATGATATGCAATCTGAAATCGACACACTACGTTTATATGACGTTTTTAATACCATACTAAAACCCATACAGCTAATTAAATCAATGTAATCACGGCCTTCAACTCTAATGCTAATATGGATAATTACCGCCACTGCTGGTGATGGAGATGACTGCTATTACTGCTATTACTGCTATTACTACTACTACTACTACTACTACTACTACTACTACTACTACTACTACTACTACTACTACTACTACTACTACTACTACTACTACTACTACTACTACTACTACTATTACGGCGCGGGGGACGGGTGTAGTCATTTGACGCCGGCCTTAGTCATTTGAACATATGACTACGTATCTCTTGCGAGATGGAGCACCGTTCTTATTCCTAAAAAAGACATCTCCAGCATATGGGATATCATCACGTTTTCCCCATATAATTGATAATGTTGTTTTGCTTAGTTATCCCTGCGGAGTTTCTCGTGGTTCGTCCTTTTACCGGGCGGGAAGGTCAGGGGGGGGAAGGGCGCATGCTGTGTCGCCAGAGGAATAAAATGGTGTTTTGAAATAACGATTGCCTCGAATTGATTTTGTCGCCATGTTGGAATAAAACGGGATCGCGAAAATATGTAGCGAGCAATATCGTAATATCGTACGTACCGTGATCGCGAGTAGTAAAATACTATTGATTGCGTTCTATGAAAGCGTTTTATTTTCGAAAACGCTTCGAAAATGTCTCTACCGATTGAAAGTTGCACTTGCGCTGAGCTATGGGAGCTTCTAGAGAACCAAACGTTACGAAAAGTATATCTTATCATCTGATATAATTGGAAACGACATCGAAATGTATTTACTCGTATATATGTTCCAGTAGCTTAACTACAAAAAAACGTTGAATACCAATGAAGCACAAATAATTTGAAACAACACATGTATGAAAATAAAATTGAAAATATTCAAAAGTCAGGTGCTATACATGAACAGTCAAACTACTTACGATTTAGATATGGATAATGCCAGTAGTGCTGGTTGACGCTATGTACGGCTACGGCACGCCTTCTCCCTATTTTCCGACTATAATTCCCCCAGAAGCTAAAGACACTGAAGGCATTAACTAAAGAGAAACCTTATATCGTGTCGTTCAACCACTCTTTTAACAGTAGCTAACCCGAACCGCCCCCGCCCGCCCCCTCCTCTGCCTCTCCTCCCCCCTTCCTCCACCCCCTCCCTCTCCCTTCCTCTTCATTCTCTCTCCCCCCGCCGACGCTGTTTCAAAACACCCACACCAACAACAATACTGCTGTAACCTTTTCAGGGGCCAGAACCAGGCGACGTTCCAGAGCAACAGGCACTCCCCCTATGAAAGACCGGAGTTTGGGGTGGCGCTTATCTCCCCCCGCCACCTTGTGGTAAATACGTTTCCGGAATACACCCAGGAGCCGTTCGCGCCGGACATGCCGGTCCAAGGTAACTAGGCAACTAGGGGAGGAGAGGGGAGGGGGTACGTTGGCTCCTTCCACATAGTGCCATTAGTTTGGCTGTGCTGTGCGCTTGAGGGGGGGTATATAAACATATACCAAGTAGGGGAGAGGGTACTATCTGTCTCTGCGTTTCCCTCTGATATTTTTGGGCACGACACACAGATCGTCGTTCGGCACCCCCCCTTCCTCCTCCTTTTCCCATCAGATCACCCATCTCGTACTGTTGACGACCCCCCTCCTCCTCCTCCTTCCCCCTCTCCCTAAAAATCCATTTAACGACCCCCGCCTTCCATCTCTCTTCCAGACCATTCATCGCGAACTAACACCCAATTTTTCTATTTGAGAATGGCTTTTCCGACGAGAACGAGTGGCTGTTGTGTTTTACGAGATACATCTCTTTCATAGTCTATTTTTTTACCGTCAAATATACCAGGTAGTCATTTGGGACAGCTGTGGGTCACACCAGTAAAAATCCGAATAAACTTTGGCAGTCTTGGAGATATCGATTATCCAAGAAATCGGTATTTATGGGGGAGGGAGGCGCATTACTTATATCCTCTGTTTTACGCGCCTTTTAAGCAACTGTTTTATTTTATTTAGTGGAACCCACACCTGTCATCGATGCTTACATATTATTGGTTCAATTTTGACTTACGTGGAAAAGACTTATCATAAATAAACTACAAGCAATCATACCGATTGCCCTTCGAATCAGAAAAGCCATTTTCATTTGGGAAACTCAGCTGTTTACTGTTGACGAGCCGCCCCCTCCACCCCGTGTCCTCTCTGTGGGCTTCAAACACAGGTCGTGCTGTACCCTCCCTCCCCATCCTTCCCTCTTTCTCCCAGGTCATCCGTCGCTGACTGTCAACGACCCTCCCCCCTCCCCCTCCTTCCCGTATACTGGTATAATACTTTCTGACGCAGGAGCGGTGGGCGCTGCTCGTGTTTTGACTGCTGGGGTATCCACTGAGAGTATGCCCGAGCAGGACATCGACACCGACGCCTGCATCCGGACGTACCTCGAGGACGTACGGGGGGGTGATGATGCCGGCAGCTACAGTGGCGTCCGCGTTCCCAATACGATGCTGGAGGCGGCCGAGAATGCGGGGGTGAACGTGTGGGCGCTTGAGGCGGACGGCGCGGAGATTGGTGTTGGAGGTACGGGACGGGGTGTTGAAGTCGGAAGGGGCAGTCTTGTAGTTTACCGGTAGTGTTTTCATACCTGTGTACCAGTGAGATAGCGAGTGTTTTGTGTTAGTGTTAGTATAGTATACTATTAATAAGTAGTATTTGCGTAGAGCCGGGGTAGGGTAGACATTGGGGTCGTACATTAAACCTCACATACACGTTTATGGCAGACTAGTACTAAGAACTAATAAAACTATACCTGGTAATTAATAGACTCCTCACCTGTGAATCTTAATGTTGCCAGTACAGCAGTACACGGGGAATATGTGCTAGATGATGCAGGCCGTACGGGTCCCACCCACCAACATGAGCTAATTCACACTGGTTTAAAATCAAGAATAGATAGATGTATCTGCCTTCAAACATCTAGATGATGAAATGGGAATGATCTGTCCAAGGTGTGCAAATTCTGCTATTTATAGTGAATACCTGGTAGCCCCCATACCTGATGGTCTTAACTTTGGCAGTAGGGCAGTATGTTTGACCAGATGCATGGTTCATATGCATGATATCGGTGGATACATGCCTAGCCCGTGGCGTTGATTGTGTATCGTCCTTGGCTTACAGTAAGTAGCTTTAGAGTAGGCTATGATACATGCAATGTGATGTCTCTCACAACGGTACTTGTTTCGTGAGGAATGCGCTAAGTACAGAGCAAAGACCCTCAAGTGAGGAATGGCCAATTAATCTTTTGTGTTCTAGCATACCTGGCATACACGTGCTACCCCTACCGCCGCATGTGTCTTTTGCGTGTTGCCGAATGCCTATTGCCTACTGCCTATTGCCTACTTTTCATTTTGTCGTCCGGCAACGTGGAGTTTTTAGTGCAGTACATAGGACTGCTATTAATAGTATTGTATGTTTTTCGCCATCCGGAAATGTGCAGTGCCTTCCCCCCTTTTTTAACTTCCCTATTTCTTCTACTTTCCTCCCTTCCCCCCTTCCTGTGAATTATACAGTATCAATCTACTGTAGAGCATCTGTCGATCTATCAATATATCAATACCTATTTGTCTATAGTATCTATCCATCTATCAATCTGTACATTATACCAGGTATGTCGTATCTATTACCGGTAAAGTGCAGTGAAATAGCAATAATATAGAACCACTTAATTAGATCTCACTCTCTGCGCGTGCTCGGTTGGTACATCCCTGGCCTCTCAGAGCTCCCACTTCGAAACCGCCTCCGTTCATTACTTTTTTCCGGACCCTTCCTACGGGTCTTTGTTTTCTCCCTTTCTCTAGGCACACTCGGTCCTTTCTTCTTTTTTCTTCTTTAGTGTCGTGTGCGTGCGTGTACTCCGAGTACGACACCGCGGGTGAGCCCGGCGCCGTCGCGGGTGTCGGTGGGTGCTGGCGGGTAGAGGGGGGGTTGCAAGGAGCGCGGTCGCCGCTTTCGTGCCTAGGCGTCGCGTGTGCCTCGAGACACGAGGGATGCATGAATGGGCTCCGTCTGGCCTCCATTTGTGGTTTTTGATAGGGTACGTACGAGTTATAAGGGTCGTTCGGCGTTGCAAGATAATATTCAAGCGGTGCTTATTTTTGCGACCGGGCTGAAAATCACAGAGGGAGGTACCTAGTCTGAATAACAACATTGTCGAGTTGGCGAACGACGGCCACATAGTGAGCACCGGGCTTAACCCGAGGCGGGCGACGGGGTTCACTGTGGCAGAGAGTAAGGAAAACTTTACCCGGACCGAATTGGTGAAGAGGTGGTCGCGAGAGGGGCGGGCGGCGTACGATGCTGAGAGAAGCTCTGCTGTACGTTTTTTTTGTTGACCGGTCCAAGGTGTTCCAATCAGACAGAAAATCATTTCATGAGGGGACGGGGATCTTTTTTCCCCCCAATTTTTTCGGTTTTCGGTTTCATTTTCATTGTTTTTGCGGTGCTGCTGTGCCGTGCTGGGCTTTCTCTTTCGTAATATATACCAGTACATACAGCAAGCATATCAAAAGAGGAAAAGGATTGCCCTACCTCGGGTATGTACGTACGTACGGCATGTGAGCGAGCGTAAAGGGCGACGTACGTCCGGCAACCGCCCGCGACGCGAAGCGTATGTGGTGTCCGAACTGTTTTCTCCTGAATCATGGCGGCAGGACTCTTGGCATTATCAAGTCCCCAGTTTGCAACTACGATCGATCATGAAAAAACTATGTTTAATCATGGACCTCCTGTCTGCTTGGCATAGTAATTTGATGTTTGTTTTCCTTCCTGAGCGAGCGTAGCGGGCGGCGTAGGCCGCCCGCGGAGCGGAGCGCCCTTGCTTATACATACGTAGTTCGTGTCTATCTGCGGTAGTCTAAATTATTTATCCATCTCCCAATATATCTAGAAGTATTAGAATATTTCTCCATCTCTGATTAGTCTGTAAATATATCTGGAATGTATGGATTGTATTGCACCTCGTAGTGTTTATCTATCTGTAATGTGCGGTGTCTTTTTCAGTTTTCCTTTTTTCGTTGCAGTTTTTGGTTTTCGCCCCCTCTCCTGCCTACTACTGTACCTGGTACATCTATCTGTCTATAGACTAGTTCAAGCTGAATCTGACACATCATTCAAGAGTTGGAAGTTCACGCCGTTTTTGAGGGATATGTAGACCCGGATATTTTATACGCGTGTTCTTTGACCCCCGGTCAACACATTAGCGGACGATGTTTTTTCTGTTTCTTCTTTTTCTGCTGCGTTTTGGTCGTGTTTTTATATTTATTGGAGCTTCAAGGAATCTATTAAAAGTATTCCCGTGTAAGGAAACGAAAAAAAAAGATGGTCAGCGGGTCGACAGGGGCTCACCAAACACGTGTGCAAGATTTTAGGCAGGATTTGAATCCGGCGTTAACATTATTTTTTTTCGTGCGTAAAACATGTGTTCTTTGCAATGTTGCCACGTAATTGCATAGTTTAAGTGTGGGATCGATTTTTGGCGTTGCCCTCTGCTTCATGCTGAGCTTACGCAGTTAGCCGAGTATTCGGCTACTTGCGCGAAATATGTAGCAGGTTTGATATTAAATAGTATGCATGCATACCATGACCCCGGCATGCCTTGGGATACCCG
The DNA here is from genome assembly GCA_031213475.1 of Nereocystis luetkeana. Classification (NCBI taxonomy): domain Eukaryota; class Phaeophyceae; order Laminariales; family Laminariaceae; genus Nereocystis; species Nereocystis luetkeana. The sequence goes on along the minus strand of JARUPZ010000009.1, from coordinate 1,013,931 downwards.
GAATTGACTCGTTCAGAAAAAAAGGTTTCTCCTAGGGAAGCGGCTGGCCATGATGACCGTTTTGAAGGCCTGTGCTTGGTGGGGATACATTTTCGCGGCTTTATAGCGCCAGTCCTAGATCCTCAACAAAATTAGCTGGTCATGCCACCCTCTTTCACTGATCATGGCGGCCATCATGATACCGAGTACATGCCATTATTAGAGTAGATTATGCAAGAGGCATTCGTAGCAAACAGATTTTGGATCGCTAAGCCCGAACCAGCTCGTATCTGTATATACATCTGCTGTATATCTGTGTAGCGGTACATCACTCATTATGTCTAAGTACCGGTATCTGACGAATTAGTCTATCTACGTGTATCTATTTCGCTCGAAAGGGATGTCGAGGGCGGAGATCGAGGACTACCCCGACTGGGCGCGGCTTGCGGGACTCTCCAGCAAGATGAACCGCAAACTAGACCTTGCCGCTTACGACGCTGCCTACGACAAGACCGACAGCACCGACAGCACCAACACCAACAGCAGCAACAACACAGAAGAGCAAAAGGAGGAGGCATTCACGGTGGCAGGCGGTGCCTCCGCCTCGGAAAGTCCGGGGTGGGTGGGGTGGGGCACGTCGGAGAGCGGTGGTCGCGCCGGGGCTGGAGCGGGCGTCTCCAGCAGGATAGACCTGATACTGGACGGACTATCCACTGTGGCAGGTGTAGCTCCCGTGTCCGAAAGTCCGGGGTGGGTGGGGTGGGGCACGTCGGAGGGCGATGCTCACGCAGGGGCTGAGGGTTGCAACGCCCCGCCCGGACTCGGCTCCCCCATTTATGGTGGCGGTGCTGGGTATAATGTCGACGCCCCCCCAGCTGCCCCCCGCGGTGCTGTCAACACCCCGCCCGGGCCCCTGCCCCCCTTTTTTGGCAGCGTTGTGTACGGTGCCGATTCCCCCTCTGGTGCGCCTGTGTACGCCCTTGGGGTAGAGTCGTTTGGGTGGGGTGATGGTGGTGGTGGCGGTGGTGGTGGTGGCGGTGGTGGTGATGCCGGTGGTGGCGGTGACGGTGGCGGTGGCGTAGGAGGCTGGGGAGGGGGTATGCGGGCTGCGAGGAGACGGATCAGGTCGCCTTTCGCGGGGGCAGCCTCGAGGGCGTCGACCAGTGACCGCCCCCCGTGGTAAGTGACGCCAACCGGGACTATTGTTTTCGTTGAGTCTAATTTGTTTTCGGTTTATTGTTATAGATGTTTCATATTAAAATATATGCTAATAATACCAGATACTATTTTTATATATATTTATGCCGCTGCTTTGAACATTGCTAGTGTTTCGTTTGCTAATTTCAATCTATTATCACTTGAACACTCTCTTTTCGGGAGTGCATGTACAAATATCAATATTTATTTTCATTTTATAGAGGTAAGAATATTTGGTTTACCATCCGACTACTGTATGTGATGGGCAGGGCGTATTCCATTCCCACATGAATCGAAGACTCCTGCAGACACCTTTACTGTAGCACTGCAACACTACAGCTGTAGCACTGTAGTATAGGTCTCTTTTCCTATCCCCATCCTGACGCCGTCCGCAACGACGGCCGTCCTTAATGGGGCTAGTATTATCGACTGTAAGTCGCCCATTGCCTAATATTTATTTGTTGGCCTGTTTTGGGTTACCGACTGCCTATTTGTTGTCTACTATAGGTAAGTCGCTGGCTACCATAGACATAACAGGTGGTTGCGTGCGGTTAATTTGAGGAGTCCGTGCCCTATGCCTGACTGTAGCCTTTGTGGCCCGACGTGTGTTCCATATTAATATTATAATAATTTCATTTGCCTTCCGGCAATGTGGGAGGGCATTCTTCGTTCAGCATGAAAAAGCTGACAAAATTCGTCGAGTACCACAAATCTCATCCATTCAAGTCTCCTTCCCTGCGTATGCTCAATTCAATACGCACTAACACCCTTGACGTATCGATAAACTAATTAGCCAGCTATTCATGGTTGGCTTTTACTTGGCCACCCAAGTATTAATAGTAACTACAGTAGTCGTTAAGCACAGCCCCAGCAGATGACAAAATTTGGTGCTGTTCTACGTATCTACCCCACAGGAAATAAAGCTTGCAGGGGAATCAGCTGTCGTGGCCAAGGAGCGTGTTTACTTGCGTGACGGTGAAGACAGCAGTGGCGGCGGCGGTGGTGGTGTTAACGTCGCGCACCCGCCTCTGCATTGCCTCCCCGCGGTCAGGAGACCCTTCCGTGCCCCACGCCGCTGAGTACGGTGGCAGTGTTTTGCCGAAGGGGGTATGACTGATTCGGGCTTATGGGGAGGATAATGGTGTTGATGGCGATGATGATGAGGAGGACCGTCATATTGGTACTTCCCACAGTATACCTCCACACCCACCCCCTGGGAAAAGGTTGATGGTTCTTTGAAAGGCGGTGACGGGCCCCACCTCGTAATGTCTCACGGATCAGGTGGGTGAGGCCATGCCCGTAAGTTTGGACGTCTCGCCGAAGAGTGAGGATAGACCATAGACCAGTCGTCGACGAGTGGACCACGAAACGGTCCTATTTGTTTTTTATAGGCGTATTGGATAGGTAAAGTGTACCGGGATTAATACAAACCCGCCACCGCAGGTTACCTCTGCGGGTATCCATCCGTGTACCCGTTTGCCTAGTTACCCCGGCTATTTGCGCATTACCCGACTCGGCTAACGGGCAGACCGTGGCAGGCATACCCGCCCGGTACCTGGGTTTAGTTTCGGCGGGGTGCAGCTCTACTGGCGACGTCTCGCGAGCGAGGTGGGTGATGCTATGCCCCTCCCCCACCCCCCCAACCCAAACATCTGCGTTTTGGGTATATAGCTTTGGCCGTTAGTCATGACAGTCAGTAAACCTTTATTATTTTTTCTGCCATTCATCCTTGCCAACTGTTGTCACGACGAGAGGAGGGGGAGGTAGTGCTGGACGGTGAACTACAAAAAAAATAGCAGAGCCCAAATATTGGGAGGGGGGAAAGGAGTCGAAACTTTATTTGGGAAAGGAGGGCGGGATGAAGGACAGCTTGCAACAAAATTAGACAACCAAATGGAGAGGGGGGGGGGTCATAATTTTGTTGAAGAGAATGGAAGGAGGGCCCCGGCCCCGGATAACAAATAAAAAGGATTACGAATATTAAAAAATGGGGTGTGGGGTCGGGCAAATTTGTCCAAAACAAAATCGTGAAGATCGGACGGCGAGAGGAGCAAAAAGGGCAGTAAGTGGCATACCATATCGAAGAAAGGCAATGAGGGGCGGGCGGGCGCTGCCGGGGGGGGGAGGGGTTACATATTTTTGTGGTCGATTGAAGGAGAGAGGAGGAAGATGGCGGTGGTGGGCAACGGGGGGTAAGAGGTGGATTGGTTTGGCTTGGCGAAGGGTGTGACGTGTGCACGTTTTACCAGCATTAGTTTCGCTCTTATTGGTATAATAAGGATCTAAATGCCGCTAAAAGCTCCACCAACCACCTTCCGTTTTCATTTTATGCCTTTCCGGAGTAAAAGAGGGGACGGCTGCGGCGGTGGTGATGGGGTTGTGCCGTCGGGTATTAGAGCACAAACGATCGTTTTATACTACTAATACTATACGAACAGAGTAAAATTGACACACGACAAAAACTTGAGATGTGGGAGCGTAGTGAGCTTAAGCTTCGTCTTTTTCTTGTCCTACGCCGAAAGATTAAAGAAAAAACAAGTCTTGGCCTTTTTAACTGCTGGTACATAGTGTCAACTCTGGCTTGAAGTAGTGTCTTCTCCCAAACCTGGGTGGGTGCAGTTTGCCGCAAAAAGATCAAAGTCGGCGATTTATTTTTTGGTGCTGTTACTAGTCGTTTGCTTGCACAACCAGCTGTCCACCCACATAGCGGTCACTTGACGGACGGACGGACGTATGATATGCACGGTGCGTATCATACGTACGTACATAATTGCAATTGCAGTCAGTAAGAATGTTGTAGGGGGAAAGTTGACCAATTTTATCTTTTGCCGCCGTTTGCTTGGGGGGGAGAGGGGGGGGGGCGAGTGGAGGGGGGGGGATACTTTTTTCTATTATTGGCGACCCTAGCTGCGGTCTTTCAGTCACCAGCGGGAGGGTGGGGCGCATCGTTTTATTTTTCTTTTACTGCCGCTTGGTGCGGTGTTAGTCATGCCAGACATTATCACAATTTTACCACATACCTGGTACCAGGTATAGCAGGTACGCCGACAAGTAGACAAGCAGAGGCTCAAGCAGGCAGTCACACTCTCCATCGCCCAGGCAATCAGACTAGTGTAGTTAGGCACGTACAGGCACAGGTACAGACAAGTGGGTATTATAGGTAGGTAGGTAGGCAGGGAAGCCTAGACGAAGAGGAGCAGATGTGGTTGTACTCATGCCGCGGTTTGATCCCTTGACGGGTCGCCCCCTACACTCAAAACAGTACATTTAGCAGACAAAAAGGCCTTGGTGCGCCCAAAAAGATCGGTCTTCTACGTCTTCGGTCAGGAGGGAGGAGGGCCGGCTTAGATATGGCAACTTTGTGTTCCTAGTTGTGGTTGTGGTGATTGTGGATGGGGACGGTACGTGTGCTTTCTTCGGCCCTACGATTGGTCGCGGTTGGGTGTGGGCTATGTAGCTATTTCGGTATATATATGCTACTACGGACCCATGACACTAGGAGTGCTGTCTTATCTGCAGTATCTAGCTTCTAGGAAGAGGGTGCAGCCTTACTATTAGTATAGAGCTATACCAGGTAGTCTATAGTATCACCTTATCACCATGCTGCGCGCGCGTCGTACAGGTGTTGTTTTCATTGCAGTTTGTAATAGGGTACATCCCCTACAATGCAGTCGATCGATCGCTTTGGCTTGTCATAGGCTGCATGGTGTGGCGTATCCATGCTGTATTCGGCACTTTTTACCTCTAAAGTATAATCGAGTGTATTCCCTAAGGGGTTGATGGGCTTGTTGTTCTGCTTGCTGTTACCGTACTGCAGGAGGTATTACAGCATGCCCTCCTTTGTCTGTCCGTCACATTGAACGGGCCTCGCCAGTCACGATTTATGATTTACCACTGGTATTGATTTTGTTCTTGTCGCCTGTCAGCCATCGCTCTTAAAGACTTCTCCATTACCTGATACCTGGTATGTGTTTCTACATATACCGCCGCTGTACACTCTTCATGTCGTAGGTGCAAGATGTCTGCTAAATGCTGCTGTATTCGGTTGGTGACGGATGCCGGATGTTTTTAGTCTACTGTGCGGTGTGTTTTATGGGTTTCTTTCTTAGGGGGTACTTGGCAGCTTTACTCTATAGCACTGGCACTCTTACCCACGTTTTGGAGACAGATTACATGGAATTTGTGTGGGTATCCTTTTTTCCGAAGTAAAGTAAAACTATTAGCCTATTACGAGATTTTTGTTGGCGTTTTCTGTTTCAGGCCCCTGGTATTACAGCAGTGTGCTAAGACAATAATCTGCAACAAGAGAGAAGCTATTACACAAGTAGAAGTGTCTTACGCTGCTGCCAGTGACTCGTTCTTACTTCGTATATACTATATAGGCGGCCTGTTGTTGCTCTAAGGCCGTAGGAGAGAGTCGTGGTTTATCCTGACGGCACGTGACACCTGGCGTGTCCCTCTGGCATAATGCCACGCGTACTATATTATTTACTATGCTGCCCCTGCGCGCAGTCATCGTGCGGCATGGTGTTCAGGCGTCACTTTTTTTTTTGTCTTACTTTTACTTCCCAGCCTAACTCGTAGGAGGTTTTACCCTCAGCGATCTTCTGGACAAGCCGTGGTCACAGGCATCGCCCCTTCTCCCCCCCGGTACATGCCTTTAATTTTTGTCGCGCATAGCGTTTAGCATTCCCACTGCTCGTCGATTTTCATCGAATGTAGCTATCTCACGCTATCGCGCTTTCCGCCAATCATTTTTTTAAATTCAAGAAAAAGTCCCTATATACGAGCATGCACTCGGTGAGACTTGAACCCACGAAATTGATCTGGATAGGCACGCGGACCACCTACGAAGCCACCGGGGACGCCGGCAATATAATACAATTAATAAAAAAATATCAATATTCTTGACTGCTACTGTCATTTTGAATTCTGACTCGAAAGCGCCGGACTCGCTCAAGATCGACCGACGCCCGAGGTAAATGACGGGGGGCTTTATGTAATAGGAGGGGGTTCGTAGAACGGGGCGGGGTAGTCCGGCAAACCCAAACGAACGCTGTCCGTGCGCTCACTCATGGTCCGGCAGGATGCTCGGGTGTTACGATCACAATAAAAAGGGGATATTATTATTGACTACTAATATTTTCAAGGCTCCGGATTCGCTCAGAATTTTTCAAGATCGCCCGACATATGGAGGTAAATGAGGGGGTGTATAGGAGGGGGGGGGGCAAAGACTGGATTCGCTCAGGAAATGTCAAGATCGCCCGACACTTGGGGGTAAATGAGGGGGTCTATAGGAGCGCGGGGGGGGTACTCATGTCATGCATGGCCGTAGTCGGGTGACTGTAGACGGGGGAGGGTTGTTCGCCAAGCACGAACGAACTCTGTCCCTGCGCTCACTCACGGTGCTCGGGCGCTAGTGAAACTATTAGAAACGGCTAATACTCTTGACTACTATCAATTTGACATGTCTGAGTTTCGAGGGAGGCTCGACCACGCCGGATTCGCTCAGAAAATCCCAAGACAGCCCGACCGACCCATGGGGAAAATGAGAGGGGTTACGTAGGAGGGAGGTAGAAGGGGGGGGAAGTTCGTCAATCACGAACGCGCACACCAGTTTCTTGAGAGATATGATTATATCACCTTACGTTTGCCATTATTAGGTAATGCATGACTGTTATGACAGGGTTGTATATTGCTATCGGAATCGAGTTCGATACGATAGCGATCTAGTACATACAGATGAACAGAATACTCAATGCGATCGCGATATGTGATACGTACATGACAGCTAGACTTCCTTCAGTGTCAGCATGAAAAACACGGGGATGCCAGGGGATGGAGAGCAAAACATGTTCTCGATACGGTATATCGCAAGTTCGATATATCGAAAGTACTCCAGCACAAATGTCAATGTGCAGTGACGATGTTTCACACTACAGTCGTAGCTCATTTATTTCCCTAAACGAAACATTTACAGTCGGTGTAACAAGGCCAACAAGAAAACCGTGCTGATGGAAGAAAAGTAAAAAATATCCGGCACACTGCAACGTCATTCATCAACAAGCAACTACCCTGCTGGTACACACTTACTGGTATGATACGACGATAAGAAACCCCTTGAAAAAAAATAAGAAGAAGGAGCGGGCGATTGCACTACGAGTGAACCCAGCAACGAAAAAGAAACAAGAAGCACATGAAGAAAAACAAGGTGGAGCAAAACAAAAACAGGCGAAACCAAACTCGCTAACGAAACACAAAAAAACAAGAGAAATTTGGCGCTATAACTGGCGTCAACCGCGGGAAAATATAGGCTACGCAAGTACAAGCAAAAGTGGAGCTCATTCCATCCACTCTGTGGAGCTCCATTTTTGTTCGTAAGGCTCTGTCGTTTTCCTTTTTTCTTGTTCCCATGTACTTGCTTTGCCCTTTTTTTCTCTCTCCCTCCTATTCAATTTAGTCGTAACTCAGATCCGGAGTAACATGCAAATCATAGTAGGCTCTCCCCCCCCCCGCTCCTACCGTTTGTGCCTTGCAGTTCTGTTTATCGCGAGAAGGCTTCATTCAGCCCTTTCTTCCCTCGTCGACTCGCGACGCATACTACATATACATGTCATGGTTTACGAAAATAAGAGAATCACGCCAACAATTCAAACAAGGCAACACACTACCACTGCTTCGTATGGTACTCCGCGGGCGCGCGCGCTTGAGGGTCGGGACTGTATCAATGTATCAATAGAAAGTCACAATAGGCTTACCTCACCAACGTTCCACGCCAACATCTAAATCTCATAGTCTTAATCCTCTGCTTCCTATGTACCGTTCTGGACCGAAACGCAAGGGAGGGAGGATCGTCTACTGCTCGTCATCTTCATACTCCAACGGCCCTTTTGTTTTCATTCAGCAAACACGTAAGGGTACTGATGGCGTTCAGGTCGTCATGTATTCGTACTCGTGGGTTCGAATCCCACGGTGGTCACCAATGTAATGTAGTGCCTGCGCTCGCCGTTCGTACCGAGGTCGTCGCGGAGATGTCGTAGGGTAGAAGTCGCGGAGCGAGGGTCCCTTGTAGCCGTCATTACGGCCGACGTAAGCCGAGCAGAATTCTTCGTTGATATTTAGCAAGATGCTAGTGCTAGACTGACTCGGTGGGGGACTTTTTGTCACCCCAGAGTCTGCGGCGGATTACGTATCTCCCGATAGCTATCTTCCCGAGGACGGGTCTATACCGTCAATGACGCGAGACCGCTCGTGACCCGAGATTATGATATTGCTTGACCGGTGACGTGCCCTTTGCGCGTGCGTGTTACGAGATCTACGATATCTCCGACCCTGACTTCCACATACTGAACGGTATATATACCTGGTATGTTATTTTTTCTTCTATTAATAGTAAGCTACCTTTGGTAAAAGCTACTGGCGCCCCGCTTCCACCGGGTCGGAGTGTATGAATAGAAAGCATAGTATTAGTAAGGATGCTATCAGCACCAGTATCCGCAAAATTAGGGTGAACATCCTGGGTCTATAATGCACTTCGGCCCAGGGTGGTTCCTGGGGCATCTTACCGGCGCGCCTCTACAGGTAGGGTCGAGCTGCAATAACAGAAACGTTACAATCAGTACATGAATACCATACGAGTATGCGCGTACGAAAAACTGACAGCGCCAACAACCCAAAACAACGGTTCTGAAAACTCTGGTCCACAGCGGCTACAGCACTAAATCTCGCGACGCTCGTAGTGGTAGCCCTTTGGGGGCGGGCTCGATTGTACCAGAACAAATGTTACTACCAGGTACCAGGTATTAATTTGTTATGTGCACCTACTCATAATGCTATCTGGTAGGGTATATGCCTAGCACATATTCTGGGGAGTACTCGGGTATACCGTATGACGCGGGTGATAAGATGGTAATATCATGTGACAATATACCACACCCCCTGGGATGTCTTTCTCCCAACCATCCGTTTTTCATGTTTTTTAATTCCCATCCCATCTATAGCAGTATTATCTTTGCCCGACTTCCCCAGCTCCTTCCCTGCACAAACCTGCACAAAACCAGATCTGTTGATAGGGTCACTAAGCGGGCACTCCTCCCCCCTCCCTTTCATAAGTCATGCAGCATTCACTACATTCACTACGGAAATTATGGAATCGGAAAAATCTTGTCGATATCCTCCCGTAGACGCATCGCTCGGCGTTTGTTATTAGCGCTCTATCATACTCCTACCCGTTGTCGAGAAAATTATCAGACGGAAAATTCGTCCAACTGTAGGGGGTGTGTTACCTTATCACACGGGTGATAAGGTACATAGCCCCATTTGGTACAGCGAGCAAGACCAAAACAACCATATTTGGTATCCCTTACGCATATACACGTACCGTAACACATCTTGAGTACTCTTTAGTACTGCAGGTACTGCCAACATCGACGTTCCACACGAAACGGTAAAATAATAAACAGCCCGAATCGCAACAGCACCACCGCCAAGGTGCGGTGTCTATGTCGCCGACATTGCCCAACTGGCCGAACGAAACTAAGTATCTGTGACCACTCCGACTATCGTGCGATACTCGCACCACCTTACGAGTTTCCGACCGATTAGTTTTTTTCTTTCAACTATTAATAATCAATCAAAAGCTCGCAGGCAACGTTTTTGTCCATTTCTGTTGACCAAACGACGGACAAACACCCCCAGCCTCGCTCCGTACTAATATCGACAGGGCCGAAGAAAGGTGCCCAAGATGCCAAGTGACCACCACAAATAATTACCCGAGAAAAATCTCTATCTTCGATATACAGTGTTGGGTACCCCGACCTAAGAGAGGTGTAGTACAGGCCGAAAATATCTCTCTTAACTAGCCTTTTCTCTTATGCACAGCAGTGGGATAACTATAGCCTCAATGTAGGCGGGTCCAGCCGATTTGGCCTCTTAAACTGCAGTATTATCTTAGCGCGCCCTCTCTTAAGTCGGGGTACCCACTGCTGCATCAAATTTGTTTTTTATCTTTGGAAGTGTACCAGACCAGTATTAGAAGCCATCATCCGCGGGGCAGGCAAAAAACACCCAACACCGTTTTCCCCAGATGGGAGACCCCACCCCCGGGAATACCGCCGCCTGAAAAACATGTCTTATCTACAAATCAGATGACCCCTTCGCGAAAATTGATCAATAGACAAAAAAAAACGGCCACATACTGTACGAGAAACTCGCATCACCCACATTCTTTCGTGCAAGCAAATTTCTTGCAAAAAAAACTGACCATATCGGAAGCTTACGCGTATTTCAAACCACCTACGTGCGTTTTTTCTACCAGTCAGATATTTCCTACGAAAAGCTAACCAATAGGAAGCCTGCGCGCAACACGAATGACCAATGTTGTTGCGACCAATCACGTAATGCCTACCAAAAAAAGCTGCCAGATCAAAATCCTGCAGGCGCGCTTTATCTTGAACTCTCGCGCGGTTCTCTACCCTATACCCTTTACGTGCTACAGTAGTATATACGTACGTGCAGCAGTATACCAGGTACCGTGGTATAGAATAAGCGGCCTTGCACCACACGACTATAACCATGAACATACCTGTATATGACTAGAGCAGTACATACAACACACGTATACTGTAACCTATTATACCAGTATACGATAAGAAAAGGCGGAAGGCAGGCTATCATTTGCAAAAAAAACACGAAACTCGGAAGTCCTTACAATGAAACAGTTCTAGAATAAGAAACAGTTCTAGATCACCCTCATCCTCGAATAATAAATACAGACTGGTACAGACTGGACTACGTACTGTAACTCATCTGTTTGTTACTCCATCCAAGTCTATTAATAGATAAATGGCATAGAAGGCGCCAACGTAAGGACCGTTTAGACTACGTTCTTATACCCAAACGGCCTTCACATTTCTGGCACATCAGCGGTACCTGGTACAGCGGTAGGCAGCAGTAGAAAGTAGTAGGTGCCTTGCACTGTATCAACATAAATAATTAAAAAATTAGTAGTACAGTCATAGGATAGCTACGACGCCGGCAGTGGTAAAGCAACGGGTGGAAGAGGCGGCGGTGGTTCTTGGTGTCCTGAGCATTCTTTTTGGTCGTTGCGCCTGTACCAACCGAGCGAGGAGCACCTGTTCCATCCGTCGGTCGGTCGGTGATATTTTCGTCGGTAAGATCGGGAAACAAGCAGGAGTCGACGCACCAAAATATTGCAGTCAGCATGGGCAACCAACCATGGCTGTGACGTGTAGGCAACCATGGTTGTAATATGCACAGTAGTGAGTGTACGTGGCATGGTTGTGGTGTGTGCAGTCAGCCTTGCGGTTGGAGGGGGTAGGGTCAGGATAATGAGAACAACATGCATGAGGGAAAGAAGAGGAAGGTACACGCTAGTACAGTACAGCAGTTCACTTTTTCTTGTTTCTGTTTGCTTGCTGGAAGCATCGTTTCACGTTCTTGCTCGTCGTGGTGCGTATGTTCATCATCTTCATCGTCTTCATCTCTTTCATCATCTTCAGGTCTTTCATCATCTTCAGGTTTTTGAAACTTAAGCTACACAAAATTGTCGGATAGCAAATGAAAAACAACGAGGTGGTTCCTGGAACACAGAGGACAGAGGGTATGTGTGCAGTCGGCATGAGTAACATGGTTGTGCTGTGAGCTGTCAGCATCGGCAAAATGGTTGTAGCATGGGAAATATGGTCGTGATTTGGCAGTTTATGTCGTTGACCTGTATGCTGCACAACAGTAGTGCTTGTCAGATGTCAACATTCGAATAATAACCAATCATGAAACTTTGAAATTGCTTGGGGAAGAGGGGTTGGTCGTAGTTTGATACATGGAAGGACGGGTGGAAATCGGGATGGTGGGTTCAAGAAAGTTTTCCATTTGTGCGTCAAGCTTCTGGTTATCGCAATTTTACGTTTTCATCGTTCGAGTGTATCATACATATGTACATGTCTTCATTTTCTGTTTCTCCATTTTTTTTTCTGATTGCCAGTGACTGACGCTGCATATTATACCGGAAGGCGAATAAAACAGGCAAATGAAGGCGATCTATTGCTGCATCAAGGGGACAGGACAACACCTCAAAACCACATCATGACACTGGCAATAACAAACAAACCAAGCGGGGTGGGAGTTCGATAACATTATTATTAACAACAAAAAACGTCTTCATTGCTATTTTACGCGGTTTTAGTGTGCTCCGGCGAAAGTCCGGCGTGCTCCGTCACGGCATTGCAGAAATGCGAGGGTCTACGGCCATAGGACTACGGCCATGCATCATAATGAGTCCACCCTCCCCTGTATGCTCCGCCCCGGCATTGTAGGGGTGCGAGGGTCTATGGTCATACGGCCATGCATGAGATCGAGTACATATCTCCTATCGAGTACCCCCTCTTTCTGGGTCTCTGCTCTTAACTTGTATTAATAGTGGTGTATCAGAGTATCATTTTGTTTTTTTTCGGTGGTTCCATCGTTGTAGTGGTGGTATTGAAGTATTGAAGTTTGCGCATTGCTTTTATTGGTTTGAATAGCCCCCACCTCTTTCGCGGAGGTCTTCTGTCTAGCTCCGCTGTGATCGTCGGGTGTCGTCGGGTAGTTGTTGAAGGTCCAAACACTACTTTAAACGGGACCACCCACACCTTGGCCGACTCAAGCTCGTACGGAGTCTTGTCAACCTGTGCAGACACCATGCATTACAGACAGGGCAAAATCAGACAGGCATAACAGGCAGGCCGCTTAGGCAAGTCTATTGTTATTAGCAGACGGGCATAAAAGACAGGCATCGCAGAGAGACATCGCAGGCATCGCAGACAGATATAGTAGACAGACAGATGTATCAGACAGCTCTAATAGCAGACAACCATGCCAGACAGGCATAGCAGACACACATAGGATAGCAGACAGACCCCGCGGTGGCATCCCAACCTCAACGTCAGGAAATGGCACACTCAAGAGGGCCTTTAATTTCCTTCATATTAGTGCATATATGTGGTATTACACCTGGTGCATGGTTGTGGGTGGTCGACGTTAAAGTTTTAGTGTATGCTGCACGCTGCACGTGATCTATTGGCTACCAGGATGATACCATACTTCGCGTTATTACAATTGCTATCAATAATGTTTCCCTTCCGACAATGCATCGTACTACGAGTATACATTATGCATGTTCCATGTGGACTTGAATAGAACATCTTCTAATGACACTATTACTATTTTAGTCGTTGGAGTAGTCTCTCTTCTATCACTCTGGATCAAACCAATATCCCACCCCCCCCCCGTCGGCATATTAATCTTCTATTCACAAGGCTTTCGAGTGGTATGGAATACTTCCTATACAGGGTATACTGGGTATACCGGGTATACAGGGCATAATATACCCTAGCATTGCACCTTAGTGGCGTCACTAGGTACAGGCACAACAGTAGTAGGGTCTAGCTGCATCAATAGGTCTTGAAAGCTCAAAGGCTCAATATGAACACATGAAGCCATACGATACGTACGGACATCGAACAGAACCAACAACCCAAAAAATCGCTCTGCAACATTGGTTCACGGCGCCAAATCTCGTGGAGCTAGCCTTCAGAAACTTTTGAAGTTTAGCCGACACTATTGTCGAAAAATTCTCCTCTGATGTTTCTCTTTTTTCTTCGTCGAGTGCAGACAAAATACACAGGAGACACAGGAATAAGAGTTCACTGCTTCACATATATTTACATTTCCACAACAAGGAAATAAAAAAAAAAGTGCATGGGTCCTCAGAGTCCGAGTCCGAGTCATCGGGAGTCAGTCATTGACTCGTGAGTCAGAGCCATTTAGGAACACTGAGTCCGAAGGGCACCGAAAGCTGAAACGACTTGAGTCCTCGCGAGTCCCAATGATACCATAAGGTGAAATGACTGAGTACATAGTCGCGAGTCTCAATGGTACAAGGAGGTGAAATGACTGTGAGACTCCTCGCGAGTCGGTACGAGAAGCTGAGTTGACTGAGTCTTCGCGAGTCGGAAGAGTACCACAAGTTGACTGGTACTGACTGGTACTGACTGGCACTCTGACGACCTTTGGAGGTGCGACACAAATAGCATCCCTCTTTTCAGGAGCTTTCCCTCCTTTTTTGAGCATGTATTATTCCTGTTAATAGGCAGAAACAAAACATAGCAGGAGGATAGCAATAATAGGAGCCCCCCAGGTACCACGATACGATACTCCGCTGCATTTGTAATGTGTAGTGTGTACAGTGTAATGAGTAATGGGGAGGAAAATGTCAAAAGAGGGTGCATCATACCTCATACCTCATACCTGGTACACGTTTTTCAGGTGCACGGGGGGGCAAGGGAAGACACGTCCGCGGGAGGTGCGAGCGTTTTTTCACCCCCTCCCCCCCCCCCCCCCGTTTGGCGGAAAAAGGAGAGGGTATACCCCGGTTTGACCTTTCCCAATCAATACGCGGAGTTGTTTTACCTACCCCCCGTTTGGCATAAAAAAGGCGAGGGTATATATGTCTGCCAGTTCCCCACTACTATTAAAATCATACGCGAAGGTACCCTCCGTTCGGCGAAAAAAGGTGGGGGTATACCCTCGTTTGTCAATTTCCCTACTAATATCATATGAATAGGTGTCCTGCATAGAGTGTAGATATAAACACCCGCCCGAGGGTTCGTACAGCGTATGTCTACTGGGTACTGGGTACTGGTGAAGCTGTTGAATTATTAAAAAAAAAAACGTCTCAGCCGTGAGAAGAATGGAATTTTCCAGGAATTTTCCTAAAAACTCATCTTTGCAAGCTTGATGTGATACTTCGATCGAGCATGCTGGGTGTTGTTGTACATACCACTGCAAAGAACCAAGCGGGGCCTAGGAGTCTACACCAACCACCACGTCCTAATGGGTTGGATAGCTCGCTGAAGTTCGTATTCGTAGAGAGACCCAAGAGTGCGATAAAGGCCGCTCGATGTCTGCAGCATGCCAAAGAATACCAGGTGCACAAGTGAGGAATCATCAGGGTGTCCGTCTGTTTGCCTCTCTCCTCTTTGTGTCGCTTGTTGTGTCGTCCTTGACGCACCAGCTGGACATAGGACTGCTCGTTTTTTGTTTGTTGTCAGATCTTTGTCTTTGCCCTCTTTTTGTATCCTTGCCTTCCGTCTGATGGTCTTCTTGTGGCGCTTTATGTTGGTCCATCAGCTGAACATATGATCGTACCTGCAAACATCAACTTTGTCCTCGGGACGGCGCCCCGAGCGCATGTTGGGTTCGTTTTTTTTCTTTCGCACATTTTTTTTTTCTTCTTTTTTCTTTCTTTTCTTTCTTTCTTTCTTGCTGTTTTGTTTTGTATCCCTCTTTGTGTTGTTGTTATTGTTGCTGCTCGGGTGTACATATTCATATAAAACGGTGGTACCATGGATATGTTCCTGGTATTATTTTGGTTGCAAGTGATGCGGGATGGTATACCACAGCTCGCTAGTATCGTTCTCCTTATGTACTGCTACTGCCGTGTGAACAATTTCGTACTTGTTTGTTTTCTCCCATCGAGATGCAGTTTTGCTACAGCCTGTTTTGTGACCTCATCACAGCCAGGATTTCAGGGAAGTGGGCTAATGTGATGAGAACATCATCATCATCATCATCATCATCATCATCATCGTCATCATCATCATCATCATCATCATCATCATCATCATCATCGAATAATACCGGTACGGTAGCCTGCCGCTGGCTGCTGCTGCTGCTCGTAGATCTGCTGGCTGCTGTGTCCAGGTCTGCAATCTGTCCCCTCCATGATAGTATTAACATCATACCGGTACTCTGCATCTTGTACCGTGAAGACTGCATGGATGCACCTACTGTAGAATATACGAGTAGTGTACAGTAGACTACGGCAGCAGGAGCAGCAGTATCCAACAAAAGCCACGGAGGATCTGTCAGGAATCTGTTGTCGAGTACGTTGGCGCGCGTAGGTGATTCGCCAAAATATATCAAATGGCTTGAGAAGGGAGAAAGGGCTTTGAAAACAAGACATATCCGTGCTTGACAGAAAAAGTGCTGCAAACGCAAGAATCCAGCGTTTTTTAGCCATTTTAGTCTCTCATCCTCGAGCAGCTTAATACCTCTCACGGGAACGATTTTTTCTTCTTTTCCCCACTGTTTTAGGGTACACGTCAGCTTACTATTAATAGAATAAAAGACCCACCAGGAGACCAGCAAAATTTTTGGTGAAAAGTGTTTTGTCATGATGATGGAGTCATCGTACTACCAGTAGGCAGGTTCCCGAGCGTGAAGTTAAATATTTAACGAATTTTGCGACTTTTTCGTCCTGGCGGCTGTCAAGTTCGAGATCACGAAATCACTTCCAGAGTCGTTTCTGGTTACCAGCGATTGCTGTCTGGCGCGCTCGACGCCTACACTCCATTGGGAGCATGCCTCCATTCGGCGGGCTGAATCAGATGTGGTCGTCTGTGAAGAGCTGTAGGTGTTGTCAAGTGAGGTAGGCGCAAACGTTCAGCTGGGGATTGTTTTCGGTCTCATTTTGTGAGCCCAAATTTCGACCAATTTCGACGACCACTGCGGCGGTTTATCCATATTACTCGTGCTGCACTACTGTTTGCTCTATTCATAGATGCTGTACCTAAACACGCCTCTGACTCTAAGAACAAGTAATTTCCACCCGAAAGAGGTTAAAGTGGCGGTGTTGTGTGTTGTGTGTGCATGGCATCAATCTCTTCAACAGAGGCGGACGTACGGACAATCTGAAGAGGATCACAAGATAATCACAAGCTGCTGTCGACAACGAGGCAAGCCGACAAGCTCATCATTATCATTATCATTGCAAGACGATACGCCCGCTCTCCACAAACCAGCCGAAGGTCCAAAAATGGCGTGTCAGCGCGACGCCCTAGTAGCGGCGGAATTTAATATTCCGAAAAAAGATGTACTGCGTAAACATGTATTGCAGTGTAATGGTATTAATGTATTGATGTATTAATAATACACACCCCACGGTAGGGGTGTTGTGTGTTGTGGTGTTTGGCTCAATGCAGTACTTCAAATGTTTTCGGATTCGGACCGGCTGAGCCCCTTAGAGCGTAACTACTATTATTAGTAGTATACCGGCTATTAATAGTATGACCCCTTTCTATGGTAGTATTTAGGATTATCTATCGCATATTATAGGAATCTTGGTCGGGTTACGCGAACAAAAGTTCTTCGAATAATTCATGCTTTGGGTGGCTTACTAATAGTATTGAGCTCGTTATAAAAACATTATAAGCCATCACCCCTATGTGCCGTGGTATTGGTCATTTAGAGTATATGGAAACCCGGGGATGGGCGGTGGATAAGGTCCTCCGTGGGTTACTGAAGGGGCAAAAGCCCAAAAGAGGTATACCCACGGCATACGTACGCCTTTTGAGCGATTTATATCATATATTGGTAATACTTAGGTGCACAACATAGTGCACTCGGGGAGGCTTCCTGGCCCTCCCTCTGATTGGCTAGCGCCCGATCGTACCTGTTATTGACTGAAAGGTTCCACGTATGGCCCTTCTCTGTGTCTCTACTCAAGTGGGGCTTCACCTATTTAAGGCCTCACTTGTACCTTGTGTATACACGGGTCAATCGTCAATGGGGCCTTTTTACGAGTTCTCGTTTGGTGAATAAAACTGACACAGGGTCGTCGGGACCAGGTCACCCGAGCTGTCACCAAAAACCACAGACATATGTACTCGTGGTTTCCAAAACTTCTCTCTCAGGAGGTATGTATGGTTACAGAGTACCGCACACGCACACTCTGTAAGACCTAAGAACCCAGTAAGAAACGGGTCTGTTGGCTAGGAGAAGCTTCCTTATTGGCCAAAGAGGCCCTTTGTAGGTACAGGTTGGGTCACTTATAGGTGCACTTGAAGCCAAAAAGAGGTGAAGCCCAGCTTGAGTAGACATACCAGGTATATACAGAGCTGGACCTGGAACCTTTCAGCCAACAGTAAACATTCCGAAGGTACGCGTGATACGATCAGACGCTGGTCAATCAGAGAGATGGCCAGGAAGAGCTTTCGCGAGTGCAATACGAAGTATGTAGTGTACCTGTAAATGGCTCAAAAGGCGTACGAAAGTATACCTGTTTTTTACTCTTGCCTTTCTTGTTAAAGCGAGCAAAGCGAGGCAAGCTGCCTGGAGCCTCAAACCTATCGGTACCTGGTACAACAGCAGTACCTATATGTACTATATTAATATTAATACCAGTACCGACCTGCGCGAAGTCCAGGTAGGGCTCGGCTCGAAGGGGCCCGTTCGAGTGCTTCAGGAACAGAGCCTCCGCTATCTGCAGCATGGTCTTCGCTGCTCGCACTCGGCACCCCCCTCGCCTCCTGCTGCTCCAGTACCTGTGTATGTACCTGTAGCACCTGTGTAGCGCCTGTGTGCGAAGAACACCCGATACGATGTCATAGCAGCGAATGAAGCATCAACTGAAACAAAAGTCGCAAGAAAAATTGCTGCCAGAGTACGATCCATTTCAATAATAATATTTCAATATTTCAATATTTCAATAGAAATACGAGATAGACAGATAGACAAATACCTCTAGATGTTCGTAGGGGTATAACCCGAACCGTAGTTGGCAGCACATAGTAGTACTGTAGGATGATACGTAGGATGATAAGGTTGCTCGTATGCCTCCAAACGAGTGCTGGCGTAGAAGCAGCAGCTACAGTATGCATGACCAACACCAACCCTGCTGTTGCCGTGGGCTCTAATATACCCTGGTGGTACCTGGTATTAATAATACGGCACATCATATCATTCATACACATACAAACCAGGTACCTGACAGATATACCGGTAAATAATCAGTGGTGTATACGGAGTATATAGTATATAGGACGGCTCTGCGGGGAATCAGACAATTTTGCAGCTTGGTGTAACATGTTCCGAAAAGAGAAAAGACGCAGGTCTATGTATCATCATACATTGCATACCAATCAATACAGCAGCAGTACGATACATTGCCGTAGCTGGCTGGTATTTTAACCAGTATTATGCCAGCCAGGTACATTTTTTTTTTTTGACAGCAGTACAGAGTACATATCATAGTTCAAGCACAGCAGTACGGTGTTATTACAGTAAAGTACCTGGTACCTGGTATCGTAGACGGCACCAGGTATATTATAATAGCAGTAGTACTCGGTATCGTAATCCAGTGCGAGTGCAGGGTCGCAAATGAAGTTGAGACTATGCCCAACGTTTTGCACACGGTACGGAGCACACACACAACCCTTCTCGCCGTCGCTGTTGCTATTGCTTGCTGCTTCTCTGCTGCAGCATCTACTACAGTTGGTGTACCCACTGGTAGTTCCAGCGTGTACCTGGTAGGTGTACAGCAACACAGCATACCACAGCAGTTTGTAGAGAGTTATTGCTGTCTGCTTTGAGTGTTCGTCCGCCACATGTCCAAACTAAAGCCCCACCCATCTCCAAGATTGTACTCGTACTCGTACAGAACGACTATTACGGGGGGCCATAGTTAACAGGACCCAGAATTGTTAGTAAAAATGGTTAAACATATGGGTTTTTATACATACCATAGATCCTGTTAACTATGGTCCCCCGTAATACCTGGTATTAAATAACACGAAACCCTTTCTTTCATCGCCGAGAGAGAGCGGCATCGTAACATCACACCCACGGCACCGGGAGGCCTCCATCCCACTTCAGGCCACGCTAACTAGCCATTATCTTCCTCTTAGAGGCGCAACCGGACTCACCGCTATTGTTGTGCTGCTGCTGCTGCTGCTGCTGCTGCTGCTGCGGTCTCTTTGAGAACTTTTCACGACGGCGCTGGAGTAGCAGAACCAACACCAGCACCAGCACGCTCGATTTGGTTCGCTCCAGCTTGTTGCCAACCTTTGACCACGAGTTGCAACCAGAAGAAGGTAAGCACACCAACGAGCACCACCTGACAGACTACTTTCAAGCAGTGTTGGCTTACGCTTGAGGACAAGACCTTCAAGGGCATCCTGCTCAACTCTGTGTGCAGTGTGGTCTGGGGCATCCATACTGAGAGTGTTCATGTTCCGGTAGGCTTCTACGATGGGCAAGCATACGTAGAACGTAGACCTATACGCACATAAAAACCAAGAACTACGTAGATTTTAATTTAGTTGCATATGATTGATCGAGGGCATCGGGAAAAGTACTCGTTGTGCCGATGGTCAACGATGATTGGTTATCAAATTTACTCTTCGCGGCCTGCCTTATCGACGCGACGTGGGCTGCCGCGTGTGGGCACGTCGTACAACAGTCGGTCGCCAACCAACAGGCCAGCACAGCCAGGTATTCATGTTCATTGTGTCTGCGGTCTGCGGTCTGCGGTTTGCGGTCTGCGGAAGCTTGAAGTTTCGTCGCTCGCGTTTCCTACAGCCTTGAACCGCCTCACATGCAATATGAAAACCCTCGTCGGTTAGAGCGAGAGATCAGAGGTCAGCTGATTAAGCTGCTGCCGTCTCTCCTCGGAGCGGCGGGGACTCTGATTGCACGGTTAGTCTTTGCATGTGCTCCGTTACCTTCAATTCAGCTCACGCCGTTGCTTCCTAGAAATGCTTGTACTCTGCTCGAAAACGTGTTGCTCAAGCAGCGTTCAGATTTTGAATTTTTCCTTATTTTGACCAGAGGTGCCTGAAGCAGTTCAGCAGCTCAGCCCAGGGCCTCGCTACCTGTAGGACGGGTTGCTTCGCCGTATATATTGTAGAAGGTAGAGGCACCAACATATGGTCGAGAAGAGGTACTTGCGTGCTTTCGGAGACGAGGTGTAGTAATCGCGGCTCAACGATGGTAGAGTGCTTCGCTGATTAGCGTAGCGTATGTCTACATGTCTACCCGCGTGCGTTTTCGAACCGAGCGGTGGTGCATGTTTGCGTCACCCACAAGTACAGGAGTACATACACGTACACCTGGTGTAGTCTCTTTCTGTACTGGTACCTACGAGTACTTCGCTGTACCGTGCAGATTGTGTGCTGTATGCTCGGTATACGCACCTGGCACCTGGTACATGATACCGAGAGCCACATCAGCTCTCATATTGTGTACCAACCCTGCTAAATCAGTACCTGGTACTCTGTTGCTGCTATTAATACTCTGTTACCGGTATGTATCGATAGTCAAGGCGACTATTAATATTATATTAATAACAGCTCTCCAGTCACGTAATACCTGGTACTGGATACCGGACACCTAAACAATCAAGAATACCAGGTACCTGGTATACTATTCATGTTAGGCCAAGACAGCGGCTTTCTGTTCGAATGGTAACCGCCTCGCTTCTCGCACTGCTTGACTACAGTAAGTAATCCCACTAACTCACGAGACGATGGTACAATTATCGAGGTACCAACGCAGCAGCCAGTAACCGGACATTGTTTTCCGAATTATTCTGCTGTATTTGTTGCTGTTGGAACAAGGCAAGCCGTATGGGCGTGTCCACCAGGGCGCAGTTTAGGTGTTGCGTTGTTGCGCCAGCGCAACATTTCCCGCGGAATCACTCATCATTCATATATATGCGCAACACAAGCCGAAGGCGTGTCGCAACTTTCCGCAGCACGTACTCTGAACCGCGCGACACATTTTGCCGCGGAGCCTTTTGCGGCGCAGGCGATTTGTTTACGGGTATCTGATGTTGGTTTTACGCTGTACCTGGTATGTAGGCTCAAAAACAACACAGGCTGTTTTCGCCTAGAAAAACATATTTCAAGGGTTTTTGGAGGCAATTGTCACGGTATGAATAGGTATGAATAGGTGTGTGTTGCCAAATAGGCTGTTTTCGCCTTGGAAAGCTCATTTGAAGCTTTCCCGGCGTACTTTATTTAACGTACACCAGGTATATAGCAATTTTTGCCCTCCGGCGGCTCTCTGGGGGCTCGGCCCCCAGAGGGGTGCGCAACGCGCCTTTGGCATTGCGCGCCAGCGGCCTAAAATGCGCCCTATATATTGTCCACGTGTAGAGCAAAACGCCATTAAACACCTGGTACTACTGTAATTGTATACCTGGTATAATCTATTAATAGTGAGGATTTAGGCAGTGACGGCTTGAAACTGTTTTTCGTGTCGCCGTGGTAGGCCTCTGTCTGCTTTAGGTACGAGGTATGGAAATTCTTTGTTCGTATATACTTCGTATGATGGCAGGTTGAAAGCTACCATCATCCCATGGTCTATTTTATGTATGATACCTGGTGCTTTGGTGCTTACGACGCCTACGTACTGGCACGAGCTCGTACTCGCGCAGGCAACGTCGAGCCACGCACTCGTACGTGTTGACACGAGCTCGTACTTGCGCAAGCAACGAGGAACCATGCACTCGTATTGCGTCGAAGTAGGTACAAGACTGGTATGGTACAATACCGTTTACAGGATACAGAATGCAACAGCAGCAGCAGTCAAAAGTTTAGTATCAGCTACTGGATGTTGCGGGAAACGCTAGACGTAAGTGAAAGCTGGGCATGCTCCTTCGACGCGCCTGGCGAAGCTCGTGGCTGTTCTGTTGACTTTCGACAGTGTGTGTTGTGCGTTGCTGGTGGGTTTTGCTATTCCGCCGAAGCCAGCAACAACGTCGTACATAGGGACGGTGCACGGCGCAATGTTTGGTCGGCGCTCATGCTGTCACTGCGGATCAAAGAAACGATAGCACTAAAACCGCCAAACCTTCCTCATCGCTGTCTATCCTTGAGGAACTCACGCGTGCTCACAACACATCGTTCAATCAGCATCGCTATAATTCGTACCCTCGCTACCTTTGGGAGCATGATCCATACTGACCCCCCCCCCCCCCCCCCGGCTACTGCACACTTTCCTCCCCCCACCCCTCTGCACGCCTCCTTTTTTCCCCTCCCCCTCCCTCTCCTTCTCTTTCCCTCACACCTTCCTTCTCCCTCCCCCCCTCCCTCTCCTTCGCCCTCCCCTCTCCCTACCCCCCTCTTCCACTCCCCTCTCTCTCTCACTCTCCCTCTTTCTGCTATCCAACCTGCTGTGATGTGATGTGTACGTGCATCGCGCATTCACGTACTACTTATCATGCCAGGTGCCAATTTGTGGCATTTCTGTTACCGGCAATATAAGATGTTGCTACATTCGTCCGTGCGAGTTGCGGTGGTGGTTTTGGTGTTGACGCTAGCCTGTCGCCCACACGGAGGCGTTGCCGCTCTGGGGCCAGCAGCAACAGCGGCCCTATCACCAGCGGCAACAGCAACAGCACCAGGGGCGGGAGGGACGCGGGCAGCGTCAGCAGCAGCAGCAGCGGCAGCAGCGAGGGAAGCGCTTGCAACGCCAAGGATCTCAGCTGTAGGTGAAACGGTGAAAATCGACTCCGCCGCTCTTTTGGCCCGAGGAGGCGGGAAGTATGGGGAGGCTGCTGCGCTGAATGGAGCCGCGCAATCGGTGTCTCTTTTCGGACCGGAGGAAAAGGTGAGGAATAACGTGGTATTTGTCTACATTTCTTTGTCGTCCTCGAATTTCGAAAAGGGTGGATCGTTAACCACGCCCCCCCCAAGTACTCGTAGCAAACTTGTTTGTCCCCCCCTCCCCTCCCCGAACACGACCAACACTTGATTTCGAGCGAACGGTGTGAGTTTGTAGAGTGTTTTGTACAATGGTTGTGATGATACAATGGTTGTGATGATGCCAATCAAATAAGGATACTTACCCTTTCGCCTTCTGCCTACGAAAGCGTCCGACGTACGTCGTTCACCAACGACCAGAAGTTGGCGGCAATTACATACCAGTACATCCTGATGCGCGAGCGAGTTCCTAGGGACACAAGTCGCAGCTAGATACTGCCGTATGTTATTCCTGATATGGTCTGTTTACCAGACCTCGCAGATCCCAAGGAAACGATATATTAACCACAACGCGAAAAACGAAAACAGCAACAGAAGTACAGTAGGATTAATAGTACGAGGGGCCATCTTAAGCAGGACCTACGGTAACACAAACACCTACATATTTTGCATTTTTACAAACAAGATTTGGTCCTATTTACTATGCTCCCCCGTAATAATGGGTGTTTTTGTGCATGGTGCCATTGTGTCATTGTGTCCTTCTCAAGTCCCGAAAGCAGACGATCGTTGTGATAATAACAGAGACAAAACAGTCGGCATTATACTCCGATTTGGGTAGTTGGAGCCATGTACACTCAACTTCTGAAAGGGTTCAAATCAACGTTGAAAGACGATCTCCAACCACAATTGCTGGCCCATGCTGCTGCCGCTGGTATCGCTTGGAGGACAATTGTGTATGTCAATGCGTACCTACCGCCTACCGTCAGGATGTAATCGGTCCTCCCCATCTGTAATGTAGTACCTGTGCTCGTTGTTCGTACCGAGGTCGTCGCGGAGATGTCGCATGTCGCAGTGGAGAAGTCGCGGAGAAGTCGCCGTGATGAGGTCGCGAAGCGAGGGCCCCTTGTAGCCGTCGTTACGGCCGACGCAAGCCGAGCAGAATTCTTCGCTGATATTTAGCAAGATACTAGTGCTAGACTGACTCGGTGGGGGACTTTTTGTCAGCCCAGAGTCTGCGGCGGATTATCTCCCGATAGCTATCTCCCGAGGACGGGTCAACACCGTCAATGACGTGAGACCGCCCTTGACCCGAGGTTATGATATTGCTTGACCAGTGACGTGTCCTTCGCGCGTGCGTGTTACGAGATCTACGATATCTCCGACCCTAGCTTCCACACACCTGCTCCAAGCAAAAATCATGTACATTGGTATTAAATGGATGACGTCTACACCTAACGCAGAGGGGATCACGAAAAACACGAGAACACGCCCTTATACCCGTAAAATATATACCGAAAAACAAATAAGTTGAACAAGCAAGTGGGGTGGGAACGAACTAAAATATTCGCTATTTCTGGGGGCCATAGTTAATAGGACCAAATATTGTTAGTAAACATGGTTAAATATATAGGTTTTTATGTATACCATAGGTCCTGTTAACTATGGTCCCCCGTAATAGATACATATTTTGTTTTCCTTGGTTTCAAGCAATAATATACGACCCACCTCCCCTGTCTGGGTCTCCAAAAATGGTACCTGGTACCTATTACGGGGGGCCATCGTAAATAGGACCAAATGTTCTTGGTAAAAATAACGAAGTATAACTTTTTTGTGTGTACCGTAGGTCCTACTTACTATAATTCCCCGTAATATTAATAGTGGAATATTATATCATCATTTTGATTTTCGTGCTCCCCTGGCTCTGTCCTTTGGTGTTTGTAGTTTTATCGGTAGTAAAGGACCCACAGTTACTGTAGTCGGCACCATGTCGGAAATTAAAAACAAACTAGCGGTTTGGGATTTTGTCAGAATGAACAAAATCAGTTTTGCCTCAGTATTTTTCACTTGGCTTCAGTGTACCCCCCCTGTCTGGGGCTAGAAAAATCCATTGGTGGACTTTTTTTTTTTTTTTTCCGTGTACCCGTCGGGGTCCCTCCTCTCTCTTCTCGTCCGCTTCAGGAGTTGGACCGGTATTCTGCGGCGTTGGCGGGGACGCACTTCTTGAGGCAGGAGAGGGACAGGGTTATTAAGGACACGACCAACCCGCTCGCTCACCTCTACCTTAGTGTGAGTGCCACAGACTTTGATATCATAGCATACCCACGATGTAGCCATGCTAGCCATGCTATTAATAGCCATGCTAGCCATGCCATGATACAATATGACGCTGTGAGTATTTTGTTTGAAGTTGCGCTCATTCCCGGCGTGCGAGGTGCGAAGGGCCCCTTTACTGCTGTGCTGTGTGCTGTTCATGCCCCTTGTTACACTAACGATTTCCGCCCAATGTGCCTACTTGGTTTTACATGCCCTTACAATGCTGTCCATACCCCTACTACTGTACTACTGTATGATTTTCGTGTCCTTACTATTAATAGTAATATTAATACGCGTACGGTATAGTATTGGTGCCCCTACCATTTTTTGTTGTGGACGCTCGTACTGCTACTACTACTGCTACTGCTACTGCTGCTACTGCTATTATTTGCTTTTATACGGTATTTACTTGACGCCAAATGTACATAGAGAGATTGCCTTCTCTTAGGCATTCTCGTTCGAAATATGGTACTGAAACATGGAGTAGATAAATAGCGATATTCATACTATATACAGCAGTATTAATAGTAGTTATTGAACAGGATTTAAAGCCAATAAAAGTCTATAGTTTTGATAAAACAGGTTCTGGTAACTTTGCACAAGCAATACCAGGCATCTCACTTGGGCATTTAAAGCGAACCTTTACATCTATGATATCCAAGCCGGTGGTGTTGCTGGTTACCCGTCATAGGAATGGTACTAACTAATACTGCAGTAGTGGTAGACTTGATCCTTGTCTTCGAACCCCACCGTGATGAGATTGTGCTTGAAAAAAATGGTGGAAGGAATCGACTGCTGAGAGCAAAGACAATAGAAGGAATCGACTGCTGAGAGCGCCTAGCGTGGGTATAATAGCTGGAATTCGCCGCGAGTCGACAAGGGAAGATGCTTATGGGCTCATGTCTTCTCGCGATAAAAATGCAAGATAAATATGCAAGGCACGTACCGTAGTCAAGAGATTCTCATGTGACCCAATGGTTGATCTAAGTTGCGACTATTAATATTCATAGGAGTATTAATATTAGTATTAATAGTAGGAGAAAAAAAATGAAGGGCGAAAATAATAAATGGAGGAACAAACTAAGCTGCTGCTATTAGTACCTGGTATGATATATATATACTATTTCGGTATATAGGTCATATAAATATATACAGTAGTAATACAGTATAATAGTAATCAGAACCCACGATGGACTAAAAAAACATGTACCGTACTACTGCTGTAGTATGTTCACCCATAACCCACATTTGGTTCTCAATACTATTTCCCCCCGTATCACTGTGAATGCGTTTTTTGGTATTCAGTTGACGAAGCCAGACCAACACAACAGGTGGATGGCGAGCCCATGGGTCTCTGACAAAGCAAGGCAGGCGCAAAAGAACTACCTCCTTCAGGTGACTACTGCTGCTCTTGTTTGTGCTCGTAATGCTCTTTTTGGCGTTCTTGTCGTTCTGCGTGTTACTGTCTGCCCATGCTGTCCATGCTGCCCATGCTGTCCATGCTGCCCATGCTGCCCATGCTGTCCATGCTGCCCATGTTGGTGTTGTTGTCCATGTTGATGCCATTAAGATGCTGTTCATGGTATTGGTGGATACACACCAGTAATAGTTAGGCTGCTCGCTCTAGGACAGGCTAGGCCATTCTCTCGATCATATGCCAGGTACATCATAGCCTTATCTACTTACGGTCTAGTATGTTCTATCACGGGGGACCATAGTTAATGGAACCTATGGTATACATAAAAAACCTATATATTTAACCATTTTTACTATAATAACAGTATTTGGTCCTATTAACTATGGTCCCCCGTAGTAGATGACAAGTCCTGTGTGGTCAGCTGGGAGCTGCTCCAATGAAACGCCTCACGCCTTTACGGGTGTGGCTCTTTAACTCACTGTTTCGAATGCCTCCGTGTATATATCTGGGGGGGGGAGGGGGATCAAGCGAGTAAACACATCCAAGATTCTGTTAATATCTACCCTTTCCCTCTACATCCCCATTTTTGCGCCATCGACCACCGTGTCACCAGTAACACCCTCTACCCCCCCAATTGGTGCTGTCATCCACATGCCACAAATTCCGCCTCACACAAACGGATCTTAGCAGGATGAAGCCCACCCTTCATGCGACTCGTCGAACACCTCACGGCGCTTCGTGCATGGTGCAAGCAATGTCTGCCTGGTCGGTGAAAACCCGATGTGCTCCGTCGCGGCATTGTAGGGATGCGAGGATCTAAGGTCATACGACTACGGCTATGCATGACAATGAGTACCCCCGCCCCCTCCCCTCCCGATATTTCCCGCCACAAATGCGTATCTATACAAAAACTCGCCAACAATGCAGGCTGGTAACATCATCAGGTCCAACGGCCTGACCACCAGCCGTTACAACGAGCTCAGCCACATCTTGGGCAAGCGCAAGGATATCCGGGAGAGGGTGCAGCATCAGGCGTATCTTTACCGTGTGAACGCGGATCTTAGGGGTGACAAGATACACCCGTTGGTCGACCTTCCCGAGACGACGCCACGCCGCGACCGCCGGGACAAGGGACAGCAGGTGCCATACGGTGTTGTACGTTTTCGTTTTTTGTGTTTTCTGTTGCATGGGGTTTTTGTTGAGTTCAGTCCGGAATTTTTGAGACACTTGCTGGGTGGGCGAGGATCTTTGGGGCGACAAGATACACACAAACCCCTTGGTGGATCTTCCCGAGATGACGCCCCGCCGCGACCGTCGGGACAAGTGACTGCAGGTACCGTCACGGACAGCCGTCAAGAAGCTACCTGCACTAACACTAGTATATTACGTCGGTTGACGGCACTCTTGCCCATTGACGGACAGCCGTCACGGACAGCTGTCAAGAAAATCCCGCCACTATTGCTAGTTTTTCAAGTCTGTTGACGGCACTCTTGCCCCTTGACGGACAGCCGCCAAGAACAGCCGTCAAGAAATCCCCTGCACTAAAACTATAAAGAAAATATTCAACCCAAATAGGCATTGGAGGGCCGTCACTATTGAGAGGCCGTCAAGACCGTCAACTGTCAAGTGAAAGTCGACTGACATCCTTGATGGCGGGTGTTGCAGTTTTTTCTCGATTTTTTTTTTTGTTGTATGGCAGTTCATTGCAGTCCGGGATTTGTAGAGCTGGGAGTCGCGTGTTTTAACGACTACTGTATTATTGTATCAACTAATTGGTAGGTGCCATCAGCCAACTAACTGACTTGAGTCGGAATTTCAGTCGGCCGGCGAAGGGAGCTGGTGACCAGCCGACTTGCCGACTTATGTCAGGCGAGCGAAGCAAGCGTAACCGCCCCGCCCCCCGTCGAAGAGGGCCCGCCCCCAAAAAATCACATACTTCGGATGTGTCCCGTATTCAACAATCCTTCCAACAATTATGGAAACCCAATACCGGTACATCGGATAGTCGGCACCTTGGGGAAGCGACTACTACTAGCTTTTATTCCGACTAACAACTAGCTGGTGACTTGAGTAATTGTTCCAGTATTTGTTTCATTGTTCTACCAGGTATATGACAATGTCCAGCGTGGGTGACAATCATAAAAAAATGAAGGAAGCTGTATACGGTACCTGGTATATGGTACCTGGTACACGGTACCTGGTATACAGTACCTCGTACACGGTACCTGGTAAACGGTGCCTGGTAAACGGCGCCTGGTAAACGGTACCTGGTATTGTTGTCACACCTCGGACAGATGAGATAGATGAAATAGATGAGATAGGTCATTCCCACTTTGTCATCTAGATCTTTCAAGGCAGATATATCATAATTCCCAATATTGTGTGACCAAGCTCATGTCGCCGGGTGGGAGCGGTATAATCCGATTGATCTCTCCCATGGTTCCTGGATTGGGTGTATACTATGCGACACAACCTCTCAAAACGGCCGGTGAGGAACTGGATGATCTACTAATACGTAGTAGATCGTCTAAATAATGATTTGTCTCAGGTTTGATTGCTTTGCTTTTGCACACTTTGGTTTGTGGTGCCCCTTTCTTTTCCTTCGGAGGAGATGGTGCAGCAGGCCAAGCAAAAGGCCAAGCAAAAGGCCAAGCAGCAGCAGCAGCAGCAGACACAGCAGCAGAAACAGCAACAGCAGAATCTAAAGCAGCGCAGACCGGCGGGCATGGGCAGCAACATGGCGAGCAAGAAGAACGGCAGCGTCACGAGGAGTAAGAAGAACATCAGCGGCAAGATCGTCAGCAAGAACATGCTCTTCGCCAAGAGCTTGAGGGAAATCGAAGCCCTGCGCTTTCGTCAAAGGGACCACCTCATGAACGTGAGGCGCCGGGGAGAGACAGAGAGAGAGATAAAGAGCCGGTTTTGGTATGTTGGTCCGTTGACTGCACTCGCTGTATGCTTTATTTCCTGTGAAAGAAGCATAGCATGAGCTGTGGACGTAGAGTAAGGTGAAGAATTGAAGTATTGATTTATTGATTTATTGAAGTATTCATAACCTATTGTACGGTAGGCGTGCACCTGTGTACAGGTTTATTTAAATACAGTAGTAATGCAGTAGGTTTATGAGACTCCTCGCTTGATTTTTTTTTTTTTTTTTTCATTACCACTTTTTCTTTCCAGCCTTACTCGTGGGAAGTTTTTACCCTCAACGACAAGCCGTGGTCACAGGTGTCCACCCTTCTCCCCCCTGGTACGTGCCTTTATTTTTTTTGTCGCGCATAGGGTTCAGCATTCCCACTGCTCGTCGATTTTCATCGACTGTAGCTAACTCACGCCCTCGCGCTTTCCGCTAATTAATTTCTTTTTGCAAGAAAAAGCCACGAACATGCACTCCGTGAGACTTGAACCCACGAAATTGATCTTGATAGGCACGCGGACCACCTACCAAGACACCGGAGACGCCGGCTGTATACTATAAACAACTCATTACTATTAATAAGTCATAACTAGCTCATTACCAACTCCTTCGCAAGTCATTAGCGAGTCATTAGTAAGTCATTATATAGTAAGCCAGCGAAAAATGCCCATCCCGATGAGCAATCCCGTTAGGTATTGACTTAGCCTACCTCTACAGTAGAACAAAACAATATTCAAAAACAGACGACAAGGCATGCCTTAATGCCTCGATGCCTTAGCGCCTTAGTGGGTAGTTTCTCAGTTAACAAGCCCTAGCCCCCTAACTCACAAAAATTGCCCCATGAGGCAAAAGTGCTACTACTACTACTACTACTACTACTACTACTACTACTACTACTACTACTACTACTACTACTACTACCACTACTACTACTACTACTACCACTACTACTACTACTACTACTACTACTACTACTACTACTACTACTACTACTACTACTACTACTACTACTACTACTACTATTAATACTACTACTACTACTACTACTACTACTACTACTACTACTACTACTACTACTACTACTACTACTACTACTACTACTACTACTACTACTACTACTACTACTACTACTACTACTACTACTACTACTACTACTACTACTACTACTACTACTACTACTACTATAATAGTGGGTTATTAATAGTGGGTGTGTGTTAGTGTCTACCCCTATCGTGGCATGCAATGAAATCACCACCATGCCACCTACTCCTATACCACACCACCTACTACTCCTAAACCATGGCAGAAACCAACTCCCCGGGTCATAACCCACGGTCAACATTAATAATTAAGCATTACTCCATGATCAATGGCTATTTAACGATGCGGAAGAATGCGCAGAGACAACAGACATGCTTTCTTTTCCCCGTAGTTTATACCCTCGTGAACGAGAGAGAGAAAAACCGGTTTTTGTTGTTTGCACCTCATGAAGCCGAGAGAAAGCAAGCAGGTTGCGTTTTTTTGCACCTCATGAGCGTTGCACCTCGTGAAAGAGACGGCCTGCTCATTGTATTTCCGGATGGTCGGTGTGTCAGTGTGTGATATATTTATGCAACGATGCGGAGACATACGTAGGCATGCTTTGGTGTAGAGGGTGACACTATTTTGGTCTCGAGAGTGAGAGACAGAGTGTTTTGGAGGCGTGCGACGGCAGGGGTTGCATTTTTGAGCCCCAAGATGTATGATATGATAGTATGACTGACGGATCTCCTCAAGTGAGGCATTACTGGTACTGCCTGTGGTGTACCCAATATCGCTGGATCCGATAACAGCCTTACCATATTTTTCGTTACATACGTTGAAGAGCGTACACTTACGATCGTTTTTAAGTGCTCGATATTTCCGAAAAAGGGCTTTAAGACGTTTGCGGAAAGATCCAATGTCGAGAGCCTTCCGAAAAAGCAGTGTTCGACTTTGGCATCCTTACCGTTGTGGACAAAAGTAGTATTACTAAATACCGGTAGCGCTGAAAACCGATCGTAGCACCCTATATACCCTGTGCGAATTCTAGGGTCACCGTACTCCTTAGGGTACCCCAACCATGGGATTGGGTATCAGGTGTAGCTCCAAAAGAGTCATAGGCTTACAGTATACCACCCCTACCCTAGCACGGACCATTCACACATTCACACATTCACATTGATCCCTTGACGTTGACATTTGCATTGTCATTGACCCATTGATGTCGGCATTGACGATGGCGTTGACCAGTTGCCATTGACCCGTTGGCCCGCTGGCATTGCCCCATTGAAATGGACATTGACATTTAAAATATGGTCGATGTGTGTCACTTGCCTTTACCATCGACATTTGTCATTGACGATAAATTGGGGCTGCTGTGGTGGGTCGATCGATCGGAATTTCGCTCGGAAATAATGGTTCCACTGTGGGTGAAGTGTATAGGAGTGTACGAGCAGTTGGGTTACAAAGGCCTACGAATAAGAAAAGAACGAAAATCGCACTGTACTTCAGGCTCACGTTTCGAGGGACGCTGAGAGATTTGAACGAAGGAATTGTTCTCTGCGGCGAGCGCTACACTTTTTGGATCCTATATTAAGCTACTGTAGAAACGATACCCCTATCTGTAGGCAGAGTGGCATCTATGTATCACGCATATATAACAGCTACGAGGTATGTAACAGCCTGTAGAACTCAAAGATTGTGTGAAGAATGGTGTTCATAATAATGTGCTATTACTATAGTAAGCCCCTTTCAGATTACAGTAGGCATTTCTACTTGGCGGGCGGCCCTGTCTACCAGTATGTCTAACAGTATGTCCACCAGTATTTCTACCAGTATTTCTACCAGTATCCTGTATTCCACCAGCGACCACGGCGTGTCCAGAAAACCGCTGAGGATTGTGAGTGTTATGAAAAAAATCAAACAATATACGAGCTGGTTCGAAGATATCGTTAGAAATATCGTCAGCCACGAATGCCACATGCGATAGCAACTCAAACGTCACGTGTTTGCTACCATACTGACCGCTATGAACAGCAGTGCAAAAGAAGAGGGTGGCATGACCAGATTTTTTCAAGGACCTAGGATTGGCTGGCGCTACCGCCAATGTGACCCGGCCGATCACAGGCCTTCCAAGAGGTCAATAATAGTCAGGCGTTTCTGCAGTTTTTTTTTCTCCCCCCATTTTTTTTCATGTACAAACAAACCGCTTCCAGGTGGCCCAAGGCACGTTTGTACAAAGTTTCATGAGAATATCGAAAATCCGACTGCGGATGATCAGTACTACTCACTGTAAGTAAATCTTTATCGCCCAAAATCGGGTATATACTGAAAGCAAGTACCTGGTAGGCGATACCGGAAGTTGCACGTTTACCGTACAACACGGTCCAAGTTTTAACGCCGTTTTCAAGAGATAAACCCTGTGAACTTTTCCACGCATGTTCTATATCATATGTGTCCCTGCCGAAGCACTGACGAATGGGTTTGTCTGTTTTTTTGTCGGCGAAAAATTGGGATCCCTTCAAGACCAAATCTCCCCGAAAAAAATAAAACGGAACGTATATCGGAACAAATATTCGCCCAACCGTATCGGGTCGGTAGGGGTTCATACTACAGGTATTAATACTCTTTACTGTAGACCATACCAGGTACCTGGTATGTATGTACGTATGTATTAATAGTACTATGGTACTGTAGTATGTAATAGATTTGAGGATTTATCTCCCAAAAACGGTGTGGACATTGGACTGGACTCTTACGCAATTTCGGGCGGTACGCTTGAACCAGCCTGTACACAATTATGATTTATCATCCTACGTGATCAACCGTGACGTTCCCTGCTGGTGTATATGGTGCCCTGCGTGTTTTTTTTGGCAGTTGTATGTTGATTTCTTATTTGCCGGCAGCTTGGTGAACATACTATTACTATTACGGGGGACCATAGTAAATAGGACCAAATATTGTTAGTGAAAATAGATAAGTATATGGTCCCCCGTCATGTTATAGGTATAGTTAATCTCACCACAATTCCACATACAAAAATCGTGTCTTGCGCCAATTTAACAATTTAAACCGTCGCTCCCATTGCAAGCTGTTGTACCACAGTAATATTAATAGTGGGAATCTAACCCTTTTTCGGTGCTGTGATGGATCGATCGTGGCGTATCGGATGGATCGTTTTTTTTTGTTTCGTCGGATGGAGCAGGAGCTGGGGTGCGACGAGCTTCCTGAGGGACTGTGCCGCCCGGCGATGGAGCGCATCACACTGGCACCGGGCTTCCGAAAGGCGTGTGACAGGTTCCCGGTGCTGGCCGAAAGCATCGTCAAGACCAACGGACTTGAGACGGCGGAATTTAACATGTACGGTCGGTCAGATGTGTCATAGTAAGACCTTAAGACACTATTACGCGAAAACAGAGGAATGAGAACCAAACATATCGTGTAAACATACTATTAATACTCTAGGGGGAAATATTTTTTTGGGTCCATCTTGGGTTCTGATTACTATGTATTACGATGTAATACTTCTAGTACTATCCATTAGTATGCATTAGTATGCATTGCTACAGTATGTATTACTATGCCATATATGTCGTGATAGAGCTGAAATAGTGCAGTGTAATGTAGTGTTTGACATTAGCATTTCACGCATCGGATAGATCATCTACAGTAATGTATGTCCCTTAAGTCCATCACCTCGATCACCTTGATCACCTACTGTAGGTCGTGATCCAGGTCTGTGGGGGAAGCTACGGTAGATTAATTGTGTACAAGAGTAGTATAGTATTCCAGTATTGTAGTCTTATGGTTTAGTTCGTCAGGTTGCGGGGTGGTAGCGGTATGTATGGTCTGCATGACATGATGTAGGACAATCTCCCTGGATCTGTCTGTAGTACTGTACACTAGAATGGCAGGTTACGACCTCTACTGTAGATGGTGTACACTAGGTTAGTCTTCTGTTCGAGGTTATCAGGTATGTATCGCATCATACTATGATACTGTAACTATGCTGTATCGCCGGAAAGGGGAAAGGAGTATTCGTCCTATATTGGGCCTCGGACATATCATCCATACCATAGATCATCGACAAATCATCTACAGTAGATAATTCAGGGCAGATACACCTACTGTAGGAGATGCTTCCTGATCTGTACCGGGTACTGGTCTAAGTCATACTCCCTGGTGGGGCCCGTATAGGCTGCATGAGCTAGGGCATATTTCTTGCGTTGGATCTGTAGCGTACAGCTGCCGCACAACATCTCGTGATGGCAGGTTTGGATCTATCAGTAGATGATCTATCTGTAGAGGATACATCTGTAGATGAGCTATCTGATCTGTCCGAGATGTGTGTTTATTGTCTGTCGTATTTGGATGATCGAGTTTGTAAAGCTGCGTTCTTGTCATGTTTTTTTCTTTTCGCGGCAGGTTATTAGCGAGGAGTCAAAGCAATGTGATCTACCGATGGCGAATCGCGCAGTGCGTGCGCAAGCTGGGCTGGAGCTGATTCGGAATCTCAGAAGGGGCTGAGTCGGAATCTGATTCGGATTCTGGGAAAGCACTACCTTTCAGAAGCCGGGCAGGAGCCGATTCGGAACCTGGGCGGGACCTCATTCGGACTCTCGGCAGGAGCTAGTCAGTAACCGGTTCGGAATCCGGGCAGGAGCTACGGCGGAATCCGGGTAGGAGCTGATGGGGAAGCTTGTACGGGAGCTGGGCAGGAGCTGATTCGGAATCTGAGAGGGAGCTGAGTCGGAATCTGATTCAGAATCTGAGAAGCCTTTAGTTTCGGAAGCCTGACAGGAGCTGATTATGTTTTTGCAGCGACCGGCCGCTCCGTTCGTTCGGTCGAGGCGAGCGAGGACAACAGAGCATTTTTTATCGCGGTTCGGGTCGGGTCGGGTCATCTCTTTAAACCTCAAATCTCATCAGTCGGGTCGGGCCGGAATGGGAGGTTTTCAAATTATCATGGATCGGGTCGGGCCAGATGTCGGCATCTAAAAACAATGGCAAGCAGCCTGACCCGACCCGATCGGACCCGACCAGTGAGAAGGAAAGGGACCCGACCCGTGGGACGTAACTTGGCCCGTGAAAATTCCCGGTTTTTAGCCGCTCGGGTACTTGTGGTCTGACCTTCTTTGCCTTTCGTTGCATGCCGCGGTGGTTTTTGCTTGAAGCGAGCTATTTATCTATTTAGAGCTTCAGCGGCACTCCCCCTTGCTATGCCACGCAGGGCACCCTGACTGCGGACGTTATCGATCGGGGAAAGTTTAGAGCCGTTAGTCGGCACGACTCTAGTCACCAACTAGTTAGTGGTCGGACTAATGGTTTGCCGTTTCCCTTAGATGCCGACTATCCGACTTATTGGGTTTCCATATACTTGTATACAGCAGTGTTGGATCATTGAATGCGTGATACCAGGTAGCGTTTTTTCTTTTTAAGACGGGGATCCCTCGGCTGGGGAGGATTGATGTGGCTCGCTTCTCTCGCCTGACTTAAGTCGACAAGTCTGCTGGCCATCAGCTATAGCTTCTCCAGCCGACTCGCCGAGTAAAGTTGGCCATTACCTTTTAGTTAATTGGCTAACGGCATCTGCCGATTAGTTGTTAGTTGTGATCTCCTGGCGACTCAAAGCTCCAGGAAAGTTGCTTTTGTTTGTACTGCGGTTTCAGTTGAGACGAGACGTCCGATTGGATCTTTTTAGGCCTACATTTTTTTTTTTTTTTTTTATTGTTCTGATCAAAATATCATAGGCACGGAAAACACAACACCCTCTCATGTCGGGAACAAACCTCTTGAGTTTGTTCTGGGCCTGAGGAAGATTGCCGTGCCAACAGGGATGAAGGGCTGTGCTATCCAATGCGGAGGAGGGGAATCCTGCGTTTGAGGCCACGGGTCTGAGTTGTGACACATCGAAGGAATATCATGGACTAGACTATTAATAGGTGCTGTGATGAGCTGTACGGACGAACGATACGAAGCAATGCAGGGGGGCGTGTAGTGGTACTGCTTCGATAGCGTCCCCTCTTTGCCTATCAAGCGGCTTCCGCGTACAGGGGGGGGTGTGTGTGCTGATGTCAAGCATGACCGTAGTCGTGTACTTTGGATTACCATAGAGGGGAGGGGCCGGTGGAACCCCGCTTCGAGACCCCGGAATCGAGTTTGCTGTGATCTGTCGAAAGAAGAGCAAGGATGGATCATATATTTGACACAGCCAAAAGCTATTGCAGACGCATGGACAATAAGAAGCAACTACAACACTTGAAAGGATGATGCGCTCTGGAAGGATCGGTGGCGTCAGACGTGTTATTTTTCATGCCAGCAAGGAAGTGAGGGGCGAGTTTGTTCTGCGGGTCATTCCTTGATTTACGTGCGGTGTCCAGTTCATGTACTTGAACGATACATACTGTCTGAAGCTCAAATTCCTCGGTGTTTTCGCATGCTCCGAGCGGTAGGCAGTTTGTCTACGTCTCAGATCTCAGATAGACTGGGTGGCTCCGACCCGCAGCATTTCCGTTTTTTTCCTGTGGGTCACCCTGTGTGTCCTCAAGGTTAATGCACTCCGTGCAGCTCAAATTTTACCATTCCGCCGGAGGAAACAAATCCTTACGAGTAGCAGTCTCTCGGAATTTCACGTGCGGAGACCAGTTTGTGCTCGTTGCTCTTTCTTTGCGTCTCCCGTGACAACCAGCTTGTTGTTCCAACTCTTTGTATCGGTAACGTTCCCGTATTTTCATGCGGTGACTCGGTTTTCTCCACGTGACCGACACTCAGGATATGCTGGGTCGCTCCGACCCGTGGTATTTTCGCATGTTCTGTGCGGTAACTATTCACGCACATGCGTACATCGCCGATACACTGCTGCATGCTTGTCCAACTCCTTAGCATTCTCGGGTTATCACGCGCGGTAGTCAAGTATATATGTATGTGTATAGCCGATGTACTGGGTACTGGTACTGGGTAGCTCTGATCCGCCGCGGTGCTGTCGCTTGCTTCCCGCCGGCAAACAATTTTCCCACTTCGACAATATACCGCCTGCAGCTCCAGCTCTAAACCGCGGAGTTGTCGTGTTCATATGCTGTCCACACAGCGCCGGTGTCCTGTACTCTGTACGTCGCTTCGTTCCGTGGGGTCAACGTGGCCAGTTCGTCTGTATCGCCCATATATCGTCTGCAGCTCGAACTCTTCACTTGGCATACTCATAGTCCGATTTTCCCGTGCGGTACGCATGGATTTTCACACATGGCCGAACTACTGTCTGCACCTCCAATCCGGGGTGTTGAGTAGAGGTGTCTTGTTTTACATGCATGCGGTAACCGGTCTTTCCACATCGCCGACGTACTCTGTACATAATTTTTGCCTATCTGCTACATTAACTCCGAGCTTTTTTTTCCCTCTCGTTCCTACAATCATATCGAAACTCAGGGTCTTCTCTCACCTCCCTACTTCGGTTCCTGCCTTTTTTTTTTAGCACGAACACAAATTCAGCCCTTTCTTCCCTAATTGTTGTATGTGCAATTATTAATAGCTGTGTTCATTTCACGCGGCAAACAAACTGAAGAGGGCTACCTGGCACGAGACCTGGCACGAGACACCGCCTGGTATACGGTGTGGGTCTGTGCGTTTTTCCACTAAACTGCAGTTTTCACCCGTGAACACCCAGGAGATCCAGTGTCCATACCTTATTATTATTTCCCTTACCATCCGACAATGTGCAGCATGATCTTCAACATTGATCACTCATAACTCTCCCGAAAATCATAGACACAGACAAGCTCGCGCGACAGCAACTTGTTGTAGTTGTACAAGGTTTCGAGCCAGACTCGAAATAATGGTAGCAGTGAACAATGTTGACAATTTTTTAATAATTGTATTATATTGACGCCCGAACACCACTCCGCACCGTATGCGCGCGCAGGGACAGCAGTTATATAACATTAACACTCAACTACGTAAGCACTGACAACATGTGTACTGCTCACCTGGTACTATGCAATACATAATCAAGGATAAACTGCGACTCTCTCCTATCCTACGCCCCTCCTAGGGCAACAAGAGGCCGCGACCAGTATATAAAGCGGAAATAGTCATTCTGAAACTCGTCTCTTCTTGCAGACTTTTGTCTTCGCTTACTGTAACCTACTATAGGAATACAAGTTACTGTACGAATAGCTGCAATAGCTGGCTTCAGGGGGCTGAAACGGAAAAAAAAACGTTGTAGATCCCACAAGTAAATTGTCCCAAAAACATTGTTGCATAAAGCGCTAAACGGGGTAATACTGCTGTAAGTGAAATAATAACCAATACGGCACACAGCACACCCCATCAGAGACAGAATAACCGGAATCCCTCACAAACCGAATACAGCAGCAGCAAATGGCAAATATATAGCATCTATATATAGGGCGGTGGCATAGTGTACTATTAACAGACAAGAACGACGGTTGGCAGAACTTCGCCGGCAACAAGCAAAAGAAAGGAAGCACAAACAAGCCAAAGACTGACGAGGCATCGTGCCCGTTCACAGACGGACACACAGAGACATATACATTGCTACAGTTAGTCGCCTGCCGCAGCTACAAGCCCTTGAAAATTCGAGAGGGAAAAGGTACCAGCAAAAAGTGACGATTAAGACTAAGGTTACGACTACTGACTGCAGAGACGACTAAAGCATCGCCCACACGAATAGGATAGGGGATATGGGGATATGTGCGGACTGTAACGACTAATGACTAATGACACGCGCGCACGCAGCATGGTGATACAACAGTAGTTCAACCTGCACCCTCTTCCTAAAAGCTTCATAACACCGCAGTCCTAGCGTTTTCGGTCGGTATACCTAGCAAGATGCGTACTACGCCCGCGTACATACATGGTTTCATCACTAAAAGGACAGCTACCGTAGGCAAATAGCCCATCCTCCCCAAAAGCGACCGATCGTCGAACCTGAAAAGGCACATACCATCACCATCCACCATCCACCACCACGACAGCAAGGGACTAACTGCCATGACGAACGCGGCCTTCCCCTCTTTCATCGAAGATGTAAATAGGAGGCCCGTCTTTTTGTGCGCACCAAGGCCTTTTGGGTCTCCTTAACGTGCTGCTGTTTTTATTGAGTGTAGGGGGCGGACAGTCAAGGCGTCAAACCACGGTCTCCTAGCCTGAATCATACAGTATACGTTCCTCGTTGCCAAATAGGGTGCCCTGTCTACCTACCTGCCAGTCTCTACCTGCCAATATATATAGTCTGATTGCCTGCGCGACGAAGTGCCTGCCTGCCTGCGTGACTGTTTACCTGACTGCCTGTTGGTACCTGCTATCTGTGGTAAAATTATCATAATGTCTTGAACGACTGAATACCGCACCTAGCGGCAGGAAAAATAGAAAAAAGTGCCCCCCCCCCCCCCCTTCCCGCTAGTGACTGAAAACCACACCTAGCGCTGGTAACATGAAAGAGATATAAAAAATCCCCCCTTCCCCACCATCAGAATAAGAAAATGAAACTCGATACATTTTCCGCTTGCTACATTCCTACCCCGTTTTTGTACGTACGTACCTATCATACGTCGAGGGGCCGCGCCATGGTAGACAGCTGATCATGCAAGTGACAAAAGTACCATAAAAAAGAACACGCCGAGCTTGACTGCTTTGCAACAAACTGCACCCATCCATGTTCGGGGGAGAAACCACTTCAAATCAGAGTTGACAGACGCTACGAGTAACACTTCATATGAGAGTAC
This sequence comes from Nereocystis luetkeana, assembly GCA_031213475.1. Taxonomy (NCBI): domain Eukaryota; class Phaeophyceae; order Laminariales; family Laminariaceae; genus Nereocystis; species Nereocystis luetkeana. The sequence goes on along the minus strand of JARUPZ010000009.1, from coordinate 973,026 downwards.
CCCCGGGGGGTGGGTTATGTTCGAAGGTCAACACCACCACACTCACCCATACTGTATCAAAGATGTTTCGTGTGTCAACTTTAACTCCGCTCGTTTCATAGTGCGCAACGATTGTTGTACAGTACTATCCAACGGCACCCCCCCCCGCCACTGCCGCACTAAGCACCACACCAAGCATCCCCTGTTTTCCTCCGAAAAGGCAAAACAATCAAAATGCTCAACGGTTGGTGGAGTTTCTACCGGCATTCAGAAGTCAATGATAACACTTATAGCAAGAAAGTGACAAGCAAAACGTGCACGCGTCTCGCCCTTTGCCAAGGATACTTAACCCGCCGTCCCGCGTCCCATCGACCCTTCGCGCCCGCCCACTCCTAACAATAATTTCTTCATTATCGTATGACATTTGTTCACCTTTATATTTCCTCCCTCCCTCGTCACAGCACTAGAACGTTGGCGACGCCCCCCATTGTATTTTTATATTCAGTATTTCTCACTCCCCCCCCATGGTTTTTGTTTCTCATGTTCAGTATTTCTGTTGCTATTCGCTGTCCTCCATCTTCAATACAACTACGGTCCCCCCACCCCCCCGCCCCTCCTTTTGTTTATTCAATATAATTTGCAATTTGATGGCCTTCATCGCACCGATTCCGCCCAATCTTCAAAAACGAAATTATATCCCGCCTTCCCCCCCGGCACTAATTGGGCTCGGTATCTCTGTATTGGGTACGTTGCGCCGCCCAGCGCTACCTCTAGCTCCTTCGCTGCAAGATGTGGGGAAGATGGAATGGTGGACGACGGAAAGAGGAGGGAAGAACTACTCTAGTGACAAACTCCGAAAACTATCGAATACAAAACGTTGGCTAACGGGGGGGGTGGCCTCACCCACCCCATCGGCGAGACGTCGCCAATACAGCTAGCTGCACACAGCTCAGAAACTACCAGGAGTAGATCTAGCGGATATACCTGCCACGGTCTACCCGTTTAGCCGAGTCGGGCAATGCACAAATACCCGCGGGTATTCTACTTCCCGCGGGTATTTGTCAAACGGGTACCGGTTCGGATACCCGCGGGTAACCCGGCCGCGGGTTTGGGATAGCCCGGTACCTCCTACCTCTCCAATACCCACATAAAACCGCCATCTAAAGCATCTGCAGTCGTTCTGCGGTTTACGAGGTGCTCGTCAACGAACGTTTTACGGTCTATACCCTCCCGTAGGCGAGACGCCCAAAGGTCAAGTTGGGAGAGAGGGGGGGGGGGGAAGCATGGTGTCACACAACTCGTCGGCGAGACGTCCTCAGCCGGAGTCTGTCACCGCCTTCGAACTAAATTTCCACGAAATTTTTGACTTAAAAGTGCACGTGAAGCCGTGCATGGCTCTGCGTGTGTCTGTGGTCCTACACAGGCGCCCACCTAAAGTCTTGCACTGCTACGGTTTGAACTGCTCACACAGTGTCACAAGTGCGAGAGGTACCCAGTATTATACTTCGCAACAGGTACCACCGTAAGTTGAGGTGTCCCAGTCACCTGCTGGTGCTGGTGTTGGTGCTGCTGTTCGACGCGGCCCCCAGAAACCCCCGAGTAGAGAAACTCTTTTGTCCCGGGGTGAGCGGGGTGAGTACCATACTATCCATCCTGGTTGGACATCATCGTCACCATCACCCCCGTGAACTCGAAGCAGTCATGCCCTCTTCCCAAGGCAAGAAACCCCTCTGCAAAACACGGCAAAAAAACTCAGTGGTCTGGCGCACGAGAGGGTCTCTCAACCGTGAGGAGGCAATGCAGAGGCGGGTGCGCGACGTTAATACCACCACTGCCTGAGCAGCCGACTCCCCTCCAAGCTTTACTTCCTGTGGGGCGCGTACGTAGGACATCGCTCTATATTGTTAGATATACTAGGCCTGTGACTTAACTTGACGTAGCGACCAGTCAATAGTTGGGTAGCTAAGTAACCCAACTATTGATAGCTGGCTTCGTTTATATTCAAGATAAAACACACGTCGAGCCACAAGCACGCCATACAGCCACACAGGCACATCTACAAAGACGATTAACGATTTCCGCGAATGACCGCACGCAACTATAGTAGCTTAATTATGTATGATCTCTTTTGGTATGATATTATATCATATCATAAGATAGGCAACTAAAATCATGCAGTGACTTACACCTAGCCTAAAGTAAAGAAGTATCAGGTACGTGAGCATATAACACAATCAAGACACTATCTGATAGTGATATCAAATGCAAGATAAACAATCAGCCCGCTTGGCGTCACTTACCACGGAGGGCGGTCGCTCATGGACGCCTTTGAGGCTGATCCCTCGCACGACGACTTAACCCGCCTCCTCGTAGCCAGCTTACCCCCTCCCCAACCGCCGCCACCGCCGCCACCACCGCCACCACCTCCTTTCGGCACGGAGTCACTTGCAGCCACGGTGGGTACCTCTTCTTCCTTCTCCTCTCCTCCCTCTCCCCCCCCCGCCTCCTCCTCCCTCGTGCTGTCGCTGTCGGTGGTGTCGCTGTCGGTGTTGGTGGTGAGGTTGAAGCCTACATCCCAGCCGCGACCACCGCCCTCCGGTACATCCAACCCCTCCCACCCTTGGCTTCCCGGCACGGAGACACAGCCTGCCACGGTGGATACCTCCCCTTCCTCCTCCTCCTCCTCCTCTCCCTCTGTGGTGGTGTCGGTAGTGCCGCTGTCGATGCTGCCATCCGCGGCAAAGTCCAGCTGGCGGCTTACCTCGCTGAAGCGGCCAACAAGCTGCACCCAGCGGGGGTTTTCCGCGATTGTTGTCTCAGACAGCCCTATTAATATCAAGTTAGATCGATATGTAGAGAGATACATTAGTTAGGTAGCAAGTTAGATCGATAGAGTACACAGAAGCGAGATACACCAGTTAGATACGTAGCAAGTTGGATCGATAGATAGAGCAGTAGAACTATAGATTAGCTGGGCGTGTACTGTAGATAGACAGATAGGCAGACAGACACATAAATGGGTAGATCGATAGCCACATGCATGATATCATACCAGGGAGGCTCGTAGGAAGGAATAACTCCATAGATACAAATACCGGGTACAACTGAAGGACGAAGGGGGAAAATACACTGCCCTTATACCGATAGATACTACTGTCAATAGATACCAGGACTACATTTCTACAAAATGTAGATTGATGGATGAACAGAGTCAACTATTAATAGTAGAGACACGCTAACTATAAATAGATACCTGGTATGTTCAATAGGAAGGAGGGAAGAAAGGAATACACACACAAAACGCAACAAGCAAAAAAGGGGGGGAGGGCACTGCGCATTTACCGGTGGGACGAGAGGAAACTAGCGTAGAGGTTCGTAGATTCATGGACGGCCCTGTAGCGCATTAATACTTACTGTAGATATATACATACAGTAGGTAGTAAGGAAGGAAGGGAGAAACGAAAAAAAAAATGAAAGGGAGCGGCACTGCACAATGCTACATCACCATCAAACAAAAAACACTACTAATACTACAGTAGTAATACTACTAGTCCTACTGTGCTAAAGCACCTCAATACTGGATGAGAAAACAAACAAAAGACACATGCCGCGGTAGGGATATGACTAGGTATTAATTAGCGTATTATCGTGAAGAGTAAAGATTAAAGACCCTTCAGTTCGCACAGTGCACAGTGTAAGGTGCGGTCGTTTTTCAAGCGTTACGAGTATCGTGTTAGGGTCATTCTTATCGGAGAGTTTTTTTTTCCAAATTTTCGACATTTTTTTCGCGCAATTTTTCAATCTTCATAATTTTCTTGTTTTTTTTCCCCCAAGTATTGGAATGTTAATGAACTTGATATTTTTGCTTCTGGAGAATTTCACGAATAGTGACAGACCGCCTCCGTATATCGATACATATCTCCAATTATTTCAAAACTTGAGAAAATTTGGAAAAAACGCTCTCCGAAAAGAATGAGCCTTATTATTGTTATTATTATTATTATTATTATTATTATTATTATTATTATTATTATTATTATTATTATTATTATTATTATTATTATTATTATTATTATTATTATTATTATTATTATTATTATTATTATTATTATTATTATTTTCGGAAGGCTCCTGGTCAGATATGTTCTAAAGCTTCTTGCTTTGTTCGGCATTGTCAACCTTCTGGATACATCGAGCTCTGAAAAAATTATCGCGCTCACACCCCTGTGCTACCTGAAGCTTCTTTGAGGTAGCACCTGGAGTAAACTAAACCTCACGAGACTACTAACTTAAGGGTATCATATATGGATATAATACCTTACGCGAAAACCACCTTGTGATAAATAAAGCACCAGGTCAGCAACTGTAGTGCCGATGGGCAATCAATCCGACGGGCTAGGCAAATATCTAACGAGGAATAAAATCTATTCCAGGTACGTCAGATCAGACACCCTGTTCGCTGCAAACATTACTGTAGCATTAAGACAATTAGGGGAGAAGTCAATTCATTAAAAGTATTTACACACCTCCAACAGTTCATCATCTAGATATTTCAAGGTAGATACATCTATCTATTATTGATATTGTACCAATGTGATCTACCTCATGTTGCCGGGTGGGACCCGTGTAATCCGCATCATCTAGCACATATTCCCCGGGTTGGATCTGTACCGTACAGATGATCTTGCACAACCTCCCACAACGGCAGACGAGGAACTAGATCATATGGAGTAGATAGATAGATCATCGCCTATCCAAGGAGTGCAGTATTACCAGTCAGCCAGAAGTGTTGGGCCTTTAACGTGCAACCCCAAAACCTATCGTATCACGGCTTAATACTAATACTAATACTACCAATACTACTATTAATACTGTAGTATATTACTCACTAATAACATAATACCACAGTGCCGGCTGAGCAGTAGTAGTGCCACCTGCCCTTATAATGCCGGTGGAACCGCTTGGCACAGATGGCATGATCAGCCAGTGTGCAGTGTGCTATTAATAGTGCCTGTTGCCGCTAAAGTACCGGCATTATTGGCTGGCACATACCATCGTTAGCACTATAGAGGGACGACTACTTTCATAAAAAACAGTCATCATTGCCATCGTGATGGTACACATCGGGACGATAGCTGGTGGGGAGAACCCGAGACCAGGCGGACAGTGTAAGACTTGGCATAGATGCATAGTCGAAGACCTTAGGGAGTTCCGAGCCACCGAAGGGTCAACGGAAGTTGCCCCCTTGGTGTTTGGAGTTGAGACCGCGTTGTGGTCCACTGCAGTCAAAAAGGCGGGGAAGTGGTCCGGGGGATCCTTGAAGCAGCCGAACGGTTCATGGTGAGGTGGCACGAGGCTGAGGCTGAGATGAGTAGGCAGCGTCGCGCTGCCGCCGTGGATGGTGTCCAAGGGAACGGGGGTGGAGGGGGCAACAGGAGAAGTGGCAGAAAGCCCGACCAAGGGAATGCGGAGAGGGGGGGGGACAGGAGGGGCAGAAGGGAAACGGCGGTAGACGAAGGTAGGAAGGAGATGGCAGACAGGGTAGCAAGGCACCAAGTCGACTAGGAAGTAGAACATGACCATACTACTAGTGCTACCAACTGGTGCAGCTGGTTCGAACGTGGTCTTCCCTTGTCTTCTCTTTTTGTTGTGTGTTTTTTTTTCTTTTTTGCGCTGACCCTCCGTGATTTTCATTTTTTTTTTTTCTCTTCCTTTTCTGATTGATAAGCCGTACTGAAGGAGCCGTGTGGCGTGGTTGGATGACAAACCTGCTCTGCTCGTTTCGTATTGTCTGACGCCAAGGGGCTGGGCATAGTTGACGAACGCAGGGCGGAGACGGCAGTCTGGGTAGCAAGGTACCAGGCGGATTAGCAGGGAGAACCTGGCTATACTATACTACTCGTACCACAAACTGCTGCCGCCACCTGGAAGGTGCTTCGGGCTTTGGTCTGCCTGTTCTTTCCCCTTTGTTATTTTTCCTTGTCATTTTTTTCCTTGGTTCTTTGTTTTACTCTGTTTACAAGCAGTGGTGTTTTTTGCTATTTTTTTTCAATTTTCCAGCTCGTTCTTTTCCAAGTGTTGGCCACCTCGCCTGCGGGGGGGGGGCACGACAGATTGTTTCTCCTAGTTTTTGCTTTCATTTTTTTTCTTTTTCTCTTTCGATTTGTCTACTTTGTTTTTGTTTTCTCTCTGATTGTTTCTTTTCGTTTCACTATTTCATAGATTGCGTATGTCGTGCCTGTCGTATCTAGTATAATGGCATGGCTTTGCATTGCCCACTGCAGTGCATACTGCACACGTGGCAACGTAGTATCTCTGTGGCGTAGCTTTGTGACCACATAACTTGTATCTCTTCTAGGATTGAAGAATCGGCACGGACACTGGTTGTGCTGGATGTCGACGGGTAGAAAGAACGGTTGAATGTGAAGAACACACAAATACACATCCAGCTCAAACAAACACAGAATAACAAGACCCTTTCCGACTTCAATGCTCCTTCCCTCACCTTCGACTGCGCCCTTCGGCTCAGGCGTCTCCACATCCATCCCCAACGTCTCGCGTACCTCCCGGTCCGTATACGGAGTATAGGGCTCGCGGCCGCCGATGAAGTCGTCGCCGTCATCCTCCCCCAGGATACCCTCGCGGAACTCCCGGATGAAGGCGGCTGTGTCGATGTCCTCCTCGGGCATACCTTCGGTCGATGCCGCAGCAGCCAAAGCAGTCAAAGCACAAGCGGCGTCCCCCGCTCCTGCGGCGGAAAGTATCCGAATAGGAAAAGGAGGGGGAGGGGGGGGGGGCGTTGACAGTCAGCGACGGATGACCTGGGAGATAGGCAAAAGGGGGAGGCGGGAGGCGGGAGGGGGGAGCACGAGCTGTGTATTTTGCCCAAAGTGAGGGCAAGGGGGGGCGGGGGGCGTTAACAGTTCGCGATAAATGGCCTGGGAGAGGGGGGAGGAACAGTAGAGGGGCCTTCCGCAGTTAATAGTTCGCGGTGGATAATCAAGGAAAGGGGGAGCCGCAAGGAGAGGATACCGCACGACGAGCTGTGTGTTGCGCCCGAAGAGTCCAGAGGAAGAAGCAGAGAGAGAGCGCTTTAGAGTGTGTACCCCGCCTTGAGCGCAGAGAACATGCGGAACATACCCTTTCCTTTAAATACCCCTCTTCGAACGCATATCACAGACAACCAAAGCGGACTGCGAGTATTGTATTTCTATGCAAAGGTCCTCTATCGAGCCAACGTACCCCCTTCCCCCCCCCCCCCCCTCCCCTCACTTAAAGACACTATTTTTTAGTACCTCTAGCGAGTCAACGTACCCCCCCCCCATATACATCATCTCCACTCTATAAAATAGTCCCCTAGTCTCTCGCAATAGTCACCTGGGACCGCCCTGTCCGCCGCCAAAGGCCACGGGTTGTCTTCCGGGGGCGTGTCCATCATGAGGCGGCTAGGGGAGATGAACACCACCCCAACCTTGGACTTGGGAGTCTCGTAGGGGCAGTTCCCGTCTCGCAGGAGGCTCGCCTGGTTAGGGCCCCTGCAAAGTTTAGTATTGTTGGTGTTTAGAAATAGCGTCAGCGGGGGGATAGAGAGTCAACAGGAAGGGGAAGAAGGGATGGTGGAGGAGGGAGCGAGGGAGAGAGGGCGCGGGGCGGTACTGTTAGCCCTGAGGAAAGTGGTCGCAGTAACAAGGCGGCAAATGGTGCCTTTAGCGCTGGTGCAGGCAACATCCTCGGGGGCTAGGGAGGGCGCATGGCGTTAGCGTTGGCGCCCATATGGCGCAAGCTCGCAGTGCATAGAGTGTCGACATGATCCGTTCTTTTTAGTTCTATTATAGTTAGGGTACATGACTCGTCTTTACTCTTTAACTTTTAGAGCTTTTTTGTAATTTTTAGTCATACCTGATGCATACTTTTCTACTTGAATCTCCACGCACGTACACTTTGTTTTATTTTCGAAACTTGTGTTCAGATTAAAAAAAAATGGGAAATACGTTTTTCTTAACCTATGTTTTCAAGAAGCTCCGAACGGCCATTACTAGTGCACTTTGTATTCGGTATATAAAGCATTGGCCTAGAGGACTGCTGCGTTGGGGAACGGTTTGGACGATTTGGGCTACGTAGGGGGCCGAGTTTGAGTACCTGGTATGTTTTAACTACAGTCTATTGGCTATGTTTTGTGTCAACCTGATAATCTTTTTTCGGTATTTTATGTGATTCGGCCATCATGTAGCAGGACAAGTCTTTGAAGAAGATGACTAAAAAACGTAGAACAAAAGGCCATCAGGAGGGGGGGAGAAGGAAAGAGAGCCAAAACAGGGCACTTCTCGAGCAACTCCGAAAACACTCAGGCAGCTTCGTATATACTATTAATAGATACCAGTACATAGTATTGTGATCCCAAACGATCCAAATTAGTGCCGGGTATGTACGCCACATCCCATCGCATCGGATCGCCCCCCGACCTATCGGCCCCGGAAAACCCCCTGACGGCGCACGATATACCCCGTAAGCACCTCCCCCGTGCACTTAAATGCAGTATAGTAGACCCCCCCTCACTCACCAGCTGCCGTCAGCCTCTGCCTGAGAGTGAACCTCCACGTTGTCCCTGAGCGGGGACGCTTCACACCCGTTGTCACACCCGTTGGCTGTAGCGGTGGTGGTGGTGGTGCCAGTGGAGGTAGCGGGAGTGGGGGGCGGCGATTCGTTGATCGCACTTCCCTGCCAAGAGCATTAGTAGTATTAGCAGCAGTAGGAGTAGCAGAAGTAGTACCAGCAGCAGCAGTAGCAGCGGGATCAGTAACAACATAAGGCGGCAAACGAGCGAGCAAGGTAGTGGAGGGACGGCGGGGCGGGGGGGGGGGTTACGATGATGTACGAGGGAAGGTGTTTTCGGCGAGCCGATTGATTTCTTCTTCACGTGATGACAGTTTCACAACAACGAGGCAGAGGACAATTCATAAACAACCCAGCCAGACCATCGCGACAGCCCCACGGCCACGCCTCTCGCCCGTACAGAACATGCAACATCCAAAGGCACGGAAAGGCAAGGCAAGGCGGTACACCCTCACACCCGCCAAACGAGGTAATACGGTGCTCATACAATGCCTACGTGCTGGTGCATTCTCTCCTAGCCATCATAGCGAGCTACGAAAATAAAAATCCTGGCTACCCACCCGACCATGCCTGCTTAGCCATCCCTACCGTAGAGACTTCCGACCTTCCTCACCTCCGATTGCGTTGACGTCACCTCGACGGCGTCAGCCGAAACCGCAGACGGCGCGCTCTCCGCCCTGCTCTCCTCATCCGTCTCCCCCCCCCACTCCCCCCTCCCCTCCCCTTCCTCTCCCTCGTCCTCCTGCCCTCCCCTCCCGCAGTCGTCGTTGTCTCCGTCCTCCGCCGCATCAGCTCTTCTATCGGGGAGCCGACTAATTGCCAGTCGCTTGGCCGCGATCACACCTGCTTTCATCTTTATCAGTTTTTGATTGAAGAAAGACTCGGCCTCCGCCACCCTCTGATCCACAATCTTCATAAGGTTTTGTCCTAGGACAGCCGTCATCCGTTCGGCCGTCGTCGCTCTCTCCTCCGCCTCCACTCTCGCGCGGTTGGCGTCCTCAACCCTCCTGTCAGCTTCCTCTGTCACGGCCACCATGGCCACCCCTGCTTCCCTTACCGCCGCCGCTGCCGTGCCCCCCCCCGCACCTGCTGCCGAAGTGGCACACCTAAGCACCATGAGGGTCGCGAACTTATCGCGGTCGCACCGGCGGCGGACGATACCTGCCATCATGTGGCAGCCGAGCGAGCGCTTTTCCGCCTTGTGAGCGTCGTCAGCACTCCTTCTCATCGCCATATGTTCCGCCCCTGCTGCCTCTGTTGCCGCCGAAGTAGCCTCAGCCGTAGCCACCGCTGCTGCTGCAGTAGCCTTCGCCGTAGCCTCCGCCGTAACCTTCACCACGGCTTCCTCCGCTGCCGCTGCTCGTGCCTCCGCCACTCCAATCCTAACCTCGGCCGTAACAGCTCTCCTCTCGGCCGCTTCTACCTTAGCTAACACTGCGGTTGCCGCCGCAGCCCCTGCCTCCGCGCCAACCGCAGCCCCAGACTTGGCACCCTCAAGCCTTCCAGCCGTCGCGCCTGCCTCGGCCCCCGCCTCCACTACCGTCGCCTCAAGATCGGATCCCCCATCGACGCGGGCACGCGTGCGTGGTGCTTCTCTCGGATGCGGCGTGTGACCCCTTGCTTCACCCACCCGGCCCGAAAAATCCGTAACCTCCTTGTCCTTCTGCCGCTCCGCACCGTCTACAACCATACCGTTGACGTCCGTAGACTTTGCCGTGAGCAAGCCGAGGGACGCACCCAATGATCCCACCTGCGCCTGGCAGGCATACACCATACCTATGAGGGCACGAACCTCTTCCTGTACGCCGGCCAGGGTAGGCTGGTCCACCGTAGCTTCAGCCTGAGGGGCGACGTCTCCCGAAACCACGCTGGCATTCAAGTCCACACTGACATCTGCCACGTCTGACTCGGGCGGGCCACCGACGACTTCTCCCACGTGGGCGGTGGTCCCCGTGTTGGGCATACCCTTTTCTCCCACCTCATCATCCACCACGACCGCACTAAAGTCCGCAATAGCCTTAGCCTTGGTGTTAGCGATAACGTTAGCTATAGCGTTAGCGTTATCGGTACCGTCAGCGTTAACGTCCGCGCTAGCACCAGCGTTAGCATTGTCGTTGCCGTTAGCGCTGTCGTTGGCTTTGCCGTTGGCGTAGGCGTTAGTGTTGGCGGTACCGGTAGCGTTAGCGCCCGCGCTAGCGTTTCCGTTGGCATTAGCGCGGATGTTGGCATCGTGAGCATTAACCTTAGCGATAGTGCTGTCGTATACCTGGTCGACCAAACTCTCCAGTAGAACGTCGAGAAGCTTGTCCTCTGATAGGTCGCGTCGTCCCGGTCTCGCGTGGTGCGAGGCGGAGGGCTGCTGGAAAACGGGGGGGGCGGGGGTGCCGCGGGGAACGGGGTAATACAGGGCAACGGGGAGTAATGAAACCAAGTAAGGAGCGACAAGTAAAACATAAAAAGAACAAACATCTCTTACAAGTTCCCTGATCAAGACTTGAGGCACACAAATATACCAGGTACCGTATGTACGAAGGGATGATGTCCGCAGGAAACTTTCGGAGGTACAAGGCATAACTGGAATAAAATATAGAAACAAGGGAAAGGCTACTCGTAGCGCTAAGAAACGAGGTATACGGGGGATTAAGCGAAGAGATAGGAATGAAACCGTATGTATTTGCAAAGCCCAATGAACTTCGCAAAAAACGCTGAAACTGCGCTTTCATGTAGGTGACCTGGATCTGCCGGAAAGAAGAAAGAGGTATACCAGTAGCCTGGAGGAGGCGAAACTACTGTAGATTCACTGATGTGCACGTGTCGCAAAGCAATAGAGAGTAGAACTCACATACTAGGAGAATGTGAAATGTACGAGGAACGGGATGTGTTAGAAAAAGAGGAGATGAGGGAAACAGGGACACAGATGAGTGTGACATGGAGGAGTTTGGTACACTAGATACCAGGGATAACACGATCGCTATCCTAGGATATAGATGGTGGCCACAGGCGGCCGAACAAGGAGGGGGTACGATTAGCGAAACGCTCCTATGCAAAATATGGAAACAACGTAATGAGCGGCCAACTATTAATAGGAGATGTCTCCATTAGGAGTAGTAACGGTGCTCCAGCTCGAAAGAGATGCGTTGTCAATGGTCTAATGACCAAGGCAAGCAACAAATGACTACGCCCACCCACCCCCCCGCCTCGGAACGGCGGATCTTCGTGACGTTATCGTTGACGGACTTCCGCGTGATTGTCATCACATGAACGGGGGACTACTACAGTAGGAATATACGGCGTTGCAGTAACGAGCCTTGAGTTCGCACAGGGCATACAGCGCGCGATCGGTTTTTGAGCGCTATCATATTGATAACTTCCTCACAACGGTGACGGTGCTGAAACCCAACATTATCTATTCGGAAGGCCATCTCTTGACCATCTCTTAACCAGATCTTTTCGAAACGACCTTGTTCGTTAATGGCAACCTTAACCTTCCCGTTCTGGAAAAACAAGCGCTCAAAAACAATCGCACCCACCCCTATCAGCGAAATCAACGCTCTTTACCGTATACTGCTGTGTCGATCCTCTTCCCCGGGAGGTCAGCAGGTAGCTGTTTCCTCCAACACAGGTTTTTAAGTTGTAGAGCACGCGGGTTCGAATCTCACATCGAACGCGGTTTTGTATGGAAACGCTCGCGCGTGTGTCATATTAAATCAAACACATCTCCCTGGCCCCCCATGAACTGAAACGAGCTTTTGGGTATACACGTGAAATTTGATTTTAGCATTCCAAGCTAGCCGGGCGCACGCCTGCAAGAGGATACACAGAGCGGGTATGACCCACACTTTGAATATGCCAACCCACTCATGTTTCAAACAAAAATCTGCGCTCCCCAAGGGCCGGTCGCCTAGTTGTGGCCCTCATGTGGGGTGTACCTTTGATAAAGTAGCAGTACGTACGGAACATACACAGGCATGCTTATTTGATAAGCTAAAGAAATGAACACCTGGCTGTGGGATCGTTTTTTCCCCTCGTAACGCCTATTTGCAAGCTTGTGACTGACACATGTGAGATCGACAATTTTGCCGGGACTCCTCTGTGCAAGACTGTACGGAATACCTCGATCGCACGAACTACCAGCCACGTATATGCGATACCTCCGTAGTTTTCACCAACCAAAAATAAAAAGGCCGAATATGTCGAAATGGGGGGTATTGTACAACATCTTCCAATCTCAGTTAGCTAGGGTTGGAGGCAGTGAGCGGCATATTTGGAGGGTGTAGGAGTTGTTATTGTTGAAAACGAAAAAACGATCAACCGTTTCTTCGTCCCTCTGTTTTAACTGGTTTGCCGAAAACCGGGTTACCCGGTTTTGAAAGGATAGCGCATCTAGAACATTAAATTACCAAGAGTGTTTTTCTCGATATTAATAACTTGGGGGTATACTCCAAACGTGTGTGTATTCCAAAGTGCGTGTTTCGCTCTGTTCGCAAGTGCGCTGGTGGCGGTATTGCGGTAGTGAAGAAGCGCTACACACTTTCACCTTGTCGTGTCTAATGTGTACTATACGTCGTATACCAGTGTATATATATTATATATATATGTATATATATATTATATATATATGTATATACCAGGTATATATATATATATATATATCACGTTGTTCACTGCGACAGGCACGCCGTATTGTAGGCAGTACGTACAGCAGTAGTGACGGCAATCAACGAAAATATAACCAACGTTAGGGTTGGTCAACATCTAGGTCGCACCCTGATACCTCCAGCCAGTACATTTCTCGTCCCCGGTGGCTTGGTAGCTGGTCCGCGTGCTTGGTAGGATGGATTTCGTGGGTGTGAGTCTCACTGAGAGCACATAATAATAATACTCGTAGTAGTAGGGGCTTCTTCTTGCCTAAAAATTGAAAAATTGACTAGCGGAAAGCGCGAGAGCGTGAGATAGAAACATTCGATGAACACCGACGAGCAGTGGGATTACTGAATCCTACACGCGATAAAAACGAATGCGCGTACCGGTGGGGAGAAGGGGCGACCATTGTGACCACGGCGTGTCCAAAATATCGCTGAGGGTAAAACTTCCCACGAGTTAGGCCAGAAAGAAAAAGTGACGATGAAAAAAACAGTTCACTTGCCCCAAACAGTGCATTGGTTCGGCGAAGCCCATACAGTGCCCCGCCCCCGCCCCCCGGCTGTTGGGGGGGTGACGCCGCAGGTACCCCCGGAGGGCCCCGTTGGAGGCACCCTGATGGAAGCACGTTTTTACGCGATATGCCTTCACTACAGTAGAGGTAATACATGGACTGATTTTGAGCCATGTTTCAAAGCCAATTAATTGGGTGGTATGGATAGTTCGAAAAAGGAAAAATGAAAAAGGGCGGCCAGGGAATGTATTGACGTGGTAGCACAGGAGAGTAATACACGGCTCCAAGCCACATCGTAGGTAGTGGAGGCGGCTTAGCCATCAATTCGTGCTGACGGTCTCCTTCCGTCCCTTCTTTTTCTCTTCTGTATTGCGTGCCTTCTCTTGACGCCGCGTGTTCTGATGGTTTCACGTTCCATTTTGAGGTGTAACAGTAGTAGTGTAGGACGTGCCCAAGTATTTAATAGTACACTGGCAACCCTGGCGGCTCCCTCAGCCAGTGTACTAGTACTGCCAGTGCAGCAATACAAATGCCGTAGGACCTACTACCTGGTAGCTAACTACTCCACAACTATACAGGTTGTGCATACCTCTCGCTCGCCCGCCACTGCGGCAGTCTCGGTGGTTGCTGTCGCTGTCAGTGTCGACGGAGTCCTTTTCGAACCGCCTGTGTCGGAAGCATCGCAACAAGTAAGTGCAGAGAGAAGGTGGTCATCATGTACTCCAAACCGCAAACTCACGGAAAAAACGTTTTTTGGCAGTTTTTCGGAAATTTCATGACGAATGTGAATACCACGACACTACTAGCTGGATACATACATACAGTAGATACATCATTTCTGAGATCAACGATTTCGTCAAAACTCAATTTCGCAAACTGCGTGTGATCAAGATGCCGGACTACCACCAACATCGCCCGTGCTTTGCGAAATTCTAACGTTTGGTAAGATAATGACCTCCTTGTGGGTAATTGCCGCAAAATCAGGGGGACCTTTAAGAGGCATGTCACCGCAGCTCGTCTTTTAACGCAGTCGACACTATCAAAGTATACAGCTGTATGCCTTGCCCACCACAGTGCAACAGCCGAGGGCGGGTCCCTTCCTGGGCATATCGCAACCCCTTGTCCCATTTCCTTGAAGGAGTGTATTGAGATGCGAGCCAGCGGGAGGCTGATATCAGCTCGGCATGATGCGCAGTGCAACGTGAATACATAAGTCTTCTTAGTAAGCGCCCGGTTGGCCTAGGAGGAATGCGACGAACGGAACGATTCTCTCGCGCACACCAGCAGACTGCTTGGAGTTCTTGGTAAGCCGATCCGTCATCGCTCTCCTTGTCGTATGCGTACCAGGTTGCAGGGATACTATACAGCGCAACAGAACCTCCAAATGAGGCAGCCACCGGATCTTCTCGAGGCTATGGCTATCATCGGCCCAAGAGGGGGCTTATGCAGAGGTTTCTCAATGGAATATGTGGTGTATTAATATGGAGCAGGGGGCAATACATTACGTACTTACGGTTGCCCAAACCAAAGGCCAAACATGATTATTTCTGCTAACATGACCTCGCCGTGATGCCGTATTGCGGCATTCCGTTATTTTTATGCGTGATGCTTCGATCGCGCGGGCTATATGATGTCTGACACGTATACCGGGGACGGGTTGTTCGTATAGTGCAGGGAATGATAATTATTATTTCACAATATCATAGGAGGTGTGTGTTCTTCACATCAAACCGTTCTTTCTACCCGTCGACAGCCTGCACCACCAGAGTCCGTGCCGATTCTTCAATCCTAGATCATGAGAGCTACAAGCTCCGTAATCACAAAACTACGACACAGAAATGCTGCAGTACATTGTTATACAGCAGTAAGAAGAATAGGCAATGCAATGCCATGTCTGGGTAGGATAGGCACGACGTACACATTCTATGGAAGAGAACGAAAGAAACAAGAGAAAACCTTGAAATAGAAAAAAAGAGGAAGGGAAAGAAAAATAGAAAATGTGTCGTGCCCCCCATATAGGGTACGTGACGGACAACGGGCTGGAGAAACAACACCACTCACTATTAATATATGTAAACAGAGAACGACCAAGATCTATTAATATGAGTAAGCCGAGTGCGACTAAGATCCAAAGGAAACAAACAGGCAAACCGAAGCACAACAAGAAAAACCAAAAACCAAAAACACCCTCCAGTTTGTGTTACGAGTAGCATATACAGATAGATAGATGCTACCTTCTGGCACGTTGCTACCCTGTCTGACGTCTCCGCTCTGCTTATTTCGTCAACCATGCCCCACCCGCGTCAGGCAACACAAAACAACACAACACGACCAAGCAGACTCGTCATCCACCCACGCCGCAAGACTCCAGTCATAAGTCATGAAGGACAAGAAGGAACAAAATTTAAATATAAAATGTATTGATAGCAATAAGTACAACAATAACCTACCCAGGCCCCTCTACCAACCATGCATCACATACGAAGTATATATATACCAGGTATCTATCATACATGATGACCACATTCATTCTGGGTTCCTCTCAGAGTAAGAGTTGACTATGCCTTGCTGAGATATGTACCACCTCCTGCTGCTTGCTGTTGTTTAAAGTGTCGCGCGATATATATATATATATCGGTACTGCTGTAGGCGCCCAAAGCCACACTTTCGATTTTTGGACAACATCCGCATTATTATATGTTCCCATAGGTTGGGTGTTATCTCTGCCGTGGTTTTGTGGCCACAGGAAAACTTGTTGCATCTCTCTACAATAAATAATCGGCACGGACATTGGATGTTCTGGGTGTGGGCGGGTGGGAAGAACAGTACACACACTGTGAAAACATACACAAATGCAAATTTATGGTATTATTGCTACAAAGTGATGCTTTAATAGAGTGTTAATACACTAATAATAGTATTGATAGTAGGATGTTATATACCTGGTACATAGATTATACAACAAAGTTGCAAGTTTTTCCCGATGCGGAAGGGGTTTGAAGTCTGGAACAGTTCCAAGCCCCCCCCCCCCCAAAGGCTGTCTCTGGAAGTGCCTACACCGGAAATTAAATCAACTCATTGAAGCTGTCGTCCATCTATATGCAAGTCCGCCTCTCAAGCGGGGTTCTTAGGATGATGCTCACCCTTCATGCGACTCGCCGGACACCTCACGGCGCTTCGCGCTTGGTGCAAGCAATGTCTGCCTGGCCGGTGAAAACCTGGCATGCTCCGTCCCGGCATTGTAGGGATGCGAGGGTCTATGGTCATACGACTACGGCCATCGAGTACATTTCTCCTATCGACTACACCCCCCCCCCCCCCCCTCCCCCCCAAAAAAAAAGGTGCCATGTGATCAGTTATCAACGATGAAGGTGGGGGGTTTGAAGCTTAAAACGTGGGGTCCACATGATTAAATCGTTCCTCATACCCGACTTCACCAATGCACCCAGTGTCCCTGCTGATTCCTCGAGATGTCACAAGTTATTAATATTAATAGTACGAGTACTGCTGTACTACTTATGTGGTGAGAGAGGGAATACAAAAATAAATAAATGGAAAACATGATTATTTACAGATACCAGATAGATACTGTTTTTTCGAGGAAAAAATGTGAAAAAAAATCGCGCGCGAGAACAAGTCATCATCACTATAGATTTCTCACTATTATTACTATTAATACTGCTGCTGCTGCTCGCGTCCACGAAAACAAGGGGTTTCTGCACAGCCACCACACACTGCACTGTAGTATACAGTAGCAGTAGTATTGTTATTAGTATTAAATAGTGTCGCGCTTTTGTTCTGGAGGCTTCTTCACTTTCTGTTATCAAAGTCTTTTTTTAGAACAACACTTCACATTGTCTGATGGCAAGTCACTTGAAGCCTATTATATACCAGCACCTTACCGTTTGGCCGAGAAAAGTATTCAATACATACTCGTACAGCAGCGGTAGCGTAGAAAAACGACGACACCTTTCCCGTCATACTCCTTACGGTACTATCGGTACCACTCCAGTATCGGTATTTGCGACGCAAAGAGTCGCAAGGGGATATCGAGGCGACTGCAAGGAAGACTTCAACAAGGAGCGTCACAGTCAGATACCACAGTAAACCAACTACGTATCGCGCTCTCCTACGTCTACCTCCTCGATAGCCGGTATGAGCGAGCCAGGGGTCGAGCAGCACGCGAGAGGCATACCTCTCCCAGAATCACTACATCACCATGATGATGATGATCATCATCATCCTCACCATCTTCATCAAAATCAATCATCATCATCAGCTCGCTCTCTCTCTAAATGTATGTGTTGATGGTGCATACCACGTACCAGGTAAGTACATACATCATGCAGCATCCGCTGTAACAGTCGTTGCTTTCATCGCCATGATACCGGTACTACTCCGGTATGTGCCAGGCACCGGCAGTATAGTTGTATCGGGCACCGGCATTATATTGAGGGACCCATCGACTGCTGTGTACGAGTACTCGTATTAATAGTAGTCCGTGGTCCAATAGTACCGTGCGTGCGCAGAGCACTTTACGTTAAACTTTGGCACAGGAGTGTGTGTGTGGGATAGGTCGTACTTTCAGTGCTCGATGTTTCCACTACAGCAGTAACAACTGTACGTTGCCAATGCCGAAGGGGTCGATGTTTGCTTGAGAGATTTTCGAAAATTCACTTGCTTGACACTTGAATTTGCGATTTACCTGGTACCTGGTACCTGGTAGTTTTTATTTTTGGTCTTCCTCTCCCACAGTTAGTGTGCGACCACAGAATCAGCATCAGATCTCTCTAGGATAGGGAATCAGGACGGACACTGGGTGTACTGATGAAGCTGGGTAGAAAGGGCGATTTAATGTGAAGACAACACACCCACAACTTATGTTTCCATTTCCGGCGTCCCCGGTGGCTTGGTAGGTGGTCCGCGTGCCTATCAAGATCAATTTCGTGGGTTCAAGTCTCACCGAGTGCATGCTCGTGGCTTTTTCATGCAAAAAAGAAATTGATTAGCGGAAAGCGCGAGAGCATGAGTTAGCTACCAGGTACATTCGATGAAAATCGACGAGCAGTGGGAAAGCTGAACCCTATGCAAAAACTAAAGGCACGTACCGGGGGGGAAGGGATGACACCTGTGACCACGGCTTGTCCAGAAGGTCGTTGAGGGTAAAACCTCCCACGAGTAGTAAGGCTGGAATGGAAGGTAAAAGTGACGTTGAAAAAAATATATATACCTGGTACCTGGTATATACCAGTATACCTGGTATATATCGAGAATAAACGATCGCCGAGAAACGATCGCGAAACACACCCCTGTGCACAACCAAAAGGCTTTATATACCTGGCTGTGAGTGTGAGTGTCAGGATATACATAAACCCACCCAGCCAGGCGGCATCGTGTACCTGTGGTACTGATATTATTATGCATGATGTACACGCACGTGGCCGACTTTCGGTAAACTATACCAGGTAAAGTATATAATATCTGGTAGGCTTCAAGTGCAATAATAATAGAAACTTGTCAAAATAATGACGCGATCCTCAAAATTTGGCCGTTTTACAAAACCTCGGCCAATCAAATCGACTCTGCCCGGCCCTATCATGTGGTCGTGACACGACCTCTCAAACCCGTTGAAGTTATCAGCTGCCAGCTGCCCCTGGTATTGGTGACAGGGCAAGTACGCACCAGGGGCAAAACGGAAAAATGCATGAAGTTTCGCACATAGGCGGAGAGGCTCGGGACCTCACGCCGCCGCCACACTGACTGGCCATATACTTAGTATGGCATGCAATGCCGCGGACCACCTCGAGTCAACAGCTCGCAGACCTCCTCGCGCCCGCTCATGAAGATACGCCTCGTCATCATGCCGAGGGGGGCCAGGGCTTGTCATGGGCTCGCTCAATTCAACTGCTTGCTGTTGCTGCTTCGTCTCGAAAGTTCGGCGTTCAGTTGACGTGGTTGTGGTCGAGGTTTCCCCCAAACTTTTTGTTTGTTCGAATACTCGTACAACAAACACGCGCTGCTGGCGAAGGCAGGCTGGCCGCGATTTTTCAAGAAAGGTGTGTGCCGCTTGCATTATCCCACCGAATAGGAAGGGTCTTTGCCTACACGCTCTGTGCGCGAGGACATGTGGGGCCCGCACTTCAGAATGCGCAAGAAGTCAGCAGAGAGGGCGAGGACCACCTTTGAACTCCTTGCCGAAAGCAACACTTACTTTCAAACTATTAATACTACTACCGCAACCACTCACTCTTCTTCCACTCGCGGTTGATTCCAAATCGGGAACACAACAACAACAACAACAGTGGCAGGGCAAAACAGCAATCACCGAACAAAACCTATGATAACTAACAACGCAGCGCCTCAGCGGACAACGAATGGCGCGCAGCGTGTGGCCCACCTCGACGTGTTGCTGGTGGGTCTGTTTTGCCTGGACCCACGAAGGAACCCGTTCGTATGGCCATCTCGTGCTTAAACCAAGAACAACGCTGTCTCGGTTAGTGGAAGCCGCTCAGTGTTTGGTGATTAGATGATTGATTGTGACAACCGGGGCATGTTTTTTTTTTTTTGCGCATAAACCCAAAAGTTGTGCAAACCCGGGAGTGAACTTAAAATATCCCCTTTTTGGTTTCGGCTGGGTCTACTATTATTGATATTAATATTGGTACCAGGTAGTACGTTACAGCGTGTACTGGTACGCAGTACCTTTTCACTAGATATATACCGTACCTGCCTGACTGTGTCTCTGTGCTGTCTGTACCATCATTTAATATTAACGATGAACCCCGACCTCCGATCACATTGGAGAAGGGAGCGGGGAGTAGACGAGAAGGAGGTCAGATGGGGCAGTTTTCTTTGCGCGCTGCGGCAAATGATCGCAATAATAATGCGGCTATAATATGCTACCTGGTACCTGGTACCATGGTATATATTATTATTTCTCTTGCCATCCGACCATGTGCAGCATGATCTTAAACATGGATCACTCATAAATATATCATGGATGCTACATATATTTGGTTGTGTGGGCTACTCGTGTTGTTCCTGTTCTAACACACCCACCCCTCTTTCCTCCTCTTTCCTCAAGGTAACCTCACACTCTTCAATGGTATGCTGCATGGAGCATGGCATATAGTAACAGTCATATCATGTGTTTCATCCTCATATATATATGAATGAGATCTCGTGGATACCAATCATGTTCAACAACCGATTTTCTTGCAGTGGAATTTCCGTACTGTATGGTACCACAGGCACAGGTATGTCACAAATGTCTCGTGCATACATACATATTGTGATTTTGTGTGACCAATACTTGCCTCACGTACTGCTATGTAGAATGCGTGCCTCGCCAAGTATGTATATATGCATGAATATGTGTATGTAAGTAGGTCTGTATGCATATACACTTATCATATCCCAGGTAGGTGCCATCATGCCATCATGCCATCATGCCTCGTGTTTGATACGAAGTATATGTATAAAAACAGAAAATTCGTGCGCCCCGCGCGCCTGCTTTATTCGGATCGATCGGGCTGTACCGCTGTACCAAGCGAAGATCGTAGACTGTGATCTATATTGAATGCACAACTACTCGGTAATACGTAACGTATGCTGAGTCTAGTAGATCATGGTTAATGAGCTTGCTGAACCTCCTCGCCCCCAATGGGTGAAGATCGCTGCCTTCGCGGACCTCCTCCAACATTGGTGTACTCGGAGTTGGGCTTTCCACACCGTGCGGGGCGGTATCGACGCGGGGGGGATTATTACCGTTTTTATCCCCGGATTGTCGGAGTTGTACTTAGATGTGTGGTATTGTTTTTTCTTGGGGGGTGGGATTCTATCCCCCCCGGGTGCCGTTTGCTCCACGAGCCCAAGCCAACCAGCGATTAGCCAGTGGGCTTGGGTTTTCCAGACTGTGCCGGGCGGTATCGACCCCGGTGATCTCCCTTTTCGTCCCCGGATTGTCAGAGTTGTAGATGTATGGAATACATTATGATGCGGGGGTGACACCCCGTCCTTCGCGGCTGCCGCTGGTTCCACAAGCCCAAGCCAATCAGCGATCCACCAAAGTGGGGTTGGGGTTTCCACACCATGCGGTGCGGTATCGACCCGAGGGACCACCGTTTTCGTCCTTGGTTTGTCGGAGTTGTGGATGTATGGAGGGATAAATGATGCGTGGATGGGGAACTATTTTCCCCAGGTGCGGTGGAACCTCGACGTTTCTCCGAGGGGAAACTCTCGCCGCACGCCCGGCGCCCTCCCGTTGGCTGAGGGCGGGCGGGGGCGCCCTGTCCATCGATGGTATTGGGACTCGGACAACGCTGGGTCGGAACGTATTACATGTTATATCCTTACTCTAAGAAAAGTATATGCCCCGCGTCTCATATGCATGCCGCCTCATGTCCCATACCTTGTCAAATCTCTCTCCTCCCACCACACGTAGATACCAGGTGTACCAGAGCAAAGCTAAATGTCCCTGTGCAGTATTGTGAGTGCGTGCTGCACCACTGTACCAGGTATACTCGTACGACTACGGTACTCACTACGCCTCATGCGCCGCCCGTGCTGCTCGGGGATTTTCGTTTCTAAGGTGGCCTGTACCCCCCCCCTCCAACTATGTGGGCGTAACGTGATCTGTGTGGGGACATTCAAATTTGCCCGTGCCGTACGATTTCTTGCTTTCAACCATTGCCACGCGGGCACCAACCATTGCATCAATCCCCAATCACGCAGTGGCCTTCGCTACAACAGTCACTACCTTTGGGTCGTCAAGTTTCCCCTCGTTGGAATTCCAAGGCAGTTAAACAGATGCACTTTTATGTCGGCTGTTTTCATAAAATTCTCGTAACTTAATTTTAAATGACAAATGTATGAACCGTCCGCCATACACCAACGCGCACAAGTTCACATCAGTTCCAGTTATCCTGCCACTCCTGCGCGAGATTCTAAGCAATAGATTATATTATCTTAGAGAGGATAAACAAGGGGTAACCCTTTCAGGGCAAACTGTCTCCAAAACGGGGACAAACTACTTTAATTTTAAGTGGTTTGCCTCCAAACGGGGATTGCAGTTCGTCCTATGGGGTTGGGCCTCATCACTGTCACGGTAGTGAGAGGGGTGGGGGAAAGGGGTGGCCATCGGGTACACGGAAAGAAAACAGATAACAGAGCCACAGTTGCCACGATGTCGGAATTGAAAACTATCTACGTGTAGCGGGTTGGGAATATTGCGAGAAACTGAATGAATCATGTTTTTTATTTTCATTTTTTCTTCTTGACTGTACTATAGCATACCCCCCTGTCTCGGGCTGAACAAAAGGGGGATGCCGATGCCGATTTACCGTTTTTGTTGAGCCTTAGGATATCACCTATTTTTCTGAGGCTCTTCACTCTTCTTTTTTGTCTCCTCCGACGGATTGGTGAACGAAAACAACCCTTAGAGCTTAAAGACATCGCACTTCCTCTTCTGGGGAGCTCTCCATCTCACCAAATCACCAAATAACTGACAAACAACGCATCAAGATGAACAAGCCCGTGGGCTAGCGCTGCCTAGCATGAGCTGGGTATGCAATGAATAAGGCATGCCAACTGGAAGATGTTGATGTCATTCCTACAACAGTAAACCAAACCTAGCCTGGTCCTATCAATCGGCAGCGGGCGGTGCCGTGCCGTCTGCTTGCGTGCCTCTGTTCTACACGCCCAGTTATGCACATCAAGCAAGAGACACTCGAGGGTGGCCCCCTTTTTCCGTCCTCCTTGCCTTCTATTAATACCAGGAGAAATCTCTTCCGTCGGTATATAGAGTCCACATGTAGGTAGAAACAATGACTACCGTATCAAAAAGTGAATTCGGTTGGTTGACAATATTACTCATATTTCTTCCTGTGCGCTTGACTTGGAAACATTGTGCATTTCTACGATATAGTGTAGTTCCTTTAGGACTGCAGTCAGTCCCGCTCTTGGGGGCAAGGGCAAGCATAATTACTCAACCTTTTTAGTACAGCAGTGTACGTGTACCTTAATTTGAGTCTAATTCCAAGCGTTTTGTTCCGACAATGGGAGTGCAGTCCTAAATGGGGTTAACAAAAGCTGGACACCGTCAGAACGCTGCCAGTTCTACGGCGAAACGGCACCGGGGACAGATTGAACGGGGGCAGCTTCGATATCCGATAAAAAGCCCCGATAACTATGGGATCGGATCGGATCGGATCGGATCGGATCGGATCGGATCGAACCGGAAACACAAATCTCGATAAACGATATTCTAGGCAGAAACATTTAAGATTGTTATGCCCCCTCCAGTCGAATGATTCCACCTTGGACATTCTCAGCAGGAGGGGGGGTGCTATTTCATGACATCCATGGCCACGATTATAGACTCGCGCGGGACAGGTGGGAGGGGGCAGTAGAGCAACATCCCCTCACAATAGTATCGAGTACCAGGGTATCGCCGATATGATTTCCCGTTGATTGGAAATTCCGATGTGATGTCCAACCCTATCATTACAACAGACTCTACACGGTACACCATGAAAAAGACACAGGTTTTGACGACATAAACAATTACCCTGCTGCTTGAGTTCCTACGTAGCGACAGCTTAAGTTATGTTAGATATACAAGGGACAAGCTTACTACGGCCTAAAGGCGGGCTCTACAACGTTAAAACGCTCCCAGTTCTACGGCAAAGCGACGCAGGCGACAGACTGGACGGTAGCAGCTTCCTGAAGAAAGGGGTTTTTATCGGATATCGGGAGGAGCAATTTTCCGGTTCGACTTCGATATAATTTTCGATTTATCAGAATCAGAACTCTCCGATATGATGTCCTACACTATATTACAGACTCTACAGGCTACAGCTTTCAAAAGCTCCCAGCTCTACCGTGGAGTGGCACAGGCTACTTTCCGACTTTGAAACCGATACTGGTATGATTTCCGATTTGACGGAACTTCGGATATGATGCCCAACAGAAATGATAGACGCTACAGACTACACCGTTAAAACGCTCCCAGTTCTACGGCGAAGCGGCACAGGCGACAGACTGGACGGTAACAGCCTGGAAGGAGAGGTCCAAGCAATCTGTCTTCGATCCCCGCCCGCGGTAGCAGCAGCATCAATATCACACGGTTGGTGGCCGTTTCCCTGTGATAGTACAACCATTTATTTATCGAATAGTGAGGGGGTCGAGAAGAGGACGGAGGGGGTGTTCTGCCAAGATTAGTGAAAGTCTGCGGGACGAAAAATATCAGGAAAGTGAAATTTCACGTGGTGGGAAAACAAAATCGGGAAAATCTGGAAGATAAATAAAAATCCGCAAGAAAACATGCTGCACATTCTGCAAATTCTGCAAAAAAGCTCTCCGGTAGTAACGGACCTAAGACCTATGCTAATGGAAACGCGAAGTTCAAAATTGTTTTCCCAAATATATTGCTTTCAAAGAACAGCCGAGAATTTCCTCGTACCGCCGATGTGGGGAAAAAAGAGAAAAAAGTTTAATTGTTTGTTTTTGTTTTTGTTTTTCCCAACGGCTGGAGGCGGCGCAATTTGTTTTGTCTGGTTGCAAATTGTCAACACGGTGATAGAAACCAGCTCGTGCGGCGATTGACGCTCGATCTCGACACAGACTCATCCCACGGCCAACAAGCTCGGTATCTGGCAAGGCCAACGAATATAGATGACGGCCTCGAAGATATCAGGTAGATCCATGGTCTAGGGGGCGAGAGCTTGCCAGCGGCGTCCCCTACGGTATCGTCCCAAACCTGAAAAAAAGTCTATTTTTTGCCATTCGAGACGGATGGAGAAGTTTTGTCTTTGTTTTGTGCAAACCAGCGGCCAAATGATTTTTCTTCATACGCCTGGTCAGCTCCCACCACATGACACCGGCCATGGTGTGCAGACGGTGACCCTAGGGTGGGTCGGAGCTCCTAACGAGCGCACTCCATTCATAATTCATGACGCAATCGTTGGTTTTGTTGATCGATGTCTGTGGAGGACTCGGAATCTCGCCGCTTCGAACCAAATATCGGCCTGAGTTTTTCCCAAGCCGTTGTTGGCCCAACATCGGCCCCAGATTAGCTTTTTTTGGGCTTTTCCAAAAGTTAGGAACTTCTTTTTTTTCCAAACCTGCCCATAGGAAGCGTGTTCTAATTTTTTTGGAGGGTACCTTCACAATTCAAACTTTTTGTTGCTACTTCGCATTCCCATTGGCATAAGTCTAAGGGCCCATTTGTTTTCTCCAAATCAGCTCTTGGGCCTGATGTGGGCTAGAGTTCCTACACACTACAATCATGCGAGGAACCTCAGAAAAAATAGGTCCTACTCATGTAAGGCACTGCCCTTGTAAGGCAAACACGCGCCTACTGTAGTATGGGCATTCAGCATGGTGATTGATTGTGGTGGGCGAAACGAGAGGGAGGGACGGACGTAGGGGGGTACATGGGGGGGTGCTATTCATGCCCATATATGGCGACAACTTGTGGGGCGGGAGGGGGGCGGGGGGCGGGGAGGAAGAGAGTGGTACATATGAACCTTTAGTCACGGCGATTATTTACGGGGGGAGATCGGGGGGCCGCGTTGACGCTTGTAACTTAGAGCGATTATTAATACCTGGTATGTGCGTGCGTGGCTTGCCGAGAACGTAGTTACCTAGACCAAAACCTTTTCAACTATGGTACCTCTGGTTCTGATGGCTCAGGGGCGCTCGGAATCAGTTCGTTTCGACACCTCACATAAAAAAGATCGGAACCAAAAATAACCCGGAGCGTTTTGATCACAGGACGATTTAAGACCCAAAACTCAACATAGATTTTTCCAACTCTGGACAACTTGGTTTTAGAGACCCCCCCCCCTAGAGCCATGCATGATATCGAGTACCCCCCCCCCCCCCCCCCTTACTGTCTCCTCCCCCCTGTGATCACAGCGCTTCGATTGTTTTTACTTCTGATAAATCTAAAGTGAGGTGTAGAAAAAAGACTTGTCCGGGCACTCTCGGATGAACGATGAAATATGAAATGCGTTGCTTGCCGCGGTTTCTGATACCGAAGCAGTAGGGCATGATACCTGGTAGCAGAATAGCATAATATCAATAATGGTAAAACAGCGTGGCAGCATAAGAGCATAATAGCACACCAAGATACTAGCATAATAGCACCTCCAGTACATATAGTGCGGCCCCTGACTTGAGGAGCTCGACACTACCATTAATACACACCCCACCCGAAAATGATTTTGAGAACATAATAGCGAACAAATACAACCTGATGAACTACGAGTATATATCTCAAAGCCTACTGCTACTACTACTACTACTACTACTACTACTACTAATGGTATTCCAGCGATATTGGGTTAACCCTTTTAGGACCCCAGTCCCGTTTTGGGGACAAACTACTCATAATTAGAGGGTTTTGTCCCCACATATGGGAGTGCGGTTCTAAAAGGGTTAAGGAGTTAAGGAGCCCGGTCAGTCCCAGTCCCAGTGACAGTTTGGCGAAAAAGTGCTATATATAAGGTCTGCCCTATCGTGACATGCGTGGTAAGATGGAGAAATAAATAATATCGTACTAAGGAAGGAGCAAATACAGCAAATAGAGTAGACAAGCTGAAAGTTGGCACGGAAGGGAGGTAGACTTGGTGCTGCATGGGTTTCCTTTTGTTTCCGAGGTTTTCTTCTTTCGGGAAAGTTATGAGTGATCCATGTTGAAGATCATGCTGCACATTGTCGGATGGCAAGAGAAGTAATAGTATCGTACTAAAACGATATCCCGCCGATATTTGGTCAAAGGAGCCCGGTCAGTCAGAAATGGTTTGGCCTAAAACTGGTACCATACCGCTATCGGAGGCAATTGAATAAGCCGCCACCTTTGCCTGGTCGACACCGCCTCCAGCTCTCCACCATTCCGACGCACGCCTCTGAAGCCTGGCTCGTTGCTTTTCCCTCCTGAACAGTATCTTCTCCTCATCAAATGTGCTTATGCTGCCGACATCGCCCGCAGACTGGATCGGGTTAACCGGTAGCTGAAGGGGCAGAAACTGCAAGAATGCGAACAAAACAATGTCACCACTTCTTAAGCTTTTATGTTCAAGAAGACGCTACGCTTGCATTCGTGTCATACGAAGCGTGCCACAAGGACTGATATCTGTATTATTTTCATCACACGTGATGACTACGCCGACATCTCCCCCTGACCGCACCAGATTAGCTACCAGCTGGCAGGGTGGAAACTGCAAATAAATACGAACAAAAGCAACGCTGTCACTCCTCAAGGTTGTACTTTCAAGAAAACTCTTGCGTTTGTTTGTGTCACATGAAGTCTATCATAAGGACAGCTGGGTGTGGGCGTGAGGTCCGTATCGACCAGAAATCGTTGGCATTCATGGTGAGTAATATGAAGTTTTTCCCAAACGTGACAACCAACTAAACTGGAGGATTTTTCAGCAACTCCGAACAGTCATGACGCTCCAAAATAACTTGAAGATAGTATACCAGAAGGTCAGCATTGCAACGCTTTTAACCCTTTTAGAACCGCAGCCCCGTTTAGGGGACAAACCAGTCAAATTTCAAATAGTTTGTCCCCAAAACGGGACTGCGGTTCTAAATGGGTTAACTCCTCATACGTCACGAGTTGGTTGTCCATAGTGTGCCCAGACGTATAAAATCATATCCTAAACAAATTCGGCAACGGGAATGCTTTTCCGTTTGATTCTGACCTCAAAAACAGGGATATGTGTGATTTCAAGCGTATTTCGGCATCATGCACCCCGCTGTAGAGCGCATCGACTGATAGTAAAAATCGAGGCTACAGAACCCTAGTTCGTGGTATGCCGCACACGGATAAGCAAAAGTCCCTCCAATCATAGACTTGAGTAAAGACTGCCACCTCGTCAAAAAATAGTAGTTTTTTATATACATTATACAATAGGAAACACGACACGACACGACACAAGAAAAAAAAACAAGAAGGACCGACAGGAGGCTTAAAAAGGAAAGGACGAGGAGTTCTTCTCCCGCACGGGGAAAACAACAGGAGAAGCGGGGAGAGCGCCGAGAACATAGCGGAGCGCCGCGACTATCGTGCGTTGGAACGACGCCATGACGGTTCTGCCCGTACTCGCGGCGAGGCTGTGGCCAAATTTTCTGCTGATACCGAAGCTCGCCAATCGGCCGAGAGTCTAGCCGAGGAGTGAAAGTTGTCGACGGAAACCGAGGAGCGGCTGCGACTTGACACGGCAGCAAAATTGCCCGAGGAGCCTTAACACCCGCCGCACGCGGAGGCAGATACGCGTGCAGCACTGGCGGCGCTGGCAGCCGAGGAGGGGCGGAGGTGGGCAGAAGTGGCGAGGGTGATGAGGCTGTCGGAGGAGAGGGATCGTCACTCTCCTCCTCCTCCCGCTGCTGCGCTGTCTGTTGCTGCTGCTCATCCTACCTTTTAGTATCCCATACGAATGTTTTTCCTAGTTTTATAGTTCTTGGTCTCCTGAAATACTTCAGGGTTTTGGGCGTTAGAAAAAAATGATGACGGCTGCTGTCAAGTTTCTTTGTTGTGGTGGGTCGAAAAACACGGAATTCATCACTGCGCACAACGTTCAATGGGCACCGATATTGCTGGTACCGGCTATAAAAGGGACGTCACGCGCAGGGCTAGCAGTGTCAGACATCTTCTTCGAACATGTTTATTTCATTCCGTCGACCTTTCTCTCAGGCTAGATCGGAATAGCCGACAGGTTAAGGGCCGGAAAAACTGCAAGAC
The DNA here is from genome assembly GCA_031213475.1 of Nereocystis luetkeana. Taxonomy (NCBI): domain Eukaryota; class Phaeophyceae; order Laminariales; family Laminariaceae; genus Nereocystis; species Nereocystis luetkeana. The sequence continues at coordinate 943,531 of JARUPZ010000009.1, read as the reverse complement.
GATAAAAAATCACGATGCACTCTTCTTTCAATGAAACGTTTAGAGCAAATTATTGCTAAATACGTTGATGTGTGTGCGAATTGCGATAGAACCGCGTGCCCACTAATCCCACGGTAGGGGTATACAACCACTTTTCGCCTGCTGAGGCAATGCTTTTTTGACCGGTGCAGCTCCTCAAGTGAGTAACCATCTACTATACATACTGGTGACAATGTACTCTTACTGATAAACTGTAGTGTACCGTACGTGGTACCGGTCAATATTTGTTTTACAGTAGGGCTACTGAGGGCTACTGATGTATTAGTAGCAATATACTTTCGTCGGGTTGAGCTAACAACTTTCTTCGAAGTGACGTACGAGGCATGTTTTGGGTGAGATATTGAGCTCTACCCTTGTGAGGAGGCCGGAAGAGAACGAATAACAAATAACAAAAAGCCACCATCCCTAGAGGGGTACTGCTCGATACGCCGCCCGAGCTTTTGCCATATACTATTATAGTGCCATACTCAATACACCCCCGTAGCACTTGCGATGGAGGTGCAATAGTACTACAGTACTACAGTACTACAACATAACACGCAGCTTGCTAAGATGAGTTTTGACCAAATCTTCGACTTCATAGGTAAAACTTTGTTATTACTAGTATATACCAGGGTACCAGGTAATATCTATATATATATATATACTGTACACGATTATCGTAGGTTGTCCGAAGTCCAAGCATCCCAGGGTTCCGGGGACCGGCGGGTGTCTCCATGCCACGCATGGGCGTACTCGTAAGCATGACCATAGACTTTCGCATCCCTACAATGCCGAGACGGAGCACGTCGGGTTTTCACCGACCAGGCAGACATTGCTTGCACCAAGCGCGAGGCGCCGTGAGGTGTTCGGCAAGTCGCGTGAAGGGCGAGCTTCAACATGCCACTAGGCTCCAGGGGTGGAGGATCGAGTTCGATGTTGATGTCACAAAGGACTAAAAAAGTCATGAGATGGGTACGATTTCGACCTTGGCTGCGTCGAATGTTTGCGTGCAATATCGGCGTAGTGAAAACTACGGAGATGCCAGGGAGTGAATAACTGTCGAGAAACACGCCTTCGATACGATTGTCGGCGGTTGATTGCCAGAAAATCGAAACGTTTCTCTTTCGGTGCTAACTTCACACACAACTCTATTATACTTGGTATAACAACTACTACAAACCGGAGCGGTGAGTCGGCAAGATTTTCCGACTAACTGGAAATAACTAATCGGTGTCCGCCTTCAGCCAACTAACTGCCTCAAGCTGGCAAGGCGGCTGGCGAAGCCAGCTGATGGCCAGCCGACTTGCCTACTTAAACTGCAGTCGGCGAGCAAAACGAGCCAAATTAGCCCTCCCTGGTCGACGGGGAAAACTCCGCCCGCATTGAACAATCCTTCCTGCACGTATGGAAACCCAATAAGTTGGATAGTCGGCACCACCGGGAAACGACCAACCATTAATCCGACTAATCACCTGTTGGTGACTTCAGTCATGCCGACTCACAAGCTCCAGTGACGGTCACTTTTTTCCCACTTTTTTTGTTTGTTTTGAGTTTAAGGCATACCCCGAAGGGGTTAAGGCAAGAAAAAAAACAAAAAATATGCCACTCTGACCTAATTAATAGCTACAATGACCGTTGTATTGAATATGAATATATAAGTATTTCCTATATTTCAGGACAGATTGGTACGTTGAGTTCGTACAGGGGGCGCGATCTTTTTCGAGCGCTCGATTTTTCCAGACTGAGGGGAAGTAGGGTGCCAATACCTAACAATTTTTAGGAAATATCTGGTCAAGAGCCTTCCGGAAACAAAATGTCCGACTTAAACTTAGCACCCTTGCTGTCCGTTGTCGAAGACAAGACTATCAATACAATATGATAGCGCTCAAAAACGATCGCACCCCTAGGAAACTGAACGTTCTTTATCCTTTTATCCTTTACTCTTTATTCTTCACGGTGTACGGTGTCTGACCTTTTTTCTCCCTCTCAGACACCTGGGAGGCGTGTTGGGCAGGACCGACAGGCCTCCTGGATGAAACCCCGGGGAAGAATTAGATACTCGCAAAACGTTTATTTCCCCCCGTGCCCCTTGACCCCCTTCAAAGTGCTCGCGGGTTTCCAGGCGGCCCCCGGGCATTCCGTCTTCCAGGATGGCAAACACTGTTTCTGGCCTCCTTGAGGCGCTGCTCAAAGACAAAAAAAAAAACGCGGAGGCGGGGGGGGGAGGGGGCGGGGGCGGGGGGTGTACTCATGTCGACTTCTAAAGTTTAGATTTTCTCGGCAAACGAGGGATTGGGGGGGGGGGGGGGCGCACAACGAATATGGTGGCGTTCGTCGAGATGCTTCCATAGCCATAGGTACATCGTGCGGCGTGTGCGTGCGCACGCTCCCTTTTGTCGAGACAATTAGCTTCGAAACTCCTTCCGTGCTGTACGGTAGAGTACTTCGCTTCGGAAGTCCTGGACCGCTGAGCGGCAGCAGTAGGAGCTTAGCCGAACATTTGTTTTTATTGTTTCACACGTCGGAGAGGTAGATCAATGGATCCACAGACCTGAGTCGGTATTATATGACCACATACCCTCCAACCTCCACAATTTCGGGACGGAGAAGGTCGGGTTTTCACCGACCAGGTAGACATCGATTTATTGCACCAAGCGCGGAGCGCCCACGCGAGGCTTTAAGCGGGTTGTATGAAGGGTGGGCAGCATCCTACCACTAAGAAGCGCTTGTGAGGCAGGCGAGTTTCGGCACCTCGTTGTGCGTACTTTCTTGTTGCATAATGATGACAGCATCGAGGGGGGCAGGTGTACATGCTGGTGTTCGATCATACATGTGACGCGTGGCAGTCGACTCTCATCAGTAACGCTGTGAGTCAGTAGGATTTCACGACTAATAACTAGTCGGCAGGTGCCGTTGGCCAACTATCTGACGTAGTCGGCAATTCGGCTGGCGAAGCGAGCTGATGGCCAGCCGACTTGCCCACCTAGCCTTTTCCGGACTAGGAGGTCCCGCCCAAACTTTCAAATTATATCCCCTATTATGCAATCCTTCCTACAGGTATGGAAAACTCATAAATCCGATAGTCGACACCTCCGGGAAGCGATTCACTATAAGTCCGACCAACAACTGCAGTACTGTAGTTGGCGATTTAAGGACTTAAGTCGTGCCGACTCACAGCTCTGCTCGTACTTACCGGAGATTGGGGCATGAAAAATTGACTCCGTCCGTTTCATCGGCGAGGTTGCTTGGGAGTCCCTTTCGCATGTGCGCCGGCATGCTCTCCCGCAGCTCTTCCCGCCGTTGCCTAAAGTCACAACAAATGTAACGACATAAAATACAGTATGGGCCCGGGCTAGCCAATGAGGAAACACATCCTAATGTAGCTTGAGCAAGCCTTAGAGCCTTATTGCGACACCTTCATTACTGCAATCTGAACAGCCTTGGAATAGCTTACTATATAGGATTTAGTGTAGCGCTTGCTGTTGTGCACGCTTTCTTATCTATGGTCCAAGTTTCTTATATAGCGTCACTTCAAAAGTGAGCGTTATGTTCTTCTTCTTATTGCGCTCTTTTTTATTCGTGCTTATGTACTTTACCAGGGTATGCAGTACCAATAGCCTTGTCCCACCCTAAATGCGAGCAGTTTGCCCCTAAACTTGTCGGCGCAGTTCTGAAGACGTGTGGAAGGATTTGGCATGTCGCACACGTACATCATAATCTACCTCTCCGTCTACTGTAGATCATCCATATCCTCACCTTCCGTTATGATAAGCTGAGCAGGATACACAGTGCGGTACAGATCCAACCCAGAGAGCACACCCTAGATCATGCGGATTGTACGGATCCCACTCGGTAACATGAGCTAGATCATACAGATCATACAGATCAGGATATATACTGTAGGTCCTCAAATATCTAGATCATGGAAATACCTATCTGACCTGTCGGATGCGCGCACATGAGCTAGAGCACAAAGGCCAGGAATATGTGCAGTAGGGCTGGGCACTGGCACAGTAATAATCTACTGACTGGCCTGGCCAGTATATTCGCCGGTAGTTTTATCTCACGTACGCCCAAGAAACACGCCATACTATAGTACAGAAAACCACAAAATAGTTTCAGGAGGAGCGAGGAGAGGGGAGAGACAGTATACTGCTACAACCTGGTATCCTGGTTGATTTCGACGGCAGCATATTCGCTACGGACCGAGTCAGTCATTGCCCGGATCTAGGAACACATCATCCCTCAAGTATCTGCCGTGGATCATCATATATATTGTGTGAACACTTCTACTGTATGAGTACTAGCTCGTTTTTTCCGTCCCATTTCTGAACTTTGTCCTTCTTGTCTCTCTCCCTCCTACTCAATATAGTCGTAGCTCAGATCTGGGATCACGAAGCAGGCTCTTCTCCCTCCTCCCCACTACGGTTTGTGCCTTGGAAGGCATTTTTATTGCGGGAAAACTTCAGTCTTTTTTTCCCTCGTCGACTATTAATAGCATTGAATTGCGTCCAACCTTCTACTAGACCAATATTCTTACTACATTAGTAGTTAATGGCTTAAGGCGTGCCTGCTCACAGCTATAGTATTTTCGTTTTGCCATCCGACAGTGTCCAGCGTGAGTATCAAATCATAAATAAGTGACGAAGAAAGCCTTATACGGTTACGTTTTTACACCTCTGGCAGACTACCGATCCCTTCTTCTTAATAGTATACTACTATAGACAACTTCAGATAATACTATCTATTTACCCGTGGTCTGTAGGATGCAGCTCAGGTTGCCGGGTGGAGCCCGTAAAGTCTGTACCGTGCGATCTGGCACACGTTCCCTCGGTTACTAATGACGCCAAATAACGATATACAACAAGAGTATGCGCGTCCTTTCCCCCTCATTAACTCCCGGGGGGAACTCCTGTTTTTTCATCTCCCCATAATTATTTTCGCCCTTCTTTTTTTCTCCCTCCTATTAATAATAGTCGTGACTTACATAGCAGGCTCTCCAACCCCCCCCTACGGTCTTTATGTGACTTGCTTTTGTATCGCGAGAAGAGATCGTTCGCAGCCCTTTCTTCCATCGTCGACGCGCGTCTAATTCATTGGGCCTACCCACGCTATCTTGGCACAGCTGAGTGTCATTTGAAAAATAAAGCCCTCCACACGGAGAATCGAAACCCTGACCTCAACTCTATGAATAGTAGTCTTCGAAGGCTGACCACTGCTGTAGACCACGGGGTGACAGGATGTATGCCTATATTTACAGTAGTATTTACAGTATGAAAAATAGCGATACTCCATCGTATGATGCCATTATAAGCCTGGATATCTCTGTCATTGGGCAGTTTTTTGTTTTTTCGTTTTAACATCACTTTTTCTTTCCGGCCTAGCTCGTAGGGGGTTTTACCCTCGGCGATCTTCTTGACAAGCCGTGGTCACAGGTGACGTCCCTTCTCCCCCCCGGTACGTGCCTTCATTTTTTGTCGCGCATAGGGTTCAGAATTCCCACTGCTCGTCGATTTTTCATCGAATGTAGCTAAATCACGCTCTCGCGCTTTCCGCCAATCATTTTTTTTATGCAAGAAAAAGTCCCTACGAGCATGCACGCGGTGAGACTTGAACCCACGAAATTGATCTTGATAGACACGAGGACCACCTACCAAGCAGTGTTCACTGCCAATAAAGTGAATAACAGTATATAACACGTGTATGCGCCCCCCCCCCCCCGACTAGCTTCCGGGGGGAATCCATGTCTATACTTGCAAAAATTTGCAAGACTAGTACTGCTGTAGCGATATCCAACTATTGTTTGATACGATCACATACCTGCAGTGTACCAGGTATGGCGTATCCTACGGCAGCGTGGCACCATGTTTCCCGAAACTACTACGTATTTTTAGTGTAGACTAAAGTATGAAATAAGTGTATGCGCGTCCCCCCTCCCATTAGGTTCTGGAGGGAATCTATGTCTATATTCCAATACCATTAATTAAATTCACCTGGGGTATGCTTCACAGCGATATGGAAGCATCGTATGGTACCATCATACCTGGATCCCCCGGTCGTTAAGCAGTGCACGGCGTCTTCTAGGGCAGCATGGCACCGGGTTTTCCAAAATTGCTATTGATATAAATAAAATAATAATTGGTGTATCAAGTGTATGTGCCGTCCCCGCCCCCCCCCGCGAAACTCGGGGGGGGGGAACCATCCCAATACTAACAGCAGTATTGATAAGACGTAGAGTTTAGCGACATTGAAGACATCGTATGACACCATCGCACCTAGAGATGTCTCCGTCCGTAAGCAACGTACGGCGCCTTGAAGGGTGCAGCGTAGCATCGGGTATTCCAAAACTTCTACTACGGGTGACCATTGTAAGTAGGACCCAATCTTGTAAGCAAAAATAGGAACATATGTAGGTTTTTGTGTGTACCTTAGACCCTATTTACTATGCCCCCCCCTAATAGCGAGGCAGTGGCAGTGTTGATAGCAGACCGGGACTGCCTGGAGATTTGCGCTTTTCGGTCGGTTATGGCGTAGATCTCTGCCGCACAACGGATTGGGGGAGACTTGTTCGCCGGGTACCTCTTCCCGTTGTCAAGGCAGAAGGGGGCCGGGGCCGTCTCTCCCTCTCCGCAGCCCGTTTGACGGCGAACCTGCAAAGAGATCTGCGGATGGCAGAGCCGCCAAACCACTTCACGAGATGTAAGGCTTTCGAGAGGGAGGACGGACGCTAGCGAGCTACCATTGTTTGTTTCCAGAGTTCGAAAAGGAGTTTGCGGCGTGTGCAGGAAAGGACTTAGCCAATGTTGAAGAAGTTTGGGTGAGACAACTCTGCCCCTGATCTGTGGTGAGCTACAAATACAATCCGAAAGAGGCGCAACGAAGCATGGGCGGGACCACAGGCCGGCGCAGGAGGCCTCATCCAATCCAATACTTTCATTAAATGATCCACGGTAGAGAGACAGAGTACAACAGTATATTAGACACTACCATGGTATGTTTTTTGGGGCTTCTCACTTGAGGAGCTCCGTGCCTGGCAATTCCTGCAGTAACCAAAAATGGACCTGACGAGCAATCCCATGGCCCAGGTGCTAACGATTCATTTGGTGCGACGTAAACAGGATGCAACAACTTACAGCACTATATCACTCTGGACGGAAAATATAAGGAAATTTTGTACATTAATATGAATACCAAACGTTCCGCGTATATTTCTGTCAGACGTATATATTTCGGCTAAAAAAGGCTACACCTGTCATGGCATGCGTCATACCAAGTGTATGCCCCCCAACCCTCCCCAATGAATTCCGGGGAGGAATCAATACCTACATGTTTTGGATGGTATTTCTTACTTGAATGGTTGAACTAAGGCATCATCGTACCTTGATCTCTCGGTGGTCAGGCAGTGCACAGCGGCTTCTAGGGTAGCGTAGCGAGCCTTCGCCGAAGACAGCGAGGCCTGGGAGAAAGAAAGGGTCAGATTATCGATCCGAACGTGGAGTCGGCGCTAGTGGTGGATATCGCACAGAAACTCGGGTGGCTGAGGCCCCCCTGCCTACACAAAAGCGGGCGTAAATCACTATGTAAATAACTCATTGCCGCGACATTGGACAATATAGCACACCATCAGACGTGCCAAATTGAAAGGCTATCGACTGTCGATACCTTCCTTGTGGGGTTTGGGTTAGATACCGGGTATGCTACATTTTTTTCATTTACCGTACCGTACCGTACCGTACCGTACCGTACCGTACCGTACCGTACCGTACCGTACCGTACCGTACCGTATCATACCGTACCGTACCGTACCGTATCGTACCGTACCATACCGTACCGTACCGTACCGTACCGTACCGTACCACGCGTCTATTCATATATTACTGGTGGGGCAGGGTGTACGGTATACGGTTAAACGTACACAGCGTAAAGTTCGCACGGGGTATATCGTGCGATCGGTTTTTAGAGCTATCATATTGTCATTTCGATAGTTTTCTCGGCAACGTCAAGGGTGCTAAAAAAAAGTAGAACATTATTGTCATAGTGTCATATTTTGGGAAGGCTCTCTCTCTCCCGACCGGATCTTTCCGAAAACACCTCCTCCCTTGTACCTGTTCTCGGTACACATTCACCCCTTTAGAACCGCAGTCCCGGTTTGGGAGACAAACCAGTCAAATTCCAAGTACTTTGTCCCCAAAACGGGACTGCGGTCCTAAAAGGGTTAACAGACTAACCCTCCCCCTTCTACCCTAGAAAGAAGACCGCACCCCCTGTGTCCACTTAACCCATTTAGCACTGCTGTCCTGATTTGGGGACAAATTACTTAGAATTTGACTGCTTTGTCCCCTATTGTAAACGGTTCTGCAGTCCTAACATGGTTAAGGCTCTTTCCGGCACATGTATGCATCTACCTGGTATATGTATACCAGCATGGGTATGTCGTACGATACCGGAAAGGAGGGTGGGCGGTTCCGCAGGCAGTACGTGCATACAGCCCGGCAGTACGGACAGTGTCACACTCACCTTGAGCGATTCATGGCTGGATTCTCCCGCACACATGATGGTTTCGATGTCCTGCAGCTGGTTCACGCCACCGTTCGTGTTCGGGTTCGAGCGGGAGGCACATCGGGAGGCGGGAAGTGGGAGGGGGGCAGGGGACGGGGGCTTTCGTGTCATGCGTGGCTGCAATCATGTTTCGTATGACCATAGAACCTCGCATCCCTGCAATGCCGGGACGGAGCACGTCGGTTTTCACCGACCAGGCGGACATTGATTGCTTGCACCAAGCCGGAAGAGCGGCGAGGTGCTGGGCGAGTCGCATGAAGGGTGAGCTGCTTCATCTCACCAGGAGCCGCTTGTGAGGCAGGCTTGGGGGGGGTAGTACTCTTTTGTTGCTTGCCTTAGTCGTTTGACCATTGACCACGCATACCGATCGAGACGGAGCACCGTTCCTACTCCTCACAGAGGCACCTCCAACCATTGCATTAGGCGCTCAATACCTAGTACGTTATATCGATAAATCTCAGAAAAAATCGCTTTGCCTATCGTACCTTGTCCCCTTGCTGTTTCACCGTTTGTGGCCACCATCTATATATCTCCTACAGTAGAATAGGACCGTTTTTTCAATACTATCTCGTGTGCTAAACGCCTCCGTAAAAATGTGGTCTAAGTTCGAATATCGGTATGAAACTGCAATATTCTATTGGTACTGTGGTAGGATGTAAGTTGCGGGCGGTGACCCCTGCCCCTCGATCGGGTAGTTTGACCACAGCAGTGTTGGATAAGGTGTTGGATTTGGTGTCGAAAGTCTCGATATATCGTATGAAAATATCAAACTTTCGATGGATCGCATCGAACGTGTTTAGCCCTCCATGCCGAGGCATCCCCGTGCGTTTAGCGCAAATCCTGAACGAAATCTTCGAATGTGTCATTTTTTTTTCAAAATTGTGTCGATTTGTTTCGTTTGTTTATCGTGTCGAATCGATATCCAACACTACTGCTGTAATCGCGGTACCCAAAAAGGGCGTATAAGGCCGTGCTTGTTTATCGGTATCGGTATCGTCTATATCCCTGGTTTTCACCTCTTCCACTTTATCGTCCCTAGCTGCCTCCGCTGCCACCGTTCTGGCAAAAGCCGCCGCTCTCTTTCTCTTGACCTTTGTTAACGCTTCTAGAAGCTCAGCCCTATCGCAGCGGGGCAAACGCCACAGGAGAGATGGGGGAGCGAACCAACGCCGACACGCAACTTTTTGTTTCGTTACGTTGAAGCGGGTAGATAACTTAATCATACTGGCATATCCAGGTTGGAGTATTCGCGCAAAAAGCCGACGGTCTCCTTTCCTCTGGACCTTCTCTGTTATTATGTCTGTCTGTTCAAGTGTTTGCATGTTTTAAATCCTATTTAATGTCTTCGTCCTTCTTTTTTCGTCTCCCCCCCTAGTCTTACAGTATCTCATATCCAGGTTCACGCAGCAGACTCTTCTCCCCCCTCCCCGCTACGGCATAGTCCGCCGTCAGCACCAGGCCCGTTATTATAAGTACGTTGGCTGATTAATTGGATACCATACATATGCCGGGTCTCCTTATGAAACCATCTTAGTCCCGCATATCCTTCACATACATACTGCATGAAAGATGTTGTCCCAGGTATAATAATATATGAATACGAGTGGCGCGCAAGAGAAGGAAGTGAGTCGACGCCGATGTGTTATTTTCGGGTGTTGATAGATTCGCGTTGGCATGCATGTGTTAACCTTGGTGTACTTGGTACTGATATGTACACTATATACACTATATACATACATATACATACACATACATATAGCTGATATTTGTTCTACTACTGTATGTTCACGCTGGCTTTTTTGTGTTGCTATGATTCGTACAACAAGCAGTATATTAATGCTGCCGTGTTTGCGCTGTCAATAGCATGCTCATACAGTATAGGCTCACCAACACAAAAAATGTGAAAAACGAAAAATAAAGAACACATACGTACTGCTGCAGGGCTCATTTCGAAAGGGGCGCTATAATAGCACGAAATTGGACGAAGAAATCGTGCTCGGAGGCGAGCGCCATACACTATATAAATCCTACAGTACCAGTACTTTTGTTGTTTGTTTGATGTTTTCTTCTCGTTTATTCTCTTCGCCCCTATATACTCTCTCTCACTCACTCACTCACTCCTATTAGTACCCGTAACTCAGCTCCAAGGTCACATAGGAGGCTCACCCCCCAGAGCGGTTTGTGCCTTCACTTCGATGGTGAGAAGGCTTCAGCCATTTCTTCCCTCCTCGGCTGGCGTCTATTTGCGCCTAGCCTCGATCCTACTGAGATACAATAAGACAATCTAAGACTATAAGCCTACTAAATATCACCCCTGTGACAAGATAACAGCCCCACTGGGACGAATTGCTGAGCCGACTTTTCCCCGACCATACCTTAACCCTTTTAGAACTGCAGTCTCGTTTTGGGGGCAAACCATTCAAATTTCAAGTAGTTTGTCCCCCAAACGGAACTGCGGTCCTAAAGGGGTTAAGGAAGGGGACAGATAAAACGAAAGTGGCGGCTTTCGAAAAAAATATCTCGTCAATATATATTTCCATAGGCACGTGTCACGTAAATAGTGTGTACCTGGTATACGGTAAGGCGCCCACGAGGCAGATTGTTACGCACTAGACCTATTTCCGTCTCTGGAAGTGGCCACACCAGAAAGCAAATGAATCCATCTGACGCTATCATCCATACGCCAGAATGTTCGCCTCACAAGCGCTTCTGAGTAGGATGGACCGCACCCCTTCATGCGACTCGCCGAACACCTCACGGCGCTTCGCTCGCGCTTGGGGCAAGCCATCAATCAGTGTCAGCCTGGTCGGCGGAAACTCGACGTGCCCTGTCATTTTGCCCGTTATTGTAGTCGTAGGAGGGATGCGAGGGTCTAGGTCATACGACTACGGTCTTGCACGACGTGATTAACCAAACCCAAGTGTCGTTTAGTTGGTCTCAAAGACGCGCCTGACTGGCATTACAGTACTTCTACACGTCACGAAACACAAGCAGCGTTGTTAGTGAACACCGTCATCTTAAAAACAACTCCGACTGGCCTCTGCGAATGGAAGAGACTCTGCTCGCGGACTATGCATGCCATTTTCTGCTACACTGGCCTCCTCTACCACAGCATTGTTGTGAGTCTAACAGCAGTCATAGAGCACTATCGTCGTTGCTGAACGCCATCTTATGGTAACAACTCCGACTGGCATCTGTGAAGGGGAGATGCTCTGCTCTCTGTCCGGTCATACCGTTCTTCACAGCTTTGGTTGTTAGGCTAGCACAGGCCATATATCATTACTTACACGTTGGCAGCTCCTCCTACCGCATTGACTTCCTGTAGAGCGATCACCAACCGTAAGGAACGTTTGCATACTAATATTCAATAAAAGCGTTCCTTTAGTCAGTAACAGAGAGGTATTCAGTTCGCACAGGGGTGTGATGCTTTTTTGAACGCTATCATATCATATTGATAGTTCCGTCTTTGGCAACGGACGGTAAGGGCGCTAAGTTAAGTCGAACGCTATAATTTTCGGAAGGCTCTCTTTCTCTATTAATAGCAGATCAGATCAGGCCAGACATTTAAAAAAACGCCCTGTTCGATACTGGCAATTTGTTTCCTTCCCGCTCAGGAAAAATGCACACTGTAATTTTGAGGTCAAGCGAAAGCTTGACCGGATGAACAGTCTGGTGACCTACGCACGCCAGTTTTTTTTTGTAAACACGGACTATATCCGAACAATATGGCATGCCTTACTCAATGTAAGGAATACTCTATTGCGTGCCCATGCCTTATTGGAATAGGTCATACCTTATGAGAATACTTACCGGAATATGGCATGCCTTATAGGAATGAGGCAGACAGGGCATGCTTTATCGGACTAAGGTTTGCCTCATTGTATGCCCTATGGTGTGCCATATTAGAAGGCATAACTAATTGGAATAATGCATGCCTTATTGGAATACTTGTTGGACAATTTCCCAGTCCAGGAGCCTATAAACATCGTATTTATAGGCACCCAAAAATGTTTTGGCCATAAAAAGGTACATATCCTCTATTGAAGAACACCTCCTAAAGTGCTTAGTGTCCTTGTTGGGTGCATACACACAGCCTGCTGCTGAAGACTCAGCCATCCCCCAATCCCGACTCTGAACCGCCAACATACTCTGTTCTGCTGTTGCAACGGGAGAGGGGGCGACAGGTTACATTGACACGCGACTCGTATTTTGTATGTACAAGTCTGGTGTCATGAGCTTAATCTTTAGTTGTTACCAGCAGCTTGTTCTGCGCTTGCAACTGGAAGGATCGACTGGATAACTTGACACACGACACGCATTTCATCAATCCGCGGGAAGATAAACAAACAAACAAAAAAACTGAAAAAACAGGTGCTAAGAAAAAAAGCCGAAGCCCAGCAGGGTCACTTGACTTGACTTCACCTCTTAAAGAGGGCCGCCTCTAGCTCCTGTCGTCTCGCGACACAACTCTCAGCTTTGCACAACTGCAGCACCTTGTCGCCATCCCCCCCCCCTCCCTCGCCCTCTAAATCCCCATCCTCGATAACGCCTCCCGCTTTTCTCGGCGTCCTTCCTATCAACACGTACGAATTGAAAGGAGAGCATTGAGAGGAACCGGTTGGGGAGACGATTGATGAGCCGATTAGGTGACCGATAGGAATGGAATAGGATGAAGTTGACTAGTTGGCTGGTGCTACCGAGTCGACTATGAATAGACGACTAAGATCAGAGGCGAGCGAAAAGCGAGCCAAACGCCCGTCCCCCGGCCGAGGAGGACCAGGTGGAGGTGCCTCCAGCCGCTTTCGGAGGATCCTGCTGAAGGCACCGCCGGACGCAAAAATTACCATACTTTGGCTTATATTTTACACACAAAAAGTATGATGGGACCTACTGAGCAATCGTTTCAACAAAGGAGCCTAAATGGTCGGATACTTGGCACCGCTGCAACCAGCAGTAATACCCTCGTATATGGCTAACTTGTATTTACGTAGATACCGACGTTTAGAAATCCAACTCAAAGCTCTGCTGCACAGTAATCGTAATTTTTCGACGCCATTTATCGTCCTTCAAGCCCCTCCAGGATTAGCGGTGTACGGTTTAGTACCGGCTCTCTCACACGAAACCAAAAATCAGGCTCAGGCTGACTTTCATATCCCAGTTTCTTATCTTGCTGTTCCGTATATTATCCCCCGAGACAAATACGTTTTCCCCTGCAGTCCGCAATAGATAGTGCCATGAGGCCAGCCACAGAAACATGTGTCAACTTTCTTAAAAGCTTAGACGCTGACGACGCTGAGAGTTTTCTTGGTCTCCTTTTCAAACTTTTCAGGATGATTATCTTGTGAGTTACTTGAAGACGAGCGGGCCGGCACTGCTGTAGTGCCTGTTTCGTAGGGTTGTGGCTCGGAACGACTAAAGTCACAACCTAGTGGTTAGTCGGACTAGTAGCTATTAATAGTCTGTTCCCGGAGGTTGCGGCTATCTAACTTCTTGGGATTCCATACTTGCACACAGCGTCGGAAGGATTGTTCAATGCAAGATAGAACCATCCCACCGTAGACGCTTTCTACGATAGAGGTAGCACATTTCCGCTTTTTTGTTTCTGCATGACGGGCCTCCTTAACCCAAAATCATCGAAACGTCAATATTGTTTCGAAAAATGACGTTTTGTATACTTGGGCCACGAGATTTTTCATTCGGAAGCAATTTAATTTTTGCTGAGCTCATTTTTTGGATGAGGTAAGGAGCTCCTCAAGTGAGGAGCCTCGGAAAATTCAGGGTGAACCTCTAGCGTAGAACGCCTCCGTAGGGGCGCACCAGACGTTCCTGAGCTTCTTACATTAGGAGCTCAATATCTCACCCGATACAATACTTGGAAGAAGTTCCTTCGCGCCACCCGACCGGCACTTGTATGCGCTATTACGGGGGACCATAGTTAATAGGACCTATGGTATACATAAAAACCTGTATATTTAACCATTTTCACTAACAACATTTGGTACTATTAACTCTGGTTCCCCGTAATAGTCCTAAAATGAATATACGAGTAAATTTTTCATCTTAGCTGCTGCTTCTTCAGTGTGGGAAGTCAATCGGTCAGACGCCTTTGGCCCAAAACGTGCAACCCCTACCGTGGGGTGACTCGATGTCATTTTTTTTTTTCTGTTCAGGACGGTGATCCCTCGGCCAGACAACTGACGTGACTCGCTTCGCTCGCCCGGCTTAACCCTTTTAGGACCGCAGTCCCGTTTCGGGGACAAATTACTTAGAATTTGACTGGTTTGTCCCCGAAACGAGACTGCGGTTCTAAAAGGGTTAAGCCGACATGTCGGCCGCCCATCAGCTGGCTTCGGCAACCGACTTGCCGACTACACTCAGTTAGTTGTCTAACGGCACCGACCGACTGTTTCCTAGTTGCGAACTCCTGCCGACTCACAGCTCTACTAAAGAAGAGTCAGCGGTGCAACGCATGGTTTTAGGGCGAGGCTCGAAGTCAAGGGGGGGGTAAACTTGTACCAGATATTGGGCCGAAGGGATGACCTACTTTTTTCTTTTTTGTTAATCATTACGTGTACTTTCCTGCTTAACTCGTAGGAGGTTTTACCCTCGGCGATCTTCTGGACAAGGCGTGGTCACAGGTAGCGTCCCTTCTCCCCCCCGGTACATGCCTTCATTTTTATCGCAAATAGGGTTCATCCGGTATTCCCACTGCTCGTCGGTTTTCATAGAATGTTGCTAACTCAAGCTCTCGCGCTTTGCGCTCGTCAATTTTTATGAAACAAGAAGTTCTTTCCAGTACGATGCACTCGGTGATCCTCGAACCCACGAAACTGATCTTAGGCTCATTCTTATCGGAGAGCTTTTTATCCAAAATTTCAAAATTTTGGAAATAAATTAAGATATGTATCAATATACGGAGGGGTCCTGTAATTAGTCGTGAAGTTCTCCAGAAGAAAAAAAATCAGGTTTGTTAATTTTCACATAATTTGGGTAAAGGTGTTACCTAATGAGCTACAGGGGTAAATGACCGATCGATTACCCAGCCCAGGGTAACCCTTATAACACTCTCCCCCCCCTCTGAACGGCGGGATCTTTCGGGCGTCAGAACCGTATACGTCTGTACGCTGACCTACACGCTTCGTTTCATTACCTGGGGAAGCAGGGAGATGTGTTTTTGTAGGCACGCGCAAACATTTATATGCAAGAAACGTTCGAAGCGAGGTTCGAACCCGTGACCTGGACGACGTCAAATGTAAAGGTGCCACCTACTGAGCTATAGGAGTAAAAGACCGATCGATCACCCAGCCCAGGGTAATCCGTATGATATTTCCCCCCCTCTGAACGGCGGGATCTTTGGGGCGTCGGAATTGTCCTGCCAACGACGCCAAAGGTGACGGTGTCACCTACTGAGCTATTCGGGTAAAACACCGATCGAATACCCAGCTCGGGGTAATAATCCTTTATAACAATAGGAACAAAAAACAGGAAAATCTGGAAAGCAAAAAAAGTCGCGTGAAAAAATATGAAAGTTATGGTAAAATGATCTCCGATAAGAATGACCCTTATGGTAGCCAAGCGGACCACCTACCAAGCCACCGGGGACGGCCCAATGGAATATAAGTTGTGTGAGGGCGACCCAGTCTCGGCACCCCGCATTATCTCCGGGGGAGAACCCCTCGCCACGCGCTGATGGTCAGAATATATTGGAATCAACCTTCCCCATATTCCCACAGGTACGTACCTCTCGCGAGTAAGAACATACCAGGTATATGATTGTTTCCCCTCTGATAATCATAACAGGCATGAAAAGGTGTATCACGCGGTATTTCAAAAGCAAGAATCTGTGTATATACATACCAGGAATGTAGTATTGGATATCGTATCGAAAGTTTCGGAATCTCGAGCTTTCGACATGTCCCATACTAAGTACAAGGTATATCGGAATATCGGTTGTGTTTTGCCCTCCATCCCCCGGCACTCCCCCCCGTTGTGTTTCACGCAGATATTGAAGGAACGCTCCAATCTGTCAAATATCGAGATTGTATCGAATACGATAGTATTTTTGCATATCGGTTTTGGATCGAGTTCGATTATCATCCGTACGATACCCAACGCAAATACCAGGTATACAGGTACCTGACAATACGTACCTTATTACCAGCGGAATATAGAAATGTACGAGTACCTCCGAAGTGTGAAAAATCACCCCCGAAATGTGAAAAGGGACCTCCCAAATATGAAACTGTCACCTACCAGGTATTAATAGGGATATAGGGATTAGTTCAAGAAAGCATTTTATAGGATGAAAAGAAAATGTTTGAAAAGTGTACCGAAAATAATTCGCCGTTTCAAGCTTGGGCAAACTGTTGCCAGGTGCCAGGTATTTTAATAAAGGCTCACCCTAGGTGGAGCAAGCTCTTTCGATTATATGTATACTGTGTTAGTGTAATGAGGTCTTCGACGGCTGCGCGTCCAAACTGTCGGTCAACCGACATCTTTGACGTAGAAAGTAGAGATACCATGGTTAACATAGTGACACGATAGGGCAGGCCATTTAGCACTTTCTGGCCAAACTGTCACTGCTGTCGATGGGACCGTAGTTCCAATATCGTTGGAAGACTATTAGCAACATTCATAGTTTTTTCTACAATATTTTCGTGTTCTTGTATTGGTAATGTTGCTGTGACGGTTCATCGGACTGCAGCATTATTAAAATAGCTTTTCTAAAAAACAGTTTCAGGGGGAGGTATAAAGCTCCTATTATATCAAGTCAGTAAACAGCCTCAGAAAAACTAGGTGCCACGTACCAGGTACCTTATTTTTTTTTTGCCTCATACGGTTAGCACTTAAATATGCTACCTGCGAGCACGCGTCCAGATAGATGCCTCGTACGTTGACCTCATTTGTTCAGCATGTACGTGATCGGTCGGCTACCATACCTCGATCAATACCTTGGGGATGGCAAGGGCTTCATGTCGCACAGGTTTCTATGACAGGTAGGCGTACGTAGATGAAGTGTGTTGACGGTCTATGAATATGTTTGACCCGTCAAGCCCTAAAGACTTCAAATACCATCAACACTTTAGTGTAATGATGCCCATGTCTTCGACGGCTAGCCGTGAAGGGTCACTAGTGCCGTCGACCGACAAGTTTGACGCAGAACATTTTCATCGAGCACAGGCGCATCTTCGTACACGTGGGGCTCAATTGTTCGGCATCTATGTCTGTGATGGATCGAATGACACATATCACACACGCCCGGGCAATGACACGGGGTTCACGCCGCACAGGGCATTTTTCCGTATGATAGGCAGGCGTACGTAGATGCCGGTTGACTGCCTATTAATAGGTTTGGCCCGTCATGACCAACATAGACTTGATACTCAACATAATACAGTCAGTAGTACTTAATAGTATCTTAAGTCGTAAGGTATTGAATGATATTTGTTGTAGCTTTAGTCGTTAGGTATTGATATTTGATATTTGTACGTCAACGGTCAGTACAGTCCCGTCCAGAGATAGGGAAATAAGGATGACAATAGTTACCGGTAATAAGGGTACCAATGACTTTGTTTCCGAGGGCTTCTTCTTTCGGGAAGGTTATGTGTGATCAACGCTGAAGATCATGCTGCACATTGTCGGATGGCAAGATAAAGGATATTACCAGGGGGACAATATTTACAGGTAATAATGTTCACAATGGTTACCGGTAATAGTGGTATCAATAATTACCGGTAATAAGGGCGACAATAGTTACCGATAAGAAGGGTAACAATAGTTACCGGTGATAAGGGTACCAATAGTTACCGGTACTAATGGTAGCAGTAGTTAACGGTAAATAATAACAGCAATAATATTCACCGGTAACTAGGGGTTTGCGTGTTTGGGTATTTGGTACGGCTGTGAGTTGCCTTACCAATAATGTCTTCACGGCTTTTCTACTGCCACAGGGGAAGGTTCAGGGGGTCAGATTCCCTCACGAGCTGACCGGACGAGAATTGCCGGGTATAGCGCAGCATACGAGTAGGCGTTTACTTATTACTGTCTACCCCCCAGTGCTGGACCACTTTCGCATGGGGATAGCCAGTCGGTTGGCGATCGAAGCATCAGCATGAACGCATGCCCGAAAGGCTACAGTCTTCCGTTATAAGTGTGGGGCCCGAGATCTGCCTCCGCTCTTCGGCCGGGAAAGGAAGTGTAATAATGAGGTGGCGAACAAAGCCGACTATTAATAAATGACTTGAGGTTATCAGTCTATCATTAACAATACCAGTAAACAACACCTGGTACACGTCGAGCCACAGACGCGCCAGACAGGAAATTACCCCACGAAACAAACCGTAATACCGAACCAACTAGTAAATAGTCGGCGACTTATAGCCAGCCAACTCACAGTGCACCTAGCCAACTATTGACTAGTCGGCGACAAATAGCCGCTCAATCACAGTCCTACCTAGCCAACTGATGACTAGTCGGCAACTTGTAGTCAGCAAACCTACCTTCCTATCTAGCCAACTAATGACTAGTCGACGTTCATGAGCCAATCCACAATTCTACCTAAAGTAGTCAACGCAAATCTACTGTAGTCTACGACGTATGGCCAGCCAATCACACTGACCCCTAACCAACTAATAACTAGTTGGCGGCTTATAGTTAGCCAAATCACAGTCCTAACTAATCAACTAGTGATGCAACTCATATAGCCAGCCAACTCACAGTCCTACCTAGCCAACTACATAAGTTACTATTAATAGTCGGCGACTTATAGTTACCCAACTTCCAGCCTCAGAGAACAGTAGTATGTGGTCGAACAACATCGCGAACATGGTCACCTTCACCTTCTGACTGCTGTGCTTTTCCCTTCGTCGCCCAGCGAGTGTCACCCCCACGAAGACCGAGGGCAAATAGCAAGTCGTTCACCCTGCGCAAAGCAGTGCCGAGGGGCTGGGGTTTGAGAGATGGCGAAGGAAAGCAAGTGCAGTAGTAGTAGACTGGATGGAGGTGGGGTGCAATGGTGCTATGGTAGCGGCGCCACCCCGATTTCTACTCGCGCGTGTAAACCAAAACGGGCCAGTGGCTCTTGCTGCGCCTCATTCAGAATTGGAGTCAAGACTATTGGCTTGCTATTGGTTTGGCGCAGCGGACCAATCCCACGGAGGCCCGCATTGCGAAGCCAAAAATCGCAAAAGCTTGACTAGAGGTGCAGTCCCGTTACCACTCTCATTGCAAGTAGTTTGTCGCCCAAACTAGACCGCACTACCAACAGTAGTACTATTAATAAAACGGTTAAATATGGTATTATGGTCATTCGCACGGTTGCGGCTCTGAGCGGCTAAAAACATCAACCAAGAGGTGCCGCCCCCTCGCTGTACGACTGGCCATGGTCATGGATGGGACTCAGGGTTGATGTTCTTAATATTCTCAGTGTCCTTGTTAATATTGTTCTTAGTCTTGTTATACTGTAATTACTGATCTTGGTCTTATTGCGGGTCTACCCCTCCCAGAATGCCGAGCGTAAAAATAATTAAGCCGCTCACTCTTGGCAGAGGAAGCCTAGGGATCGGAGACGGAGAGATGGGAAGGAAGGCAAGAAATCGGCGTCGGATGGCATTAATAGTAAGTAATACAGTACCTACTAATAGTAGTATTCACGGGTGCGTGTTTTATTTTCGTTTTCGGTCATCACTATTAGTATTGCTTTTCAGCTTAACCCCCTTGGTACTTAAAAGGGAGTACATGCCCGAAACACATGCGGATTACTACAGTAGAGCTGTGAGGCGGCGGGATTCCAGACTAATACCCAATCGGAATGTGCCCTCAACCAACTAACTAGGTGCCTATAGTCGGCTAGTGGGCTGCCGAAGCTAGCTGTTGACCAGCCGACTTGCCGACTTGCCAGAAGTCAGACCACATTAGTTCCCCCGGGCCACAAGGGTCCAGCCCAAAAAATGAAAACGATGTTTCGCGTTCAATAGCCCTTCCTACTAGTATGAACACCCAACAAGTCGGATAGTCAGCACCTAACGGGCACCGACTAATAATATTTATTACCCTGACTAATGACTATTCATACTCGATGACTTAATCAAGTCGTCTCGATTTACAGCTCTACCGATTACAGCGTCGGACATGCCTGGTACGAAGCAACCTGGGCTATATACTGGGGTACAGTATAGGGCCACAGGCGGCGAAACAAGAAGAAGGGGATAATACAGTAGTCGTCGCTAAAAGTTTCTACGTAATAGAGGTCCCAAATGTTGGAGGTGTCTCTATTTAGGGACGGTGCTCCGTCTCGAAAGAAATGCGTGGCCAATGGCCAGATGACCAACGCAAGCAACAAATGAGTACAACCGCCCCCTCCTGTGCTTGGTGCAAGTAATCAATGGCTGCCTGGTCGTTGAAAACCCAACGTGCTGTGTCCGGGCATTGTAGGGATGCGAGGATCTATGGTTATACGATCACGGCCATGCATGATATCGAGTACCCCCCCCCCGCCTAACAACCCGTCTAGAATGGAGAGAGGTAAGAGAGGTGAATGCGAATACATACTTTTAGTGGGTAAGAGAGGTGTTACATATGGTACCTGGTGTACTCTATCTATGAGAATCGAGTTCGATACGATACTGATCAACAAAAAAACTAATCGATATGACTGCGATATTTGACGCACCGAAGCTTTCGCTCAGTGTCAGAAACAAAATACGGGGGTGCTGGGGGATGGAGAGCTAAAGACATTCGACACAACACATCGGACTTCGATATTTCTACCATGTATATCAAACGTTCGATACGGTATCCAACACTGATACTGGTGCACGCAGTAGTACAAGTATACTCGTGTAAGTGCTTACGTTGCTGGCAACGGTGGTGGGTCATTGATACATCTAGGACATATCAATGATACATCAATGACACGTCAATGATACATCTATGCACATCAATGTTACATACCGGGTATAACAAAATACATTTACCGAGTATGCTACATCGGTTCCGACGGGTTTGCGGTCGGTGAATATGAGAACGTCCCTGTTGGACATTTTTGATACTCTGGACACCCACGCCGCCAATTCACACCCTACGACCAGGTACCACTGTAGGTACATCTCGTTTGAATTTCGTCCTCAAGTAGTACACACGTATACACCATAGGACTGAAACAGGCCTGCCTACTCCTACTTAAGGTACACAGCGAGTGCTGCCCGAATTGCCTACCAGGCACATTTTTTTTTACGTATGAGATATAAACTCTGTATCAGGCCTTTTTTTGCTTTTTTTTCTTTTGTCTCCAATCAGGTGTACAAGTAAGTACTATTGATACCGTAGTTGGCTTCGTATGTTCACAGGTATCCCTATACCATCGGCTTGCAAGTGATGCGGGATGGTATGGTATGATTGTATCCAGCTCGTTATGTATTACTTATGAAACAAGCAAACGCCATCGACGTAAAGTTTACTACGGTGGGCGCCTGCAGTTAAGGAACATTATGATAAGAAACATGGGCTCAGGTTGGCGCGAACAAGGAAAAAATTGGGTCAAGAAACACAGCTCAACAGTGGGGCCAACTCTGAATCCTATACAACAGAGTTAGATTGAAGTCGGAAACAAGAATACACTAGACCTGTACGGCAAATTGACGTTTCTTAACACCGGGCGCCCACTGCAATAACTGAAGGTTTCGGTTTTTGCGTCGATTGCCCGCAACAAAAACGAACACGTATAATACATAAATATGTCGCCGTATTATGTACCAGGTACCAGGTACGAGTATTTGTTTCCTTTTACATCGAGATGCTTTCGAGCCTGGTTTGCTCTTTGTGACCACGGACTATTCAAGGAAACCGAGCTACGAGTGCAACTGATGCAATCTACTCTCTGTTTTTCAGCAGTACGGTAGTAACGCGAGAACACCATCAAGGATACCTGGTATGCACGTACGTACATAGCTCTCTGTTATTAGGAAGAAGAACCAGCGAGTGGACACTTTGCTGAGTACGTAGGGTGTTGTGGTGGATGTGGAGGGCGGGACGTGAACAATAACACTCTCACACACACTTTTATATAACAGCAGACCATCAATTGTTTTACAGGTACAGCAGCAGTCCTGTTTGCAGTGCGTATCGTACTTGATACCATGTTTGTTTGCTAATTTCTCACCCGATGTGATGTATTTCGTTCCAGGCTGCCATCGCCGCTTCCCTCCAGATTAGCGGCACCCCCGTCCTGACGATAATAATACTGTCAGGCCTACGGCAGGCCCTTCCCAGAAGATCACCGCAACAGTGCTTTGACTTGCGCCGACCACGTACGAGACACGATAAGGCTACGTATACAGAAGGCTTTGTCGCTCTGTCGGATATAGCAATGCCGGCACACCAGCACACCACACACGGGGAAGTTTGACACGCTCGTCTCTGCTTTCACGCCAGAACATCAGAACCGTGTCGGGAAAATGAGGAGCTAGCATCCAGTCGGTTGCTTATCATGTCCAACCTCCGCTGCCCCTATCATACAAGTAGTACGACCGATGCAAAGAGAGGAGGTGCCCCCCAACACGCTGTACGAGTATTCATATTAAATATTTAGTATTGTTTGTATCGTCGCTGCGCTTTCGCAAGCTAAACGGGTTGATCGTTGACCGTTGATCGTTGGCCGGATGTCGAACCGGCAAATATTTTTCAAATAATTATTTTCAGTTACATCTTATACAAAACGCCGTTTTGTCTATATAAAACTAACACAGAAAAATGAACCATTTTTTTTCCCAACAATAAATCTCCAACTCTCGATTCCAATAATAACAACCCCACACGCTCACAGCAGCGTGCCTCGACCCCTGCATGAGCATTCGTCCTCCCGACAGAACTCATCCGTCGCCGCCGCCTCCTTCTGATTCATCAGCGACGGCGCCGTCAGATCTCCAGCCAAAACAGTTGACGGCAGCAGAGGACACGGACTTGGAGGAATTAGACGATAACGAGCTCAGCGACAGCGAGACACCCGGCCCGAATATGGCTCTCTACCGCACACAGCAGCAGGTACAGCAGCAGCAGCAGCAACTGCAGGCGAATGGGGGTGGGAAGAAGCTCGGCGAGGTTGCCAACGCGATTGCCTCGTGCAGCGCGCTCTCCTTCTTCTCCATCTCGATGATCCTGGCGAACAAGGTACGATGATGCCTTTGCGGAAAAATGGGTAGACATACGGTCGTCAGGGTATCAAGCAGATCGGCAGTGTTTGTTCTGATACGACTGCCTGTACCAAAAGTTGGATGGTGCATAGCAGCAGGAGGAGCAGTTATTATAGTTGGTGACTAGTTTACGTATCGTCCCGAGAGTACTCGAAATGTTCATCGATCGATTCTTTGAGCTGGTTCATCCTTCCATTCTGAGAAACACTTCACGGAGCAGCAGTCATGGAGGCAGCTCCAGAGAGGATCTAGTAACACTGTCGGACTGCGGAGGAATCGAATCGCTGGCAGGATAAAAGAGTTTCTGCTTCGTGTTGTGTATGTTGGTGCTGTGCAGAGTACTCGTCTAGCAGCAGCAGTATTAATAGCAGCAGCAGCAGGAGTGCCGCAGTACTCACGCACGCACGCACGACTTGCGTCGTCGGCTTTCGGCGATCGTATATACGTACAGTAGTACCTCTGAATAGGCCGTATATAGGCGTATGTACCAGTAGATGACCTCACCCCTCACATAACTCGTACCTGGCATCGTACGAGACCTTAGGTACGCACCCATTTTACTCCAAGTATCAATGCAATAACTGCTACGAAGTAAATAGTGAATGCACGGCCACAGCAGCAGGCATACGCGTAATAGTCGTAGCTCGTAGGAGCCCATACTCGTCAAGAGCAGCAGCAGCAGCTGCTGGATCAGCAGCCGTTTTGTTGTCGTAAGCAACCACCCGTTCCATTAGACTATTAATATCAATACGAGTCATACTGGTAGGCTGCCAGGCATAGCCCATACTGCTGTAGAGTCCTCCGAGGAGTCTATCCAATTGGGGAGGCAGCACACAGCAGTCGTCTGTCTACTCCTGTTACTGGTCCTGCTGTCTTTTACTACCAGGTAGCTAGTGTCTATTACCTGGTACCTGGTACGCACCAAGGTACCAGATACCTTCATTACTATTAATATTTAATATCAACACTATTGCTGGACGTTTACACACCAGGTAAGGTATATATTACACCATTTGGTGTACGTGGCTGGTACGTAAGTAAACCAAGATCTCTCAAACCTGTTATTTTTCGAAGTAAAAATATATCGCCGATATATATATATATATTTTTTTTCTCATCCCATTCATTATCTTCGCACATCTTCTTCTCTCTCTCCTTCCAACTCGTAACTCAGATCCGGGGTCACATAGCAGGCTCCTCTCCCCCCTTCCCGCTACGGTACGTGCCTTCATTTTTATCGCGAGAAGATTTCAGCCTTTTCTTCCCTCGTCGACTCGCATCGAATTGTGCCTACCCACGCTGCAAGGCGCTCTCAACAATTGAATCCCTTTTTTATTTTTGCAAATAAAGTCAAAGTCCGACCCTCCTGATATAGGCGTCAGCTGCTGTGACCCGTGATACTGGTATTACTATCGTAGTGAATAATGAACCGTCAATGAATCCAGTCGTGAGATCGTGAGATCGTCAGTCCGATCAATCCCTTCACGGCGACTCATCGATCTGTCTACCTTGTTTTTGTTTTCTTTTTGATTGTTTCTTTTCGTTTCACTATTTCATAGATTGCGTATGTCGTGCCTGTCGTATCTAGTATGATGACATGGCTTTGCATTGCCCACTGCAGTGCATACTACACACGTGGCAACGTAGTATGTCTGTGGCGTAGCTTTGTGACCACAGAACTTGTATCTCTTCTAGGATTGGAGAATCGGCACGGACACTGGTTGTGCTGGATGTCGACGGGTAGAAAGAACGGTTTAATGTGAAGAACACACACACAGTGCTGCGGAGTGAAATCGAGCGGATTGAGTGAGATCGCGCTAGCTAGATCGCGCGCACTGAAATCAACGAAATATCAAAGATGTACATGCGTACGAAGACCACGACAGTAAAACCCAGAATCGTCCCGGTTTCTCCGGCTTTTTCTATTTCTGCTGCGTGTTCCTTCACATTTTCAAACCGTTCTTTGTACCCGTCGACATCCAGTACAACCAGTGTCCGCGCCAATTCCTAAATCCTACCACAGACAGATACGTAACGTGTAACGTATGATACAGCAGCAGCAGCAGCAGCAGCAGCAGCAGTAGGTTTACGAGATCCTGTGTTCTCCATTTCTGCATGTAACGTTCTGTCTGTATATAGTACCGGTCGACCCGTCGACATCCAGCACAACCACTATGCGTGCGGATCCCTAAATCCAAGCTCTGTTGTTGTTTTTGTTGTTGTTGTTGTTGTTGTTGTTGTTGTTGTTGTTGTTGTTGTTGTTGTTGTTGTCTCCACATTAAATCGTCCTTTCTACCCAGCTTCATCAGTACACCCGGTGTCCGTCCTGATTCCCTATCCTAGATTGATACTGATTCTGTGGTCACACACTGAGACAGAGGAGGACTCTGTGATCACAAAACTACGACACAACACGGCAGATACTAGTAAAATATTAATATTAGTACCACTCTTACGCAGTACGTATATATATGGTACATGTAAGACGGCATACAATACAATGCAATGCAGCGTGGGTAGGCACAATTCGATGCGAGTCGACGAGGGAAGAAAAGGCTGAAATCTTCTCGCGATAAAAATGAAGGCACGTACCGTAGCGGGAAGGGGGTAGAAGAGCCTGCTATGTGACCCCGGATCTGAGTTACGAGTTGGAAGGAGAGAGAGAAGAAGATGTGCGAAGATAATAAATGGGATGAAAAAAATAAATAAATAAAAAATGTCATGTCGTCTTGCTGGATACGACAGACACGACCCTTTTCTATTAGAGAGAAAACAAAAGAAACACACTAAAAAAAAAAAACTGAAAGCAGAGAAAACAAATCGAAAGAGAAAAAAGGTAAAAAAAGATAGAACAACCTACATACAAGCAGTACAGAACAACAGCAGTCGTGCCGTCGTGCCGTCGTGCCTCCCCGCCTGGGATGTGGCAGACGCTTCACTTGGAAAGAACCAACTGAAGAATAGTATCATCAAGTAATGGCATACCATAACTATATACCAGGTACTCGTAACTATTATATGTATGTAAAAAATAGCAACCGGTCGCCCCGGGTTTTCAAGTGGTTGACCTCGAATTCTACCTGTGTTCGAGTCCTGGGTTAGAGCCCCAGGTGGGTCGGACTTTTGACTTTATTTGCAAAAATCAAAATCAAAAGGATTCAATTGTTTAGAGCGCCTTGGAGCGTGGGTAGGCACAATTCGATGCGAGTCGACGAGGGAAGAAAAGGCTAAAATCTTCTCGCGATAAAAATGAAGGCACGTACCGTAGCGGGAAGGGGGGAGAAGAGCCTGCTATGTGACCCCGGATCTGAGTTACGAGTTGGAAGGAGAGAGAGAAGATGTGCGAAGATAATAAATGGGATGAGCAAAAAAATATAATAAAAATATATATATATATATACATAGCATGCCAAGATGCTCTTGATCCGCCAATAAAGTAATGCCGAGATTACAGCAGTAGGTCAAAACGGCCGGAAAAAAGCTCCTCAACTTCTGAAGACAGCAGTGGGACAACGCGGACGAGACCCGTTAGGGACGGAAACCATTCGAAAAACGAGCATAGCGGCGATCGTCCTGCCTGCGCCAGCGGCAGTAACGGGGATAACGAAGAATTTGCCCAGCAGCGTCGTAGGTCCGCTCGCGCAGGCGAACTTCCTCCAAAGTGCCCGCAATGAGTCTGTAAATGATGCAGCAGTTTCAATGTATATATGTAACGTACTCAGGAGGTACTTGGTACTACTTCGAAGGCATTTCACGATGCGGTTTTTTCTTTCGGTGCGGTGACGATCGGGGCGTTTTTTTTCCCATTATAGCGGACCGTACCGTTCGATTTGCCTTCAACGAAACCGTATCGCATCGCACCGCACCGTAGGATTCTCAGTGTTTTTATTCCGCACCGAACGGTACCGTTCGACTCTCACCCAACTACATAATGTGAGAAAGCGTTGCGGTCTATGCAGTCAAGTAGTTTGCACGGTTCGGGTACGGACGATGCCGTCCGGTTTTGACGGTTTTTACCGAACCGCACAACACCGTACGATTTTTAATCGCATCGAACCCGACGCCGTATGATATGGGAAATCATAAACAATCCGTACCGCACCGTACCGTACCGTTTGATACGATCCTGAAATACTAAAATCCCCGCCGCACCGCATCGCACCGTGGATCGCACGGCACCGCATCGTAGGATTATGCAAATAGAACGTTCCAACACCGCACCGCGGTCCGGTGGGCACCGTGAAACCTTGATTTTTTCAACACTTTGCATGAGGTGAGCAGCCACTTCCCACCCTAACGGGCATGTACAGAGTCTAATTGGTGTACCCATTTTGAGAGCATCCAGTTTAAGGCCATACAGCAGTAGCATAGAGAACATATCAGGTACGTAGATTCGTCACTAGGAGAAACTACTTGGAATTACCCTGGGGTTGTTTTTTCAGTATTGTAGTAAAAACTAAGACCATGTCAGAGATGAGACGACAATCTTGGGCTTGACACGGTGTGGTCGTAAAATAGGTAAACCCACGGTATATTCTGTAAACCTGTACTTTTCATTCAGCATCAACATACCTTGACCCTTTTTTTCCGTCGAAAAAACAGTCCAACCTTAATTCTATGTATAGTACTTCGTCCGCGAAAACGTCAGAGTGCAGCTCTATGTACAGACCTTAACGTGTAACGGGTCAAAACGAGACCGTCAACCAATCTCCTGCTTGGTGTTGGTCATAGCATCGATATCATTGAAATATCGAACCACATGCATCTATTAATAGTACCGGGTACATCGTATCGAACGTGTTCGGCTTCGATTTTATTGCAGCCGGTCGCCCCGGTGGTTCAAGTGGTTAACCTCGAATTGTACTTGTTTGAGTCTTGGGTTCGAGCCCCAGGTGGGTCGGACTTTGACTTTATTTGCAAAAATAAAAATAAGTAGGATTCAATTGT
Source organism: Nereocystis luetkeana (assembly GCA_031213475.1). Taxonomy (NCBI): domain Eukaryota; class Phaeophyceae; order Laminariales; family Laminariaceae; genus Nereocystis; species Nereocystis luetkeana. Next base: position 914,816 of record JARUPZ010000009.1, on the reverse strand, counting down.
TGAGAGCGCCTTGCAGCGTGGGTAGGCACAATTCGATGCGAGTCGACGAGGGAAGAAAAGGCTGAAATCTTCTCGCGATAAAAATGAAGGCACGTACCGTAGCGGGAAGGGGGGAGAAGAGCCTGCTACGTGACCCCGGATCTGAGTTACGAGTTGGAAGGAGAGAGAGAAGATGTGCGAAGATAATGAATGGGATGAGAACAGAACAACAAACATGTATCAAATATCGACGTCGTATCGGTTACGATCGTTGTTCATCGGTATGATATCGAAATTGATTTGGTATCATACATCTATTAATAGTGCACCACAAGCCATCTACAACGCAAGGGGTCTAAAGTAGGCCGTCATCCCATGTCGTGTTTGGTCGGGGGTCTCGGTTCTGGATGACGTTGAACCGAACGGTTCTGTTGTTCCGCGGTACATGGCTCCGTTCGTATCACAACTGTTTCGTACGTACGAGTAACACATGCCATATGCCACATGCCACATGCCCATGCCCGATGCCACAGGTAAAGCAGTATTTCACAAATCACAATTCTCAACGCTTCATCCTCTAGTAGTGATCGCCACTCACCGTTCGCCACACGTGAAATATGCTGGTACTACTGTAAGTAGATAATACCAAATACGGAGGGTGACAGACCGCGTGGAAATAGTTCGTGTTGCATCCTGAGGCCATATGTCCGCCTCTGCGTCGAATCCTGTTGTGGTCTGACTTGGCTTTCTGTTTGTTTTGGTTGCTCCGCTTCGCTTTGTTTTGTTTCACTTTGAGCCGACTTTTGGCGTTCTCGGGGTATATACATGAAAATTAAGCTTCTACGAGCGTGGTTTTGCCTCTGCCGCTTTGTGTGCGCTCGCGCACGCAGGACTGCCGCAGGCCTTCTCTAAAATCATCAACTTTATACTCTTTTTTTTCTAGAGCTGGAGTCCGCGATACTTCACGACTAAATATTAATAGGTAGATGCCGTTAGTCAACCCTAGCTGACTATACGTAATGAGCGAGTCGACCGATGAAACAAGCTGGTGGCCAGCCGACTTGCCTACTTAGGTCAGGCACACGAAGCGGGCCAAATTAGCCACCCCGCGGCCAAGACGGCCCAGCCCACAACACGTCAAATGTATGAAATCACTCAGTAATCCTTCTTAGAAGTATGGAAACCCAACACGTCGGATATGTGTGGCAAGTGTATAATAACAGGGGGCAGTTGACGCCAGCTATCTTCCAATCAAATGGCTCAAATAGCGCGAACCACGAGAGCCATCTTCCAATAAAATCGATGTATTAACGGGAACCACGGGAAACCCGCGCAATCACGCCGCACACAAACAAGATGAAGAAAAAACACAGCTCGTAGCTCGCACACCCACAGCCACGCGACGATTGACCTTCGATCTCGACATGTAATCCACCCACGGCCAACGAGCTTCGTACCGGGCAAGGCCAATGAGTGAAAATGATGGTCTCGGAGGTATCATTGGCATCCGTGGTCCAGGGGTAGAGAAGTTGGCTGCGGCGTCCTACGCTCTTCGTCAAAACTTTCAAAAAGTTCTGTTTTGTGCCAACGGAGAGGAATCGAGAGTTTTTGTCGTTTGTTTTCTACCCACCAGCTGCCAAATATGTTTTCAGTAGACGCCTGGCCCACCCACGCCACATATCACCGACCGAAGTGGGTTGGAGCCTCTAATCAGCGCGCTTCATACCGGTCGCTCCGGTGGTCCAAGAATTCTACCAGGTACTTGTTTAAGTCCTGGGTTCGAGCACCAGGTGGGTCGGACTTTGACTTTATTTGCAAAAATAAAAAAAATAAAAAAAAAGATTCAATTGTTGAGAGCGCCTTGCAGCGTGGGTAGGCACAATTCGATGCGAGTCGACGAGGGAAGAAAAGGCTGAAATATTCTCGCGATTAAAATGAAGGCACGTACCGTAACGGGAAGGGGGGAGAAGAGCCTGCTATGTGACCCCGGATCTGAGTTACGAGTTGGAAGGAGAGAGAGAAGAAGATGTGCGAAGATGATGAATGGGATGAGCAAAAAATAAATAAATAAAGAAAAATCAGAGTTGGTGACGTGATCGCTGGGTTTGTCGATCGATGTCAAACCCGAAAAATGGTCGATTTCTTGCCGTCGGAGAGGGGTCGAGATTTTTTGTCGTCTGTCTTCTACAGACCAGCGACATTTTTTTTACATCAGACGCCTGGTCAGCCCACGCCACATATCACCGACCGAGGTGTGAGCACTGTGCCACAAGGGTGGGTCGGAGCGCACTACGTTCAGATTTCATGACGGTGTCGTTGTTTTTTTCGATCGATGTCTGCCGAGGATTATCATAAAAGTTGGCTTTTGTCAATGGGAATAACTACATATGCACTGCTCCAGTGCCTGCCGGAACAGGGGTTTTGTATACTTTGTATACATTGCGCGGCGCGCAATTAAAGTCCGCATGAGCTGTCCCGTGACGTTAAAAAAATGCCGATATGTATCACTCGGGAAAAACGACCAACTATTATTCCGAATAGCAACTTGGTTGACGGCTTGAGTTCTGCCGACTCACAGCTATACGTTGCACGGAGAACTGCCAAACCTATCGACACTACTTGAATTACGGGGGAACATAGTAAATACCTGGTAGGACCTAATATTGTTCGGAAAAATAGCGAAATATAAAGGTTTTTGTCTGAACCGCAGGTCCTATTTTATATGGCCCCCCGTAATAGTAAGTACGTGGTTTGTCGCCCCAAAAAGTGGGGGGAGAGCTGAACGGCTATTTTTTCTTTTTTTTTTTTCTGTAGCGAGTCGGAACACCATCCTGCTCCTTGCCGTTCTAGCTTCCAAGAAACCGAGGGGTTAACCTCGGTGTGTGTCTGTGTGCGTGCGTGTGTTTTTTTTCTGTTCGGAAGTTCAATTCTCTGCCCTTGCTTGCGAATTGAACGGGGGTTATTACAAACCCATATAAACATACATATTTATTGTGGATTCGAAACACGCTTCTCGCGAATTTGTCAATTTCAACATTATGTTGGGAGTTGAAAGCGAATACTCGTGCTCGTATTTGTTTGGGGAACTTCGGAACGCGACCCTATACCCCCCCCCCCTTTTTTTGCGCTGTTTAGTTACCCTGTGTGTGTGTGTTCTTCACATTAAACCGTTCTTTCTACCCGTCGGCATCCAGCACAACCAGTGTCCGTGCCGATTCTTCAATCCTAGAAGAGATACAAGTTCTGTGGTCACAAACCCTGCAGCTCAACCATTAATAGTTTATTACTAATGCTATTAATAATACTATTATAACACCAACACTATGAGCGTAAACGTAAGGACTGCTGTGTTTATACATTAATTTCAAGACCTAGCGGTGTTTGTATTCACGCCGAGCGTAGTATTATGTACCTGGTACCTGATATCATGTAAATGAGGCGTTTTTTTTTTCAACACTTGGGGACACGCCCTTACACCTTGCACCTTGCGCCCCCCGCTTTTATTTCACCACGTTTTGCTCTCCAGATGACTCCTATCAAGTTATACCTACCAGACATAATGCAACAGCAGTACGAGTATGTAGTATTAATAGGCGATCTGCGTCGTGCGGTATGCGTCAATAATTCGAGGGTAAATATTTCAGGCTGATATTTTTTTGGTTCAGTATTTTGGAGCGACGTATTGTGCTTATTTGTGCTTATTTGTGCTTAGCGAGGAACGCCACGATCAATCCTGCCAGGTAATTTATAAATTTACTTCGAAGTAATAGTATGTATATTACCGGTATACTACTCGTAGGAGCTTTTAACCCTGTTTGGACATGGGAGGGGTATATTTGGCGGAAACATGTCACGATGACAGCAACACAGTAGCTACTCCCTGTACACGATACGGAGACGATACAACAGCAGCAGCAGTAGCAGTAGCAGTAGCGGTAGCAGTAATTTGGAGCAGTAGCAGTGATTTGAGGAGCCGTAGTGCAGACGCACGGGCGCAGGCAGTATGATCATGACCCTCTTCCGTCTCTCCGTACTGCGGGGCGCTGACGCTGCTCATAGATGGTTCAATGGTTGACAACACCGAATGTACCAACCATTGTGTCGGTCGCTGTGTCGGGGTCCCGAATCGTTCCCGTCCCGGGTGGCTTCGTGATGGACCGCGTGCCCACCAAGATCAATTTCGTGGGTTCGAGACTCCCTGAGGGCATGCTCGTATTAATGTATCAATAGGGACTTGTTCTTGCGTAAAAATTCTTCAGTCGGTAAGCGCGAGAGCTTGAGTTAGCAACATTGATACGAGTATTCGATACTAATCGACGAGGAGTGGGAATGCCGAAAGTATTGGTTGCTGAGGCTAAAACCTCCCTTTGAGTTATGCTGGAGAGTATAAGTGATGATAAGCGTTACCGTCGGCATCACAATAAGCCGCGAGCCGCCAGCCAAGATGGGGGATTCCTTCCTACGTTATCAAAAACTGCTGTCGCGTGCACATGTATATTGGTTGATTATACTATGAAGCATACAGAGAAGGCCCGCCAACAGAAATCGCATACGACCTGGGAGGGCGTACGAGCACGTAATCTGGGCAAGCCTTACGCTGAACCTAAATGTAACTCCATCCACGAACAACCTCGTGAGCATAGGTATTCTATGAGATTTACGTACTTCAGCGCCCGCCGCTGACCACGATTTCTTATTCCAATTTTCTTAGCGTCCTCCAGGAAGTGAGCCTTGTTGGGTGTTATTATTTTTGTATATGATTTCGTATTCGTTAGGCTATACTGCTGTACATTCACATGTGTCGAAGGGTTTTACCCTAAACGGGCTTTTGTGTGGCCGACATCAAGGGCGGTTATTATCGGAGAGTTTTCTTTTGGAAATCTGTGGAAATTCGTATCAAGATACGGAGGCGTTCTGTCACGATTTGTGAAATTGAACAGAAGTAAAAATATCAGGAGAGTTCAGTTTCACATTGTTTGGAAAAAGGAACCCAGGAAAATCTGGAAGATTTTTTTTGTCGGCGGAGAAAAACCTGGAACTCCTGGAAGTCTTATCACCATGTCGACAATCGTACAGAACCCCGTGACCTCACCTTGGTCGTTAATAGATGGCCGACGCAATTGTAAGTAGATCCCGATCTTCACCAACTTATCGATACCGCCCGGAGCGTAGATGATCCGGATCCCGTGATATTTTGTTGCCTTGATGAAGCGGCGTGACATTAATGTGGAAATCTGATCCCCATTGTTATGACCGTGTCGATACTGGTACTGCACATACTTGAAAAATCTGAACGCGTGACTTTTACCTTCTTAGTTGACCGACATCATGTACATATCCAGATCTTCATCAACATAGCGGTACATATCTAGATCTTCATCAGCATATCGGTACATATTTAAATCTTCATCAACACATCGATTCATACCGTACGTAGCGTGACAAAGATGGTCGGGATCCCGTGACGCTACCTTACGTGCCCATAGGAAGCGTGTTCTAAAACAAATTGGAGGGTATCTTTGAAACTTGAAACTTTTCATTGATACTTCGCTTTCCCATTGGCATAGGTCTAAGTGATGATCTATCTGATCTATCTGAAGTATGTATCTGTCCATCGTTTTCTGTCCAACCTGTGAAATCTTGGTCTTGACCACTCCGATACCTGGTACTCTTTACCAGGTACTACTCTTGACTACAAGTACACTGCACGTAAAACACATGACCAACTCTAGTTCCAAGTCATTTCCCCCGGAAGTAGACTGCTGTCCTCATTAACCCTTGTAGAAGAGATATTATATAGTAATATTAATACCCGGTAGGATATACGGCAGTCCCGTTTGGGGAATAACTACGTCAAAGTTGAGTATTAATAGTTGAAGTATTATTAATAGGAGTTAAAACGGGAGTGCAGTACCTTAGGGGTTGAAGGGGTTGGAACCCCACGACTTTCGTTCAGGGCACATTCTGCTTAAGGTACGAGGCATGCCACACGGTACATCTGCTGCGGTATGTAGGGCTGACTGTAAGTTGTCAAACTATTGGACTGAAGGGTGTATATACCGGTTTTAACACCACCCCGTGACTAACGTGGCCTTACAGCAGTAGCTCTAATGGGGTGTTATCTTTCTATACTCAAAAAGTGATCCTGTGCTGATTTCAAGTACGTCATCTCCGTGACACGCCGATTTGTCTGTTTTTATCTGTACTATGACCTTAAGCCGGATGATCTCAAGCCGGATCGGTACACCACTGTATTAGTCACCGACTCGTTCATGAGTTGGCTAGGTATACAGTAGTTAGTCGGGTGCGATGATTTGCGGCGTTTGTCATGTTTGTAGGTGAATACCGCGTTTGTGGCTCGACTACTGTTTTAGATTTCGACTGTTGTTGCAGCTTGAGTCGGTTAGTTGGCTATCTTCGCCACCCAACCAAGAAGTATTCAGTAACAAGCACCACTCCACCCGGAAAGTTAAGGAGTTATGGGTATTCCTAGTTGGGATCGAAGCGATTCTAATTTTTTCGGACAGAGTCGTAGCCGTTCACGTCAGCCGAGTCACAACCCGAGCTGTTTATGATGCTCTATCTATCCTCCACGAGCTCTATCCATCCTATGCGAGCGTCTACAAGGAACTTGGCTCATTTACAGTATTTGAGCTAATTACGTTATGTACAGAAATGGTGCGGGGCTTTTTGACGATTAATGTATTTCCTATTGTCTGGTGTCTGACCCCTTCCGCTTGTTTTTTTGTTCTCTGCGTCTTCTTTCCACTCCGCCACCCCGAACTGTATCACCTCTCTCTCTCTCTGTGTAGGCTCTGGCCTTCAACTTCGAAGCGAAGCTGCACCTCCTGCCCATGGCCTTCCAGGTACAGTACGGTACAACACAAAGTAGCCGGACAGCGATTATGGCCTTCCAAGTAAAGCGGTATGGTACAACCAGTATAGATAAAGCAATAGGACAGTGTGCATGGCATTTTAAGTACAGTAGGGTACAGAGTACTAGTAGGAGCAGTGGTAGTAGTAATAGTAGTAGCATTGATATTAATAGGATGAATAGATAGAATAGAGTGGGGCACCTCAGAGTGTGTACAATCGGATAGGCTGCAGTATGGTACCAGGCACGTAACAGTATGTCCAACAGTAGGGTATGGGTGCGATACAGTATTACTAGTAGTAATATACAGAGGGTCCAGTGCGTACCTACTGTATGATGCAGTGTTGATAAAGGGTAGCGGTATCGTATGGTACGGCAGTAGGCTACGTGGTTGGTATTATAGTGTTACTCAGTACTCGTGGGGAGGCACGGCCGGGCACAGCAGTAGGCACGGTAGGGTGCTATACATATCTGGTACCGGTACAGAGTAGCATGCAGTAGTAGTAGTAGTAGTAGTGGTAGTAGTGGTAGTAGTGGTAGTAGTATTAATAGTAGCAGCAGTAGTAGCAGTAGTAGTAGTAGTAGTAGGAGTAGTCAGAAGTGGTTGTAGTATTAATAGGAGTAGTCAGAAGTGGTTGTAGTATTAATAGTAGTAGTAGTAGTCGTAGTAGTAGTAGTAGTAGTAGTCGTAGTAGTCGTAGTAGTCGTAGTAGTAGTAGTAGTAGTAGTAGTAGTAGTCAGAAGTGGTTGTAGTAGTAGGAGTAGCGTCAGGTTACCTTCACCCCCTTGACCACACATGGAGCAATTATCAATCGTGCATGATATGCCAGGTATGCACGAGCAGCCTTGAGAGTTGAGGGCGCAGAAAGCAGTACATTTCAGTATTTCAGTACTTTGTGCGTCGATAGCGACCAAAGAAATGGTTGATGACTTTTGTACAGTATTAATATTATAGTACCAGTTACTAACAAAGATGTCGGGAGACAGCACTTTTACCCCTTGACAGGCACCGTCAAGGCAAATATTTTGACAGCCTTGACAGCCAGTACCCGGGGACGCCAAGAAAATCCCCGTTATTCCGAAAACGCCTGTGTTGTCGAAGGAAGCGTGTTTTCGTGTGTTTTTGTTTGTATCGCCATTTTGATACATTTCCGAGTCCGATCCACAGAAACATGCATTTGAATTGCAGACTCTCGATATTTTAAATGAGTTCCATACAAAACGAGTAAAACAGCTGCACGCAAAGAAGTACCAGGTATGTAGTGGGGTTTCCACACGCGTAAGGAGGCTTTTTCTGCCAGGGGGGTAGGGGACATATGTCCAACAGACATATTGATTTGCCTTGTCAGACATACAGCTTGCCAGTGACGTGTCTCCTGACAGACAGCTTGCCACTGACGTGTCTCCTGATTTATTTGTTATTAATCAAGTACCAACGATTAATACTGCTGTACAGCTCTCTATCAATAGGGTATTCCTGGTACCTGGTATATATATATATAATATATATATATATATTATATCTGTACCTGGTATAGGTAGGATGATCATGCTGACACGTGCTGCACGACTCCTTGCTTTCAACCATTGTAACTATTAACTATTGACGACACCAACCACTTTATCACCCCCAAATAACGCAGTGCAGTGGCGCTGTACCACTGCTTGTAACTGTCTTGTAGACGTCAGTAATTGCCGTCAATTTCCCTCCCTGGAGTCCCACAGGGATATAAAGTTAAAGTTATGATAAACCAGGTGGGGCCACGGTATCATTTATGATGACAATTTCCAGCTAGGGTCATTCTTATCCGAGAGTTTTTTTTTCCAATTTTTCGACATTTTTTTCGCGCAATTTTTCAATCTTCCATATTTTCCTGTTTTTTTTTCCAAATATTGGAATGTTAGCGAAGTTGATATGTTTGCATCTGGAGAATTTCACGAATAGTGACAGAACGCCTCCGTATATTGATACATATCTCCAATTATTTCCAAACTTTGGAAATTTTGGAAAAAACGCTCTCCGATAAGAATGAGCCTGAGCAGGGCAATGGGATAACGCTGATGAGCCTCCCCCCCTCTCCCCCCCCTCCCCTTTTATTTTTTGTCTCCTATGTTCTGGGTGTTGACGTCATGGTGACGTTAAACATCAACGCATGAACACATCAAATATCAAACATCAAACGTGACAGTGCCTGGTGGCGGTGCTTCTGGTGGAATTTTCGCGTCGGATGGGGTGGGTGCAGTACGAGCCGTTCAACCTCACGACGGCCATGCGATGGTTCCCCATCGCGGTTTTCTTTTGCGCCATGCTCCTCTCCTCCTTCTTGTCCTACCAGTACATGAATGTACCCATGGTGAGTGTTTTTTTTTGTAGTTTGTGAGTCATTTTTTGGCTGTCTTTTTATGCGAGACGTGCATTTTTCTAGATAACAGATTTTAAATTCGTGTGCTCTGTAACAAGTTTTTACCAGTACATGAATGTACCCATGGTGGTTGTCCTTTTTTGTTTTGTTCATTTCTTGGCCGTTGTTTATGCGAGGTATGTTTTTTTCGAGTTGCAAACAGAGTATAAAATACCTTGCCCAGCGAGCGACCGTTGCCCATGTGCAAGCAACATCCCTGTCTGTTGGCGTGTTCTACCAACCTGCCAGCACCGGTCCGTGGGGTATCCACTTGGTATTTCCGCAAGCGCGATCAACCAAGCAATACTACTATAGTTGCTGCTGTCAAAAGTGAGCTACCTGGTACGTGCTACGTACCTAGCCGAAGAATATCAACCATAACGCCGAATTCTCTTTTATGACAGCAAAGTTCACATTACTTTCAGATCGGTTCCGGATCCCTAATTTAATTGTAAAATCTTTTCCTAAACGACCTGCCTACCCATGGTGAGAGCCCTTTTTTGTTTTTAGTGGCTAGTTCGGACGTTTTTTATGCGAGCCTTTCTGAGATTTTGCCCCGGAAGGCGAGGAATTCGGGCCGGCTTCTGTTTTAGAGATCTTGGGTGTAGAGTCTAACGACTCTCGGAGATGTACCTATTAAATAGTGCGGTAACGCTACTTTTGCAGATGGCCCTGATCATCATGGCCCTTGTATTGATCGAGGGTGGCTGTGTGTAAGAGCTTGGCGAACCTGATCACTGACTCACCCTAGCATTTGCTATTTTTTTCTTTGCAGATGCACCCGTCTTCGATCTCGTCGAATCTGGTGGTCCTGTTCCTAAGTTAGCATGACGTGACTATTTTGGAGATGACCGTGTTTTAGGAGCATGACGAATATGATAACCCTAACTCTCAAGATGAGGCCTGACGAATCTGGTCACCCTATCTCTTCTGTTGCGGCTGGCTGCCTTTACCCATGGCTGCGTTTTATGAGGCCTTTCGCAGGTGACCTTTATTTGTAGACCTTGACCAACCTGATCGTCTTACGTAGCTCCTCAATCTTATCATGCGGCCGCTTTTGCCCGTGACTGCGTTTCAAGAGCTTGGCGAGATGACCCTAGCGCTGATAATCTCCCCTTTTTCGCGGGTGACATGTGCTTTCATTCGAAGAGCTTGACGAACATCTTGTTGTCCTAGCTCTTGACTAAAATGTTGCGCCTGTTTTTGCTCGAAGCCTGCTTTTAAGAGCTTTTGACGAGATCATCCTTGACTCTTGAAATGCGACCTTTTTTCAAGGCGACTTGTGATTTCAAGAGCTTGACGAACTTGAGTTTTCAAGAGCATGTCGAAAACCTGATCGTCCTCGCTCCTGACTCGTAAAACGAACGCGGCTGTTTTCGCCCGTGACTGCGTTCAAAGCGCTTGACGATATCATCTTCAATGGTGCAATGCGGCTACATCTTTATGTATATACACCGTTTGATTTTTTTCGCAGGTTACCGTGTTTAAGAGCTTGACGAACCTCATCATCGTTACGGGGGACTTCTTCTGGCACAAGCAAGTGGCCACCCCGCTCGTGCTCCTCAGCCTGGCGGTAATGACCGGAGGAGCGATCTTGGCATCATGGAGTGACATCGAATTTTCGTGAGTTGACGTGTCATATTACCGGGCGAGCAATCTTGGCATCATGGAATGACATCGAAGTTTCGTGAGTTGACGTGCCATATTACGTACAACACTTTGTACTGCTCCTTGCTTTCGTTTTCCTTCTTTCTTTCGCCTCTTTTGTAGTATACCAGGTATATACCGCATGGGTATTCCTTCACAGCTATAGCTATTAGCTACGTATTGTGTTAGTTTAGTTTCTTCGGTTCGCTTCACTGCTGTGAATTTGGTTCGTTTTATCAGACATACGTACCAAATATTCTGCTTTCCCTTCCTTCCTTCCTGTTTTCTTTGATTTCTTTGTTTCGGCTTCATACTCGTATACCAGTACCTCGCATATCGCGTGAGCATTTTTTCATAGCTATACGTGATGGCTCTCGTAGATGTTTTGGGTTTTGTATCGCTTTGCCGTCACTCGGCGGATCACAAGACACATCTGTACCACATGTACTGCGTCTTCGTTTTTCTTTTCTTGCAGTTTTTTTTTTTTTTTCGCTTTGTTCGTAAAAACGCGTGCGTGTTCATCCATACATAGCTATATTAGGCTCATTCTTATCGGAGAGCGTTTTTTCCAAAATTTACAAAGTTTGGAAATAATTGGAGATATGTATCCAATATACGGAGGCGTTCTGTCACCGTTCGTGAAAATCTCAAGAAGCCAAAATATCGAGTTCGTTAATATTCCAATATTTGGAATGGAGAAAATATGGAAGATTAAAAGGTTGCGCGAAAAAAATGTCGAAAATTTGGAAAAGTAGCTCTCCGATAAGAATGACCCTTAGCCCTATGGGTCGCTTTTGCGTTTGGTTCATTTCCCCGTGGATTGGCGTGTCATATCCCGCTTGCCATGACACTGATTTTTGTGTTCCTTTTATCCTATTTTCCGGTCTTCGCTCCTTTCGTACGCGTGCGTATTCATACATACACAGACTACTCTATTAATAGTAGTCATAACGGTTGCGCACCAACGCCGGGGTGGGAGAGGCTTCCCAATCTATTCATGAAGAATACAAATGTAGCATCTATTGAAAGCCTACTGTATCACCAACCAACCGGGTATTTTCAATCGACGAATTTTGGATTCATGCGGTGGTTGTTGGGATGAACGCACCAACCAAAGTTGGTGGTTGGACTGACTTTGGGGCTATTTACTATTAAATATTAATAGCTTACTATTACTATTACTCTTGATGCTTTTTATAGGCCCCCATGTCATGGAGTTTTTTTCTATCACCTACCTGGTACATCTCAAGCACCACCGTTTACATCGACACCAATACCGGCCGCTCCAGCAACCCCCCCCACCTGCTGACGACTCTGCTGCGATTCTGCGTATATTTTCTCTCACGCGCTCTCGTTTCAATTCTGTCCTCCCCAGTTGTTCAATTTCTGCTGTCTGCAACAGCATGCGGTTTTCTCGATTTGAGGTGCAAGTCGTAAATGGTACCAGATATACGTACATGTGTATCTGGTATCTGGTACCTGGTAGATGCGTATGTACCTATTATAGTACGCTCATGTACAGTACCTGGTACGTTTTTTTTTTTGTCGGAGGTGTGGTATACCGTAAAGAGGTAAACACCGTTGACTGTGCACAGATGTGTGTGCGATCGGTTTTGATCGTTTCGTTTTATCTTGACAACAGTAAGGTTGCTATTCAAAACTAACTCGAACGCTATATTTTCGGAACGCTCTCGACAGCATCTTTCCGAAAATACCTTAAAGCCGTCGTTCCGTATTGGCGCTAACCTTAATCTTCCTGTTCGGGACATCTAGAGCATGGAAAAACGATCGCACCTACAGCAGTATGATATAAGTGCACACTCAACGATCTTTACTAGCCTACTATACGTACGAGGTACGTACTTTGTGTTCGGATTCGGGCTTAGGGTTACTTATTGCTATAGTAGATACCTGGCATCGGCGAATCGATTCGCTACAATGTGGCGGCGTGTGCGGGCGAAGGGGCCTGTGCCTGTCTTCCTGCTTCTTGTTCTTCTGTTTTTCCTGTTTGTTTGTTTGTTTGTTTGTTTGTGTTTGTGTGTGTGTGTGTGTTTTTTTTTTTTCTTCTTGATTTTCGAATGTTTTCCTGTCCACGTGTACCCGGCGTTTTCTCTCTTTTCGTCCACGAAAAAACTACATTTTTATCATTTTGCCCACACCAAAAAAGAAAAGCGCTGTACCCCTGTCGCGATTCCTGAAGCGTCCGCCCACCAACCCCCACAAGCTCATGGCAGCTTCAAATATGCTGCTGCGCCGTTGATTTCCCGGCGACAACGTAATTTGTACCTACCCTGGTATATATTTTTAATTTGTTTCTGTTCGGCGCGAGGTTGAAGCTGGGTGTTGGCGACTTCTTGCTTCGCCACGGTGTCATACACGGGCGCCGATGGCTGTTATTGTTTTTCTTGTTCAGTTTTTTTTTTTGCTTTTCTGTCTTGTGTGTTTGGCCGTTCTTGATTCTTGGTTTCTCTGCTGTCTAGTAATAGGCGTTTTCGCTCGTACCTGGTACTCGTACGTACGTGTTTTTTGTTTCGTTTATGTCCAGGGCGTGGGGTTACTTCTGGATGTCGGCTAACTGCTTCGCCACGGCGGCGTACGTGCTCACCATGAAGTTTGCCACCAGAACGATGAAGTTGCCCAAGTTCGGGATGGTCTTTTACAACAATCTGCTAGGTAAGTTCGATGTCCGACTAATCCATCCATCCATCCCATCCACCCGTCCATCCATCCGTTGGGTTTCCCACAGGAATCGCCACCTTGTTGTTGCTTGTCATGTCGTGCTGATGTTGGCGTCAATATGTCCCTGTTAAGATGCCGCGCCTACTCTCCCTCATACTCTTCGCCCCCCTCTTGAATCCGTTGGATTAAATGTATATATCCGTTGGATTCGCCACTTTATTTGTGTGTTTTCGCCTCGTACCGACGTTGATGCCAATATGACCCCCTTGTCGTGCCGCACGTCTTTCCCCTCTCAATCCGTTGGGGTCATGTCCCGTTGGATTCGCCATCTTTTCGTGCTGCTCAGGCTTCGTGATCATGCTCCCAACGGCTTTCTGCTTCGGAGAACTGGTCAGCTTTACAGAGGACAATGTCGGTTTCCTTGACCAGGAAAAGCTCCACACGCCGTTGTACCTTTCAATCAACTTGTTCGCGGGTGAGGGGAAGGACTGTTGGGTGATTGTTGGATCGTACATTAGGTGTACTGGAGCCGTTCGGTTCGAGTGGATTGGACCGTTGATTATGCAAGCGTTGGGATCGCGTGGAAATGTCCCGTTGAATGGCACGGAATATGGCCGTTTAGTTTGCGCAGTTGGGGCCTTTTCATTCACGTGGATTGGACCGTTCACTGGCACGGCATGGATCCGTTATTCCACGCAGAATAGAGCCGTTGAAGTAGCATGGACAGCGATGGAGTCGTTCGGAACATTTCCGCTGAGTTTGCGTGGATTGGACCCTTGAATCGCACGGAATAGATCCGTCGAGTAGCTCGAGGTAGAGCCGTTGAATATCTTGGCATGGAGCCGTTTAGTAGGCATGGATTGGACCGTTGCATCACGAGCGAGGACTAGAACCGAACTGGTTGCGTGGTTTTGTTTATTAGACTAATTAGACCCTATGACCCGTGTTAAGTTTTGTTTATGTGTTTGCTTGTGTCATTTTTCAGGCGCGGCGGGCTTCTTCCTGAACTTCGCCGCTCTGTGGTGCGTGAGCGCTACCTCCGCTACCACGTACGCTGTGGTGAACACCGTCAACAATGTGAGCAAGCTCGTTTACAGTAAGCACCGTAGGTTAGAGTACGGCAGTACACACAGGACTCGGGTCTCATAGAGAGCGTGCAGTAAGCCATCGACTTTTTTATTCCTTATGGTCTCGTCTCATCCCACGGTATCCCACGGTATGTAGTACCTGGTATATATAGGTATGGGGTTGGACTTTTTGGTTCAGTATGTTGTGACTTTTTTGCTCTTAACGCTTCACAAGTGAGAAGCAGAGAAACTGCACGTACGTGCAAGGCAGGCTACATGGTGAGATTTGCATTGCGGTTGTATATACTGGCGGTGTTGTCGTAGATATGTACCAAATGCGATCAGGGTGCCAGATGGGCCTCCGACGGTTCCTGCGGACGGCTGATCATATTTCTGCACCACTGGTGAGCGAAAGGTGCCAAATGGGATGGGCCCACAGCGGGGGCAAATAACCAGATGGGAATAGGGCGCCAGGTGGTAAAGCAATGCGTTCAAATCTTATCATCCTTGCACATCCGTGGAATTTCTCCGCCGGCGTCCTCAAGTAAGCAAAAACGGGTTTTTCAGAGACAACTTTTACCACTGTATTAGCGACTATTACGGGGGGCCATAGTGAATAGGATCTACGGTACACACAAAAACCTGTATATTTCCCTATTTTTACTTACAATATTTGGCCCTCTTTACTATGGTCCCCCGTAGTAGTGTCATTTTTCAGTACTATTAATAGCCCGTGGAAATATTGGCCGGGGTGCGCGTTTTTTGTTTTTGAGTTGGGTTTTTGAGGTGAGATGATGAGCTCCCAAAAGTTTGGCACGACGCCTACCGTGGCATTGCCCCTTCCGTGTGTTTTTACTTTCGATCCTGATAAACAACTTCTTCTCTTTTTGCCGCATGCGTTTTTTCCCGTTTTTTTTTCGTGGGCAGTTCCCGGTGTCTATCATCGGCTACTTCTTGTTCGCTAGCACGCTCACCATGACCCAGGCCGAGTTCATTGTAGTGAACATCATCGGGGGCTTCATCTACTCCGCCGCAAAAATCAAGGTGACCGCTTATCATTTTTCGTCCGTGCACTTCGTACTTTCCTGGTACCTGCTACTGCTGTGTTGTTGATGCTGTTCTTGTGGTTGTTGCACTCGACCGTTGCACTCGAACTTTGAAACTCAAACGTTACACTCGAACGTTACTCTCGACCGTTTCACTCGACCGTTAAACTCACTCGCTACACTCGACCGTTACACTCACTCGCTACATTCGACCGTTACGCTCACTCGCTACACTCGACCGTTACACTCACTCGCTACACTCGACCGTTACCCTCACTCGCTACACTCGACAGTTACTCTCACTCGCTACACTCGACCGTTACACTCGATGGTTACACAAACCGTTAAATTCTACCGTTACACAGGACTGCCACACTCAACACTCCATCGTTAACTTCGACCGATACGCTCAGCCTACACCTTCGATCGTTATACTCTACCGTTTCACTAGACGTTCTTTTATCTCGACAGTCAACCGGCGAATCCGATCGTTACATTCGACCTTGATACTCGACCTTTGCACTCAACCTTTGCACTCAACCGCTACACTCGACCGATGCACGCGATCCTTACACGCAACCGCTACACATGAGCGTTGCATTCATTTATTGGACGCGATCGTTACACGCATCTGTTTTACTCGACCACCATACCCGGTCGTACGTCGGTCGCTGAACTATTCTAGATCGTTAAGTTCGACCACTAAACTCACCCTGTTATCCTCGACTGTTGCATTTACTCTGACACTTTGCGGTTACACTCGGCAGCCACACCCGATCGTGACTCTCGTCTGTACTAAGAGTATATACCGTTGACGTTGACCTCCACTTTCGATCGTTACATTTGACTGTTACACTTGTCTGTTTATACTGGCTCGTTCAGCGTAACCGTTGTTGTCGGCTGCTGCAGTAGACCCACAGACCATTACATTATGTCACACTACGTTACTACCCATAGACCGTTACGTTCACCTGGCGTTACAATCACAGCCGTTACATTCACAAACCGTTACATTCTACGGTTGTGCACATGAAGCGTTGCACTACCGACCGTGGCCTACCGACCGTTACACTTGACCGCTGCACTCAACCACCATCCCCATCCATCACCTTCAACAGTCACACTCAACCGTCACTCCAACCTAAAGTCAAACCGGCCGTTTCACCACGACCGTCACACTCACTGCGACCGTTACACCCTCTGCGACCGGTACATTCACTTCAACATTTACTCTCACTGCGACCCTTTCACTCATTTCAACCGTTTCTCATCGCGACCGTTTCCCTCAATTCGACCGTTACACTCACGGCGACCGTTACACCCAATTGAACCGGTACTCTCATCTCGACCGTTTCACCCAAATGGAGTGGTACACTCATTGCCACAGGTACACCCAATTGAACCGTTTCATTCACTGCGACCGTTACACTCATCGACACCGTTATACCCAATTAAACCGCTGCACCCAACTGGACCGTGGCACTGATAGCCATCGTTACACTCATCGCGGCCTTGACATCCTATTGAAGCGCTACAACCAAGTGGACTGTTGCACTCAATGCGAGCGTTGCGGTCATCGCGACAGTTACACCCGATTGAACCGCCACACTCACTGCAATCGTTGCACTCTGCGAACTGGACCGTTGCACTGAATGCTATCGTTACACTCACTGTGACCGGTGTATACTCACCCGTGACCGCTACTCACTGTGACCGGTGTATACTCACCCGTGACCGCTACACTCACTGCGGCCGTCACACTTAATGCGACCGTTACACTCGCTTCGACCGTCACACTCAATGCGACCGTTACACTCGCTTCGACCGCTACAGTCACTACGACCGTTACACTCTCCGCCACCGTTACACTCACAGCGACCGTTACATTCACTGCGACTGTTACACTCACTGCGACAGGTGCACTCAATGCGACTCATTGCGACGGTTATACACTGATGGCGACCTTTCCACCCCATGCGACCTTCATCCTCACTGCGACCGTTACACTCAATGCGACCGTTGTACTTACTGCGGCCGTTTTTCACTCACTGCGACCGTGACACTCATCACAACCGCTACAGTCACTGTGGCCGTTACACTCACAGGAACCTCGACACTCACCGCGACCGTTACGCATCCACTGCGACCGCTGCAGTCACTGCGGCCGTTACACTTAGTGCGACCGTTACACTCGCCGCGACCGTTACACACCCACTGCGACCGCTGCAGTCACTGCGACCGTTACACTTAGTGCGACCGTTACACTCGCCGCGACCGTTACACTCGCCGCGACCGTTACACACCCACTGCGACCGCTGCAGTCACTGCAACCGTTACACTTAGTGCGGCCGTTACACTCAACGTGACCGTTACACTGGCCGCGACCGTAACATTGAATGTCACCGTTTCACTCGCCGCGACGGTTACACCGTGAACAGGAGCAAGAGGAGAAGAAGCGCCAGGACGCGCTCATGGCGGCGCAGACAAACGGCGACGTGGAAGCGGTCCCGCTCGTGGGTGGCACCCAGGACGACATTTACTCCAAGCGTTCGAGCCCCTCTCGGCGTACATAGATCGATTACAGAACAGTAGCGGCGGACGCACCCCAATCACAGCGCAGCGGTGGAAGCAGCAGCAAAAACAGCAGCAGCGTCAACAGCATTGGTTGGAAACGGTTGCTGAAGGCTTGTATATCACCAATTCTCTGGTGGACACATCGGCAGGCGGATGCATTGCGATGCTTATTAGGAAGGGACTGAAGCAGTCCGCCCACGGCGTCTTCTATAACGCAAATGTGTGTTTTCATTTTGTTACTACTACACTACGACTAGGGTTGGAATGCATTGGAAGGCGTAAGGTTGCCTATAGTCATGACGTCTGTCATGAGGCGCTGTATTCAGCGGGCGGGCGTAAGTGTCTCGATCTGTTGGATGGCGGCGTTGCGCAGGAAGGGTGGCGGGTGACGGACGGTGTCGACTTACACAATCGGTTGTAATGTGGCGTTACTCCTGCGCGGGGTGAGAGAGGTGGCAGACGGTGACGACTCTCCCAGTATGTCTTGATGCGGCGTTGCGCCCAAGGGGAGGGGGGTGCCGACCTACTCAATCGGATGTACTGCGGCGTTGCGCATAAAAGGGGTCGGGTTGTCGACCTACTAAATCGTTTAGGTGAGGCGTTACGCATAGGGGGATGGGGTTGTCGACCTAGTCAATCGGTTGAATGCAGTGTTACGCTTGGAGGCTATGAGGGATCGTGAATGGTGTCGATCTACGGGAATGTGGGGTTACGCGTGAGGCTTGAAGGATGACGGTGTAGACTTACCCAATTAGTTTTGTTGTGGCGTTACGTATGAGAGTCGAGGGGAGACGGACGATGTCGACTTAGTCAATGGGCTTTCATGAGGCATCATCCCGGAGAGGCGTGAGGTCTGACATGGTGTCTCGATCGGATGTATTCGGGGCGTTACGCATGGAGGGGTGAAAGGTTCAGGGAACGGTCTGCCGATTTTCGACTCCCATCAGACCGGTTGTACTCACAATGTGGCGTTACGCTTTTAGGGGTGAGAGGCTGCGTCCTGTTTCGACCTGCGACTCGAACGATTGTACTCGTAGTGTGGCGTTACGCCTGTTGGTGAGAGGGGTGCCGACTTACTCAATTTGTTGGGATGCGACGTTACGCCTATATCGGGTGGGGAGGGACGGACGGCTGTTAACCTATACCTGGAAGCGAGACAGCGATGTATTCGTGCAGCGCTTCTACCTACGGTCGTGATGGGAAAAAATGCCGGGACCCCGATTTGGAGGGAAGTGAATCTTGGCGGCGACGCGAAGGGGGCGGTGGGGACCGATCGAGAGAACCCATCCATCCACCCATCACCCTTCGACGCCGATTGAAGTCGATTGAATTGATGCCCAGGTCGATTGAAGTCGATTGGATTATTGTAAAGCTCCATGGAAGTAGGTTGTATCAATGCCCAGATCGATTGCCGTCGATTGGATTACTGTCTAGGTCGCATGAAGTCGGTAAGATTCATGTCCAGGTGGATTGACTTCGAATGGATGGACGTCCTGGTCGATTGAAATTGGTTGGATTAGTGTCCAGGCGGATGTTGAAGTCGATTGGATTACTGACCAGGTCGATTAAGATCGATTGGATTAATGTATGATCTAGGTCGATGAAAATCGATTGAATTTCTGTCCAGGTCGATGGAAGTCGTCTGGATTGAAGTGAAGTCCAGGCCGATCCAAGTCGATTTGATCGGATTATTGTCGTTAATTTACTCGTCTGGGAGATGCAAGCGGCAACATGGCCCCAGGGATTGTGGTGCAGACCGATCGAGATCCATCCGTCCAGCCGTCGTTCATGGGTAGGGTCCGTTTCAACTTGATTTTTTTAGGCAACGTGAGTCTTTCCCTATTACTGTATTGCCCTCTAAATCTTCTGAAGGGAGCGGCATGTGGCGGTCGGAACGTTCCGGTCGCGGAATGCGCATTTTTGTTTTTGTCAAAGCGTACAATGAAATAACACACCTGGTGGTACACGTGGCGCCGCAGATGGTGCGAGGGGGAGGAAGCGAGGGAAGGTGCCGATATTTTGGGACTTGAAAGTGGGTGGTTCCAGCGGTTGGGTGGGTTGGTTGGTAGTTGGTTGGTAGTTGGTTCCTGCGGTTGGATGGGTGGAAGGGTGGGTGGATGGTTGGGGGGGTGGGTGGGTGGGTGGGTGGGTGAGAGGGTGGGCGTGTCGGTGGGGTACGTGACGTGGTCTCGTAAACAATTAGGGCCAGCTTGATTTTTTTTGTTGTGGGCCTTTTCGGGATAAAGGTCGGTTTGGGAGCCTGAGTTTCATTTTGTCCTGGCGTTTGGCGAAGGGTTCAAAATACTTGCCTCCTGGTATCTGTGGGGGGTGCACGGGGGGCAGCGGACCACTGCCGCCCCCCGACCGACCGGCGGTAGTTAGTTGTGAAGTCGAAGGTGTGTGTATGGAGGGGGTGAAGCATTGCCGCTGAACCCCCTCTCCCCTGCCCTCTCCCCCCTGCCCGGATCGAACAGAGTATTGGTGGGAACCGTAGTTATTTTTGTCGCCTTGTTTTCGTGTTGCCCGAGGTGAAATGCTTCAAATCTACTCTACCGGGTACCTTTTTTTTTTACTGGGGGGCTATCTATCGTACCCGCTTGGCGATAGGCACCAAAGTCGACCCAACCTAGCCCGCCAGTCGCGTCAGCTGAGGACTTCGTTGTGGGCCAATATTTTTGAAATATCCCTTGTGCGCCAAATCGCCGAAGGTTCGTGCGAGTACGAGCAGTAGCTGCTTTGTCAACATGCGGAAGGGAGTTTGCGGTGGTGGTGGTTTTAAAGCTGTGCTGTGTGCATGTGAGTGCCGGTGTAGGTGTGCGTGTTGTTTTTAGTCGCGGTGTTTCGAGAGGGGCGGTGACGGTAAGCCGACCATGGTTGACCGGGCGATACGTTGCCTTTCAGAAGAGGCTTCGCGAGGTAGCATGCAGACATGCCACAGCTGTTCGGAACTTCTTACGATAGGTATCACTTCGCTACGCGTTAGTTGGCGCAGTCAGTTCGGGTACGAATAGGCAAGAACAGAACAGCCAGTTATGTAGCTGTAGGCTATAGGAAAGCTTAGCATTGTCGTGGGTTTTCGCGGTGGTAGTAACAGCAATGGAGTGTTTTCTTGGATTTGATTTAGTGGGTAAGCAGCGTCGTAGGATTCCAGTTAATGGGATTTCCTACAACGGGAGCTGCCTGGCTTTTGCAACAGTGGGAGTGCAACAACTACCGTAGGTTATAGGTAAACATAGTTTCCCGTGGTTTCAGAGTGTAGTGGTATCATCGGCTGAAGCGTGCTTGGCTTTAACATTAGGGGGAGCCCCTCAACAGGCACACAGTGGGAGTTCTAACGCAGCGGAAGCTGTGTTGGCCTTCGCGATGGCGGCATCCAACAGCGACACGGTAGGAATTGCAACAACGCAAGCTGTCTTGGCTTTTCACAACAGCAGGGGGCGTCCAACAAGTATTATAGTCCTGCACACTTTAGGCAAGCTTAGCTTTGGTGCCGGTTTTACGGTGGAAGCGCCACCAACGGAAGCACGTGTTGACTTTCACTGTGGAAAGCTACGAGTAGAAGCTAGCTGTATGGTACAGGTAAAAGCGTCTTTAGTTTGAACGTGGGGGTCGCAAGAACGACTGACTGCTGCCGCTGTAGCTGCAATCACTGTGGCGACAGAGTAATTATCTTGTCTCATGTCTCATGTCTCATATGTCTCATGTCTCATCTTAACCATGCCACGATAGGGGAATGTAGAAGCTCGCTTTTTGTGACGCTCCTCTCCAAAGCGCAGGAGGAATCCCAGACGACTACAACTGCTACATACGAGGGAAGTCATTTCGAAGTCACCCCAAAACTGATTTTTGAAAACTACTGCACTTGAGTGTACCAGTCTGTCTGTAGGCTTCATCCGATGAACAATCCCACGTCCTCTCCCTATTCATAGCTCAGGTTGGGGGCACAGCAAGTTGGGCGAGGCAACCGACATTGGGAGACACGGTATGCTAGGCGCTAAGAAAGTTTGGGCGAGACAGCCGACCTCAGTCCAATTGCCAATGGACAGCCCTACAACAAAGTGAAGTACGGGCTGGACCACCGGATGGGGCAGGAGGCGTTTTGCAATCCAATACGATCGGTGTAGGTGCAGAAGAGTACAACCTTTTCGGGTAGGCGCCGCGTTGACAGGCACACTTGGCACGGAGGTTAACCTGAGCAAGACCCCCGTACTCAGCACGGAGGTTGCCCCGGGTAAGAGCCCCCTGCTGGGACAGGAGGCATCATATACTCCAATACGTACTTTGAATGATCGGTGTAGCTTAGAGGAATACCACACACGGCCTTTATCGTGATACTTGAACACGCTGGTAACAATACTTCCTTGCATATTTCCAATTTTTGTTCTAAACGCTTGTTTACACGCGTTGCATAGGCGGCTCGCGAACCCATTCCTGTGCGACCCTGACAAAGCGACAACAAATAAATGCCAAGTACTTGTACAGTCTTACATTTTGGTAAAATTTATTTGTGCTGAGTACGCCGTACGGATAGCATTCTGCAGGTCTGCGTGTCGTTCAACACCTTGTAGCGATATTCAAGTCCTTGTGTTGGCATTCGGGCCCTCCATCCATGTTTATTGCCTCGGCATCCCGAGCTACTTCATATGGTCGTAGCTGCAATGGGTACTTTGTTTAAGTCACTTTTCAACACCTCGGACAGATCATGATCTATCTATTTACAGTAAATTATTAACTTGCCGTTGTGGGAGGTTGTGCAGGATCTGCATGGTACGGGTGTTGCGAGATAGGAGATCCCTTTTGCCTTCGGGGATCCCGTCATATCTTAGAGGATCTCCTCATATCTTAGGCATGCTCGGTGATCTTTCAATATCCTTGATGATATTGGAATATCAAACAAGGGGGTCCCCTAAGGTTTGTAGGGATCCCCTAAGATATGAGGGGATCTCCTAAGATATGATGGGATCCCCTAGGGTATGATGGGATCCCCTAAGGCAAAAGGGATCCCCTAACTCGCAACATACGGGTCGTACGGCTGTGGTTGGGCAATAAACCTGTGCACTCTTAATATATAATGCAGACTATACGGTTCCTAGCCGGCAACACGAGCAAGACCAAGGAGACCAAGCATCTGTCATCCCTAAATCATCTACTGTGGTAGATGATCAAGTGGGAATATATATATGTGGATGCACTGTCCGTTTCCCGTAGGAATCGATCGCCATCTATCTATGGGTTTTGTCAAAGTGGACCTTGGGGGCGAGTCGTCATTTTGTTGAGTTTCCTAAGCACTCGTCAACTTTTGTTAGCGCTTGCACTGCGCTGTGTGATACCATCTACCTGGCATACCTGAGTAGACCAAAATCTGTGGTGTGGGCGTTCATTCTGAGTCGCTATACGTAGGCGTTCCCGTGTTTGAATTTAGTTTTTGTTGCGCAACGTGAACGCGTACGTATCGCGGAGCTGAAATTATCGGCTATATCGGCTACTTGACGGGTGTTATGACAACGACACCGCGATGTGCTACATTTTATGCAGGACACGACTGTAGGTTTTTCCCCATTGCGTAGCCACGCCG
Organism: Nereocystis luetkeana; assembly: GCA_031213475.1. Classification (NCBI taxonomy): domain Eukaryota; class Phaeophyceae; order Laminariales; family Laminariaceae; genus Nereocystis; species Nereocystis luetkeana. The sequence continues at coordinate 890,973 of JARUPZ010000009.1, read as the reverse complement.
GAAAACTCGAGGCTCATCTCAAAATTTATGGACCTACCGGTCTTCTCTTCTTACTACTACTGCTGTATACACGCGCGCAGGGAGGGCAAAACGGCGCACGTAGTTAGCACTGCTATGGTGTAAGGTATCTCATTACGTGAAGTGTGTCATCGATAGTAAGAAATGAATGCTTGCATACAGAGCACGATCGATCACAACAGCAATGACCGCAAACCTAACTTACACTCACCACAATAAATTGGCCAGCACCTCTACTAAGGCGTCTGCTTGAAAACAACGCAAAGTGGGCATGAGGTTTGTGGCTTAGCACCACTGTATTTCTTCGAGAATGTCTGTCGTGCGAGACCAATAAAACCAACCTCAACTCTAACCATATCCCTAAGCCAATCACATGTCATCAACTATTATTGGTAAGCGTTATTCCCGTTTTCTCGTGCACAGTAGTGTACCTCAACTCTTTTGTTCGAATATATTGTAAGCTCTACTATCGGGTAGTATTGCATACCAGGTACGGTATAATGTGTGGTACTCGACTTCGATACCATACAGATGAACAACGAACGCAATCGATACGATTTCGATGTTTGATGCATCGGGGCGTTTGTTCGGTATCTATCTGCATGAACAACACGGCGATACGCAAGGGGATGCCAGGGGATGGGTGGCGAAACACTTTCGACACGATATATCGAAAATTCAATAATTTGATACTGTATGTCGAAACCGACGGTACGATATTCAGCACTACTGCTGGGCGCGAGGGGTGATCACCACGTTCTCGACACCTTGCACCATGCTCGAGAGCCGATCGCCATACCTAGTACTGTAGCTCTAACCCGATCAACAATGCCATTACGGTAGGTAGGGACATACCTTTTCGTCCCGTACACAGCGTTCGTTCATCGACCATACATGAAAGTGTTGAATATGTCACCCATTTCCTCGTTATCGGGGGGAGTGGCGGTCGCTCGTGATATCTGCTTCCATCACCACCGCGACTGCGGCTGCTTGACTACAATACAATGGTTCTTTTACACTGCCATTCACTGCTACTACTGCTGTGGGACTTCTTACTGAAGGCAACGGACACTGCCCCCAGAAGGTAACGCCCAGATCTCTCCGTCTATGTTCTAACGATTTTGCCGCTTGCAACGGTTCGATCACACCACCACTCATTGCGACAATAAAAAACAAAGGCAGCACCCATTGAATACAACGCGACATCCATTCCCATCATCTACTGAATTCGCGGGCCGTTTACAAGCTTAAAGGTTCGCTTACATCCCCATCACTGAGACCATTTCATACTGACTGGCTCAACGCACACTGAATACAGCCCAACATCCATCCCGGTGACCAATAAATAGAGGCGGCCGGTCACACGGCCACAACCCACTGCGGCTGTTTTCAGGCGACGAACACTGTGCACACGATACCTGGTTTGCCATCATTCCCCGTCATCTATTGTACAGTGGCGGCCACGCGCAATGGCTTCTCCCACACCAACCCATTGCCTTGATGGGTTCAAGCCGTTGATGGTTCAAGCCAACGCACAATAAATGCGAGATGCCATCCATCCCGGCCCCTGTTGAGTACGAAAATAAATGCATAATCTCGCTTTATACCTATAACTATTATTGCAAAAACGGCAGTTGCAAGGGAGAAGGGTTTCCCGAGGCATTATCGTCAATCCAAGGATGCGATTCTCCGTTGTCATCTCCGTCGTCAACAACGCCTCCGCGAGGTTTTCCGGAGTTGGTGGTCCACCTTTCTAGGAGCCCCTCTTGATGGTCTCGGACTGTGGCGTGCTGCGTCCCTCTGGTGCCCCGTGCTCTGACCTGAACGACAAGGGGATTGACTCGACCTTGTTTTTTTTGTAGTTGTTGGTGGATGGTAGTGGTGATGGTAGTTGTTGTGGTTGTGATGATGGTGGAGATGTGGTGGTGGGGTTAGTAGTGGTGGTGATGGCGTTTTGTGTTGGTGTTCGTGGTGATGTTGGTGATATTGTTGGTGTTGGTGTCGGTGTTAGTGGTGATGGTGTTGGTGGTGATAATTATTTCCGTAGCACAGGTGGCCAGAACCCCCCCCCTGCACACTATGGGCGTACACCGTTCCCCTCGCTGCCTCGGCAAGGAATGCTGCGAGGCATGCCCTATCAGGCTAATAGCGAGTGGGGTAGGTCTTTCTGGCGGGTGTAAGGCCGGACTCACCCTCAAGGAGTGATACCTTCTTGCTGCTGCCTGTAGCCGCAAGGCTCAGGCGGCAGTAGAGTTGGGTCGTACGTGGTGCGTCAGGCGCGGAGACCTACGATTCGCGCGTCTTTTGTAGGCAGCTGCGGCAGAGCAGCAATGCTCAATCGGGGTGTCCGTGCGCGGAGGCAGGCGCCACCACAGGCCACACTACGGCACAGTCTATTGCGCCGATAGGAGGCTGGATTCGACGACGAGGGAGGAGGGAGACTGAGCGTCGACGTGCGGGGAAGAGACGGATTGACCTCCCCCTGCGCGAGAATTTTTATTTTCCAGATCAGAACCGCAAGTGCGAGGAGCATGTTGTTTTTCAGGATGACGGAGAATTGGAAACGACTGGAAGGGAATGGCCACGAGTGCACGCGCAAAGGAGCGGGTGGATTGGGCCAAGGCGACGATGCGGCCATGAAGAGCGGCAGGAAGACGGTGCATGGAGACCCATGATCTGCGCGCACACTATCATCACGAGATAAGCAGTCATAATTTGTTTTTTCCTGGTATTGTTATTCACGAGGCAGAATAGTATCTACCGGTACTTGTTATAAACGTCGTCACTGGTCTTTGTAGTTTAACGAGTTGTATACCCTTCATGGGGAATAACCTACGCAATTACCAGGGACGTGGTATCATGACTGTGCTGCACCTTTTTGTGTCAGACTGTCCAGGAAGAGATGGCGATCGTTGATATTCGTGTGGTAGTATGGTTCGATTGCTCCTTTTTTCACTGCATATCCGCGAGTCTTCACTCTGACAGCACTCCAGATAGCAGGCAGGTGTGTTCCTATTCCGTTTTCACGACTACCGTGCGTTTCGTACGGTGCAGGCTGCACTTCAGACAGCATCCGCTGTAGTCAGCAGCCACGAGTTGGTTAGTGGTGGGAACGGGGGTACTCTATGTTATAGTTGAGAGGATATACCCGCAGCCATGTTAGTTCAGTTTGCACATTGGTTTTAGCTCGTGTGCGCTTTCTTCGTCTCGTGTATTTTGAGGCAGCCGAATTTTTTATTTTTTGTTTTTCGGATCTTCCTATGGCTCCAGCACCTTTGTGTGACCACGGACTCCTTCGTCAGAGAGTTAATGTGAGAACAACAACAACATATATATCCTCGTGAAGACACCGAACAATTGTGCGAACCTCCTCGAGGGATCGACAACGTCTTGATTCCGTACGCCTAATAGTGTGGGTGCTACATTGTTCAATGCCTCCCCATTAGTCGTTTTACGCCTCCGTTGTGCAAGGGAAACATATCGCAGCCATCTGTGAAGGTATTGATGGCGTTGTTGGCCGCGGATGTCCTCGAAGGACGAAAACAAATCTTTGCGCCCCTACGATAAAATCGTGGATTCCCATACTTGCTCACGTACGTGGACGGCCTCGTTCGCGCGCTATACCTGAGCAGCCATCGCTGACGGCCGCAGTTCAAGAGGGGAGCCGCTTATTTTGTCTCGGGGAGCATCGTCCCTGTCACTTCTCCTCTCCCTCGCCCCCCCCTCCGCCTCGTGGACGCCCTGCAAACCTGAGGAGTTCGAGCATTGAAGCAATGCTGCGATCGGTGTCTAGGAGATGCGTCTTGAGGCAGATAGGATTGCGCAAGGAAATCACGCAGCAGAAGAAGGGGGCCCGCACTGTTTTTCCACTTGTCTGAGCCATTTGACCATTGACCACGCTCTCTTTCGAGACGGAGCAGCAGCAATAATAGGGGGGGAGGAGGGTGTACTCACGTCATGAATAGCCTTAGTCGCATGAACCATAGACCCACGCATTGCTCCGATCGGAGCACGCCGGGATTCCCCCACCAAGGCCAACATTGCTTGCACCAAGCGCGAAGCGCCGTGAGGTGTTGGACGAATCATGGGGGGTATTCAACATTTCATCAGGTTCTACGCATGGGGAGAGCTCTGCGTATACGTACCTCACCCTTAACCCCTATCCGAGTACGTACGGGTAAGCACTATCGACGCGTGCGAGGTACCATAGGGGTACTGTACCTTTATTTTTCCTAGCTGTCACTGGGACTGGTGCGGTTCCTCAACAACTGAGGGAGTACCCTGAGACGTTTTGGCCTTCAGGCATGCCTTATCGTTGTTTCCGTTTTCACTCTACACCATTCCTACGATCGGCCGGGGTTGAGCGTCCATTCTTTTCCAAAAAATGTTTTTTTGTGGGGGAGGTGCTCTCGTGGAAGGCGCTCAGGCAAGGATCCTCGGAACAAACTGGTGCTACAGAAACGCTTGCCACAGCACACGTCTATTGTTCCCAGGTGGTAAACGGGACCCCCCCCTTGCACAACGTGGGCGCAGTAAAAACAAACTCTGTGGAGATGTTGAATAATGGAGCACACCGTTAGGCGTGCCGAAATTATAGATTGCAGACCTGAGCTCATCAAGTAGGTTCTTCTACCCCCTCCCTACTACGATGCGTGCCTTGCATTTAATCGCGAGAAGACTTCAGCGCTTTTTCATGGGAATACGTATTCGCCTCATCAATCGTTTTGAATCGCCAGATTGTCGGATAAGGTAGAGAGCGGCCCGGGCAAGCAGTCTCGTACAAACTACTTGATATCACTCTAGGCGCAAATAGAATGATAGTTCAGACATTAAGATAAAGACGAAGCGATTCTTATGTTTACGGCCGGAGTGGGTGAACCCTATCATACCACGCGTCTATCCCTATCCTAGAACCAATAACCTCGTAGAATGTAATTCTAACCGGTAGATGCCCACTTACTTAAGGAGCTAAACCGCCCAAAGAATGTTGAGTACTTACCGAATGCAAAGCTCGGCCCGAGGTCTGAATGATCATCGCCGCCACCGCCGAAGCTCCTGGGGGGGTTGGCTACGAGCCCGCCCCCTTCGCTGGTGGACTGGCGCATCTTGAAGCCAGATCGCATCACGTATTTGTGGGGGGATCGGTCTCTCTTTGACCTGTCCGGCGCAGGAAGTAAGTAGCAAGCGTACCCAACAAGCAACCGTACTGTTTCACGAAGAACGGCAACCGACTGCGGTCGAACAAGTAATACTGGAGTCGTCCCATCCGTCTGTCGCCCAACGGACAATGGATGCTCTCTCTCTTTTCGACGTGTCCGACCCATATCGGTTAGAGAGCAGAAACGAGCAGGCGCGCTATTTCACGCAGAACATCAATCGATTGGCAAAGCGTTACTAGAGCCATACCAGCTCTCTCTCTCTCTCTCTCTCTCTCTCTCTCACACACACACACACGAAGACGAGTAATCGATTGGTATTGAGCAAGCCGAACACGAACCATCCAAGCCTTCTCGCTACGGGCTATCGACCCGCCTATATAACAAGCGATGGATTTGATGATGCACGGCGAGTCTGATAACCATCACAGCAGTCCAACAGTGAAGCCTATCGATGCACAGTTTCTCCGAGCAACCGATCGATGAACCAAAGTAAGTGTGCAACTATCGCAGCTGTCCAGCATGGAGCAAGTATTTCGACCGTCTGACACTAATGAATGGCACAAAATTACTAGCAGCCGTTTAAAATGCAGCAATCGATGTGCCTTGCCCAGACGAAGGAGGACCAACACCACTTTGTCACGCCAGAGGCACGCCTTTGGTTTTTGCGCGTTTTTTCTCACCTTGACCGGTAGCGAGACGCTGTGCTGTTCGATACCTGTATCCACATTATTTATGACGAATCATAAGACCGACGGGCGGGGGGGGGGGGGGTAATGATTATATCGCGTTTAGGTCCCACTCAGACGAGAGGGTCGGTACCTCACTACTGTAAATCAGTCTGGACGATGTGCTTTTGGCGAAGCGTAGCGAACGATTGCGTATCGCGGAATAAAAAGGCATACCATTCTGTACGGAGAAAATAGGGAACCTGTATACGTTAATAATATGAACACCACTCGGTCCTTACATTTACGCCAAGGGTGGTGTGTGTTGTCTTCACCTTACATCGTCTTTTCTACCCAGCTTCGTCAGTACACCCAGTGTCGGTCCTGATTCCTTATTCTAGAGAGATAGAGATGCTGATTCTGTGGTGACAGACTGAGACAGAGAAAGCTCACAAGCAAAACAAAATAATCGCTAAATTCATGGATATATCAAGTGAAATGTATCAAGTGATCTACCAGCGTACCGGGTACGAGAACAAAAACCAAACAAGCCAAACCATCCAATAAGAACAAAAAGACAACAAGATTAAAACATCTGAAATGAAACAGAATACAAACGGCGCAACGAGATCAAGGAGACTGCTAGAAGGAAAGTCTACGCTCTCAAGAAGGACAGCTAGCTGCTGCACGGACGAAGCAAGAAGGGGAGGAAGAAACCGGCATTAGGGCGGTGGAGAGTGGAAAGGAAATAAAGGGATAGACAAGGTTGAGAGAAAATTGTAACAAGGTGGGGAGAAGGGGAATAATAAAGGAGAGAAACAAATCGTACTCCAGGCGATGATAGTACCAGGGTGCCCATCACTGCTAGAAAGGCGATCCGGGGACCTTAACCTAGGCACACTCTTTGCCGTCTCCTTCTTACTTTTTCCAATAATATAGCGGTGTCAAGTGTCTGTACTGCCGCTGTCGCGCCCCCCCCCCATGGACCAATTCAACATGAAATAAGCAAGAAAAAATAACTGCTATAATTCAAGGGCTAGTCGAACCGATACCTATCCGTACCCGATTTATCATTTCGTTTCTGCATTCGTCGACACCTGTATCAGTACGACTGCCCTCCCTTCCCCTCCCCTTGTCGCCGCTCTTGGCGTCCTCAGCTGCGAGGAGCATCTGGATTTTCTACGCCTCGTCCCTGTGCGACCTCGCCATAAAACAGTCCGTCACTCCGAAGACCCCCCGGTATCACTTCCCGCTCTTCGTAGTCGCCCTCGACCAAAACAACGTCTATACTCCGAACAGCAAAGGGGAGCTTTCCGTGGGCCTCTGGGTTGCTTGGAAAACCCTAAGGTCGTCTGCTAGACATTGGGCCCAGTTCTTTTCTGGTCGACCTGGTCCCGGGTTTTCCCCGGCAGCCACCGTTCCAAGCATCACCCAACGGGACAACTACTCATTGGTCGTCCGCTGTACGACTCGAAAGGAGGAGGCGTCGTTTGCGGATGGTCGTCTCAACGCTCTCGCATTGTGCGTTTTTGAGGGTTTTGGCGTACGACCTGAGATCTGGTGGGTGCGTTGTTGGCGCTGGGAAAGCTTAAAAATAATAAACGTTTAGGGTAGTCACTTGGCCGAGTGGCTCTGAGCATCTACACCGAATAGGACCTAGACGTGAACGACGCTCCCTACCGTAACTATTGGTTGTAGTGTCAGCCGCGACAGGGTATAGTCGCCGGCATGTTCACACGAAACCAAGCCCTTACACCATTATTGCTGTCACCCACCAAACGTTTACCAATCCCGCATGCAAGACAGACAAAGCGCCCCCGTGTTACGTTTGCCTGGATCGTTTAGGCTTTTTCGAGGCATGCACTGGTACCGGCAACTTGCACCTCAAATATGGCCTGGAACTCGAACTCTATCGGAGTTGAAGTTGAACTGCAGCTTAACGTTGAATGTTGAACTTGAATTCTTCCTTTACTTTGGAAAGCGAGTTGTTGGATTCGAGGTTGAATTCGTATTTAGACCTTTTAGTTGGAGCTGAACGTAAACTTGATTCTTACCTGGTAGATATTTTTTCAAGTTTCAAGTATTATGTCGAAAGTTCGAGCTGAAGTGTGTTTGGCCGTGCCTCCCGATGTATGTCTGGATGGTTGTATGGGGTCCACCCCACGGCTGGATAACAGCACAAGTGAGAGGGTTTGTGTCACCGTTTGGAGCCATCATCACGCGATTCCGCGCCACATGACTTTTCACCTTTCGAGACTGATTCATGGTTTCAGAAGTAGTGTATTCCATGCCCTGACCCTAACATACTTGCTGCGATAGGGGTGCCCTATCGCTTTTGGGTCAGCTATTTCTGGCCGACGTGGGGGGCTCTTCACCCGAGAAACTATTTCTGTGCCCAATATCGAGGCGTTCTACGGTAGAGGTTCACCTTAAATTTTCCGAGGCTCCTCACTTGAGGAGCTCCATCTCTCATCCGATAAATTACCTCAGCAAAAAAACAAATTGCTCCCGCTGAGAAATCCCAAGGCCCAAGTATACAAAAACGTTATTTTTGGAAACAAGACTGACGTTCCGACGATTTTGGGTTAAGGAGGTCCGTCAGTCAGAAACTAAAAAGCGGAAATGTGCTACCTCTATCGTAGAACGCATCTATCGCTACTACTGTAGAACGTCGTTAATGTTTTCCATTATTTTTCACGGCTGTTCACTGACCGGTCCAAACCTCGCTGGTCAGGTCTGGTCGGGTCGAACAAGGGTGACCCGACCCGACCCGTGAGAGTTTGAACACCTCTCGACCCCACCCGACCTACCCGACCCAACCCTTCACCCAACCCGATCCGACCCGACTCGATTCTACCCTACCCGACCCGGCCCGGCCCGACAAGACCCGACCGGACCGGGCCGGATTCTACCGAAGAGATTAAATAAAAATCCTGACCCGAACTGGGGGTTGGGTCGTTATCCGTGAAGCCCTGGTATTTTTAATAGTACCAGGTAGTCAATATATATATAGCTATGAATACGTACGAATAAACATAAGTACGATATTGTTGGCCCTGTGGTCTCAGCGCTCCTCACTGTTTCTTAGACGTATTTTTTTGCGTTGTTCGTGCTAGGGCGAGATGAGGCACACATCACGGGACGAAACTGCCTCATCGTGATCCCCGACCCCGGCTGTGTCGGGGGTGGCCTCGGGCGTGCTTGCGCCGTGCCCTGGCTGCCGGCTGGCCGGGTGTGAGTACGTCAGCTGTGAGTTGGACTAGTTGAGTGGGTCATACTCGACTTATCATAGTCTTGTGGCCAAAGAATTTGGTTGACGGCCTACCTTTGCCCCGTCAGGCCTACCTTCGGCCCATCAAGCCTTCTTCTGAAATATGGTAGTTTTGAGCGTTGGGATGTCCTTGAAGGCTGGGCAAACGTGCCGCCAACCAGCATCTATCTATGCTCACTCGTGACGGTAGAAATGTTATGTTTTCGATGCCAGAACTCAGATTGGACCTCTTCTCCTTTGGCCGAAACGAGAGAGGCCGTATCCTCTGCGGTTTTTGACAGCTCATTAGGGTGGCAAGAGTGTGGGGAGTATGGGCTGGAGCGGCAGGCGTCATGCTCCGCCGTCGCTTGTGCGTTGAGGGTTGTGCGTTCCAGAAACGAGTGTCGGAATTCCGATTCGGGCTGTTTTTACGTGAGAAAAGCACGAGTTTCGGCCACAACTGTTGATATTCTTAGGCTATAGCATATGGTCGCGAAACGAGCGTCGCGAGCCTCTTCGGCTGCTGGGCACGCCGGGCGACCAGACTCCGTAAGACAGAGAGGACGGGGTCTGTGGTGTCGACCGAATCGGATGAGCCTACGCCGCGGCAGAAGCGGTTCGGTGGTGGAGGTACAAACGGTGTCTACGAATTTGTTTTTGTACACACAGCACTGGCAGACAGTGTAACATGCATGGTGGACTTTCGGTTGTGTTTTGAAGGCGTTTTGTATTCTCATGTTACTGCCAAGGAAAAAAGAAGAAGGTGAGAACGAGTACATGTATGCATGTATGTGCGCGTTACGCTCACCCTGCAACAAGTTTCATTGCTGACACTTGAGGGTATAATAATTTTTTGTCGTGCCTACTACTGCTGTAAAGACGAATGGCGTTCGCACTCGGTGAGACTCGAACCCACAACTCGACCTTAGTAGGGGCGAGATTCATCCAGTACAAAGTAACTCCATCGGGGACGCCATTTTACCTTCCCTCGTCGTGCTCCTCGGTGCTTCCCTGCATCGACTGCTGTGCCGAGAGCGGCCTCGGGAGTGCGTGATGTGCTATACTGCTGCTGTTACTGCCGCTACTCTGCTGCTGCTGCCGCTGCTTCGTGCAGCTGCTGTGTTGTTCTGCTGTCGCTGTTGCACCTACTCACGCAGTTCGCCTTACGGAGTAGGTCGGTCTGGGACATAGCCCTACGCCTTTCCTCCGCGTGCCCCACCGGGCTCCCCTTCCTCGACTGATGTGCCAGGGGTAGCCTCGGGTGTACACGATGTGCTACTGCGGCTGCTCCTGCCGCTGTTCTGCCGCTGCTCTGGTGCTGCTGCTATGCACGTGCTACTACTATGCTGTTCTGCTGCCGCTCTTGCTATGTCTGCGATATGTTTTTGCCACTAACCCACGAGAGCATGGTTATCATGCAAGTTACCCCCTCTGGGGATGTGTCTCCGCATCTTGAAGTTGAAAGGCGGATCCGTTTGCTTCGGAAGCTGTACGAGTACCGTCTCGTAATTGACATTTGTTTGGCATCTCGGCGGAGGTCTCGTGTCAGCGTAGTTTTCGTACGATATGTACCTGTACGCTATGCTGCCGCTGCTGCTGCTGCTTGCCGCTGCTGAGTTTGCTGCACCAACGTAGTTGCCGGCGCTTCGCACTGTCGCTTTGCTCGATCGGCTGCTCACCAACTAACTGTTTAGTGGCTATTCGCACACGAAGTATACAGTACGGACACCGAGCGTCTTGCGTCTCGTACGTGACACTTTGACACTTTTTTTTAAACAGCGCTGCTTGCTGCTGTACGAACGAGTTCTGAGTTGTTGTGCCCGATGTGTTTCTAGGGTTTTCTTTCATTTCACTCAAACTTGTTTTTTATCATGCACTCCCAGGCATAACTGTCGCACTAACAGCCTCGAGTTGCATACCGGTACGCCTTCAGCCATTACGGGCGTGCGCGAAGCCGCCGGTGGGCGTGAGCCCGCCGCGGCGAAGCCCCCCTTGTAGTCTATTTGATATCATTCATCTGATGCACTTTCTTTCTCAAGGTCAGCTTGGGATAAATTACTAATGTAATGATGTAATGATTTGCTAACAGTGTAGAAGTCCTCAAGTGACTTACTATTAGTGTAGAGCTCCTCAAGTGACTTGATAATAGTATAGAGCTCCTCAAGTGACTTGATAGTAGTAGTGTAGAAACCCTCAAGTCAGGAGCCTGACAACATATTATTAGGTGCGCGTACCCCTATGTATAGTATCAGCTTTACTCACCTGGGACTCTACGCTGGTGATGGACGTCACAGAAGTCACGCTGCCTTCGTCCTCAATCGGAGAGGAACACACTTGTGCGTGTGACTGCACCTGCCGCCCCGGGGATCCTCTCGAACCAACCCCTCCCTCTCCCCCGCCACTTCCTGGCTTCGACCTGACATATATCAAACAGGTGGTTGATGAGGGGAGGGGGGAGGGAGGAATGGGGTGGGGGGCGAGGTGGGAAGGGGGAGGGGGACCCGGCAGGGAGGGAGGGAGGGAGGGAGCTTGAGCTCCTTGGCAGGCGGTATCCGGTAAATCTCGATGAAATATGTTGTTCCACGAGGAATCCATGGCAACTCAGGGGTAGCCTAGCGACGCTCCTACCAACCAAGGGGATGTACTTATCATTTAATACCATGCATGGCCATAGTCGCTAAGACCACTAGACCCTCGCATACCCACATTGCTGGGATGGAGCACATCCGGGCTTCACCGACCAGCCAGCCATCGCTTGAGCCAAGCGTGACGCGCCGCTAGGTGCTCGACGAGCCGCACCAGGGGCAAGCTAAGTTTTGCTTAGAATCACTTCTGAGAAGAACTTCAGCATCTTGTTTGTACGTGTTTACATATATATATATGGATCACAGCAGTAAATTCCTTGTTGTATTTTCCGGGGTGGCCACTTATCGAGACTGCAACGTGCTATGCAACTGCGTCGTGGGCGCCTGACCACATACACCCTCCGTGATACAATCATCCTCCTTGTGTTGCCTTAATGTTCTCCAATCTGCACAATATGATCTAACTCGACCACCATCCATGGTGACGGCCGCATAACTAACGGTATCCTGGTTGTCATGTGGATGGGCGCGTGATACAGCATCGTTGCCAACTGACGCCTAGCTAACTTATATACAGGTATACTGCTGTACATATGTACACTCAGTATAATCATGTCATGAAAAACCGTAGTCGTTTGACGATAGACCCTCTCACCCGTACAATGCCCGCACTGAGTACGTACGGTTTTCAACGACCAGGCGGGGTACTTATGCCAGGGGATAAAAGGAGTTGAGCTCCATGGTATACGTTAGACACGCCTGGTAGATGTACGGGTAGTAGTGTTTTGACTGTAGCTTTTCTGACTGACAGGCTCCTTAACCCTTTTGGGGCCCCTTTTAAGGGATGGAAGGGACCCCTTATAAGAGATAGCGACCAAAACAATGATAACCTTGGTGATATCAGCCGTCTGCGAGCACTCCGGAGCGGCATCCGGTTGCGTCCGTGCCGTGCGACTCCTTGCACTGTAACCCGGGCACCAAACATTCGATCATCCGCCAATGACGCACAGTGAGTGGGTGTTGCTAGAATGGCCAAGTTTTAACGTCAATTTCCCCCCCATGAAGTCTCAAGTGGGCTAAACGAATAACTACCCAAGTTCGTTGATATCCCGTTTGCGTGTTCACGAGTACAAGATTTTCGTCTTACTCTATTTCAAGCCATGATGTTGTTTACCGCAGTGCGCTTAATTTTGTCTCGATCTTTCTTTCTGGGACCCCGTCGCTTGCAACCGAAACACGCCCCTGGTATGTGCTAAGTTGATCAACCGTCTATGTGTGGGTAGGGCCATGCTGCCCCCGGTACCGCACGAGTCCTTTCAGGCACTGTTAGTCGGACATCAACTCGTGCAATGCCCCAATTTCGCAATGTCCGATCCTGCGATCGGCAACGAAGAACACTTTTTCGGTGAGATATACAAATTTCTTGAATTGAATATACAACCTGGTAACATAACATTGAACCACTGCTACGATACAGGTAACACTGTTTTCGCCGGATAGGTTTATCTTTCCGGAGGTCCCCAGCCTAGGAAGCTACCCGTGAATTATCCGGAAATATTTCCCATTTGTGATGCCGCAATATTTCCGATGTAAACCTACTGTAGACCATGCGATTTTTCATAGGATCAAGCCAACATATTGTCCCAAAGTCCGCTTTGAGTGGGGCATGGAGATCCTATACCACAATCAAGTTAGCCTCTGAACATTTAGGTGGTCACGCCTTATTCTAGATGCACCCGTACGGTGGCGGGGGTGGTTTCCCGGCCGGGAGAGAGAGGAGGAGGTCATCGTTGTCCAAGAAGAGCAATCGATCTGCGGATAATCGGAAAATTTCGCCGCTCTTTCGCCATTTATTTGGGGGGAAGAAGAGGAGGGGTGGTGTTGGTGTATGTGTGTGAGGAAATCATGTTCTCTCGACGGAAATATTGCTCGAGCGGGGGGGGGGGGGAGCTTGAGCTCCATGGAAGGCGATATCCGGCAGGAGGAACGGATTGAATCGTAGTTGTCCGAGGCGAGTCTGTGGCCTCGATGTGCCAGATTGAAGGAGGCGGGGTGTACTTCTGTCATGCATGGCCATAGTCGTATACCCATCGGCCCTCGCACTCCTCTAAGGCCGGGGCGGAGCATGTCGGGTTTTCACCGACCAGGCAGGCATTGCTTGCACCAAGCGCGAAGCGCCGTTAGGTGTCGGGCGAGTCGCACGAGGCGCGAGCTGCATCCTGATAAGAACCGCTTGTCGGGCGGACCTTGTTGCATTGGATGACAGCGTTGAATGCATTCGCTTGTTTCTTGAGGACGAAGTGGGAATCTGGGAAAAATGAAACGGCTCCGAGCGTGCTCTCACCATTGACTTCTGACGGGACGTGTAGTTCCTCCAGGGCTCCTATTACCCCCGCCAGCAGGAGACCTGGATCTAGAAGAACGTTCCCCGCGATGGTCTTGCACGATCGATCTCGTATCGCCGGGTCCTGGATTGTCCTTTACCATAATATGAATATCGTGAAGATGCCCCGTAAGATTGTACGGTGTTCCATACTACGAGGTATACGAATATGTCTTTACGATGTTCCGTAAGATTGTGTCGTTACGATGATCGACAGTATCATACTATGGCGATGTTCCGTAAGATTGTGTCGTTGCGGTGTTCAACAACAAGGTGTTGTGACGATGTTCCGTAAGATTGTGTCGTCACAATGACCCGTGACAATGACCCGTACGATTGCTACAACCGTGGTGGTATTGGTAATACGGTTCATTATGCTCCGAAATAGGTGCGGTGTCGCTCACAGACCTCGGCTGTTCGATTCTTCATTCGTCACTCCAGCACTACTGACTGTGTCACAACAACAACACGCGCAGACATGCGATAATATCAAGCGTCCCCACGCCGAACAACTCCTACGAAATCGAAGCAAGGCCCCTTGTGTAGAATCGCAGTACGACGTAGTAGCCGTTGTGCAGTTATGGGTTATAAATATACAACACTTCTCCTGCAGTGGAATGAGCAGCAAAGATATCCGTAAACGGATGCAAACACAGTCTACGAGACACTACACTCTAAGCTTCGTACCGTCGAGGTAGAGGATAAAAACGGCCGAACCTAGTAGAGGGTACTATCAGCCAGGTACGAGGTATTACCCTGAGCAGGAGGAAGATCACATCCTACTGGATCCGTCCGTCAGTCTATGAAATGCCTTTCTTCGTTTACAATTGGCCAGCAGAGGCGTTATTGTAGGCCCCGCTCACGAGCAAAATAAAATTATTTGCGATGGATACGCACGACGGTTACACGATGGTTATACACTGAGAAATAAACGAAACTACAACGGTCACACGACGGCAGCACGAAGATTACATGGCGGCTACACAGTGGCTACGACGGCTATGCGATGCGATGGTTACACAGCGGTCACACGGCGTTCAAGCGACGATGGTTACGCGAGGGTTCCTCAACGATTACGCTGCGGTTTAATGAGTGTTACACGGCAGCTTCCGGACGATTATACGGTGAATACACGACGGTTGCACGGGGGTTACACGACGGATACACGACGCTTATCCGATGGTTACAGGGCGGTTACAAGACAGTTATACCTCGGTTACACGTCGATTACACAAATGTTTGAAGACGTTTGCACGGCGGTCACACGGCGGTTTCACATCGGTTATGCGATGGTCACACGACAGGTACAGGATGAGCACACGGCGGTTACACGGCGCTCACACGGTGGGTATACGGTGGTTACATGACGGTTACACTACGGCCAAACGACGGCGGGTACAGGGTAGTTACACAACGATTTCATGATGGTTGTGTCGGTTACGCGACGGTAAAACCGCAAGTGCAAGTTGGTTTAATGACGGGTGAACGGTGATCTGATGTTGGTCATACGATGGATACACGATGGCTGCAGAACGGTTACACGACAGTTCTGTGACGGTGATACTGTGGCTGCACGGCAGCTGCACGACGGCTACACGGTGTCTATACCACGGCTAGACGACGACTATACGACAATTCTTTGTCGGTCACGTACTGATTACCGACGATTAGTTAAAGGATACATGAGGGTTCCCGACCGGTACCGGGCGGTTAGACAACGGTTAATTATAGGCTCACGGTGAAGGGCCTATCGCATGCCATGCATGCCGGCAGCAGATGAACCTTGCCCAGGATAGTTGCGCCCGCCTGCGGAGAGGCATGCGCAAAAAAACATTCGGATCATTTCCGGTAGAACTCGGTGAGGTTTTTGGTGTAGTGTGCACTGTAGTATGTAACTACTGTACCGTTGAAAAAAGTTATTATAGACAGGAACGTCTTTTTCATTGAAGCGCAAAGCCTTATTGTTAATGAATAGTTTCAAGCACCGATCTCATCCACTCATTCGAATTTCAGCCGTTAATAACTACTACTGTACAGCACCAGGTATACTCCTACTGCATAATGCTTTCACGTGGTATGCTGGGCAAATAGATACAAACCTGGCACAAGTCGGGCATATCACGATCTACGGTAGATCATTTACTCGTACAGTAGATGATCTGGCTCCCGACCTGCCGCGTAGATACGTTGTAAATGATCTATATGTGACACATCTAACGCAGGAAACATGCCATAGATCCTGCAGATTGTCTGGCTCCCAACCGTCAACGCGGGCTAGACCATACATATCAGGTATCTACTACTACTACTGCTGTATCTACCCTGAAATGTCTAGATCATCGAGTGGGAATCGATTACGATTGTCTGTCCGAGGTTTCCATTTCCCAAACTGCAGCTAAATTACAGTAGTCCAATGGTACAGCACCCATGTCGACTGGGTTTATTTGTGCACACCGCGACTGGCAATGCTGTCTTCAACGAAGAGAAACACTTGCTCGTTCGTAAAAGTGCCCACGCCGTGCACTATTGAAACTACTTACTGTACAGCCGAGTGCCGCCTACTGCAAGCCCGATACACATCATCACGGTCTCCTCCTGAGTATATATCTACAGTACTCTAACGATGGCTTTAGTGAAATGACAGGTACACAGCGGGTCCACATGTACGGGGTACACAGTTTAGGAGTTCCGTCAGTGAGAAAGGTGTGCCTAATTGCGCATACAATGTACCGTAAGACGGCTCGATATCACCTTGTGACACCCATGTTTATGCTGTATATTGCGCATACAATGTACCGTAAGACGGCTCGATATTACCTTGTGACGCCCATGTCTATGCTGTACAGCAGAGTGCGCCGGCTATTTATTTCCCACGTTGCACGGAAAGGTTTGGAAGCGCTGGCCAACCTGTCCGGTCAACCTATACAACCAATCTCTATGGCCAACCTAATAGCCAGCCTCTGCAGCCAACCTGGATCTCAAAACTACAGTAGTATAGCCAACCACCTATATGCGGCTACTCTGTATAGTAAACTTGTAGGTCAATCGTTCTGTGTGGTCTCACCTGTATAGGTTTATATTTGGAGATGGCGAGCTTCATGCTGAGCTCAAGCTTAGTGGCGAACGTCTCCCTGACCTCCTCGATGGGTCGATCCGGCAACGGGCGAAGCCGTCTCGCCACTTGAACCACATCGGCCACAAACTTGTCCAGATAACGATTCCTGAGAGGTCCAAACAAGGACCGAATCGTCACAGAACTACTGTACGGCAAAATAGCCGTCAAGTCTTGAGAGTGATACTTGATTGCAAAAACAGCTTCACACGTCGGACATATATATGTGGAACGATCTTGATCACAGATCACTCCGATCTTAGCCCGCCGTTATGCGGTGTTGTGCAGGATCTGCACAGTACATGCATGCGCAACACAGGTAACATGCTCCAGATAGGGCACGCTACGACTCCCACCCGGCACCATGAGGTAGGTCGTACATTGAGCAGGAATCTATATCCCTGAGAGATGTGGGCCATTAATTGGAATCCACGACATGTTCCATGTATGTGTCATTAGTATACTTGTATGCGAAAATGTAGGTTCTACTATAAGGCCATACTCTATACAGAGGTCACATGTGTAACTTCCAGCTTTTTTATGGAGACCGTATCACAAGAGGCCCGGGAGGGCCCATCCACCGTTTGGGGCCTCTTAAACTATAACCGTACGATGACGCGCGCGGGCAGGGCTGTGTCGGCCACGGATATAAGGGCCTATGCAATGCTTCCACTGAAAGTGTTTGGTAAAACCTTGGTTTCGAAGGGTTTCGAAATACCCGATTACCACGCGGAAAGTTTATGGGTGTACGTAGCATGCAACCAAACACTTCAAGTGCAGTGCGTCTCGAAGAGGTTGCGCCCATTTGACTACGAAGGTCAGGGTTGTTTTTTTGCGGTTTCAAGTGGGTGCTACGCGGGACCCGTTAAGCACATCCAACCTGAGCATATCAAATTGGTTGCACCCTACGTATTCTAGTTTAGTTTGCGGTCCGCGAGTGACTGCTAAGAGCTCACACTGCGTATTCGTAGAGCTTCATATCAAATAAAAGCGTCTATATCAAATAAAAGTGTCCCTTCACCTTACTGGTCCATCGTCGACAAAGCCAAGGAGCTATTCCACGGTATTGACATTTTCATAGGCTCCTGACATGAGCAGGAGCTCAATAACGTTTGTTCGCGAAGCCCGACCAACATATCTATGGCATAACATTACGGGGGAGCATACAGTAGTAATCAGAACCCATCATACACACAAAATCACATATATTTAATAATTTTCGCTAAGCATAATTGGTCCTCATTGCTGAATAATAATCCTGCAACAGACGTATTGGTGAACATATCATGCTATATGATCGGTATAACAATAGTTGCTCACTCGAGGAGCACAGCCAATCAGGCAATGTTTCCTCAGAAGGCAAACAACGTGTGCAACTCCGACCGTGGGGTGAGCCAAAGAAGGAAACTCAGGGGAAAGTTCCATGGATAAAAACGGTCTAAGAGGGTAAAAAACAATATATATATATGTGTACGTAGACCCTGTTGTCCCATACAATAGGTAGTCGACATAGACTTGGGGATGATCACGGGAAAGATTCGTCGATACAAATTACGCTAGCAGCTAGCAGCGGTAGGCACACACCTGAGCATCTCGACCTTGCGGTCCCATTCGCCGTCTTCCGCTGGATTTTTTCGGATAACCGCCTGGCGAGTGACCTCGTAGTCTGCCCGGGTGGCGATGTTCTTGGCCACCATCTGAGACACTGCTGACAGATGCTTCTGAACAGGGGGGGAAAGACTGACAGGGAGAAAACACAACACAGAGATGCCTCTAAACTGAGAGAGGAAAACACGAATATAAAATGGTTTCCCAACGGGGAGGCAATTTCAAAGAGGAAAACATACAATCGAAACGACGGTCGCCTGACAACGTATTGTCGTCGGGGGCCGTTCTTACGAGATTCCACTCTGTAAAAACTTGACAACGGTGCCTGGTCGGTGTGCACTTTGAATCGGGAACCTAACGTACGGGAACTGGAAACAGGTAGGGTGCGGCGCTTACCGTACGCCAACCGCCACAACATGTATAGTACAGCGCTTACTGTCCACCGATCGCCACTATATATATGGTGTACCGCGTTTATCATACACCAACCGTCAACATGTAGGGTACGATACTTCCCGTGCGCCAACCCCCCGACGTGTAGGATACGGCGCTTAGCGTACACCAGCTGCCGACGTGTCAGTAACGGCGCTTACCGCACACTACCACTATCATCTGAATGCTTACGGCGTTTTTCGTATTCCAACTGCCAGTAAATGTGAGGTACGGCGCTAACCGTACACCAACCGTCAACATATATATGGGTCACGGTGTTTGCCGCAGGTCAACCGGCAACATATCGGGCACGCGGCTCACCATGCACGCCAACCACCAACATTTAGGGTACGGCGGTTACCGTACACCAACCGCCACCATGTCGGATATTGTGTATGCCCTACACTAATGGCTATGTCTAAGGTACGGCATTTACCGTGCGCCTAACGTGCGGGGTACGCTGCTTACTCTACACACCAAACTCCAACATATAGGATACGTCGTTTACCGTACGCCAACCATCGACATAGGATACGGCGTTTGCCGTACACCAACCACATATGCGAGGTACGGTGTCTACCGCAAACAAGCGGCCGACATATACCAGGTAGGGTACGGAGTTTGCCTTACACCGACGGTTAGCATACAGCATGGTACATAGTACCGCGTTTAGCGCATGATAAACGGAGTTTACAGTATTCCAACCACCAACATGTAGGTATGGCTCGTGCCGCACACTAACCTCCAACGTGTAGGACTCGGCGCCAAACTTACACAAGCGGCCATTATTTTTAGGGTATTGCGTTTACTGTACACCAACCGCCAACAAGTAGAACACAGTGTTTACCGTCGGCCAACTGCCAGCAGGTAGGGTGATACAGGTGTCCACATGCGCGACATCCGCCATTGGTCAGGCTGAATCACCGATCGACCAGGTGTGGTACGCCGATATCTTGATCGATCGACTATTTTAGTCAAACTGTCAACAACCCCGTGACGTAGCCTATCGTTATTTAACCTTTCATCGTTGGCCTTTCAACCAGTCATCCACGAATCGATCAATCTGCGAGCGGATCAACGGAACCACCATCCGGCCTACCTGGCCTTCTACCACTCTACAAACTCAATCTAAGCTCTTACCCTCATAGTAAAACAATACGCGCAAGGTGTACCGGTCCCGTGTAGGTAATTCATACGCACTAACCGCGAAAATATATATTTGTTGTCAATAGGAAGTAGCGCTGCAGGATATCCGTATCTGCCATCAACTTGAGTGCGCTGCTTGTAATGCGACTAGGGGAAAAACCCAAAAATAGATATACCGTAGTGGGGGGGGGGTGGGAGAGGAGCTATTCCCGGTCTGAGTTACGACTATCAATAGGAGGGAGAGAGGCAAGATGGGCGAAGTAAACAAATGGGATGAAAAAAACAAAACGACCTAAAATAAACACCTTTTGGTGCTCAATAAGACGTGCACATGAGGCTTCAGACCACTGGAAAGGGGTCCCTGTTGTCCAATACTTCCCAATGCTTTCTACGCCGTTTAAATTAGAAAGTCGAATTCGATCATAAAAACTGTACCCTCTCGCACCTGAAAGGCTCGCTTAAGGTAGCTTCCCCCTCTAGCTCCGCCAGATGCGCCCCTAGTACCTGCACGTGCCGTCTGCTCTGCACCTCCAGACGGTCCCAGCGCTTCCAAAAGCCCGAAACGTCGCGTTACATTCGTGCGGCGACGGAGAGACGAGCATCTTAACGAGGTATGCTACAGTACTGTAGCGGGGCGCAGCGAACGTTTTTTGAATGTCACCCCCTTGAAGATCCCTGTTCACCACCCAACAACCGGCGTTTGAGACAAAATTCTAGCTGTCGTAAGGCAGTAGGCATATTATATGTTGCACACTGCCATGGTAGTTATCGAGCGCACTCACCCCCTCCTTCGTTGCGAGGGCGTCCACCGATCTCTGCACGCCTCGTAGGGTGATCACCACGGAGACGTTGCTCCTCTCCAACCGCTGCATCCTGTCCCCGTTCTCCCCCTTGTACAATGCCAGCTCCTGCGCCAGCGCGTCACTGTTTGCATTCCACATCGCCTGGAAGGAGGAAAGGGCAATGCTACGGTAAGGGGGGGTGCTTTATTAGTTTATGAGCTCCACCACCTCACCACCTCACACGAGGGGCTCAGTATCTCACCCGAAACATGACTTTGAAGAACACTCGTTGGCGCAAGCCGGCCAATTTGGCTATGAGCTATGGTTAGTCCTAAAACTACAGCCAGTGAAGTTACCATACGTGCTAACCTCGAGGTAAATGCTCACTTACTCGAGAAGTTCAGCCGTTCAGGAAACATTGAAGTGTTGAGCGAACAAATGCAAACCCTACCGTTGGAACGGGGTTTGTTGTCGTATTCACTCCCACACATCGGTCCGATCTGCGGGGATGGCGGATCGTCGACGTATGATAAGAGTATTGTTCTCTATCGCATCGATTCTTTTCGATGATTCGAAATATCGAACTTTATCCTTATTGTTTCGAAGGCGTTTTGCTGTCCACCCCCTGGGGTCCCCGTGTTTGTCTACGAAGACACTGAGACAAACGCTTCGATGCATCAAGCGATCGAGTTTGTAGACAATGATTATTTTGTTCGTGTACCAGTATCGTGCCGAACTTGAATATCATATTATACATCATCATACGATATCCAACACCTTTGTCCTTCCGCTGACATCGATCGGAAAATCTCTATACACTACCTCAACCACAGGGCGGCATTGATAGTACTATTTGAAAGCGCAATCGATGAACAGTTACATGGCATATATAACTACCTGGTATGCGATTCGTACCATATATTGCACGCCTCGGAGATATCACCTATATCATGTGCAGATAGATCGCCTCTATCATCTGGATCACCAACAGATCCTAACCTTCCGCTATGACATGATCTGCATGATCTGTACATTACAGATCCAACCCAGAAAACGTGCGCTAGATCATAAAGATCACATAGCTCAGCCCCAGCCTGGCAATATGGGCTGGATCCTACCGATCAGGAACAAATCCTTTCCCGAACAAAATATAGTAGATCGCCAAGTGGGAATGATCTGTCTGAGGTGTGAAACATCGTTAAAAATTTAAGATTTTCCAACGCTATCGGGAAGACCTGAATTAATTGCGTTACTCGTACATGTTTTTGCCATGAGGTACTACCTGAATCAGATGTAGGCGTAGGGGACACCCCCCCGTCGCACGCGCCAACTGCCGTATGTGATATGTGTACAGCACACCAGGGTAACGTCTGTCTGTCGTGTAATTGGGCGAAATATTGTGTGGAGGCGTGCTACGAAAGGGGTAGGACGTTTTGGCCACCATATTTCTGACCGGTGGCCATGCTCCTTGACCCAACATCGTTGGGAAATCATTTGTGTTCTACACCATGTCTCGTTTTATTGGCTCTGGGATTAGTCGCCAGGCTGCACTTTCATTCATAACTCTTCACTACCTACCTCAGCTTTTGCACGACTTGCTACTGACTCACCTATCTATTATAGTATGGATCTACTCAAATGAGGTGCTATAATTATTTCAGGTGCTATAATACCCCCATCTTTGGCAAGCACGCCTCGCATGCAGTCTACCTCAAAATCCGGGTTTCGAAAAACTGGTATCGATGTCAAGCTCTTATCGCGTGAGAGGTCCGAGAAACACAAAAGATTGTAATAGGCGCCCCTCTTACCGTAATGTCAAGGCCACAACCTAGAGAGCCTAGAGGGCCATATCGACCCAGGTTGCCATAGTTATAGGGGTACGTATCATGGCACAGAATGTTTTCGAGGCCCTGAGGCGTGCTGCGACAGAGGAAAATCAACCATACTACTGTAGTACTAGAGTATACTGGTAGTATATAGAGGCGTGGTGCGATAGGGGCATATCCCGCGTACTATATACCACTCTGACTCGTAACATGGTACTTGTTTGGACTATAATATGCGCATCAAATGGAGCTTACATTTCCGGTCAGGTCAGGCTGGTATTATTATGATACTATCGTGACGTGTTGCGCTAGTGGCAGTAAGTTTAGGCCGTACTTTTCCCGGTTGACCTGACTCCTCAAGGCCATCGTTGTCGATCGAGTCGCACCTATTATTTAGCTTTTCTCGAAGATCAGTGCTTGGGGCGAGGCATGGAGCTCCCTTAAGACCGAGTAAGGTGTCTCATAAATAATAGATGTATGGCATGGTACCCCTACAGCAGCACGAGTCCTTCTCACTTGATTATAGTATAACGCTGTACAACCTCACCCACTAACCCGTTGTCAGAAAATGACAATTTACACCTGATACAAGCCAGATATCTAACGAGTAATATTGAAGAGTACACACTGGATTCAAGATATTGGGTGTATCTCTTCAATTGAGCGAGTTAAGGACCCACAGAACTCCATCAGCGGAAGGTTTGGGCTCGACGGAACAAGTATGGGCGCGAAACAATCCATGTAGAGGCATTGGACAATGTAGTACACCATTAGACGTACCGAATTGAGAGGTTATCGATACCTCCCTTGTGGGGTATGATGCACCTACCTGGTATATCGTGCCCCTCTTACGGCAAACCTAACTATTCCGCAGTAGTACGAAGCTCAAGCCCTTCATTACATAACTTTATCCACCCTTGGGTAAGCTCGCGACAGTATTGTCTGTGCTGTCTAGGCGATCTCGCCGAGTGCTTCCCAAGGTGTGGGAGTACACACCCTGTAGGACAGGCTGTACTGTATCGGGTGTAATGATTTGTTTCACAGGGTATGACCATCGTACCTTGGCCGGGAAATTTCCGCCTTTCAAACCAAGAGAGTGTGGGTGCACAACCTGTGCACAGACATATACTCGGGAAGCGGCTCATTTGTCTGAGGCTCCATTCACTCTATCAATAGGAGTTCGACGAGTACAACTCACTCAAGAACTGACCTTTGGCCAGTTGCATCCAATGGACTAGGCTCATCACGAATACTACCGTATCACACTATCACACTGTCTGGGTGATAAGATAACACCCCCCAGGTTGAGAAAGTATGGAACTATATAGGGGGAAACTAAGAAGAGGTGATGTCTGCCGGGAAGTTTGGGAAGTACAAGGCAGAAGTAGAAGGAAGGATAAAAAGAAGGGAAAGGCTAGCGCTGCGAAACAAGGGGGGATCGGAAAATCACTTAGATCTATACGGGGGATTGAGGGAAGGAATAGGAATGAAAAATCCGTATACGGTCCAATGGACTACGCGAAAACGCTGAAACTGCGTTTTCGTGAAGGTGACCTGGACCGACCAGAAAGAGGAAAGAGGTATACCAGAAGCCGGGAGGAAGAGGAAATATATACACAGATGTGCCCGTGTGGCAAAACAAGAGAGAGTAGAACTCGCATAGTAGGAGAATGTGAAATACACAAGGAGGAACGAGATGTGTTAGAAGAAGAGACGAGGGAAATTGACGTATGTGCCATGGAGGAGTTTGATACAATAGCTAGCAGCGAGAAAACGATCGCTATCCTAGGAGATAGATGGTGACTACAGGGGGCCAAACAGGAAGGGGATAATAATAGCAAAACGTTTCTATGTAATATATATATGGAAACAACGTAATGAGCGCCCAAATGTTGAAGGTGTCTCTATTTGGAGTAGGAACGGTGCTCCGTCTCGAAAGGGATGCGTGGTCAATGGTCAAATAACTAAGGCAAGCAACAAATGAGACCCCCCCCCCCCCCCCCCCCACCTGGGACGAATTTCAGGCCCGGTTTCCTCCAAAACATGCCTTAAGGGGGCATACACAGTGAAAATGGTGGCTTTGGAAATCTTTCGTCGAGAAGGTTGCATAGATAGACGCATCGGTTGTCGTATTCAGTACGCTTTCGCCGTCGTCGCAAGACTCAGCTTCGAAAATCGTCCGAGGGGGTGTGGTTTCTTAAGTGTTACAAGGTAGTGTACAACGCTTGTGCGATTCCGACTATGGTGGGAAGTTCCTCGGTAGATATTTCCGTCGGTCAGAAACACATTCGCCATACAGTGTTACTTCTCTTGTAGCACGCGTTCCCCGCATACGCTGATGGCAAGCATTGTTCAATGTGTACCCAGGGATATTCTTACGCCCACTATTTTAAGGGGGGGGGGGGTCCCGGCCACATGGGCTTGCAGTCCTTACCGCTGTTGCATGCATGGCTCATCGACTGGAACGCGCGATATATCTATGAAGAAGGTGCAGACGGTGAAACCTACCTGGTGCTCGGTGGTGGCTTGAACGAAGGCCTTCGATGTCTCCACGTGCGACTCCAGCTCGCCGTGGTTACTTCGCACGGTGTCGAGCAGCCTCGAAACCTCCTCCGACAGACCGCCGATTCGGCCGCTCACGATGCCCATGGAGTCAGAGATCTCCGCGGGCAATGGCCCCATTTAACAAGGGCAAGGTCAAGAGCGCGGTGATCGTAAGGATGGCAGTGACAAGAAATGCGTTAGGATGAATAGTGGCGCGCGACAGGCCGCTATTTCGGCCGCTTACGGTAACCATGAACCCAGAGAAAACCGCACGAGACATCAAGGGCCAGGGTAAGACCGCGGAGCACGAACACCGAAAAGGCGCGCAAGGGTTCATGCTGTGGTAGATTGGTGCTTGCGGTGGCCATGGTCTCAGAGACCACCGCAGACAATGACGTGATACAGTAAAAAGATGGAGGAGCACAAACACACGAACGGCGAAATCGGCTAGTAGTGCTGTAACAGACCGCCGATACGGCCTCGCTCACGATGACCATGGTGTCGGAGGTCTCCGCAAACGATGGCCAGGCAATACCATGGCAAGGTGTAAATATATGGGAGGAGTTCGCAACATGATACCGGCGCACACGGCTAGCACTCGGTTAGCGCTAGCCTGGAAACGCGTATAGTAGTTCAAAGGCACGTTAATGTTGAATATGAGGGGTGCGGAGCACGATAACGCGTATGGCATGTGAAGGCAGGCGTGTTGGGGCTGACTGTTCAATCCCAAATATTTATATCTGAGTATTGTTATACAGCTAAAGCGTTGCAACTCTCAAAGCATTCAATGTTACACAGCGTTTGAGTTGGCATGTCAATCGCGGCGAGCCTAGCCTATCCTACTGAGAACCGAGCTTAGTTCACACCGTTTTTCTCGTGCGAATGCCGTTGTTGCGTGGGGGGGGTGGAGGTCCTCAAGCAAGGGGGCTCGAAAACGTTACCGGTAGGTACTACTGCCTTTTCGGAAGTACACTTCTCTACACGTCTACGAGTAGCTTATACGAACCCACGCGGACAGGGCAACAACACGGAGTTGCGTAGCGCAATAACGGCGAGTGTTTAGCGCTACCCTGGACCATTGCTTCGTCACTTGTGGCGACAAGAGTTGAGGGAATACCCCTATCCAATATATAGTATATATAGTATATATATTTATACGATATTAATCGTGTTCAAGGAGGCAGAACGATCGTAAACCGTTGCAAATGCCTTCCATATGAGGTTTCCGCCTTGGAACAGACAAATCTGAAAAATGGGAACGAAACAAAAAATAAATGAGAACGGACGTTTTTTTTTAGAAAGCAAACCAATTGTGTACAACTCCAAGGAAAAAAGTTGACAGTCCTGTGGGGCTGTACAGCAGCCTTCGAATGAGCTGTCGCTCAGGCTGGAAGTCCTCGGCATCGCCGCGGTAGCCAGCATCTAGAGAAATCACAATAGAGCCAGCGTATATCGCTTTTTGCGCCCACCCGAAGGCACGAGATGGAGCATGACCGTTCTGACGAGCTCCTCTCACAGGGCTGGCCAAGGGGTTTCGCAGGATCATTTTGGTTATCTGATACACCACATGGTTCTGGAGATACGGCTTGGTTCTCATTTTAGGCTTCGTTCCCATTTTTCCGATTTGTCTGTTCTTGGGTGTTCCCTCTCTCTCTAAAAACGTTTTTGAAGGATCGACAGTTTACTGACTAGAATTATCTTTGGAAAAGTGAGCAGTGCAATACCACACGTACGTGAGCAGCGCTATGCCCCACGCTTCGTTTATAGTCTGTCGGCATACTCATATATACAAGCGTGGGTATATTCCGGGTTCTGCGTGTGGTAATACGTATAAATTGCTGTGGTTGATATCCTAATGTAAGTGTCGATGGTGGTGGGTCATATTGGGATACATATAGTGTCAACGGTGATGATTGATATCGGCATTACACTCGTGTATACAGTAGCGGTCCCTCTACGGTGTCGGTATGTGCCAGCCAACAATAGCGGCACTATAGCGGCACTACAGAGGCAATCGGCACTACAAATAGCACACTGCCGCACTGACTGGTAGATCCCGTATGGTAATGTGGCAAACGATCCCACAGACCCTATCTATAGCGGACAGCCGACGCTACTCGACCGACACTATAGAGGCATGGTAACGGGGATTATGGTGGTTGATATTGGTGTGTTGTGTGAGTGGTGGCTCTTGACTCTTACCCGGGAATGTTAGACGCCTCGTAATCTGTTCTGCAACCGGCCACGAGACGGCCGTCGGGCAATAAAGCGACCCGCTTAGCGTTTCGACAGCCCGCGGCAAGTTTACGCGGCCACGATATTCGGGGGATTACAACAGTACAGTCCCATTTGCGCCGGAGTGCGTTTAGCTTTACGCCCGGAAGTATCAGTATACCCCCTTTCTTTTGTTTGGTTTTGTCTATAACGGTCACCACGGCTGGCGATCGAGTCAGACAATTTGTGCGGGGTGAACTTTAATTCCGCTACAAAGGGAATGCGTGTATCACGTAGTGTGTACAGCAGTATACGATAATAAGGCACCCACGAGGGAGTTGCACACTGTACCTCTGTCTGTCTTTGGAAGCGGCCTCATCAGAAAATATATCATTGCATTCGACGCTATCATCTTGATGCAAGACAGTCCGCCTAACAAGCGATTCTTGGTACGATGCAGCTCTCTCTTCACGACATTCACCAAACCTCCCCGCGGCGCTACACGCCTGTTGCAAGCAATGTCTGCCTGGCCAGTTCGGTGAAGCCCGATGACGTACTCCTTCCCGGAACTGTAGGGATACGAGCGTGTATGGCCATGCATGACACGACTACGACCCCCACCCCCCACGCATATTGCCCCCCCCAGCCCCCTCACCCCACCTCGCACCACCCTCACATTCCACCCCCTCCCCCCCCCAATATACGTCACCCTCCACTATAACACTATAACTATAACCCCCCCTCCCTTTTTGACGTTGCCGAAAGGACGGAACGACAAACACACCTTTTTGTCTAGTTCTGGTAAGCTATCGCCGGCCACTTGCTGGAGCTTTGCCAGCTGGTCGCTCAAGGTTTTTGAAGTGGACCCGATAGCGTTGACCTTGTCCGCCGATGCTTGTCCGACCGCCACCGTTTCGTCCAGCCGTGTCCCCAGCAGGGTCATCTGGACCGAACGGCACCACGCGTGAAACACCACGCAACAAGCGTCACCCTTGACTCTGACGCGTGTTTGCCTTGTAGGGCTGGCCCCTTGAATACTGAAGCAATCGCTCATCTGAAGAGCTCTAGATACACCTCACCCAACCACCGACCTTTGAGAACAAATAAATGTCGACTGAACTCCTGATTTACAGTCTATTCCATAGATCGGGCTTTCAAACGAATTGCTTGCAAAATTCAATCTTGAGTGAGATACATCTTACTTTAGCGGTTCACCTTCTCTGACCTTCCGAGGCTCCTGACTTGAAGAGCTCCGTACTAATAATATGTTCTAAAAACACTTTTCAGAAAAACGAAAGAGGAAAATAAAAGCGCAACCCGATGGCCTACCGCCGTAGGTAGGTATACAATGAAAGACATGTGCCAGCAAGTCACAAACATACGGTGTTCCACAAAGGAGGCATGGCTTATTAGTTAGGTATTTTCTCAGCCTCCTTATAGGCAGACAGCTTTTAACCCTATGGTAGGATGCGTCACAACAGACAATCGCCCGAGCGGTCTGAACGCGGAAGTGAAAATGGGAGTAGCCTTTAATTTATACTTGGTGTACAACAGCGCATATATATCGCGAAGCAGAGAAGCCCGACATCTCAAACCCCGCAAAAATGAACAAAGTAAAGGCGCTCGTTCGAGTGGCTCTGAGATGCTGTCAATCGAGACCCCAGAGGTGGTGCCCCCTAGCGTAACGATAGTTTCATGTTAATAAATTATGCTGTAGTAGATACAGGCGTGCTGTGGTGGTGTTAGGGGTAGTGGCACCTACATTTTTTGAAGGTACTGGCTTGATTATACTACAGGAGCTCTGTATCTGACCCCGACTAAACTGTTTTTGAGAAACGCTACTGTATGTAGTGAAACTGCAGTCAGTCCGATGAACGATTCCGGTGCCTACTAATATTGCTACTACTAGCAGCGTGAACATCACGCGAACATTATTGTAGAACATTCTAGTGTTAGTAAAGGTATTCCGACGATATTGGATTAAGAAGCCCGGCCAGTCCCAGTGACATATTTCGGTCTTCAATTTCCACCCCATCTGAGTAACGCCTGCTAGACGAAAGAGAAACAGGGCCAGAGTACAGGGGTACCACTTTTTATCTCACTCAGTACGTTTCGACCGGTTGAGGTCTTCAAGTGAGCAACTACAGTAGTGCAGTACCGATTAATACCTGGTAGGATATTTTCACTATTTTAGTAGGAGCATGCGTTTTAGGACTATTAATAGCGCATAAAAGTATTGGTTGGGCTGCGTGAACATACTTGTTTGAAGGCGTGTTTAGGGAGAGAAAATATTGAGCTCCTCATGTATGTGGTGATGAGGTGATATGGGGGTGTAAGGAGCACAAACGATAAGGCACCGCCCCTCTACCGTGGCATTGCTCATAATAATAATACGTAGCCTGCCCTGTTTGGCCAAACTGTCACTGGGACTGACGGGGCTCCTCAATATTTTTAGTACTGCAGTCTCTTTGGATCTATTTTTGGGGACAACGCACTTGGAATTAGACTGGTTTGTCACCAAACCGGCATTGCAGTGCTAAAGGGGTTAAGGGCTCCTTAAGGCCCCTTGAGGGCTCCTTATCCCTTTTAGAACCGCAGTCCCGTTTTGGAGACACACCACTCAATTTTCAAGTAGTTTGTCTCCAAAACGGGAATGCGGTTCTAAAAGGGTTAAAGAGCCCTCAAGGGCACCGATGAACTACCTAGTCAGGCACCAACGCATCGTCATGTAGATGTAATTCGTTGTATACCTACAGTAGTAGGACACGGGATCACACACTTTGTTTTGAGGTATGGTCAGTTTTGGGGTGAGGCAAAGAGCTATTCAAGCCAGGAGGTTCACACAACGCACTGGTAGTCGACTCTGTGGTCATTGACTGCGCTTAGCCTGCGCTCAGCGGCCTTTAGGACGGATGTATAACGCACCTCAGCATTTACTGCGCTTACCGTGAAGTGCCCTGGCTGCACGGCAGCAGGGGTGATGCGATCGGTTTTCGGTGCTCGTTTCGTGGACAACCGAGAGGCTCTCAGCGTTGAAGAATATCCCATCAGCGTAGAAAAGCTCTCGACCAGATTGCCGAGAAACAAACACCTCGGTAGGTTCGGCATTGGCAACGCTCCCAGTGCCTGTGAAACTCTCTGGCGACGAACGACAAACACACCCCTGGGCGAGATCCGAACAGTTTGTTTGCGCGTAGTCTGTGCTTGAAGCGTTTTTTATAACGGGTCTATAGCCCACCTCATCTTTGACTGCGCTTAGCCTGTAGTCAACGCCCTTTTCAAATGAAGCCATGAGGTCATCATAGGCAAGTTGCATGTTTTCTTCCTGCGCTCTGGCTTGCTCCATCAGTGCATCCTGCACCGCTTCCACAGCTGCGTGGCACATCAGCAGTAGTAACGGAACCGCGGAGGATAGTTGCGTTTGACGAAATATATATGCTCGATTGGTACAATATGCGTCCTTCTTCGGAATGGTGCTACGATTTCATTTTCTATGGCTGCTCGCTTGATTGTAGTACATGTGAGTGAGCTGCATTCTTCAGCCGAAATACTGATTCTTGAAAAATATGAAAACAATTGCAACCTGATCAAAATTGTAGTAAGACAGTCCGAAATAATTGACCAAAAAGTGCTACGCCTATCGTAGCAGGTATGACGTGTCTTGATTGTTTTTTTGCTTCTTCTACGGATGTTGCTAGTCTTCCTGGAGCTGTCTGTGAGTAAACGGGGTTGAAGTTGTACCAGTATGTCGCATATATATGGTCAAGTGACAAACCTAATGTGAGGTAATAACATGCTCTAAATGCCACCACCACCGCTTGCACAGCTCTGCACCTACCTCCCCTAATTTCGTATAGCAACACCCTCGTTTAAACACAGCGGGCTTTCGTGCCCAATGTTTCGGTAGGGGTTGTAGCGTTATTATAGTGCAGCTACTGTAGCCTATTGTTGCCTCCTGAACAAGAGAGCTGTGAGGTTATTATCACGAATTCAATTTATGCATGATTCAAGCCTCTTGCGATTCCAGAGGAAAACCGTTTGACGGTACAAATTGACGACTACAGCAACGGCCAGGGCATGGTTGGCGGACGATACAATGGTTGGTTTCCGTTCTACAATGGTTGTGGCGAGGAATCGTACGGTACCGGCGCTCAACATGATCCTTCCAGTCAGTGCTGTCTGGGCACGTACGTCGTGTTCGTAGACTCTACTTTACTTTACTTTACCTTATTTTACCGTACTACCTGGTATATTTTGTCCATACATACGTGCTGTTTGTTTCTTAGAATAATAGTAGATTTATTATTATTTGCCTTCTGACAATGTGCAGGGCGTTATTCATTCAAAATGAATATATAGAGTCTTGGTTTTGATATACCCTTTTCCCCATGTCTGGGACAAAAAAACATCAAGCAAATAATAAGTGACGTTTTGTGTTGTGTGTTGTTCGCGAATACTCCGGGTCAACCTATCTATATGTTGTATCGTCTCTGTGATGGGAAAGTCAAAATATATCTGTCCGATCCAAGTGTATCATGTATGTATGTATGTATGTATGTATGTATGTATGTATGTATGTATGTATGTATGTATGTATGTATGTATGTATGTATGTATGTATGTATGTATGTATGTATGTATGTATGTATGTATGTATGTATGTATGTATGTATGTATGTATGTATGTATGTATGTATGTATGTATGTATGTATGTATGTATGTATGTATGTATGTATGTATGTATGTATGTATGTATGTATGTATGTATGTATGTATGTATGTATGTATGTATGTATGTATGTATGTATGTATGTATGTATGTATGTATGTATGTATGTATGTATGTATGTATGTATGTATGTATGTATGTATGTATGTATGTATGTATGTATGTATGTATGTATGTATGTATGTATGTATGTATGTATGTATGTATGTATGTATGTATGTATGTATGTATGTATGTATGTATGTATGTATGTATGTATGTATGTATGTATGTATGTATGTATGTATGTATGTATGTATGTATGTATGTATGTATGTATGTATGTATGTATGTATGTATGTATGTATGTATGTATGTATGTATGTATGTATGTATGTATGTATGTATGTATGTATGTATGTATGTAGTGTTCGGATTTAGTGTAGGGATTTATTTCAGGCGAAGTCCTCCTGCCTTGGGGCAAGAGGCCTCATCCCATTCATCGCTTGCATCGAATACACCTCAAACAGTTCGACAGTACAATGACATGTGTGCCAGGTGCCAGGTGTGTTACGTACTTTTCCGGATGGTGAACGTGGTGCTTTCTAAAAGAGGTATAGGTATTCTGCTGGCGGCACCTTCTAATGACGGTAGATTGTGCACACAGTAATTACGCGCACCTTCAGTAGATGCCTCTTTTTCCTGTATTTCTTCTGTCAACGCGTTTAGGTTTTGGGAGCAGTTCTGCAGCAGCTCACTCATCTCTCCGTCCACCTGATCGAGGGCGAGCGCCAGACACGAGGGGCAGAACCGAGCAACGGCCAGTCGGTTAAGCAGCGCATCCCCAGTAACTATTCTTAAACGCCTTACATAAAAAAAATCAAACATCAAACATCAAGCATCAAACACAGTTCGCCGGACCACGGCTTCATCACTAAACGTAGATAATCCCGTGCTCCTTCCGCTCGTTCTGTCTGACGCGAAGCTCGACCCCCCCCCCCCTGGCTCACCTTACTCTCTACGTCTCTCAGGCTCGCCTCTAGGTCAGATATCATCTGTAGCATGAGCACAGTATCACGGCACGCGGTTTGGGTTGGGTTTGGTCGGGTTGAGGTGTGGCAGCTCACGAGTGCGGCAGCTCACGAGTGCGGCAGGTCATGGGTGTGGCAGTTCATGGCTGTGGCAGCTCATGGCTGTGGCAGCTCAAGGGTAGTTAGGTGTTTAGGTAGGTGGCCGGATCAGTGGGTGGGTGAGGGGGTGGGTGGAGGGCGGATGAGGGTGGCCGGGTCAATATTTGTGGACAACCCAGGGGCAGGCGAGATGTACGCGCCCGTGAAGCCACGCGAGCACAAGTCACAGATTTGCTGCTCTTGGTGGTGGAAGAGGACACGGGTACTGGATCATGCCTTTCCCCGCAACGATATATGCCCATCAATACAATGCACAACGACCATTATATCGTCAAACCTCGTCGACTCCCGCGCGCGCCCGCTGCTGTACAGTAGGGGAGCGCTCTCTACGGCACTTGACACACACCTTTGCCACCCCCTTTCCGACTTGTCCTTTCACCGTATCCGTGAGGGTTTCCAGTTGGTGGTCGATTGTTCCTTGGAATTCCTCCAGCTTCTCAGACAGCTGCTCCGTTGCTTCCTGGGGTAAGGGGGGGCAGGTGTCGGACACACACGTCAGGCGCGTGAGAGGTGCTTCCTCAGCGGAATGTGCCCTAAGCAATGGTTCCCGTGGCAATATACCGGGGTTGGGTTTGACTGAGGAGGTGGATGGGCGGATGGGTGGGTGGATGAGTGGGTGAGTGGATGGGTGTTTTGGTGAGTGGATGGGTGGGTATGTTGGCGAGTATATTGGTGGGTGGACTGGTGGGTGAGTGAGGGGTAGGGTTGGAAAATGGGTAGAGGAGGTGGGCAATACTCAGTGCGACACGGTGTAGCAGTACCTTTACCCTTTGCAGAGGCGCGCGGCGTTCCCCTTGTCCCGTTTCTGATGATCGCATGGTCATGTTATGCTCATGTCTACAGCACGTGTATGTCTATCGCCAACGGGAGCAGAGCCACGACCGCCTCCTACTAGTAGTGGATTTTGTGATAAGCTCGAAAGGAAACATCATACATGATGTGTACCTGGTTTACATGACGTACACCATTTAGATCCTCTGTGTGCCGGATGAAATTATCGTGACACGGCTCGCCCTTGTTGATCACATGTTTGCTGTGTGATACGTGTACATCAGTATAGGCCCGCCAACAAGAAGCCCCTAATCTGGGCAAGCCTGAGATTTGCATTGGGACGCCATCTTCAAACAACCTTGAGCTTACGCTATTATATGGGATTTAGTGTAGAGTTCACCACTGAGCCGTTTTTCTTGACCCAATTTGCTTAGCGTTCTCCAAAAAGGGATCATTCGGTTCCTATCGGGAACTTTCTTACTGACGGGCCTATCCTGTATGCTATCAGGCCTTGTACAACATCTCTCAACAGCGCATATAAGATCTCGCTACTCTAGTGTAGATCGTGATGTATTCCATGAACCTGTCCGATCGCTGGAATGTTGTGCGTTGTTCCTCTGCGGTTGCTCGAAACCGTACCCTTTGGGCCATACATACCAGGGCATTGGAAATGCCATCAACACTTAGCTCGTCGACTTTGCGTCAGTCTCCTCCTGAAACCGTTTGCGTGTCGTGAATGATACCAGGTACCAGGTACACAGGCTACGGGAAAATCTTAAATCTATATGCGGCAGTCTCCACCTCCCCACGAAAACGGGCCGATATCACTTACGATTAATGATGAAGTGGAGAATGGAGAATAGAGGGTTGTTT
This sequence comes from Nereocystis luetkeana, assembly GCA_031213475.1. Lineage (NCBI taxonomy): Eukaryota > Phaeophyceae > Laminariales > Laminariaceae > Nereocystis > Nereocystis luetkeana. Next base: position 855,706 of record JARUPZ010000009.1, on the reverse strand, counting down.
TTTGGAAGATATATTACACTACCTAGATCCGATATTAATATATCGTCTACAGTAGTAGTACTCTTGATAACCTGCTGCCGTTGCGACATGATCTGCAGACTCTGCGTGGTACAGGTCCAACTCAAGAAACAGGTGCCAGACCATGGAGAATATTTCGGCCTCGAGCCTGCCACATGAGGCAGATCACACAGGAAGGTGTCCGTCTGCCGTGAAACGTCTACAGTGGGTCGTGAAGTTGTTGTTCCGGAGATCGGCGACCTGTTCGAAGCGTGAGTTTTTTTCCCTTACCATATTATGAAGCAAGGACCGGGAATCTGTCCTACGCGCGAAAAATATTCCTAGGAGTGAGTCATCGGTTAGCTCACCGACTGCGTGACTATCTCCTCCCGAAACCCTTCGGCGTCTCTCTGGAGGTCCGCGACACTGTTGGCAATCTCCTGGAAGGAAGGTGGCGGGCCGTCTCCGTCGGACAGGTCTACCCCGAGGAGGGTAGTGATTACTCTGATCTTGTCGTCCACGTCCTCGCCGGCGCTGTGGCCCGTTGTCGTCCGAACGGACCAGGGAAAAAACAGGCCCAAAACAAGACAGACAGCAGGTTAGCAGCATGATTTGGTAGCGGATGTATCTACGAGAAACGTCCAGAGCAGGCAGTGTTGGAAGCCTGTTACCTTACGGGGTGGGCGGTGGGGTGTGCCTACCTGTCCAAAAACAGGCAGCAGTAGGAGTCTGGGGGGGGTACCTAGGCTTTCAAAGCTAGGGGGGGCAATACTAGAGGCATGCCAAGGTAGAGACAGTATAGGCGGCGGACCTTCTCTTTTGAACAGACCTATCTCGAGAATTCCAGTTATTACCCGCATCTTGGCGTCCACATTTCCCCCTGGGCTGTCGCCGTCGCTATCGTGAGGCCGGTGCAGGAGTAGAAAATAACCAAAGCCAACAAAACAGGCAGTAGTTCAGCGGTATACCATCCTGAGGGAGCTAACCCCCCCCCCCCCCCCCCCCCCTCCCCCCTCGAAAGGGATGCGTGGTCAATAGTCAAATGACTAAGGCAAGCTACAAATGAGCACCCCCCCCCCCCGGAAGTATACGGAACGATACATCCCGAGTATTTGTTATCGTTGACGTTTGGGTTAGGTCGCAGGTTTTGAGGTGCCCATGTGGGGAGCCTCCGAAATGTTAGGTACCGTTACCCCTAAAGTGAGGCATGCTACGATAGAGGTACGGTACCTTTTTTTGTTCAAGACATTTCTGGCTGACGGGGATCCTTGAGGGCACCGAAAACCACCCAATAAGGCATGCCTTCTTCCATTAAGAATTGCCTGATCGTTGGAAGACGTTTAGTTTTTTTCCGTATGGTTCGTGATACACCTAGGCTACGGGATGCCCCATCGCGTTAACCGTTTCTTTCATCTCGATATATGTTGTGTGCCTGTTTAGGTTGAGTACCGGTTGTGTGATACTTTTACTGATATACTCCAACATATTACTTTCAGGAGTAGCGCATATATATATGTTATTGGAGTGCGCTAAACACACTTCTTCGAATTCATGTTTCGGGTGATGATATGTAGGTATTGATATCCTGGTGTGAGAGTGGAGCTCAGATTACATGGAACCACCCCTACCGCCGCGGCAATGCCCCTGGAAATATTCTCAAGTAAGGACTCTCCGGGTACAATTGGGTGCAACCATACCGTAGCATGCATCGTGAGGCACAGCACGTGTCGGGAAGGCACGTGGGACGTGGTTGGGCCGAGAAGAGAGGATGCGTGTTGTGCCTTATGGGGGCAGCAACTACTCTCTGTGAGACTTGTACCTTCATGACTCAAATATCGTGTAGGATATCTATACATGATGCCGCGAAAACTAATATTACAACTGCAACCCGAAGAACCGTCTCGAAGCCTACGAATGTGTGTGCGTTCTTCGCATTGAACCGTTCTTTCTACCCGTCGACATCCAGCACAACAAGAGTCTGTGCAGATTCTTCAATCCTAGAGAGATACCTGGTACACGTTAAGTGGCCACAAAAACTACGCCACAGATGTATTACACTATTACGTACCAGGTATGTAGTAAGCACAGTAAACAACGTAATGGCATGCTATCATACAGGATACGACAGATACGACATACACATGCCAAAAAATAGAGATAACAAAAGGGAAAAAACAGAAAGCAAATGAACAAATCAAATAGTGCTATTAATAGTCGTAAGTATGTTACCAATAGTAATGTAAACCTTTACGGTATTCCACCGATATAATAGGTCAAAATAGGGCGCAGTGCCCTTATCGTGGTACGCTTCTACGGTGACCAGGGTAGTGCACCTTTTCGTGGCTAAACATGATATGGCTGAAGAGGCTCCTAGACTGGAGGGAATTGCCCACTACCATTGTGATAAAAAACTTCCAGCAGTAACATTTTCTCGTTTTTTCAACCTAGTTCGCTTTTGGTTTTGGGCACCACCATAACCTTCCATTGTCTTTATTTGCAAAAAATAAAAATAAAAAAAGAGATTCAATTGTTGAGAGCGCCTTGCAGCGTGGGTAGGCACAATTCGATGCGAGTCGACGAGGGAAGAAAAGGCTGAAATCTTCTCGCGATAAAAAATGAAGGCACGTACCGTAGCGGGAAGGGGGGAGAAGAGCCTGCTATGTGACCCCGGATCTGAGTTACGAGTTGGAAGGAGAGAGAGAAGAAGATGTGCGAAGATCATGAATGGGATGAAAAAAAAAAATAAAAAAATTGTGACTGCTGCCACAGTAAGGGGCGGGGCGTATGATTAATTGTTTTCACTGCAGCGTTTGCGCCCACGCGGACGAGTGGATCGGTGGCGCACTCAAAATAAGTCTTGAAACTATCTTGTCGGCGTAGCGTTAGAAACAGTGCCATGCCATGCCATAGTGGGGCGTATCGTGAAAACCAAATGCTTCAATGACCGCATATACGTAAACCGAACAGTCACTCGGCCGGGTGGGTCTGAGCGGCTGCAACGTTAGGACTTAGACGGGACTCCCCCATCGTAGCGGGGTCGTAGCGCCAGTGTTCGTTTTATCTCAGAACACTTGTTTGAGGTGTAAAACAAACGCCCCTTCAGCGGGGAGCCTCAGGAAAGTAGTCCGTGCCACCGTGCAATGATACTCGTCAAATGGCCTGTCCTTCGAGCGCCAAAGGCGCATCCCCTTTGCGCCTTGAGGCTCGATTTAATACATCTGCTGACATACTAGGATGTGTATGCTCGATTCTATACACAATCCCGGCACGAGCGCTGACGGGCGATGGTGCGGTTTTTAACGTTTCGGAAGGACTCCCACCGTTGCGTAAAAGGTCGCGGCTGCCACTGGAACGGATAGCAACCCTGACAGTTCGACGTATTGGCCGTTGCATCTTGATGCGCATCCACCGCGATGCCTATGTCGTGAGAGAGGCGTTTTCCCACACTGCAAGCTACGGTAGCGCACGAGCGCTAACTGCCGATGGTTCGTACGGTATGTATCACTCTCAGAGTCAGTGGACCCTATTCTAAAGAGGGGATCGTAGCTGGGTCGCTATGTACCGCTGGCAGCCCGGTGCATGCTCTCTTTTATGTCTATGAAAGGTCTTATGTTGCATGTTCTGCAAGGCGCTCTGTGGTAGCCATCGCAGGGGAGAAAACTGCCGGTGATGCGGAGTTGTACGCTCACCAGGAGTCGACCATGTTGTAGAGGGTCGATTATCTTCGCGACGCTGACTATTTCTGGCTGTCTGGTGTCGCCCTCCCTCAGGGTCCTTGGCAGGACACCGGCTGCTACTGGGTGGACCTAATCCCACCCTGAGGTATCCTCAGCTCTAAAGGAAAACCTCAATACATAAACAAATGCTTCTGTCGCGCCGGCGGCCGTTTTCCTAGGGTATACTGTGCCTACACACATGCCTCACTTGGAGTATATGTTAGTGAGCTGATATTATAGCGCTCACCGCTGTATATCCGAAAATGCGTCTTCTATCCTGTCCATAAGCAGCCCGTTGGTCGCCTGGGTGGACTCCTTTATGATTCGGACCTGATCCATGACTCTCAACAATTGCTCGGACACCTGCGGTGATTTTATAACAACGATTCGGGTTTGGTTATCCTGCGCAACTAGTTTATTTATTGCATCGGTATCACGTTGGTTCCCTGACATAGGCGTGTTCTTGTATCTACGTTGGCATACTATAGTCACGATATTTGTGTGAGGTGCCTTGTTTCTCCCACATGTAGTTGTTCATTGCATCAATACGTTCATATTTAACAGTTGCGTCAGCTGTAGAGTCGACCGAATCGATGGGTTCTCGGCTGCGCACCGCAGGTACGAACTGAAACTTTACGTCGAGGGTATGTATCTCGATCAACAACGATTATTGCTTATTTATGGATACCGCTGCGATTGATACACGGCAAGAATATTGATTTACCAGCTTTTAGAGCGTAACACCTATAATACGGCGAAGGAGGCAGTACAGCACTTCTCGCGAACGTATTCAGTGCGTCCCAAGACATGTTACATATCGGACCACAGAAGACGACGAACCAGCGTCTGAGTCGTTCATACATGGGACAGATGATATAAGCTCGCTTTGTGATCTACGGTAGTTCTCTCAGGGCTTATGTATCTCTGGTGTACTTGAACTAGCTCGTGTTGCCGAGTGGGAGCCGTAGGGCCTGAATAATCTATTAATAGTGCATGCTCCCTGGGTGGATCCGTACTGTACAGACAGATGTATCCTGCTCAACCTTTCAAACGGCAGGTGAGGATCTAATGTAGATTATCTAGATGAACTACTGTATCGTCAGTAGATGATCCATCTGAGGAGTGGGATAGTTCAAAACCAACGTGCACTCTTCCCTCAATTCCTTCGATGTCGTATGTCCAGATCAACGCACGATGGCGCTAGAAAACGAGCGAAACAGACCGCAAAGCCGTGGAGGCGCGTGGTGGATAGACGTCTCTGCGCAGCGCGAACCCATTTGAATCCAGGCTAATCAACCCAAAACATGAGATCAGTGCGGGTACACACGTACCCCCCCCCCCCCCCGCCCCTGCACATTGCAGACATATAAAACCTTGGTGGAGACATTGACCAATATAGTACACCACTAGGCCTACTGCCGTACGATGATGTCGACACCTTGTGGGGTTTGCCACACTGTTCAAAATACCCTTATCCATCGGTTTACGCTCAGATTGCCCTGCCCAGGAGGGAGATCCCGGCCACCAGTGTAATGGTCGTGCAACACACGCGCGTATAACTCGGTACAAACGATAACCTAGCACAGAATATGCCAGGGCTGGTCCGTTTGGCCGATGCTCAAATCGTACGACACTTTATTTCGCCGCTTCTCCACGCCTATAGCCCCCCAAGGGTTACAACGATGCTACTCCGATCGCAGTTCACCTTCTCGTCCACTAAGCTCAGCCTTCCTTCAAATGCTTGCTCCATCTCCTCCCGCATGCTGTTCATCTCCACGATAATCGCCTGAACGGAAAGCAGCCAGTAACCACCCCCCCCCCCCCCGCCGCGGAAATTATGCTACCAGGTTCTAATGGAACTACTGGGTTCTAATGGAACACTGGTTTCTGGGGAAAATTCTCCTCCCACATGCTCTCCATCGCCACCATAACTGCCTGGACGGAAGTCAACTAGTCGATCCCTCCCCCCCCAGCGGAAATAATGCCTTCACGTTGAACACCGTTTATTGAGAAGTTTTTCACCTTCCAAATGCTCTCCATTTCCACGATTTATCGTCTGAAGGTAAAATAGCCAGTGATGCCCTCTCCCGCCCCTCCCTCCCCCCGCGGACATAATTTCCCCACATTGAAACCCTGCACCGCGTGCTAAGGAAATTCCTCCTCCAGCCTGATTCGTTTCCATGCTACTCACCTGCAGGGAACACCAAGAGTGACCCCTGTTCCCCCCTGCGCGTGCGGAAATGGCGCCTTTTCGTTTAAATTGAACACCGTTTACCCGACGGCGTGTACGGATTGTCACACCTTTCTCATGCTGAGCGCGTCCTTGTGGGTGAACTTTGCTACCAGCTCGCGGCCGATTCGATCCAATTCCATGTGCATGAGCTGCAAACACAGTCGAAGAATGAAACGCATCACGAACCAGACACGCATGATGGCATGCATGAAAGCATGCGCATACCTGGTGAGTGTTAGCTTCACGCCACTACGGTGGTGAAGTTTGCGCCTAGAAAATATTTCTAATGAGGCTACTCACGTGGGGAGCCCGAAACCCCAACCAACAACCGATCTTTTGAGAGATATCGGAAGCTACTCGTAAGCCGGATCCGCAATCAAATGGGCTTGCACACAATAATATGCAATGCACAACGGTTGCAAATCTATTGGGCACTTTGGGATTTGAGGAAACCCTGTCAGTGGGAGGCGTGTGGGCTATAATATAGGCTACGCTATATACGAGTAGTACCCCCAAAGTAGCACTAGTTGGTTAGAATTGACACACACCATGAATGTTGATGACGGGGCGAACGAACGCGCGAGAGGGCAAAGGGAATGTAATGGCCAGGACAAGAAGAGCGAACGGAGAACACACCGAGGGACTCCCACCTCAGGATTTGAACTCCACCACCCTCTTCGTTTCTTAGTATGCGTAGTTTTCTCTATGTGGAGGCTTCGTGACTGCTACTCCCAGTCTAGCGGGTTATGCCGTACGAGTACACTCGATGCCATCCAATATACTAGGAAATCTTATTTGTTTGGGTCTGACGGTTTTATTAGCTACCAGGTACATGCGGGAGAACGTTTCACGCCTTGGAGAGGTCATGGGTCCTCCCCTCACTATCAGTATCTTACGGGTCAGATATATTCCTGGTTTCTATGTACGATATTGCCCGTGTTGGCGGATGGTAGCCGCCTATATCTAAACGGTCTGCTGTAGGGTATGCTATGCTACCTGGGTTGAATATGTTAGGATGTGCACTATTCAGACCCTACACGACATCTCATAACGGCAGCTTAGACTGTAGATGATCTACATCGTGGTAGTATGTGTGAAGTATTGAACCTTGTTCACGAGCGTGTGGCATAAACTCCATCATGTTTGGCTGAAAATATTTCATCATGACCTTGTCGCCGACGTCTCCGAGATTTGATGGGGGGGGGGTTGGGGGAGTGTACTCGATAGGAGAGATGTACTCGATCTCATGCATGGCCGTAGTCGTATGACCATAGACCCTCGCATCCCTACAATGCCGGGACGGAGCATGTCGGGTTTTCACCGACCAGGCAGAGGGGGGGGGGGGGTATGTTCACCCGCGAAAGGTCGACCTGGGAGCACTTAAGGCGTAACCCAACGACACGCTTGACACGCTCACCCTGCTTTCCGAAAGCACTTCTTTCGCTCAACGCCTTTGTTGGTGGCTAGTCGCACTTGTTCAGCTGTCTTACTTTACCTTCCTGCCACTCCAACGCTACTTTCGCTTTCTTGCGTTACCTGTCGGTTCTGGCCCCGTACGGCAGCATCGGATTGTAGTTAGAACGCACCGCTTCCTGAAATAGTGTGGACCTACGTGGGCTTATGAAGCTCTTCTATCTTGCGGCTTTATACCTTGCTATATATGTGATGTACCCTTACCTCGTCCTGGGCACTGTCGGTGGCGTGCTGCACTGCCTCTCTGAAGGCGCCACGGTTCCCACAACAGGAAGAGGAACATGTTTCAGTCACGGGAGGAAGGGAAGGGCGGGAGGGGAGAGGAAAGGGGAGGGTCGAAGTCGGGAGGGGAGAGGAGGGGAGGGCCTCAGCAGGCGGTAGGGTTTCCAACAAGGAAGAGGCAAACGGGTTTCAGTCACGCAATATAGGGGAAGGCGGTAGGGGGGAGAGGAGCAGAAGGTTTTAGCAAGAAACAGGATGCCCAAAAGAAGAGGTGGAAGGGTTTTCGCAAGAGCAGGAAAGGGGGAGTAAGGGCGGAGGGGGATACTTCTCTCTAGGCAGCAGGGTTTCCAACAGAAGAGTCGAAAACAGGTTCAGCCGCGGGAGGAACGTAGGAGGGGGGGGGGTGGGGGGTGTCTCTGTCACGGTAGTCGTAGAGCGCTAGCAAGGTAGCCATAAATCAACTTGAGTGCATATACGTATTGCACTGATGCTCAAAGAAGAGAGCGTTCTTCCTGAGAATTCGTCCCTGTCAGCAAGAAGAGAGTGCCCACCAGAGGAGTCGAAAATGGTTGAGCTACGGTAGTAGCGCCTGCTTCGACAAGAAACGCAATGCCACCGTAGGGGTATCACTTAGGGGTTCAATAGGTTTTGACCGGTTGAGCTCCTCAAGTGAGCTGCTACCGGTTTGTATGACCTATTCCTAACGAGAGTATTTTTTCCATAGAGGGCTAGAGCATATCAGTCTTGGTTGGGATGCGCGGACAAAATTCTTCGAAGGCGTATTTCAGGTGAGATATTGACCTCGTCATGTAAGGATCTCTCATTAAAAAGGCACCACACTTACTTACCGTGTCATTGATCGAGGGGGGGAGGGGGGTTCTCTCACGGTAGGAGGGCTAGGGGAACAGGCTTACGCTTAAAACCGCCGGGCTTGTCTTCCACTGACTGACGAACTAGAGTGCAGCGCTTTATCGCCGATTCAACCGCAGCTCTCCTGCCAATTAAACTACGTATTCGAGTGTGTTCTAGCTGGAACAACTCAAATCCGTATACCCATGAATTGAGTAATAAAAGTGTTCAAACTGACGCAACTCTAACGATTCTACCAATGGAGTCGAACACGTTTTCGGAAAGGACCTTATACCTGTGCTTGACATCCTTGTAGAACTGGTTGACATTGTTGCCCATGCTGACGATCGCCTCCGCCACCGCCGCTAGCTGCTGCTCAGGCGTCTTAGATGAAAGGCTTTGGATGTTGGTCGTCTCGCATAAGTGCTCTTCATGATAATGGGCCAAAAGTAAGAGATAGGTCAGTCTTCGGAATAGAGCACTCAAATGGCAGGCTTTTAGATGGTACTCGTCTCGTACAACGGGCCTCCAAAACTACGATCAAGACTGAACAAAACCGTTGGCCTTCGAAATAGGGCCAAGCGAGGCCTTTGATCCTGCTCGTCTCCCATGACAGCTAGCTAATACAACGGCCAATTGACAGAACCCGGAGGGTCTAGGGGGGAGGCGAGCTGGGCTTGTTTCGAGACACGCTGGGTCGAGTCGGTCGCGGTTGCCGTGCTGCTGTGTGTTCGGGGGCCTTGGTATTGTGTACGTTGAATGCGGCGGGATTTGGTTTCCTTTCGCACGTTGCTTATGCTACTACAAGTACCGCTTAAGCATGGCTCATCACCTCTCTAAAAAACGGGGGGGATACACTTAACCGGTCAATCGCTTCTGTTTAGGAAGCGACACGGAGGCTGAATTTCCCCGCGTCGTGTGGAGTTGGCGTGCATCTACTGCGCGAAATTGTTGGCCTCGGAGACGAGTACGTAGTCAGATAGCACTACGTACGAACATCGAGTAGAACAGCACAACTGCAGCCACGAACCGGTACTTACCTTCTACGAGTAATGTTTGTAGCACAACACATTATCATGCACCCCGACCGCAAGAGCAACAAATTGAATAAACCATCGCATTGCTTTGTGTTACCGCGGTTCCTACCCCTACATACATATGCCAGTAATATACCAGAAGTTCCCAAGCGGTTAAGGCAAGATCTTATTTGCTCAGATAGAAATCGTCCGCGAAACTTTAAATTTCCCCACGGCTGCTGAATTGATATTACAGAGTCAAACGTACCTACGACTTACTTTTTGAAAACACGATATCGGCCCCCTTTTCATTTGAGGACGCCAACCTCTCCTGCTGCGCCTTGTTCCTGCACTCCAGGTCGTCCACTCTGCCAAACGCATCCACGAAGGGATGCCCGCATCGTTAGCGTTTCCAATTGAGCCAAGTTCCTTCCTTTGATGCATAGTTGTCGAAACCTGAGGAGATCCTGACCTACTACGGGTTGTGACAAAATCAGTTGCACGAGTACTATTAATAATACCCATTTCGTTGGTTCCGGTTGTTATCGCCCATCCATATACCGTGGCGCAGTATCGGAGGGGGCAACGACCTGCATCCCGAATGTTTTCTTCAGCAATCGCAGCTACAGTAGTGTTGGGTATCAAACTAAAATCGAGATCGAGAAGATACCCACAAACAAAAAAAGCGATTTAAATTACGATCTCGGGGCATTTGACAGATTGAAGGTTTCGCTCAGTATTTGCAAAACAAATGCGGGGATGCCGGGGGATGAAGGGCTAAACCGCGCTCGATACGAAGTGTGAATATTTGGATTGTATCGAAACCTTCGATACGTTACCCCACACCACAGCAGTCGCAGCACGCGCAACGCGCGGCCGATGTATGCCCCGCACGTACTCTGCACAGCCTGCAAAGTCGAGGCTAGATCTTCAAACAATCAGAGATTGAACCGGCTGCAGCAACTGTTAACGGGCTCCGTACCGTTAGCGGTTTCACAAGCTTGCCTCGCCCTTTTGACTTTGGTTTCCCGGTCGATGTGGTACTCGCCGCCAGGTACGCTATGAGACCTCGTGGGAATTAATGCAAGCCCATGGGCACTGCCATGAAGCATACCGCTGTTGTAGATCGGGGGGGGGGGGGCACAATGCTGCCACCGTCGACGTCAAGTACACCCCTCTATATCCTCTGTTATTCTTCTTCGTGGCAGTAATACTGTTGCTGCCGGTGCCGCGGAGCATTCGTTACGAGAGGCGTCACGTCGTACAGTAGCTCCCCTCCCTGTCAAAACTACTATTAATAGGATGCAATTTACCACACCGAACGCTTTCAGATCTTACCGCTTTTTACGCCGCCGCCGTCCCAAGAATCTAACCCCATATCCCCGCGCGGGCCCACGCTACGAACATACGCGCACCACGTGGAGCCTTCGTGTTGCACATGGCACGTATGTACTCGACGACAAATCATGCTCAAGATATTGTCTAACAAAAAAAAATGGTGTTGCTATTGTTTCTGGTCCGAGTAAAAAGGCAGTACCAACTGATCCTACTGTGTTGTGTTGTATCATTCCTCGGTGGTCGAGTGGCACCATACCCTCGAATGCCGCCACTGCTGTAGCGTTGATTCGGCAAGTTCAAATCCAACAGTGGGGATAACTTCTTTATTTGCAAAGCAAACAAAGCAATCAAACCCTGAGAGCGCGTAGCGTGGGCAGGCGCAATTAGACACGGGTCGACGAAGGAAAAAAGAGATGACGTCTTCTCGCGATCAAAATGAAGGCACGAAGCGCAGGGGGGAAGGGGGAGGAGAGCCTGCTATGTGACCGCGGATCTGAGTTTCGACTACGAGGTATTTAATAGGGGGGAGAGAGAAATGAGGGCGAATATAGTGAATGGGAAGGGAAAAATCGTATAAACAAACGAACTAACAAACAACAAATTAAATGTATTATGGTCCTGATACAGTTTTAGACAGTAGTACAGGCCTCGGATCACGAGATACCAAGCGGGTCCCCCTAGTCTCGGATCGAATTCGACACATCTCGGTGTGGAGGTTCCGTTGTACTGTAGACAAGTATCACCTCTATCACGCTCAATCCAACTGATCGTTTATCTTTCGTTGGGTATACCTGGTATACAGCACGAGGTCCGCCAAAGTACGACAAGTCCCCCATACTGACGCGCAACGATCTCCCAGCTGAGTAGTAATACATCTCTTCAACATTGCTACTGAAAACCTCGGCGTGCCATGCCGCGCGTGTGTGTCGGGGCTCCGTTCATCCTACAGTAACTCTGGGTACGTTTTCTGTTACTCAGCAGCACGCCGCCCTATGCTGGAGGCTTTTGACCGACGCCGCTGTACTCGCCACTTGCATTTGACAATCTTGCGTTCCGAAGTTACATAGGGGTTACTCGTAGAGCGATGAGAAAACAAAAATGCGATGGACCCCACGGGTACACTATCGAACCTGCAAAGCTAAAGTACAGCGTCCAAGTTGCGTATCCTTTCCGCACATACACTTTGGACTTTTCGCCGACAGCTTCTCTCTTTTGTTTTTCTCTCTCTCTCTCTCGCTCACCTGTCCGTCAGTTCCTTCAGGGTGCTCTCTAGCCCGGAACTCGTCAGCTCGACGCTCAACAGTTCCACTGGTTCATCATGATGAACCATGTTCGTTGTTCGTTCACGAGTAGCTTTCCGGGCGGGAGGGGCTGGGTTTCGTGTCTATCTTTTTGTGTCCTTCGGGCGAACGGCCATATATACTCGAAGCGCAGATTGGCGTTGGACATGCGAGCCCTATCAGACACAATGTATGTAGCCTGAAGAGCACGGCCTCGTGCCAGGTCTGCCAGGAAGGAGAATACGCTAGTGAGGTGCTTCTGTGTTTGCCGAGCGGAAGAACTAGGCCAAACGACTAACCCATCAACCAATGGACGAATGGATGTGTCGGTCAAAAGTCGGTGAAAAAATCTCCCCTTCCAGCCAACCGGCACCTATCGCACCGCGTTTCTAACGTTGGGAGTTGAAAGTCACTGGTACCTGGTAAGAGGATACTGGATACCGGATAGGATACAGCATATATATCGGATGCAGGGTACAGCGGTTGCAGGTAGACTGGAGACAGAACGGATGCAACATGATTAGTGATCATATACCGTACCACACCTGGTACGAAGTACCGGTACGATATACCGTGCCTGCAGTCTGTGTGATGCCTACGAAACAATGTGAAAATGGGACTGAGCCTTGCTACTGTGTACCTGGTAGTGCGCAGTCAGGTGCAGTGAAATACCCGAGCTACAATGCACCCGTGGTTGTAGTCGTGGTCGCCAACGCTGCCTGTGTTTGCCTGTGCCTTGTGGGCCGACGACTCGCGGAACTTATATCGCCCTATAAGAAGCCTCGAAACCGCTTACTGCTGTAGGTAGTACTATTACGGGGGACCGGATTTAATAGGACCAATGGTATACATAAAAAAAGCCTACCTGGTATATATTTAACCATTTTTACTATTAAATAACAATGTTTGGTCCTATTAACTATGGCCCCCCGTAATAGTGGCCCATACTACAGTGCTTCCGGCTTCCAGGTCAGCGGAGCCCAGTGTCTCTGAGTCGGTCATAGCGTGGCATACGTAAGAATTGACTCTCACGTAGCTGTCGGGCTGTTCCCGCGCTCAAGCGTAGCACCAAACCCATCGGCGCCACCGTGGTTATATTATACCAGGTATTAGGGAATAAAAGCCCGCCCGCCCCCACGGCGGTCGGACCAGATTCCTGTAGATAATTTAGGAGCTATAACAGGTGAGCCAGTACGTACATAGGAGGGGCATTAATCGTGGCCCCGTGCTTTAAATTAATGAAAACCACTTTGTAAGTCCTTTTATGTAGGACCTCAATTTGCGTCAAAATGATTAATTGTGCAATATTTATTTTGATGTGCTTGCTCCCTCTCTGGAATCTCACTCTGCAACTTTATTAGCCGTTGGTTGCAGCTGCACGATCCAATACACTCTGCGGGTAATACGATAAACGCACAACAGAGGGACCACACTCGGAGTATCGACTGTTTCCGTATCGAGCAAATTTCGTACTCTGAATGCTGAGACTATTAGGGCGCATGCAGCCTGAACATTGTGAGATTGTGAGTGACTGGGAGTGTGAGCATTGCTCAACTTCAAACCTCGAAATACTGCGTGAAGGTTACGAGTAAGTGCGAGTGTGAGTAGGACTAAATGCCCAAATGCCACGGGTGCAAGGAGTGCGAGCAGGATCGGACGCCGAAATATATATCCGAATGAAAGGTCGTCAATATTATCACTTTAAATTAGAGGATGAGGTGTGTTAAATCGAGGTTTCAGAGCAGAGGTCAGACGACCGTGCTGGTAGGATATTGAAATGAAAACGATGTCGAACTTACTTAATCACAAACACGGGGATGATGGAGACGGCAGCCGCAGTGGTAATGCAAAATGCAAATGCCGTGCGATATGTATCTGCACGAAAAACGGCTGTAATTATGGTGGTCATCGACAGAAGAGTGTGCCGGATTGGGTCGTCCTGAGCAAAGGCCAGACGATGCTCGTAAGATATCAATATATATGGAAAGGTGCAGATAGATGCTCGGAGTACCTTGGAGTGCAGTCACGAGTATCGGAGATATATTGCTTCAGGTACTTCGTGTACTCGGAGTATTTCAGGGCTTAATACTCCGGGATACTTCTCGTACTCGGAGTATTTCGGGTATGATCACTCTCAATACTACTTGTACTTGGAGTATTTTGGGGTTCGATACTCTGAAATACTGCTGTACTCCGAGTATTTTGGGGTTCATTACTCTGGAATACTCGTTGTACTTGAAGTATTTGGGTATCTTGTACTGCTCCTACTTAAGTACTCGGAGTACTTGGGCATTTCGTACTGCACAGATTTCAGTTCTCGGAGTATTTCAGGGTTCCATATTCCGAGGTACGAGTAATACTCGGAGTACTTAAGGGTTTTATACTCCAATGTACTCCGGGTTAGAGTATCACTCGGAGTATTTTACTCGGAGGATGAAGTATTCCTGGGTTCGATACTCGCGATACTCGGAGTACTCCGAGTAATTTAGATGTTTGCACTTACTTCGGGTACTGCTTCTACTCGAGTAAAAACACCGCTCATACTCCCAGTACTCGAAGTATTTGGCCCTTCAGTACTGGTCGTACTCCAAGTACTCCGAGTATTTAGGCCACCAGTACTCTAACACTCGGAGTACTCGGAGTACGAAGAGTATACTCGGAGTATCGAGTATAATACCGAGAAATCGAACGCTTTCGAGCTGCGAGCAATGGCAGTACAACCCCCAAATGCCGTCAAACCGGGTGCTGCACAGGTGATATAGGGCGAGGTTTGACGTCGTGACAAGCTGTTTTGGGTCATCCTGATTCATACTGATATTAAAGTAGTAGTGGAGCTCGAGCAGGGTGCCAACAACAGCATCATACGATGGCGAAACAACAGAAGGAGCAGCAGCAGCAGCAGCAGCCGCAGCAGCGTCAAGCCGCGTGGTAAACGTATTTTCGGGGGTCAAACGAAGCCGGCACGAGCAAACGTGAACCGACGGAGGACGATAAACGAACCGCGCATACGCGTCATACATCCGCTCCAGCTAGGAGAGTCAACGTCTTTCGCACCGTGTAGGCGGTTTGTGTTCTCGCACCACAGGTGCTGCAGGCAGGTTTCTTCCTTCCGGCGCTGCTGTATGTAGTTGAGTTGCCTTTGCTAGGGGCAAGGTCTTCGCGCCGAAACTCATCATCATCGCCTCGGGCCACCAACAACGCGGTGTAGCGAGCGTCGCTCCTTACCCTCTCTATACGGGAGGTGAAGTCGGTTGCTTAAATCATAAAATTGCGGCCGGTTTTCGATACGTAACGGCAAAGTACGATCTCGACCAACGATGCGGCGGGACAACCAGATACCTTCTCGTGTCAAGCGTGCATGATTGTGTGTGTACAGCAGTGTTCTGCGGTAGAAGGAGATAGGGAGGACGATTTGGAAATTGGGTGTTGTTGCAGAGCTTATAGAGGAAGGTACTGTTTTGTTGTCTGCAGGAGTAGTCTACAGTGCGGCGTATCTGTTGTACAAAAGACGACAGAGAGGATTGCGTGAACCCCTCGGTAGCTCGAAAGACTCTCATTTCGATGGACGTCGGGTGAAATGGCGGTAGATGACGAGGACCGGATGTTCAAAGCGCAAGAGGGAAGGAACACTTGCGTGTTTCGAAGATGACGTCGCAAAGGACAACATCTTGGAACGTTGCACGAAGGCAGCTTGCAAAAGGTGATTTAGGAGTATGTGAGATACATTTTTTTTACGTTGTTGAACGCAGGGAGATTTTACAAAAGTTCATTTGAAGTACGTGAGGTATATATTTTGAAAACAAGTTGGCAATATAGGCAATACTATGATGAAGTTTCAAATCGGGCATCACGCTGTCTATATGTAATTAATAGATATATAGGTTGGGTTGGCGTCGGCTGGCAACGACACTGTGAAACATGCCGCTCATTATTTAAGCTAGACAACCAGGATACCGTTTTGGGGGGCAGGCAGAATGGTCACAGCTGGTCGTCGAGTTAGATCATTTGTGCGGGGTGAAGAACATTTACTCCGCAAAAGGGGAATTATCGTATCACACAGTGTTTGTGGTATGGCACCCAAGAGGCAGTTATATTGTACTCCCATTGCTATCTCTAGAAGTTACCACGCCGTCAATTAAATTAACTCATTGAAACTGTCATCCATATTCAAGTCCGCCTCTGAGTAGGATGCAGCTCACCCTTCATGCAACTCACCGAACATTTCACGACGCTTCGCGCTTGGTGCATTCAAGTCTGACAGGTCAGTGATAACCCGACGTGCACTCGTTCCGGCATTTTAGGGATGCGAGGGTCTATGGGCATACGACTACTGCCATGCATGATGTCGAGTTCCCCCCCCCCCCCCCGATCCCCCGCCCGCCCCCGCCTGTTGATGAAAGGAGGAGCTTTAGAGTCCTTGTAGTGGGGCGGGAGATGGTCTCGCCACCACTCCTGTACGGAAGTCCAGGCGGCGAAGAAAGTACATTTCTCGAATATAGGAGTGCGTGGAAAGTGTTGACACCTTCCTCGGCATCCAACAGGTGCGACGCTGACATCTCGGATGCCTCGTTGGAGTTTCACCCTCAGCTGGAGGAGTCCTCTATCCTTGCGAAGCCAGTGTCCCCTGAGCCGGCGGAGTTACACCCTGAGCCGGCGGAGTTGCTCCCTCAGCAGTCGGAGTTGAGGAGACGCGTGCTACGGTCAGGGGCAGAGTACCTGAATTTGATGAGCCTCCTTACCTTAGGAGCTCCATGCAAATAATAAGTCGCCCAAACTGCGTTCGGGAAAACATGCCGGCTTAAGCCGATGAAATTTTCCACGGCTTGGGTAGATACCTACACGAATAGTATGGTATATATAGTGCAGCATCTATTACATATCGTGATACACCGGGTAGTTCCTCCGTTGTGGAGTATACCAATAATAGTCTTTGAGACAGGTTTCATATTATTTGCCGAAACGGGTTGCAGCAAGCACACTTTAGGGTGATGCGATGCTGCGATGGTCCTGTGAAGGTGGGCCTGTCCAACTGGCGGCACGACGCGCGACTCCGCCACCGAGAGACGCTCTGCTCCCAAAGCTCGACCCACCGACGGACTGTGGTCCCCGGAAGAGGGCCTCCCGAAACGAACATAAACATGGCGCCTTGGCAGTGGGAGTAAAATGGAGGGAGACACCTCGACTTCAAAACCCCGTCTGGAAATTTTACCAATGCGCCACTGGCTTCAGCACCGCCCCCAGGGTCGCTGGACGCCGAGGGATCCACTCCCGCGTCTGGTTGGAGCCACTGGGGTGCAACATACGTCCACGATAGCACAGGTGTTCATGCGGGAAGATGAGTTGACTTGCGCATCAGGGGGTTGGGATGCTGTAGGAAAAAGGGAAGTATTCTCGGTCATTTTCTGCCCCCGCAGAACTCACCGTCATCTCGTCGACTGTAACAGTGATATTGTCCCTTGGAACAAGAGTTATGCCACCGTTGTCCTCGTCTGGACTGTTTGCCCTGTTTGAAATGAGTAGGTTAAACCACTGAGCGACTCAGTCAGCGCTGCCTGAATAGGTCCGTGAGTTAACGTTTATAAGCCAACGGAAGAAGTATCTAATGTATGGGCTCGATACGGCCTCCCGCCGATAACATCCTCTGGGGTTGATCAAGCCCCTGGTCGACACATGGTGTTTCCTTCATATTGTCCCCCTCCTTAGTCGTGTGCTATTTTACTCAAGTCGTTCACTCCACTTTCGACCCTCTTGTCGAGTGTTCTCGGGTCGTGGTTATCTCCACTTGATTTCTGTTTTACTACCCACGGTGGGAAAAGCGGGAATACGACGTCTGACGGGACTCGAACCCCGGACATATTTGTTCGGAGTACTTAGGTCGAACCACTGAGCTAGTCAGTCAGCGATGTCTTTGCGGCTCAGTGGTTTAACCTACACATTTTGAACATGCCCAGTCACCATCGCTTGTACTGCTTCTACCAAGGGCTAGTCTTCCACCGTTGAGTAGGTCCAGTCACTTAAAAATAATATTTTATTTTTGGTTGCTCAGAGCCACCCGGCCGAGTGGCTACGTTATTTCTCTGCTTGTCTTCAGTTTATAAGCCGTATGTTTTTTGCGATTCGCCATGGGACTTTGCTTCACTGTTTGCGAACAAAATACTTTGAGGTCCTGTGTGGAGTGAGGCACAGAGCCACTCGCCCGTGTAACGTAAGCACGGTAGCAAAAATAGTGGCGTCATGCCCCCCTTAGCAGTAGGTTGTCGTCACACACGTCGGAGGGGACTTTGGTCGTTCGCGTTTGATCCTGCGGTACTCCCGCCAAAACGCCAGGCCATCGACCTTTGCGTTGGCTGCTCTCCCACCCGATCCACCGGTAACTGCCGAAATGAGATCGTCACCACTTCCACGGCCGTCGCCACATCACCGCCGCGACATTCTCAGCACGTACCACCTTCCTCGCCACACCCATCGCAGTCACTCTTGATTTCCAAGAGAAGGACTTCAGTAGTGTGGCACCACGGATATCGCTATCGTCGCCGCCACAGCTGCCTTCAAGTGCAGGGCTAGCATCGCGGTCATCGCTGCCACCCCAAATGCCGCCGTTACCACCGCCGCCATCTACGCTGCCATTATCGCCGCCTATCTCTGGCTGTCTATACCCCCCAAAGGCCAATGCCGACGTTGCCGCATCTGTGCCCGCTAGAGCGGCGTTGCGCTTTATGGCCCCCACCATTTTGGGGCATCCTTTGTCATCTGTGTCCCTCCCTTGTGCATGTTCATTCCCCTTTCGATACACGAAGAACACCCTCCATATATGACCGCCCCCCGCTGATATATGGACCTCCCCTTTCAAGTGCTGTCACCCCCCTTGCGAATATTAATCCCACCCATATCCCTTCCCCCTTCAATATATAAACTCCACCCCTATTGTAGGTGGTATATTCTATCAAGCGGGACAGTTACGCTCTAGACAACGGTTGATTTGTACGTACTTCGTGTCTAAGAACATTTTCGAAGTGCAACGACAACGAACGGTGGGAAATAGCTAGCAGCGTCTTGACGCTGGCCCGGGCCGGGAAACCGGGAACTAAAAATGGTTGCATAGTTCTAGCAGTATTCTATATTCTTGAGTCGAGTTTCGCGTAAAGTACCTCTGAGACGGGATACGCACGATAAATCCACTGGTACTGGGTTTGAGGTATGCATCCCCCACTAATATCGAATTGTAAACGTGATACCAGGTACCGTACCTGTAGTAATTTAGTTTCATATCACGGGTAGTAGTATAGAGTTGTAACCATAGTTCGTTTCACGCTGTTATATATCGGCAAGTGCATAGCTCGACTACGCAACCACGGCGGCCGTATTGTATGTGTTATATGATGCTCCAAGGTTTTACCAACATCGACTCGTGCACCTTGCCCGCGGGCCAGACCCACTGGCCTTCAAAATTTGCCATAGTAGGGAGTTCGGTGCGACCTGAAACAAGGAGACATATCCGGCAATGGTTTGGGACTCACTTCAAAATTGAAAGGATGGGAATCCCAGCCCCCCTTGAATGATGGTACTGTCCCTTGTATATTCCGCGTGGGCCAAATTTTGTTGTAGTTGTATGGAGGTAGGTTGACATCGCCCTGAACACTATGTACTCCTATGTAATCTTGAAGGAAGAAGGCAGGGGACGCCAGCAGGGCGAACCCCTCTTCGCAAAAAAACTGTTCTTGTACTGGGAGGCAGTGGTTGAAGCCCACATCGTGGTCGACACCGCAGCCCGTCAACATCACGACAAAGAAAGGAGAAAGAGGCTAGGCAAGCAGAGTTATGTCTGAGGCAGCGATGGCTTCGGGTGCCTCCCCGCTGGAACCCGGCTGGGTGGGCGGGGAGCTTCCGTGCACCAAGGCGGGTCTGCGTGGGCAACCACGCACTCTGGACCTCACGCGGGTGCTCCACCACAACGGGGCGAGCTTCTCCAAGCTACCCCGGGAGCCACGCATGGCAAGGGGACGGCGCCGGGCGTGACGCCGGCGGCATAAGCGGCGAACCTGACGCCCCCCCCCCCCGCCACCGAGCAACGAGGGATCCCCGTAGCGAACGCGCAAGAGGAACAGCGGTGAGGGGCGGTGTCGGCGAAGCAAGCGCCCCCATTGGTGGCGGGTCAGTTACAAAAGCTGGTCGGCGACATACGCCGTCGCGTGCCCACCGTGCCAACGGCGGCACAACGATTCGTGATGGTACGGGACGTGATGATTTTCTGCGTCGCTTTCAATACGATGAAGCGCGGTTTCGAATTGTCAGTAGCTCTTGCGTCCCAGGTGTTGCAGATGTCTAGAGGCGAGGTATTCATTTTCAATTTCCTGTTCAGTAAAATGCTGAGGGAATCGTCCCAAACGGTAGTGGTACGAAGGAACGTTGAATGCCGTGAAATCTGTGCAGTGGCGGCCATGGTCGAGTGCCGGCAGGCAGCGACGTCCATGCAGTGGGCACTCGCGGAGGACTCAGGATTTTGTTTCCCGAGCGTCCTCGAGAGCGGAGATAAGGGGAAGCTCGCGCTGGCGCCGGCACAGTTGACCTCTAACCGCCAGGCCCATTTGCGAGCGGAGCACAAGCGGTACTCGCGGCACTCCTTTCGGGTAGGGGCGGCGGCGAGTCACCACATGGATGGAACGGCCATGGATGTCCTCTTGGAATACGTTGGATGGAGGTCCGTGGCCGTGGCCAGCAGATACGTGGGGATGACAGCATCCGCGTCGGCCCCGAACGGAACGGAACGATCACGAGACACGGCCTTTATCCAGGCAGACGCTTGACCACTGTCGGAGGGGTTCGGGAAATCATACGCGGCGTTCCCACGTGACAGCCGGCGGTCGGCGAACCCAGGAAAAGACTAGACTAGAAGTTTGGGAATAATCATAAAGGGAAAGGAACCCGCATGGGAAAATATAAGAGATGAACGAGCGACGACACTGAGATAAGGAAAGGGGAACAAGTATGGGTGTGATCTCATGCCGCAGCAGAGAGGCCTCATTGAACCCAAACTATATACGAATTCACGTACGACGCTGCAACACATAGAGGGGGAATCGGCGTCTATATCTTACTCGCACGCCGTTTCACGTGTTACGCTCCACGTGCCAGTGGACACGAGATGCATGCCTGACACGTAGAGCGCAACACATGAACGGCGTTCGATACGAGCAGAACATTTTGTTGTTTTTTCTTGTCGGCGGTGGATAACGGCGCGGCCGTCTCACGCTTTCAAGCAAAATCCCAGATCCCGGCCCGAAAAAGCCTTTTAAACATGTTGAAACCTCTCTGCAATTTTTCCTATTTGCGCGCTTTTTTCAAATTTCCCTCATTTTTCCATACGACCTCTTCTCCTCTTCTTCTCCTCCTCGCTTCACCGCAGAGCGCACCTCTGCCAACCCTTCCCCATTCAGTCGAGGTATGCAACTGTATTCTCCTGCTGCAGTGCGACGGCCAACGCCGCTTCCGGTGCGAGTTAGCAAGTTGTTGGAGCATTGTCTTACACAGTAAAAAACTACCAGGTACACATCGAGGTACCCAGGATCCTCCAAAATCTTCTCTGGATCCTCGATTTGATCGCGAGTCACGATTTTGGTGCTGGTACGTAACATGTGATGAACGAGTAGTCAACGTCTCCTCTATTGTACAACGGGCCCTCATCGAGGCCCAAGGTGCGATCAGCTCTTTTGTGTCAAACGCTTGTGCCATAGCACATACATCCTGATGCTTCCCTCGTTGCGGGTGCCTCTACAGAACCCCTGTTTGCTGCTTGTTGATTGATTCCGTCTGATCCGTGCTCGCAGGACACAATAAAAACATCTATCTGAGGCGAGCCTCTCTCGGGACTTTCTCTTCGATCTTACACGCCTTGGCCTGCGAAGCATGGCTGCAGTGTGAGTTTATATGGACGCCTGGCCGTGGGGATGATGGAACACGCACAGCAAGAACACCGTTGGGGTACATGTCAGATGATGCTACTGCTGTACCCCCGAGTACTACTGTACTTCTGTATCATACTCGTATCTTCTCAGTGCAGATGTCAAGAGGCGGCTAATTACACACCTAATTAACCACCACTCGATACTACTGCTGTACTACCGGTACTTACTATTAATATGAATACTTACGAGGTACCAGGTATATTACTTCACGTACGAGTACTCGCATGCATTTATATGTGCATGTTTGATGTTTTATTGCGTTTATACCCAGGTTATACCTCGAATGAACTAACTGCAGCACTGCTCTACGTACGCGGTTCACCCCGGGCGAGCCATGACAGGGCCGTGCCACATGAGTCGGCTAACACTTACCATGCTACGGCATGAGACCTATCATATATGTGCAAGTCGAATACCACCTGGTACCAGGTACACGTTTTCACGACGGCTAATTGGAGGTAAAAGTAATTTATTGCGGCGAATTACTGCTGTAGTGTACGAGTTGATACAGTAATTCGGCGAGGATAAAGTATCGGCCATCGTGGACTGTGGTAGCCTTTGTGCTTGGACTCTTTCCAGTGCGCTCCAACCACCTCCATATCAACTGTAGAGCGAGCCATGACAAATAAGACGGACGTGTCACTCGAGTCAGAATAACTTTTTTTATCGCAACGAGTGCCGGTTAAAAACTGTGGCACGCCAAATTCCAAACGTAAAAAGTTGCGGCGAATTACGAGTCGAGTGGTTAATTAGCGTGCATACCACCCAGTCCTCAACCGTAAGGACCGTGCTGCTACACGTATGGATATCCAAACGGCACAGTGCTGTTGTGGTACACCTGGTACTGTTTATCACTGGACTGGGAAGATCCTCGGGGACACCGGTTACGACTCTTTTACAGCAACTCTTATTATTTAATTCAGTAGTGGCGTGTTGTTCTGTATTGCTCGCCCAACCGAATCTGTACATATATATATATCTGGTACCCTGGTACCTGGTATCATACAGCGAAGGTGCATCGGCCACCTCAGACCCCCATCTCGGGATCTATCTGTGTAATTCGGGGCAGATACTGCAGTTCCCTGATATACGGTACACTATTAAATATTGTATCTGCACGATCTATCATGCAATAATAGGTAGGTAATGTTCACGCGGTGGAGTCTGTTTGGCACGGCACGAACGCACGCGTTCAGCTGGTGGGGTCTGTATGGTCTGATGATACAGGATGATATGCTATTATTAGTAGTACGCAAAATTCGTCATAACGCTAAACTTATCATCCACCTGTACATGGTCTACTAGGTTGTGGTCTACACCTGTCAGTATAAGTAGTAGATGGTGATCTAGATTATGACATGTATGTATGTCTGGTATGCTCGCGGGTGCTGGAGACAGTATGAGCTCCTCCATCACAACAGACGGGTACGCATACTGCTGCTCGAGGCGCTGGTGTGTACTGGCATTATAGTAGTGTCAAGACACAATCTTGTTGTTGAGTAAGTTTTCATTTCGAAATGAATTTTTCCGAAGTTTCCTACCTGGTACACGGGACACATCAGGCCCCTAGTTCATCATCTACGCGCTGCTTTAGATCGTTCAGGGCAGACACTACTGTTGTTGCAGATACTGTTGGCCATTGATCTAAACAACCTGCGTGATCTACAGCATGTAGTAGATTGTGTTGACGGGTTTGAGCCGTATTATCTGTATGGCCTATCGATAGCACGTGTTCCTGGGGTAGTGTTGTTGTACAATATACGTTAAACACTGCGGTGGATATTCCAAAGTAGTAGATATCGTGATAATGATGACCGAAGTGTGAAGTACCAGGTGTTATGTATGCCATGTATAGTGTCACAGGGCATGTTCTGATAGACGTGTGAAGTGTGATATACGAGGTATATATCGTAAGGCAGACCATAGCCCACGATACAACGTGCCGGACAAATCATATACTACACCAGGTGACAGGCGCAACAGAGTACCTGATATCAATAATTCCCTACATATTAATCCCTGGGCCATACGTAGTACAATAATACCAGTACGTACAAACAGGCAATATTGGTGGTTCGGCTTGGAAGTCCAGGCCTCTGGTGGTCGTCCGGCGATTCTGCTCAACCCCACTTCTACCCTGGTGCGCCGGCGTTGTAAGATTGTCGGCATCAATGGGTTTTCATCTCTCAAGGATCAAAGAGGTCATATTTTACCACTTACCGGTTGATCTGGTTGAAAAATAATCCACTCGCTTCTTTCAACGATGAAAACATATTCATGAATGCCACGCTGTCCTCAAATAAATATTAGAACATTTTCTATTGCAGTAAATATATACAAACAAAGTGGTAATTATTAATGTTGTTATCATCATTATTCTTGGCATCCCACTATGTGTAGAATGGGTTTCAATGTTGATCATTCACAAGCACTCCGAAAAGAAAACCACGCGATGGTAAGCAACGCCAACTACTGGTACCAGGTACCCCACTGATTCAAAATGCAGTACCAGGTACATAGGAGCCCATCTCCGAACCCAGGGTGGAGTCTTGTAGGAGTCATTTTTCACTAGCCACCGTGGAAATATTTTGCGTGCGTATAATATGTTGATCACCAGAACTTGGTTTCATTGTTTTGTGCAGAGCGTGGGCAACAGAGCCCCATGTGGATATCCCCATCACAATGGGGCTGGAAGGGATCAGCGCCAGGCCAGCCAGAACGGTGTTCGAGGTGTTCAGGAGGGCTGTGGAGGATCACGGAGAAAGGTCTGCCCTCAGCTTCAAGGACCCGTCTCAGGTGACTGTACTTTGACGCTCATACAGCACGTTCTCGGAAGCCAAAGGGACCTAGGAATAGTACTGTTACTTTGTAGTATACTACTATACTGCTACTACTACTACTACTACTACTACTCCAACGAGTGCTGCTGTTTTTACCATAGCTCTTACAACGAAAGTGTTTGGAGGGGAACTAGGTAAGTACTACTCGTACTGTTGCTGCTACCACCGCTGTTTCCAGTGCTTCTACTTCTATATACTACTGTACTGCTACTATCTCTACTGTAATACTACAGTCTACTACTTCTATGTACTATTAATACTACTACAGTAAAGGTTTGCGAACACTGTAAGAGGGCGTCAGCAGGAATTTCGCGGGGGAAAAAAATAACCTCCGACGTGGTGATGTTCAGTTGTTGAACTGCCATAGAGTTTTCAACACACTATCTCCAAAGTACGACACTCAGGCTGGACCAGCGCTCCTGTGTCTTACTATCCCTATGGTACGTGCTCTGCATCGAGACCCACCACGAAGCAGTGCTAGGTTGTAAGATGCCGAGGTACTCGTGCCGGTCTGCACACAAACAAGTCAATATGTATAAACCTGGTTTACCGTGGAATGTAAGAGGCCATGTCGTATTTCGAACGGGGGTTCTGGTTACAGTAGTTAGTGCCTCGACGGCCCCCTCACGGGGTTGATATTTTGTTTTATCCTTGTCCGTGGGTGCTTGAATGTCGTTGTGTCTCCATTGTACTATGCTACGATGGGGCTAACGCGTGAAACCGCGAGTGTTTAGTACCAATCCCTGTGTGCTGATATCTCGACATCTGTAGAAGCCTGGATCCACGCGACAACCCGGAAGGAAAACATCCACTATTCATCGTGTTTCGCCGCACCGGAACTGATCTTTGGCGCAGGCCTTGACAATCGACACGGCTCCTTGGACAACGCTCACATGGGCTGCTTACTACATGGAGAGCCTCAGGTGCATACCACTAACTTACTTATTGGATCGCGTACGAGCGCACCACGTGAAGTACATGCCGCACATACAACGCATACAACGCATAAACACACACATACATTGCATACAGCGCATGCAAAGCATACGAAACTTACAGCACAAGCAGCGTGCACAGTAGGTTTGAAAATAGGGGGCCGCGAAACGAGAAGAATGTGCAACAATCAGTAACATGTCATAATGCTGCCCTCGGGCAAATTTCGCATTTATTTCTAGTGACTCTTTACTTCAGAATATTGACCGCTCTCGAAGTTCCGAAGTCACTGCGCTATAATACCCGAATTGTCTTCGCAGCCAGTTTATGGTACTTACATGTGGGCTGTGTCTATTTCACCGAGCTGACTTTACCACAGGCTGCTCTTTGCTCGATTAGTATACGTCGCCATGATGGCACTTACTTGCGTATTGTAAGAAGCACATTCGTGCGAGGGGTTTCTTGGATCATGCGTATGATGAGTAGGTAGAGTCCGTTGTGGCCATATGACGGGGGAGGAGAAGGAAATCAGGTATCAGGTATCAGGTATCAGTTATCGAGGAGTGGAAACAGATACAGAGAACGGCACGCGTGGAAGAATCGCATGAACAGGGACAGGGGCGTATGTTACCGATAGCCGTAACTCAAACATTTCCTGCGCTTACGGCACAGTAGGTGGCTGGGACCCATCTCTGCACAATGTGGACGTAAAACGCCACCTTGTGGATGACATTGAACATTGTGGCACACCATTAGGCGTAACCAATTGAGAGGTCGACACCTCGTGGAGTTCGCTACGTGGTTCAATGTCTCCACAAATATTAGTTTACGCCGACATTAGGCAAAGGGGGGGGGGTATGAGATGGGTGACCATATGTATTGCGGTTCACAACACAAACTGGCGTAGCTTCTCTTCTACGGAAACGCCGTGACATACAGTGGAAAACCTCATAAATCGCCGTAGGGAAAGGTAGACTAACAATGTTACGTAACAAACGCTACTCGAATTCAAGGCTAATAAACTCGATTTCCACCTCATTCTCCCTCACTAAAACTGGCTTATCTCTTCTTCCGAGTAAGTCAGAAACCCCGATGAGACTCTGAGTATCCAAGTTTTACCTCCGACTATTCGGTACTGAACTCAGTATGCAATGACCGCATTGTGTTCATCGTCCCTTCCTGGGTGTTTTCAGGGTGAGTGAGTTTTCCAGGTTCTTGCACATACATGATATATTCCCCTTTTTCTGTTTTTTTCGGGGGATGAAGGCGAGAATCGAATCACGGGCCTCGCGCTTCATAATCTCACGCCCTCTCTGTGAAGCCATTGTAGCGAACAGTAGACTAAAAATGTTACGTGACAAACGCTACTCGAATTTAATGTTTACAAACTCGATTTCCACCACATCGCACATCATTCCCGGCGCTCAAAAACCAAATCAGCAGATAAATGTTTTCGTTTTTGCGGCAACAGCGGTAACAAAAGTATCCAAATATGCGATGTTCTTGTGTTACCGATTGCCTTTTTCGCGAATTTATGTTAACCTTCATCCCTGACCATGAACCCCTAGAATTTTTCACGAAGCGTCCCCATTATCCGGATCATGATACCTTCGGGAGGGGAGGCATCCGCGCTCAGTCGGCCTAGATCAATTGATGCTGCATCTATTCGGATGATTGCTAAGACTATCCAGACCCGTTGCTCTTGCTTACTGTTTGGGCAGGTTCGGCAAGAGCTTGATGTCCATAGGCTTCGTTCCGCACAGAAGTATCAACATTATCGGCTTCAACTCGCCGGAGTGGTTCATCGCCAACATGGGAGCCGTCGCTGCCGGCGGTATATCGGCAGGGATCTACACCTCCAACCTGCCAGAGGTACGTGTGCGCTTCCATCATAGACGTTATGTAAAACATGGCGAAGAAGGGCTATAAAGGGATTCGAACTGTACATTTACACTATAACAGCTGACCAACATTGATCTCGGGTCCTGGACACCAGATATACTACTACTGTAGGAGAGCAGTCGTTTGTGGCCCCACCATAGACCTCTTCGGCCTGTATTTGCAATGATTCGTCGTGTTTTTAGGGTGCGTACGGGGGAGGGATGGTTCCCTATCAATACGTATTTTTTGTACACTACCCTGTTCCGCAGTAGCAGTCAGTGGTGATTGTTGTAGCTCGCTGACTGCTAGCTCAGTGGGATTCGTTTGAGTGGTAGGCAGTTGAAAGGTCTGGAATGTGCACATCGTGATTAAATATCTCCGGTATCGAAGGCTTTCAATCGCAAGAAAGGCTTCCCGTACTCTAATAGTTTGCCGTCGGTTTGTTCTATATGTAGGATAGAATAACGAGTAGGCGGCTTTTTTGGTAGTTCGTGTTTATTAACTTACTATAAATATATACGTCGGCTGTGAGTTCGGCCGAAATAGTCGTTTCGACTTTGAGTGAAACACTCCACAACTTCCCGCTGTTGTCGCAATTATCATTGAAGGATAGGGCTTGTCCATGAAATTTTCTGTGGCTTCTCCCTTGAAGAGCTCCGTACCTCACTCAAGCTGACTTGGAGGATAATGTACTGGTGGGCTTAACCCGATGAAAAATCCCATTGCTCAAGTGTTAGATAACCAAACACTCGTGCAATACAAAATGATATTTGTTACCCGGTAATTACCTAGTAGGTCCGCAGTTGCGGATAATTTCTCAAGGTCATAGCATGTTTGGGCAAAAAAGTGATACCTATATTGTCGCATATGCCATTGTGTTGTATGGGTAGGCACAATTCGATGCGAGTCGACGAGGGAAGAAAAGGCTGAAATCTTCTCGCGATAAAAAATGAAGGCACGTACCGTAGCGGGAAGGGGGGAGAAGAGCCTGCTATGTGACCCCGGATCTGAGTTACGAGTTGGAAGGAGAGAGAGAAGAAGATGTGCGAAGATAATAAATGGGATGGAAAAAAAAAAAAAAAAAAAAAATGTGTAATATGTGTTGTCTATATCGTAGCACATGTCATTGTGTTGTATGCGTTGTACGTGTCGTATGTGTTGTATGTGCTGTATGAATTGTATGTCATTGTCCCCTTCATCCTTAACCTTGGCCCTTGGACGTCATCTCAACCCCCCTCCCCCCAACCCTCGCCACCTACGGTAGGGGGGGAATTCCCGCTTTTAATTTTCGCCAAGCTTGGGTCACTGGTAGCCCGGGCGGCCCTGTCCCTCATTGCGGACAGGCACGGCATTTTATCGCTGACGGAGTTCCTCGAATGAAGAACTACCCAGTATCCCATTTCCGTTGCTCAGCAGTACTTATCGGTTGTGAACCTAGGCCCTGGAATTGTTCTTGGGGCTATGCACCCTTGCTATTCTCAAAGTCGTTGTTTGTGTTACTTAGTGACTGTACGAACACTGTGGAACTTCTCGAGCGATGGAGCCGAGGAAAATAAATGATATATCTGCCGTTGATGCAGCATCATTCCACGACGACGCTTACGGCGAGACCAAAGGGCATAAAAGCTTCTTAAGACTTTGAATTATTTTGTAGATCACCTGGTAGTAGTCATTCGCACAAGTGGTTTTGAACCGCGGGGTATGATGCCCTTTACGCCCCCCCCCCCCTCAAACCTTCCGGCCAGGACACTCTAAACAAATCAATGCGGTGTTGCCATTTCTGCGAGCTGTCTCAACATGGTGAATAATGTGCAGGCCCGCCAGCACATCACGCGTTGTTCAGTGGGGGCGTTGTTTGTTGCTGACGCTTTTTAATGATGGTCGATGGCGGTGTGCAAGCATAGTTGTTTGCTAATTGTGTCCTTCGTTGATGCTGTTCGATGACGGTCTATTCAGGCATCCCAGTCCGTGCATCGTATATTAGTGAGCTCTGTTGTTGACGCTGTGTGATGATGGTGGTGGTGTCTTACAGGCCTGTACGTACATCACATGCTGTACGTTGATATTGTTGCTTGTGCTTAACGATGTGTGATGGTGGTATATGACTTGTTGGGATGCCAGTACATCACCTTCGGTAGTGACGCTGTTGGCTGATGGTGTACAATATGCAGGCATGCCAGTACATCACGAACCACTCAGAGGCAGTTGTGGTCGTCGTGGAGAACGCGGCGCAGCTCGCCAAGTATGTCCAGGTCAGTGCATTCAGCTGTGTCGAATTAATGCTTTGAAAAAGTGTGTACGATATAGTGTGTAGTTCTGTGCCCGTTAGGCAAGGCGTTAGGCAGTGTTCCACTGAGTGTTATGCTGAACGTAACATCACAATGATCATGTACGCGGATCGCGTGATTGCTCTGTGATGGTTGTTGTGTGTTATACATACTGCATGGGTTGTATGCGCTGTATGTGTTGTATTTGTTGTATTCGTTGTATTCGTTGAACGTGTTGTATGCGTTGTATGCTTGCATATGTTGTATGTGTTCTATGTGTTGCATGTGCTGTATATGTTTTCAGCGTGGAACGAGAAGACTCTCATCTTGTTTGTTGCACGTGTCATCTTATATCAGATCTAATGTCGGGGGCATCCGTTGTAGGCGCCGTTGTATAAGCTGTCGTACGGATCGTTTTGTGCCACACAAATCCTCGCCTGCCGATTGTGTATGGGCTTGCGGCGGCAGCTGCCTTATAACCGTCAAAGGGAGCCGAGCACACTGCAGAGCTTATGGCAACGCACGCACGTAATCCACCGACGACGGTGGTTGTTGTCTGCGTTCAGGTCGCCGATGCGCTGACGACGGTGAAGGCGATCGTGATGTGCCGAGGCGATGTGCCGGAGGGGACGGGCTGCATCTTCCCCGTGTACACGTGGGACCAGTTCATGGAGGTTAGAAGTGAAGTCATGCTCAAGAAAATACTTATGATCCAACTCGAGGGCATAGATGAAGATGGCTCTAAGAAAAATGTTACCGGTAGTTTTTTCAGATACACTCCCAGCCGTCTGATGTAGTTCTACCAGGTATTATGTACCGTGTTCGCTCTTTGATGACGTCTGTAATACATACTCGTTCGCTGCGGTTTTCCCGTACCTTGATCATTGTTTTATAGAACTGCTGCTCTATTGTGTGGCAAGTTTTCAGAGAGCTACACCTCGTCGCACGTACGTGGGAATATTTTTTGTTGGCTCGTTCCGCTGGCGTAGTAATTAGACTACGATTAATATGTAGCTATTGTCTAGACGTGTACACATCGTCGCACATAATATATTGCGCTGGCGCTTCCGCAGGTTAAAGTAGATTATGATGTGGCAACTGTTTAAATATATGGGCATGCACGTAGCTAAGGCGGGTGATAGCCCGCCGCGATGAAGCTCCTCCTGTGTATACAGGTAGTACGTATGGTATATACAGCTATGCGTGTGAGTGGGGGGAATCAATTCGGTAATTACTTGAGGTAACCCTTTTTATGGAGAATCTTAGATCAATTCATGCTATTTGAAGATTTCAATTGGTTTCCACCTACATGGCGCACGATATTCACCTCGTTGCACATACCTAGCATGTATAGGAGCATCTTATTTACGCTGATGTTTCCGCTGGTTCTATCTTGTTTGGCAGCTTGGAAACGGCATCCCGGACATGGAGATTGAGCAGCGCATCGACGCGCAGAGGCCGGGCCACGCGTGCTCCCTCATCTACACCAGCGGAACCACGGGACCTCCCAAGGCTGTCATGATCAGCCACGACAACATCACCTGGACCGCCGAGGTGGTGCCAGATTGATAACCTACAGCAATCATACGAGTAGTACACATGACAAGTACATACACAGTGGGGTCAAGGTGTAGGGCCAAGATACCCAATGGCGTTAAGATACATACTCCAACGTTTAATGCACAGGGTGACAACACGTACATGTTGCTATTTCTAACGAGACGATAGAAAACACCGGTACACATTGTCATAATGAACAGGGATGATCTCTATTATTATTCTGAAAAAAACGAGTGTATTACGGCTCGCGGGTTTCTTGTGTTGCTGTCTATCTCAACCTGCGTTTCTTAGCTTTCGGTTGGCTTACTGCTACCGTAGTTAATGTCTATACGTATTGATGAAGCAGGTACTGGCGTAATGCCTCCTGCTGTGGGTTCCATACAAGTTGTAAGTCTCGCCACTTTCTCCCAGTTGAGGCAAATGTCTCGTGGTGCCAGTCGACGTGTAAGTCAAAGAGCGAGGCTCAGAACCTGTTAGCAACGGCTGCATGATTCAACGTCTGTAGCGCGATATCCTCAGCGGCACTAAGCAGCACGAACATATGAGCTGTGTGCATGTTTGTAGCAAAGCGGAATGGTCTCAAACGCGCAACCTTGAATCAACCCCCGCCACAGGTGATTACAGTAGTGCAGCCGTCGCAGAACGGGGATGAGTTTCACTCATCACCAAAAGCAGGCTGGGTACACTCACATAAGTCGCATCTCCGTATGGGATGTTCATTGCATTTACCGTTTTGGATTTGGTGAACGTATAGCAGCCAAAAGTCAATGTCATGTGCGTTCGTGTCAACGGTCGCGTTGGAGCTCGCGAAATAGTACGCACGGCTACTCTACACGCGTGCCCGAAAAGGCCGTCGCATAGTATACAGCCCTGGTATATCCCCAGTACCTCAGCATCCTCGGTTAATATTTGTCACTGTTGGTATACATTCGTCGCTTTTGTTCGACGCGTCGTGACTACTTACTGTAATAGCAACTCGCAAAGTGGCTGTTACGGGGGACCATATTGAATAGGACCTATGGCACACACAAAAACCTATATACTTCACAATTTTTATTAACCATATTTGGCCCTATTTACTATGCCCCCCCGTGATAGCGAGGTAGTCATACTTCGCCAAACTCTGAGATGTAGAACCCGACGAAGCAACCGTGTGAAACACGCCCTCCTTCCACCCGCAAGGTTGCATTTCAAAAATAACCATGTCGGTACTGATGCTGTTGGTATATGATCGCCTTAATAGGAGAACGGTCTTCGGTTGGGCGCGTCAAAATGTCGAATTCGGCCTTACCATACTAGTACGGGGGGCCATAGTTAACAGGACCAAATATTGTTAGTAAAAATGGTTAAACATATAGGGTTTTATGTATACCATAGGTCCTGTTAACTATGGTCCCCCGTAATAGTTCAAGTGTGGTGGTGGTCAGTCAAGGAGTCACAGCCCGGCCTCTTAGCATCTTCGCTCTTAAGAGGAAAAGTAACGCCAGTAACTCCTAATCCATGACGCTTCCGTGCATGTCTCGTATCTTTGGTTCCTGTGTAATGGACGTGTGCACCTATATGCTCGCTACTTATGAAGGGAGATGTATCGCCGACCACGTAGAACCTCCGTATATGGGTCTCTCACTGTTTGCTGTTGTTAATGCTGTTGTGCAAGACAGTATGACAACATGTGAACGGAAGCGTATCTATAGTAACATGTAACGCTTCCATATGTGTGTGTGTCCCTCATCGTTGTTGTTGCGGAAGACCATATGCGCCCAGTTCAAGTGGGACCACACGGAGAGGTTCGTCTCGTACCTTCCCCTGAGCCACATCGCCGGTCAGGTGAGCTGTATCACGATCTACAATAATAGATCATCTACATGCTTTACACCCAAAAAATGCCCTCGTGAGACGTCCTTCAAGAAGAGACGTTCAGCAAATATTGCACCTAGTGAAAATGTGTGCAAGCGCCGCGTCATACAGATCTTGCTGATCACATACATGAGAGGTTTGCTTGCCCCTAACGATCTAGAAAATAAAGTAAGGACAACCATGTGTTCGATGCGTAAAGCTTTTACAGTAGTACAAGGTACCTAGTCAAAAGAAGGCACAGAGCCACGTCGCTGACCAGGCCATGATAGAGTTGCAACCACGCCCAACCCATATACTGAGAGCCTCTTTTGCTCCATTGCTCCATCCCATATTTCACCTGCTTGCTACGGAATGTCGTATGTTTTACCTCTTACCCTCTCCACCCCCCCTCCGATGTTTCCTAATAATCACGCCTGATTACAACGGCGTTGAACTCCACCCCTCCCATATTTCCCACAAGAGCCGTCTACCTATGGTATTGAACTCCCCTCCCCCCACCGTCCTCTCTGATACTTTCCACAAACAACATCCGTTCATAGTGTTCGTGACCACCGACAACAACAGCACATTTCGGGATCTATGCCCCCCCCTTCCCCTCTCTTCTCTGATGTTTCCCGCGAACAACGCCTGTTGTTTGTATTGAGCTCCTTAACTTTGCGACGACGGACAAGCCAGCTGTGAACCACACACACCCTCCCTCTTCCATCTGATGTTTCCCACGAACAACACATTTGAACTGCTTTGTGCCAACCGACAACAACATGTTACAGCTATTAGATCTGCAAGCCCTCCACAACCCCTCTCCCCTCCGGGTTTTGCCACTAACAACGCCTATCGGTCGTCGGTCGCGTCGACTCCCCTGCTTGTGTGAACTGACATCAAGAGATGTGTGATCTACATGCGCCTCCTTCGCCCCTCCGACGTTCGCCACTAACAACGCCTTATGTTCGTGTTGAACTCCCCCGCTTCGTGTGAACCGACATGAACAGCTGTTAGATCTGCATGTGCCGATGTGTCTGGGGTGCGCTGGATGGTTCGCTCAGCCCGACGCGTTGAAGGGGTCCTTGATCAAGACGCTCAGGGATGTTCGGCCCACACTATTTTGCGGGGTGCCTCGGGTGAGACTGTGAGACTGTGAGACTGTGGTTGCTCGTGCCAAAGTAGGTGTTGCATGTTTGAGCTCAAATAGAGCATGCTACCGTACATGCAGCCCGCCGCAAAAGAGAACACAGCTGGTTAGACCGAGAGAACGCAGCAGAGGCCGATTTCCGCTGTCGGCGCTCCTCCACTGACGAGCTACTTGAATATATATATATATATATAATGTATATATAATATACCAGGTATATATATATATATATTTGTCTGGGGGGTGCCTCGTGTAAGACGTTGTGTGGCCGTGGAGCGTAGGCTTCTGTACTTGATTTGC
The DNA here is from genome assembly GCA_031213475.1 of Nereocystis luetkeana. Lineage (NCBI taxonomy): Eukaryota > Phaeophyceae > Laminariales > Laminariaceae > Nereocystis > Nereocystis luetkeana. The sequence continues at coordinate 820,853 of JARUPZ010000009.1, read as the reverse complement.
GGACGGGAGTTCAACCAGCTTAGATTCAAAGCGGGTGTGTACATGTGACTGGTATATACGTACCAACACGTTGTTGCCTCTGTTGATGGTGCTAGTGCTGGTGTTGGTATTAGTAGGGGTGCTGAGATTGGTGTTGGGGTCCGTTTTGATGTTATTAGCGGTGTTGGTGATGTCGATGGGGGCTGGTGTGGTGGGGGTGGCTGCGATGGTGTTGTCTCGTTGGTGGTGGTGGTGTTGGTGGTTGTGATGTTGGTGGTGGTGACGGTGGTGGTGGGGATGGAGTCGATCCTGTCACTATTGACGCTGTAGTCGTTGGTGTTGGTGTTGTTGTCGTTGTCGTTGTTGTGATTTCGTGTAGCTGTCGCTTTTGTTGCCGCTGCAGTTCTTTTTACCCGCCAAATTGTTCTCGGGTTATTAATAATCGTCCGCAACTTATCTGTGTTTTGATGTGTGTGTTTTCCTGGGGTATGGTTCCATTCGGCTAAAAATAGTTGATTTGAAGCCTGTCTCGTGGGAGCACAGGCTAATAATACCACATTTTGGTGATGGAGTGTTGTGCGAACATCAATAGCCACAACCGCAATAATCACAACAACAACAACAACAACAACAACAACAACAACAACATGTATTGTATCCATGCAACACCAATAAGCTGAGTATGGTGACGTTGATGCCGACAGGTGTGGGAGAAGATGCACGAACAGATGCAAGACGTCAGCCGCTCCATCCGAGGCGCCAACAGAATAATATCCACCTGGGCCAAAGGCAGGGTAAGATAGGGAATAGGGCATTCCTTAATGTGGCTCGCTAGTAACTCGCGCTAGGTAGAACTGATGTGTGTTCTTGTCGCACACAATATGCCCTAGTGGGTGGCATAAGACTACTTCTATGAACACTCTGCTCCTATTAATACCCTACTGCTATCAACACTCTACTGTTGTTGTTGCTGCAATAATACCCTACTGAACTCTGATTTGGTTTTAATATCATTTTTTAGTGACGCGTGCCACAATAATAGAGGTATTGAACTATCAATACGTACGCAGTAGGTTTTGGTCAAATCGTTCCGGCCTGCCGAGGCTCCCCAAACTGAGAAAGTGCAGGGCCCAACATCGTTGACACATCATTCAAGTTGCTTGTTTTACGTGCCATTCCTTGTTTAGCTCCATCTTATAGGCCAGTGTGTAAGGCACTTACTTTCAATTCTCAAAACTATGTCATTTTTTTGTTTTTAGGAGATATAGAGCTCCTATTGATAGAGTCAGGAGGCCCGAAAAGCAATTCTGTACACCCCACATTCGTAGCATGCGCCTGCTGGTGCTTCATCGTCGTTGGCCGTAACAAAAACAAAAGTGAAGAGGGGTTTTCTGTCGTGGCATAGGGCGGCGCGCTCTACTTTAGGAGACGCATGCTCGGGATTTGACGGGACGCAGGCTGCAGCGGGAGTTGCACCTAGTATCATCAACGCCTTCTACCTCCTTACCTGAGGAGCTCCACACTATAAACAACTCATCCCTACAGTAACTCACTTCTAGGCTAATACTACAGTAGGTCATTACTAATTACTAAATCACTACGAAGTCACCCATACTTGTTTTTAGTAAAGCTAGAACTGCAACCGATGAACGATCCCTAGGTATATCACCAATTTTCGTGTCAAACATTAGGGTACTACGCGTATTGCCACTACCAGTAACTGTGCCCCAAGGAGCCCGGTCAGCCAGAAATAAGTTGACCAAAAAGTACAAACCCCAATCGTAGCAGCGCGCCTGAGGAGGCAGGGGGGCGTGTAAAGGCACATTTCGCTCGACAATGCACATTTCGATCGTCAATAAAATGTGCTTCTGCAGGTTTGCTTCTCGCTGGTGGGCTCAGTCAGGGGGGCAGGGAGGGGGGAGGGGTCCTTTGCTTTTGTTGCCATTGGCGGTGGTGGTTCGCGTGGGTCCTCCGTTTCAAAGTTTGGAACCGTTCTCGAGATGGAGACTTCCGCGGACGGTCTGGGGAGCCAGCCCACTATGCTTGAGGGCCGGGTAGCCTAGTGCATATTTTTATTCATTCAAAGCCCGTTTTGGGAGTAATAAGGCAAGGTGGCGCACCGGAAGATGTTAACCGATGAGCACAAGAGCGCACGCCGAAGCGAACTAATCTGACAACTACTTCAGTGCAGCGATATCATTGACCCCAGCGATGCCGATTACTTCCCAGATGGCCGAGACCCCCCGCGGTTGCGCGATGAGGGCTTAAAGATATCCTTCTGGAGACTTTGACTAATGGAGTAAACGTCACAAAGTGTCGACCACCTCCCGATTCGGTACGGCTAATAATGGTGTGTTACACTGTTCAGTGTTTTGACAAGGATACGTGTACGCCCACAATGTACAAGGGGGGAGTGCCGGCCACCCTTGTTGATTTTAGGGCTCTTTGATCCCAGCGATGCTCATCACTTGTTAACCCTTTGAGCACTCCAGTCCCGTTTTGGGGACACACCAGTCAAATTCGAAGTAGTTAGTCCCAAAATTGTCCCCAGAACGAGACTGCAGTCCTAAAAGGGTTAAGAGCCCTCTGACGCTCTGACGCCAGCAATGTCTATTTCGTGGCTTTCCATGAGTTTTCATGGGATGATCGAACACCGTGCATAGCAACCCCCTGCCTGGACTGCCTCTACTCCAACTTATGTCCGTCTGTTGTTTGTGGTTGGTGTAGGGTATGGCGAACGCGAAGATGAACGAGTATGGCGGCGGGGGTGGCAGCCCGTTTGGATTCGGCGTCGCTGATAAGGTAAGGGAGCACTTTTCCCCGAAGCGGCTAGAGTATTGATCTAGATCCTCGATACCCTACGGTACATTTCAAATTTTGATAGGTTGTCATATTGTGCAAGAGATGCGATCACTATGTACATTATCTGGGTCCCACGTTTGACGTTTTGATAAGATAAGCGACCACGATCTAAGTCATCCAGATCGCAACCTGCCGTTCGAATATGTTGTACAAGAGCCTTGATCGCGATCTACTACAGATAATCTATATCCCACACTTACTTGGCGTTTGGATTTGGTTTGCGAGAGTCGTGGATCACGATCTAGATCATTGATATCCTTCACTCAAGATTGCTATATCGTGTGCGAAAGGCGTGATCACGATCGACTGCACATCATCCACAATCCCAGCAAGCTGCAACATCTGCATACTGTGAACACATAATAATATTGAGGCCAGTAGATTTGAGCAAGCTAGTGTTGTGGGTCTCACGAATATCACAAATATGACCTATTTATCATACAACAGTTATTATTAAGTGGATGATCTGCCCTGTAACTTCAAGAGATATTGTCGGGATCGGTGGTATGGCAGTCGATAATGACAATACGGTACGGCCCGGGTCTGTGACACAACGGAGCGACTATTGTGTGTGTGGAGTCGGTGTTTCCAATGTACGGCGCACCTGTTTGCTCTCTCGTCCTCCAGCATAGCATAGCGGCAGGGCACGCAGTCAGGAAGGGTAAGTCACGCCAGCAGAAGATGTATCACACCCAAGAGAGACCTGTTAGGGAAACATATGCACAAAACCCGACTGTAACCCCCTTCTGTGCATAAGATACTTTCCAGCTTTACCTCAACTTATCCCACTTGTTGGTAGCAGTACCAGTAGTAGTAGCAGTAGCAGTAGCAGTAGCAGTAGGCGTAGGAGTAGTAGTAGTAGTAGTAGTAGTAGTAGTAGTAGCAGTAGGAGTAGTAGCAGTAGTAGCAGTAGGAGTAGTAGTAGTGGTAGTAGGAGTAGTAGTAGTAGTAGCAGTAGTAGTAGCAGTAGTAGTAGTAGTAGTAGCAGTAGTAGTAGTAGTAGTAGTTGGAGTAGTAGGAGCAGTAGCAGTAGCAGTAGTAGCAGTAGCAGTAGCAATAGCAGTAGCAGTAGCAGTAGCAGTAGCAGTAGAAGTGGTAGTAGTAGTAGGAGCAGTAGCACTAGTAGTAGTAGTAGTAGTAGTAGTAGTAGTAGTAGTAGTAGTAGTAGTAGTAGTAGTAGTAGTAGTAGTAGTAATAGTAGTAGTAGTAGTAGTGGTAGTAGTAGTAGTGGTAATAGTAGTAGTAGTAGTAGTAGTAGTAGTAGTAGTGGTAGTAGTAGTAGTAGTAGTAGTAGTAGGAGTAGTAGGAGTAGTAGTAGGAGTAGTAGTAGGAGTAGTGGTGTCAGATGTGGCATGTTGACGGTCCGAGAGTGCACGGCGTAGGCTGTGACGCGGTTCACCCACGTACAGCTACAACGAAAAGAAGAACAGAGCCTGGGGACACGGAACACCAGTGTACGTACTGTGCAGTAATAGCCTATTTCCAGCTCCTTTCGAGGCCTACTACAGTACAGGATTAAAACCAACCTGCCGCAACTAGGATTGTTTCTCTTGCAGCTTCATGCGTAATACTTAAATACTACCAACGCATGCTACGGCAGAAGTGCGCCATTTTGTTTCTGAGTCTCCTTCCATGAGGAGCTCTACAATGCCTGACCCAAAATGACCGAGTTTGGACGAAAGTAAACCCCACGGCCTAGGCTGAGCAAACAACGAAAGATGCTGCAACACACTAGTGGTTATATTTCGACGATTTTGGGTGAAGGGGCATCGTCATTCAGAAACTTAGGTTTACACGAAAAGCGCTACCTCTACAGTAGCACGCGTCTACCGACCTACTCCAACTGTTGCCCTTTCTCTGCATCTATCTGGTGATCCCTGCCTTAGTTGGTGTTTTCGAAGGTCAAGGCTAGCCTGGGTCTGGACCAGACCAGCGCTTGCTTCACGACCGCCGCACCGATTTCGAAGGAGGTGAGCGCATGGGTGCATACATGCGACGGACCAAATCAGTCGAGATCGTATAGTATCAGATCAGATCAGATCAGATCAGGTTATTTTCATTTCATGACCTAGACATTTGGGGGCGAACAGGTACTGGAATTAATCGATCAGCGTGACCGACATGATTAATTTCCACGATCCGATTTGGCCCGAGTTATCGCTCTCTTCACGACCACCGGGACAATTTCGAATCAGGTGCCCTCACGTATACATTGGTTGATTGGGCAACGTAGTTGAAGTGACATCGGACATACATGCCGATAGAATGGTATCGACATTTATGTGGCGGCAGGTAAATGGATCCCTGACTCTGACGAAATGAGCGCTGGCAGCACGCAATCTATGCAATGTAATGTTTGCCATATATATTTCGACAACAACCATCCCGGAACAGGATGAGTTGGCAAGTCCCGTCATTGCCTCAGGGAATAGGTTTAAAACTGTTGCGGGGGGGCATAGTAATCAGAATCAGTATATACCAGGTACGACTTACATGGGTGGGGGGGGGATGGAATTGACTTATTAAGTACTTGAGCTAGTGTAGTGTGGATAAATTAGTTTTGGCAATAAAGGGAAGCGATAATAATGGAATAGGCTATGAAATACTCTACGTGTCGTGCGACCGCCACGGCAACCTTCTTACTAGTCGCCCTTACCGCTCCCTGTTTGTTTGGCTAGAGTCTTCGAGTGGTTACATCACATACATCCCTGACAATTCACATCACGCAGATCGTCGGCCAATCAGAGTGCTGCATATATATTGTACATGTCCCATGTTCCAGCGCCACGTAGCGTTTATTTCCCGCTCGCTGATTGTCCAGGTCTTGGAATATTTTGCGTCCCTAAACGCCCAAGTCGTGGAGGTCTTCGGTCAATAATAATCGCCGCATATCTGCCCGCGTATCGCCTGATCAACTATTTTGCTATCTTATCACGTCTTTCTGCCCGCTTGCTGATTGGCGAAGTCTTGGAAAAATTTAAAGCCCTGAATGTTGACGTGATGGGGGCCTTCGGCCAATCAGACTGCAGCACGTCATATACAGTGCCATCTGGCCTCTACTGCGACCTTCTCACGCCTTCTTTCCCACTCACTGATCGCCCAGGTTTTGGAGTATTTCGCATCTCTGAACATTCACATCATGGAGGTTTTCGGCCAATCTGAGTGCACCGGGCCGCAAACGCTCAACACCGTGGAGGCCTGGAAGATCGGCTCTTGCGGCCGTCCCATGCTGGTGATCTTTTATGGGAGCTCGATCACGTATAGCTTAATTAGGAGCAAACTTGTTCTACCGTTGCATGTTTGCCATGATAGTGGTATGGGAAGCGGAACAATAGTGGCATGTAACGCTTACAATCTCACCACTCGACGCGGTTCAATGGTAACATATACCAGGTATTTGCAATGAAGGATGATAGCATGTAAAGCAACTATGCCGGGAAGCGGCAGTTTTGTGCATGATCAGACACACGCTTAGGATCCCCCACGCTAAAAGTAGTATGCTAAGCCTAGTCCGGCGTCCGTCACAGGACTAACTTGCCGTCTCCTGAGGCAGTTGATGTGGCGCGAGGCAATTGTAGTGCATGTGAAGTGGTATCACAGAAAGTGTGCTGTTGAGCTTGTTTCGTCAATAATAATGAATACTAAAACGGCACAATTACAGATAGAAACATGTAAATAAAGCAGTACAAACGTAACGTAACGTACCAGCGTAACGGGGTTCAAAAGAAGCATGTCAAGTGGAGCATGTGACGCGGTACAGGTGAAGCGGTACAATACTATTAATAGTATACAAAGTGGTGAAGGAGTACCACCTAGAACGGTACAACAACAGCTACTACTGCAGCGGGACGACAGCATGTTGTATGTGAAGCAGTACAATAGTACCAGCATACGATTGCAGCTGCTGGATGTAGTCGGGAAAATAAGTGAGCACTGACAGAAAGAGCAGAAATAGTCCCGACTCAATGTGTTTCCTATTATAACAGTAGCAGCCGATTAGTTATTTAGACCTACGCGCCTGCAGTACATACTCGGGGATCAATCCACTTGGAATTACTGTAGATAATAATTGTTTTCTGACTGCTCCCCCACGTTTTCGTCGACAAACCTGCTTGGACATACTACTGTAGTGTTTGTTTAATTATATTCCACGCTACACGACCCGTGGAATGCCTTGTGTGTGTATGGTCACCGTTTCCTTTCGTTATTGGTAGGGAACCGAGTCGAAGATCTTACCGGAGACTGGAGAACTGTGCTACCGCGGCCGCCACATCTTCATGGGGTAAGTTGGTCAACGTATGTAAAGGGGAATCCAGCATCGAATGCCTTCGGACGAATACACTGATTTCAGACGAATCTAATGACTCAAGACTGTGGTATCTACGCTGAAACGACTGCCGCCTTGGCCTGTTTGCTACGTATTCACAGCTGTCCACGCGTCGTGACCCGGCCCGCGGGTCGGGTCAGGAGTTAGTGAATATCCCACGAGTGGGTTCGGCTCTGGTCAGGAGGTTTTCAAAGTGTCACTCGCCGGGTCCGGGGCCCGATTAGATGACCCAACCCGACCGGACCCACGAGTTTCTGCTGCCCGACCCGTGAATGGCCCTGTGTTTATCAATACCAGGTACCCGGTTGTACATGGCTATAACCCTAGCCCGATCGCCGTGGTGTCTGGGGCCGTCCTGGCATATCCACGGTTTTGGAGTTTAGGATATATATATCGTCTAGCTACGAGGGTTATGTTTTCCCTGACACACCATGGCGTCGACGGCAGGACGAAGACAGTGCACGGGAAGACCGTCCTAGCACCCTGCGCTGTAGACGCCTCCGTATCGCTAGCGCAGAGCCGTCGCATGCTGACGAAAGCCTGGAGAGGTGTTATTGGGTTCGCAAGCTCTGGCCTAGGCTCTATGGGGGACAGAAACAAAATACCTGGCAATTCAGGGAAGGAAGAATACAACAACTAACTGAAACATTATGACCCACTCGACAACATATCGTATGTGTTGATATTCTTTCGACCGCTACAAACGGTTTTCGAAACGGTACTGCTTGGATGATCGACGAAGGAACAGCCCAACATGAGATTGGTCTGTCATTCAACAGTTCTATGCAATACTGCTAAATTATCTCGATGCGATGCCCGGCACTGTGACTGTGGATCATACATCACATTTGTATCTTGACTGTTATACCATTTTCTCTCCCAAAAAGATATCTGGGCGACCCAGAGAAGACGGCCCAGACAATCGACAATGACGGCTGGATGCACAGTGGAGACATCGCCACCTTCGACGAGGACGAAGATCCTAGGATCCCAGCACCCAGGTACTGTATTGCCGAGTACTTGTTTGCTGTATGGACTCGCCAACGCGAAATACCTAATAATAGTAGCATTCTAATGTTTTTGTGCCACGGTAGGTATTAGGGTTTCCAGTGTGTATGTTGGTATTTGTTTTATTCAATATTTCATTACGGACGGGGCGGTGTACCCGATAGCATCCCTACAATGCCGGGATGGAACACGTCGGTTTTTCACCCACCAGGCAGGAATCGATTGCTTGCACCAAGCGCGACGCGCCGTGAGGTGTTGGGCGAGCCGTATGAAGGACGAGTTGCATTCTACCAAGAACCAGTTGTGTGGCGGACTCGGATGGATGACAGTTTCGAATGAACGAACGAGGGGTTGCTCAGCTGAGGATGTTCCTCACCACCTACCTTTAAATCTGAGAATGTAAGATAAGAGTGCTTCACGTGGTGTTTCGTTGTATCGAGCTGAGCAGACAACTTTGTGCGATATTTGTACAGACCCCCCTAAACCCCTTTTTTTGAGACACCGAGATAAGGTAGCGACCAAAACAATGGTTGGCACCTAGGGTGAGATCAACCATGGAACCATCTAGGAGCAGCGTTAGTGCCCGGAAAATAGTACGGGCACGATATTGCTGCTGCGCACGTGCGGTACGACTCCTAGCGTTTTATATTGGTCGCTGACGCTTTTGTTGCATCCCTCAACTAACTCCGCAGTGGCCGTTGCTGGAAGCGCCAATGTAGTATCGCCAATTTTCGTCTACGGAGCCCCAGGAGGGTCAACTGAAGAACTTCGGAAAGTTTACGCATCAGACTCAGAATATATATGCTCGAGATATTGATGTCGAGCACATACACACGCCAGCTGACGTTCGGTCTCGGTCATGTTTGGTCTTGAAAACCTTATTTGTTTTCGTTTGGGTGGGCAGCGGGTTCATGCGCATCACGGGCCGCATCAAGGAGCTGATCATCACGGCTGGGGGGGAGAACGTCCCGCCGGTGCTGATCGAGGTGAAGCAGGACCTTGGCAATAGACAACAGCCTCTTGTGAATGAAGAGTTCACTCTATTTTGTAAAGAGCTCACCGTCGCGGCTGGTAGGGAGAACATCCCGCTTGTTGTACTCATCGGGGAGATACCACATTACATTACATGTCGATATTAGACACGATATACGATAGTCAATACGTCATATTCATATTGCAAAACGGTTGTTTCACGGCGGGAGAGGAGGACATGCCGCCGGTGCTCATGGAGGAGATACACCACACGCTGATACTATACACCACTGTATGAAAATACAATTTAAAAAATGACTCTCGTCCATATATAGGCTCCTATTCCAAAGAGCTCAGCATGACGGATGGAGAGGATGAAATCCCACCGATGCTCATCGAGGTGACATGACTCTGCATAATATATAATATATATGACAAAAGACAATAATAGGGCTATTATTATCGAACAAGACGTTTCTATCGATACTGCTGCAAAAAGCTGATCATCACGGCTGGAGCGGAGAACATCCCGAACATCCCGCCGGTACTCGATGACGTGATAGCACACGTTCACCAAAACAGCAGCACGCGACAATAGTCCACAACCTCCTGTTTTGCCTGAGGCCCGCGGTCAATTGTGGTTTCAACATTGAGCATAGAGAGTTTCTAAAACGCTAGTATTATAGAGCGTTCAGAGTCGCGTCTTTGCTGCACAACTGCTAAGTTTCCATGAATTGCACAAAACCTCAGCCCTCAAATTATCAACGACCAAATTGCTACCACATGTAGGGTACTGTATGTATGTAGCCTGTAGTAGTCTATACTCAGGCTCCTACTACAAACGTCTCAATTATCACGGTTGGAGGGGAGAGCGTCCTGACAACGCTGACCGAAGTGGTCTACACCGCACGCTGACCGATCCAAATGGAACCAACTTTTAAACCAAGACTGTTTGGGCTTTGAACACAGACTGACTGCGCAAAGCCGTGTTTTTCCCGTGTTTCAGAAGGAGTTCAAGTCTGAGCTTCCGTGCATCTCGAACTGCATCGTCATCGGGGACAAGAAAAAGTATCTGACCATCCTCATCGCCCTTCGGAGCGAGGTATGTACGCGTGTATGTAATTTGCTGGTTTCTAAATTTGTTGAGAAATAAGGAGTTGTTTCGGTTTCGGCCAAAATTTGCTTTCCGATGAGCACCAATAGTGTCTACATTGTACAGTGGTAGTAGTAGTAGTAGTAGTAGTAGTAGTAGTAGTAGTAATAGTAGTAGTAGTAGTAGTAGTGGTAGTAGTGGTAGTAGTAGTAGTAGTAGTAGTAGTAGTAGTAGTAGTAGTAGTAGTAGTAGTAGTAGTAGTAGTAGTAGTAGTAGTAATAGTAGTAGTAGTAGTAGCAGTAGTAGTAGTAGTAGCAGTAGTAGTAGTAGTAGTAGTGGTAGTAGTAGTAGTAGTAGTAGTAGTAGTAGTAGTAGTAGTAGTAGTAGTAGTAGTAGTAGTAAGTAGTAGTAGTAGTAGTAGTAGCAGTGCTTGATCCTCCGACACCCCCACACGTGTCGGTCAGACTCGGTCCACTCCAGATTACCGACGGCGCGCCTATTGTCACGCAGAAACAGATGACGGACGGCATGCCTATTGTCACGCAGCAACCAACCGATGTCGTTGTTTTGCTTTGTTGAACCCTATCATACTGCGCGTCCTTCGACCACAGGACGGTGAGGGCGTCTCCCTTGACCCTACCATTATGATTCGCTTGCTTGCGTAAAGTAGCTATGGACGAAACAGCAATTAATGGCTGCCATCAAAGGCACTAAGTCTTCCTGTCACGGAGCAACCGACGAATGTCGCTTCTTCAACTTGTTGAACTCTACCAGGTATCACCTATCATACTCCACAGTTTCCGTCCAGGTCGATGCGGACGGATTCCGAACCCCCAACACTTCACCGCTGGCCAATCTAGCCATCGTCATCCGAGCGAGTGCATCTGTCTCGGAGCAAACGATTAATGTCGCTTATTGAACGCGTTAAGCTGTATCATATGCCTGTCCCTTTTTTTAGACCACCAGCACGATGCAAACTGGTTTAGGAGCCGCAACAATTCAAATAATACTATTCCGGGGGACCATAGTTAATAGGACCAAATAATATTGTTAATAGTACAAATAGGGAAATATATAGGGTTTTGTGTTTACCGCAGGTCCTATTTAATACGGTCCCCCGTATTAGTACAGTAGCCGTTGCCCTCATAGCGAGCCCCTGTCACCGCGCAACCACTCTATGCCGTTTCTTGAACGCCTTGAACCATGTCATACCTGGACCTGTTTCTGGCACACAAGGACGGTACGGGCGGGCTTCCGAGAGGGAAACTAGTGAGGGACAGTCTGACGGCGTGCGAGAAGATCGGTAGCAGCGCGACAACCATCGAGGAAGCCAGAAAGGACCCTAAGGCAAGGAAGTTGCGAGTCTAGGCCCTTGCTTCGGCTCCACGAGATATACATCGACCGAAGCAATGGTTGGTAACTGTGTTGTTATCACTTATCTGTCTAGCCTAGGAGCCATAGAGTAGCATGAACGCCCAGAAGTATAAATAATAGCGTGATGTTGCGTCCGCAGCCGGGGCACCGATTTGTTGTATGATATTACCCCCCAATCAAGCAGATCTCTTCTCTGATCTGATGGTGTTGCTGAAATCGTCCCATCCATGGTGTCGCCATCTCTCCCCGCTGATGCCCCAAGAAGGTCACGCTTTCCCACATACATACCATTCATTATTATGCCATTATACCATCATCTAAAAACAATCGAGCTACCGTAGTACGTGGTGTAAATAGTTCTGCGATGTCTTGTAGAGACGCGTGTGCTCCGGTGCGGCAGCGGTGCACCCCGTTATTATTGTACAGTTTGTTTTCTGGGGCTTCTGAGTTGTGGAGCTATGTATCTCGCCCGAATACGGCTTCGAGAAATTGGTGTGCTGTGGGTGTGCTGTGGGTGTGCTCTGGGCATGCTGTGGGTGTACTGTGGGTATGCTGTGGGTGTGCTGTGAGTCAGCTGTGGGTATGCTGTGGGTGACACTGTGCTGTGAGTCAGCTGTGAGTGTGACGGGGTGTGCTGTGGGTTCAAACCCGATGAGCAATGTTATGGATAATATATTATCATGGTCTTCAGTAGGTCTACATGTATGTATGCACAATGAAAAATATCGAAGGGAGGAGGAGGGGTAGTGTTGTCAGTTGTTGAGAAGCCCCACCAGTCACAAACTATTTGGTATCAAAAAGTGATATAGTCACTAGTACACCTACCTGTGGTAGAGGCCACGGCATCTCACATACAGACCTGTGCTACGGCGGTAAAGAGTAGCACCAAACCTAGCACCAAACGTTCATCAGGCTTCTCACTTGATTGTACTCGTAGTATAAAGGAGTATTACTTATTTCTCACCCAACAGTCGACTTTGAGAATTATCCTGGGACCTTTTCACAGCTGCATTTTGTTCAACTTTTTTTACTAATTTACAATTGTTCCGCGAAGGACTGCTGGTGAAAAGGAAAAAGGTCTTCATGCGTGAAAAACAAACTACTAGAAAAATTGAAAAAAAAAGGAACGTTGACAATTCGGAGAAAAAAAACAGTGAGCGAAGACCGGACCTCTAAGGCCGACACACATTCAAATGGGCTTGCAAGTAAGAATATGCAATACCCATCGGATGCAGATATACTGAGTAGATTGAGAGTTGAACCCGTCGGTAGGAGTTGTTCTGGCCGTACTATAATCACGTACAACCCCTTTATTTACCGTAGGAGCCGTCTCATATAGATTCCCTGTTGTAGCTTCCCCCTATTATTAGCAAAACTAAATAATACCTGGTACACACTAACATAGCTCAAACTATTAAAAAACTAATTCCATCGAGTCCTACAACTGTAGGAGAGATTCAGTGTATTGCGTCCCCCCTTTACGAAGTTAACTGCCTTACATACATGCTATATCCAACTTTGACTTCGAATCGATTTCGTATCGTGCATCGCGCGCCTGGTAAGTAGAAACTAATGCATGGCTTGAGTTGCTGTAGTACAAATACGTTCACGAGATTGTCGGATGTCAAAGGGAGTAATCTATTACTGTCTTAGAACGTCGATATCATGAAGCAGCAATTGATTCTTCATCCGACGTGTGGAAGCCTTTCACCTCTCCTTGCAACACACCAGGTACCGCGTGTGCTGCACCGAACAAGCGCCATCACTGCTCACTGGTATCCGTTTTTACACCGGGGGTGACGACTAACACGCAGCGACTGCCCCCCACGTGTTAACCCCGCGAAGCTACCGCAGGCGCCCTTATTATGCTATTACACTGCACATACATGGATGATCGCCATCACTGCTCACTCCCATTATCTTTTCTATGCACCGGAGGGGGGGGGAGGGGGGGGGGGGGGAGAAGATGCCCAATTCCCTCCCACCTACTCCCTCTGACAAGCTAAAGTTAACCCTCTTGGACTAGAGAGGGAGGAATTGACAACTATTATTGACAAATCACAGTCACGGTCAATGCGTGATAGGAGGGTGATACAACTTGATATCCCGAGATACAATGGTTGAAAGCAAGGTGTCGTACGGCACGGGGCGCAACACAATACTTCCCGTACTGCCGGGCGCTCACAGTACGATCGGTGATAACAACTAAATATCCGACCCTTAGTTTGGACGCCATCCCTCCAGAGGGGCTTCAAAAGGGAGGCGTGCTGCGATAGGGGTATGGTGGCACTTTTTGGCCGAACTATTTTCTGGCCTTACCGACCTCCTGAAGCCAATGTTGTCGAGATTGCTGCTAACGTATAGCTACATGATTCGTGATATATATACCTACTATTGATAGGCTTTGCGATGCTCGTCGGTTTGCACTTCTAACTGTTGTCTGGATCAGTCTTTGGGTGGGGGGGTACGAATACACCTCCTCGAGTCTAGTGGTGCCTCATAAATCTCTAGGTGCACCCACCCATACCATGGCATGCGTCAAGGGCCAACGCGCGCGTCAGAACCTTCCGTTGTACATGGATTGCACCGAACCTCCCCCCTATGGCCGACCCGTTCTACGATAGAGGTAGCACATTTCCGCTATTTTTTTTTCTGAAAAAAGGGGTTCCTTCACCCCAATCTTGATTTCGAAAAAAAAGTTTTTGTCGACCTGGGCCATGGGATTATTCGCCGCGATGCATTTTGATTTTCGCTAGAGTCAGTTTTCGGGTGAGGTATGGAGCTCCGTAAGTGAGGAGCCTCAGAAAAATTAGAGTGAACCTCTATCGTAGAACGCCTCGGCGTTTATGGGGGCGTTCTTTTGTATTGTTCGTGCAATGGAAGGCAAACTTGCTCCAGCCACAAAGACACCCTGCATCGGTAACAACACCACCTCTGACGCGCAGAGGCTGGCCAAGTCTTCGCCCATCCTCCGGTGACAAACACAACGCGTTTGTGTACGTTGTTCGTCCTTGGTCCTCCTCCCGTTTTGTGTGGGTCGTGGTGTTTGTGGTGTGTTGTGTGGTACATACAGTGGAAGGAGCACATGGACGCAGCCAACAAGGCATGCAGGTATCGCTCGCACAGTACCTAACGCGCAGAGGGTGGTCAAGTGTTTCCCCTCCCAAACTCGCCGAATACCTCTCGGTGCTTGCTTCGCGCTTGGTGTAGGCAATGTCTGCTTGATCGGTGAAAACCCGACGTGCTCATTCCCGGCACTGCAGGGATGCGAGGGCCTATGGCCATACGACTACGGCCATGCACGATGCCGAGTACACCGCCCTCCTCCATATCACCGCCGCTGACAAGATCAATGCACTTACGTTCGTTATTCGCCTTCGGCTCTTTTGTCCTCGGCTGTTTGTGCTGTTTGTGCTGTTTGTGCTGCTTGTGATGCTTATGGTGGGGGCACTTACTTATTGTGTGGGGGTGTCTATGGCTTTGCAGTGGCAGGAGCACATCGACACGGCCATGAGGGCATGCAACGCTCGCACCACGTCCAACGCGCAGAGGGTGGCCAAGTGGGCTCTTCTCCCCCAAGATTTTTCCGTTGAGGGTGAGACAGTGCTTCACTGTTGACGTTTAGGCCTACGGACGCCCCCGGGCTCCCTCTCCTTTCACCTCCCGATCGTCAACTAGTTACTCTCACAGTTCATCGTCATGAGCCTAACTCGGCCTGAGAGCGCCACATACCACTGCACCACCGTCTTGAACACAATCGTCATCAGTGCAGCCCGGATTTTCTAACCGCAGCTTCGCGCGCTAGCCTCTGAGTACCATCATCGGCGAGCGTCTGAGGTTGGTCCTCGTCAAACGCCTTGTACACAATTGTCACCACCAGGCGATCTGATCTCTACGATTCACAACATTATTCCGTGCCAGTGTATCATGCCGGCACCTTGTACTGTAGAAACGGTGTTGGGTCTTCAACCGCATATAATTTCTACAGTGTAGCGTAGTCTTGTATGTATGTGGACGGGTGTTGATGAGCTGCCTCTGTTTTCAAACGAGCAAACACGAGCCCCTGCGTGAGTTTCTCCCTTTTTGCAAATGAACTGCTATGACATATATATGTATAGATGAAGCTGTGGTGTAAAGTACCGCACGAATCCAAACGGGCACCCTCGTGAGTTGCTCGTTCGATACATGGACTGTTGCAGGAGTTCTGTAGTACAGTACCACTGTATGCCATACCACGAGCGAAAGCGTACACTTCGTATCGTCGGGTGGCAAGCGAAGCAGCAAATACATGATGGGTTTTTATGGTACTGCCGTAAAAAGCGTGTGGAGGCCAACCGTAGGAGTACGACAAAATCTGGCGTGTTACTTGGATGACCAGTGGCCGAGGGGTAGACTGTAGTACACTGCTGTAGTACTGTAACACTGACAGGTACTGTACACTATTAATAGTGTCTGGTGTTCTCTACAGTAAGGATATTACTTGATGAAGTATATAGCAGCGACAGGAGCAGCAAATAGATGCCGAGCGAAGCAGCAAATCGAAATACATTATGGACTTTTTTTTTTCAATATCCTAGGCGTGTTACTTGGATGGCCTGTGGCTGAAGGGTAGATTATACCAGGTACCACGTAGTGTACCGACAGGGGCTGCACACTAGTTAGTGCCTGGTACTATCTACAGTAATAAGGATATTGCACTTCCTCTGTGCCATAAGCAAAGGTCCTTATGGGGTACAGATCATATCTCGCCAATGCAGTTGCCGACAGTGCTACCACTAGGTTTGCTGAAAAGCTATTGACATGGTGCTACTCATGAAAACAAAAAAACGAGATCTTCTCACTGAGAATTAGTGGGTCGAAACATGACCAAACTCGACCAATTTCGACCAGATTTGATCATTTCCGGCCAAATTTCGACTCGTTTTGCCTGTTTGGGAACATAATCGCGGCACCTAACCCTACGTGTAGCAGCAACAAGAGCACTAACTACGTGCCGAGCTATACCGGTCAAAAATTATGGAATGAAGCCGTTTTTCGCGTCAACCGTAACGAAAACGCCTCGCAGGTGGAGAGCTGACGCAGAACCTCAACATTTAAATCGCTCCCCGGTTTCCGCAACATACTCGGCGACGTGTCCTAGTCAATGATGCGAACAACGGAACCGCTCATCACGTGAACCGTAACATACACGCTTCGTAGTTGGAGGATTGGTGCGGACCCCCTATCAACACCAAGTCAGTACGAGTAGTCACTAACGTATGGAATACAACCGTTTTTCACGTGAACCGTAACATAATTTGTTGCAACCGTTTTTTTAAGGAAACCGTGAGGTAGACGGGTAACTGACGAGCGCAGACCTTGTATCAATCATGAATACTTCGAGTATAATATTGAATGAAAAACGATTTTGCGGGAATCGCAACCCGAATTCCTCGCAGGTGGAGAACTGACGCAGACCCTCAAGCTCAAGCGCGGGCCGGTTGCCGACAAATACTCTGGAATCATTGAGGCGCTGTACGCGTGACGTATATATATATATACCACAGCGCAGTATATAAACAACAACTAACTGCCGTTTTTATGCCAAGCATTTTGGACGGCCCGCAGAAGACCGACAAGTCACCACCCACGGCATGCTGATGATGAGGGGGATAATGATTATGATTAGGAGGAGGATCATGATGATTGTATCATGACCACCATGATGATGATGGTCATCATGATTATGGCCACAAGATTGCCCTTTGAGGATGACGATGGGTAGAGTCAAGCGCTAAGCACGCAGTGGGTTAGTGACAGCATATTGCGCCGTGGGCGGCTGGAGGTGATGGATTGTTTGGACGGTTTCGGTGTGTCTGGTCGTGGAGGGTATGGCGCCCATATATGCTTTCGATGTATTATTGCTAATTCACGATAACACCATAACAGAATAGCCGCGGAGAACCATTCCAACACCTCGGAGGGGCTGGTGAATCACTCACCGACCAACAGTAGTCAATTGTCTCACACGATCTACTGTATACGAGCACACACAACAAGGAATTGCTGGCGGGGGCTGCACTCCCTGCTGCCCCACCCTCTCTTGCTCGAAGCTGCGGTGCTCCGTGTCGAACGGGGTGCGTGCGTGCGTGTGTGCGTACATGCGTGCGTGCGTGCGTGCGTGGTCAACTGCCGAACGATTTCAGTTAGCCAAGCAACGCATGGGTACGCCCACCCTCCGCTCGAAATTAAACACGTCCAGGAGGCGATGCCTTCGGTAGAAGGAATGCCGCGGCTTATCTCGTACACGCGGCGAGAACGCAGGGGAAGGGAGGGGTGTGTGGGGGGCGGTGCGTTCAAAGTGGCTTGTGCCGCGTACGATGGGGTACTCTCGGGTTGCGTTGTGGGTTGAAGACATCGTAGGTTGTCGTGCCGGCAATTGCCACCATGGCCGAAGCAAGGAGAAGGGAAGAGGGCGAGAGAAGGATAGAGAGAGAGATAAGAGGGGCGAGATAGAGAGAGTACTTGGAATATTTCAAGTATGCGTATCCACCCACCACGGGTAAAGGTTCGAGGTCGTTTAACTGAAGCAATGTATACCGTATTTTTGTTCACGATTGCTTTGTTTTCCCGTATTTTATGTCGGGGAATATGCCCAGAACGTTCTGATACCTACCCCTGCGGAGGTACGTCACGACTGGCAGCCGAATTTTTGTGAATGCTGATTGGTTGAAGCATGCATGCTTGGGAGTCATGGACCATTTCGTGTGCCCGAAGACGGAAAATATATAATTCACTCTATTTTCAGTACGAATTAATTAAATCGAACTTCAGGTCAATGTATTTAATAGTTATATTACTACATGGTTTGACCGCGATAAAGCTTCGATACTCTGAAACACTATTTGTTGTTGTTATCACATTAACTCACAATACAATGCAGTCCGTGGTCGCAGGACAGGCTCCAACAACTCTGGAGTGGTGGAAGAAATACCTCAAGTAAAAACAGAGGCAAAAAACAAAAAACAGGCATACATACATACGCACTCCACCACTCAGTGACTGCGGACACCAGGGAAGCAAAAAGTAGACTATTGATAGCAGACAAAAACCTAAAAAAGAAGATGAAGCGAAGCAAAAAAAATAAAACAAAACAAAACAGAAGCAGATAACAAAACGCAAAAAAGGCAAAACGGACTATACTACTAAAGACACAAAGAGGTACAAACGGGAATGAAAGAAAAATGAAAAAAAACAAGGGACAAAAAATTATAACGATATATATGTGGTCCTATTAACTATGGTCCGCCGTAATATTAATATTAATACTGCTGTACTTTTGCTTCTTCTTTATAGCCCGGAAAAATATGGGCGGTCATTATTTCATTAGTTATTATTAATAGTACAGCAGTAGTCCCGTCTTACCCTCTTGAGACTTGAGAGAACATAGTTGACCGAAGTAAGTGGCGATTTCAGCAACAGCAACAACTGCTTTATTGGGAGGTCATGCAACATTTTTGTATGAGCCACCACGGTGCAAAGAGTCGTACGGCACGGACTCAACACGATCCTATACCCCTACCCCCCCCCCCCCCCTGTTTACGGATGGGTGATCACGCTGCTCCTTGACGATTGGAAACGCCAAAGCTATCCTCATCTTGGTCGTTATCTCGGGGTCTGGAAGGCGTTGACAGAAAACGGTTTGCCCCGGCAGAAGATAGATGGTATATGTCTCCCTTTTTTTCGTTTGGCCTCCAGTTGATATTCTACGGTCATTGTATCAACTGGCACAAAACCCACCGGTATGCCGTTTTATGATATGTATGGTGGCTGTTGCGTCATCAGTATAGACGGAGGGACACACAGACGAGACAGGTTTGAAGATTATGTTGTAGAAGGCCTTAGCTAAACCTACGGAACCATGTCATGTCACAGCATCGGATGCCAGGCCACCTTGACGCAGGCGCCTTATCGACGGGCACGACACAGATGCTACTACTTGTAGAAAAGGGTGGGTGAGTGGCAGATATTAATATTACGGGGGACCATAGTAAATAGGGCCAAATATTGTTAGTAAAACTAGGAAAATATATACCAGGTAGGTTTTTGTGTGTACCGTAGGTCCTATTAACTATGGTTCCCCGCAATAGTAGACGATTAATCCCTGTGGGGCGTGAGAAGGAAGGAAGAAATGTCCAAAAACGTCAGGGTTGGGTCAAACCTCGCGGGTCAGGTCGGATCAAGTTGGTGCGGGTAACGGTGACCGGATCCGATCCGTCACAATATCAAAACCTCCCCCGACCGGACGCGACGCGACCCGACCCGACCCGACCCAAAGATTCCTGACTCAGTCCCGGAGTTGGGGCCATGCATCGTTAAGAGCCCTGAAAGCAGTGGTCATGCCATGCCAGTGTGAACGATACGATGCAGTCCGCCCGGGCTGGTAGGGTAGGGCGTCGTCGATGGGGTTCGTAACCGAACCAATACGGAGAGAGTGCAAACAACGAGCAGATCGCGATATATCTATCTACAGATCATCTAGATCCTAACCTGCCGAATACGAAGTACATATCGAACTCAGGAAACATGTGCGTGCCAATTATGCAGATTAAACCGCCCCGACGCGGCAACATGAGCTAGATCATACAGCTAAGGAATCAATTTGCCGTCAAAGATCTAGATCATAAAGTGGAAATCGATTAACCAGATGGTCCACCATAGATTACCAACGTGTCCCATTATATAAGCACCGGTTTTAGACTAATTATTAAACAAGGGATAAAGTGGTATGATATTTCCTTTGAAGAGGCGCAAACCAAGTACAGTAAAGATAAGATCCCTTTATACTGTAGTGCCAGCTGCCCGCTATAATAGTGCCGATTGTTTGGCTCAGCACATATGGGACTATCCAGCATGGCAGTGTGCGGAGTAGTACTGGACTTGTTCGCTGGGGCATACCGGCGCTATCGAGGGACCATTTTACTGTACTTGGGGGCGCTCACGCCATAGAGGGCGATTGACAACACCCCACGTGTAGAATTTTTCGTCGATTAATATATATCAGGTACCAGGTAAAAATATTTTTTGCCCCCATCGGGCGGTTACAAAGGGGTTAAAAACGCCTCCACAACGCTCTAAAAAAACAGGTACCCAACTCCCACAGCAGCAGCTGCAGTTTGGTCTGTGCCAAAAGTCTGAGTGGGGTGTGTGGATGCGGTTGGTGGATTTACAAGAGGATTGCCACTAAATCCTCCACAAAACACTTTGTGCACACGAGTAGTGCAAAGAAACGTTTCCACGCCTTCGACTTTCCATGACCGACTTAAATAATCTAATTTCTCGCCTGCCGCTGTGAGGTGCTGTGTGCAGGATGACAGATGTATCTATCTATCTGCATACCACATATCAGACCTAGAAATCATTTACTACCGTAGATAGAGCACACTTCACGGCTCCCTCCCGGCAAGATGATGAGGTAGATCATACCACCAGTAGGGATCAGCAACGTGGAAACCGACCACCACAAGCCACCATGAGCAAGAAGCTTGTGCTGCTCCTGCAGCTTAGCGTGTGGTGGTGGCGGTGGTGGTAGCAGGCGATGATCACGGTGGTTTCAGTGTTTGCTGGTGGCCATGATGTTGGTGCTGGGTGCTGCGGTTGCCTGCTCATTAGTTAGCTGCTCATACACGGCAACCCAGGAGGTGGGGTTTGCCTCATCATGCCGACCGTCTCCATGAGGGCTATCGTATCGAATTCCGATGCGTGCGGTATCGCCGTCAACTGTGGGGAGTCGACTTGAAAAAAAGACTAAAGTGCGTCGTTATGCTTGCAGACATCGGAGGGGGGCGAGGACGGACAGACGATAACTTGGCGAATTTTGCTAGAAAAAGCCCAAGGTAAACCTACAGTCGAGAGAGGAAAACATTCCGTGCCCGCAGTTATCCGCAGAGGCAAGATCGTCAACGAGTTCACTCCTATTTCTGAAACATTCCAACTCTCTGTATGTTTCTAGGGAATATACCTCGCCCGAAAGATTCTAGATCAACACGTGGGAACCGATGTTCTGTTGGAGCTGTGAACCATAGTCGTCCTCGCAAAATGACGGGCAATAGTTGCGAAGCCCGCTGGCTACCCTTACCCACCCATACGCCGGTGGCTCTCCTCTCCCCCCCACTTCCATACAGCAGAAAAACCCTCTCCCCATGGAAACCCTTGCAACCAATACCAACCTCAAACCCTTCCACAATCCAACTGCAAAAACAATCCCTACACAAATTCCAAGCGTCCCCCCCCCCCTTTACTCCGCATAATTGGGAATGATCGCATCACGTAGTGTTCAAGGTAAGGCACCCAAGAGGCAGTTACATAGTACTCCCATTGCCGTCTGTGGAAATGCCTACACCGGAAATTAAATCAACTCATTGAAGCTGTCGTCCATATGCAAGTCCGCCTCACAAGCGGTTCTTAGTAGGATGCAGCTCACCCTTCATGCGACTCGCCAGACACCTCACGGCGCTTCGCGCTTGGTGCAAGCAATGTCTGCCTGGTCGGTGAAAACCCGACATGCTCCGTCCCGGCATTGTAGGGATGCGAGGGTCTATGGTCATACGACTACGGCTATGCATGAGATCGAGTGCGTCTCTCCCATCGAGGACACCCCCCCCGAAACATGGGGGTTGGGGTGGGTGCAACGTGTTGCAACTGAAAAAAATGTTTCATAGATAGTGAGGACGAAAAACAGTATCATGGGTGGGTAGAGATAGTTGTTATGTTGTTGATGTAGACCCTGCGCCGCTCTGGCCCCCACCCATCCCATCGCGCGCAATCGAAAAACCACATCAACAAATCTCATCTCTCTAATTGCCACAGCCCTTGTAAGCAAACGCGTCATTCGCAACGGGAGAGACCAACAGCCACCGCTACCCCCCCCCCCCCCCCCCCCCCCCCCCTTCCCCCCCCGATGATGCCGCCTGGGTCGCCGCCACCGCCGCTGCCACGTCAAAACGAGAACAGAATAAAAACAGCACCAAACAAAGAAAGAACAAGGCTAAAACACTCAAATACAAGCAATTTTTTGTTTTGTTTTGGCGAGAAACACGAGAAATGCCCCAGCAAACTCGACAAAGCTTTAATCTCTTCTTTCCGACAAGAACGCACTGTCAGATTCGACCAGACGAGAAAAACAATCGAGGTCTAACGAACACAGTCGAAAACGTAATCTCTCCTCCACGCGTTTTAACGTTCTGTTCCGACGACGAACCGGCCGTTGCCCCATTACGTCCGAAAAGAACATACTTGCCCTCCAGTCAACCGGTACATTCGAGAAACGAAACCGTCACATCATGGCATGGCCGTTACGGAGCCATATCCCATCCGAAGCTGAACCGTTACATTTCAAACGGAACATCCTCCTCCCACCCCGAACGTCACATCACAGATCGACCAAAGTAGATACGGAACCATCCTTTGCAAAGCTGAACCATTACATTCCCAATGGAACATCCTCCCCCCCCCCCCCGCCGGCGCGCCTCCACCGCCATGAACCTAAATGGGTCAGGCCGGAGAACATCCTCCCCCCCCCCCCCCCCCCGTTCCGTCTCCGCTACACCCCAAAGAGGTCGGTCAGCGCAGAGGGTTTGGCTTGGCTTGGTTGCTCCATCCGGTCGAGTCATCACGCGTAGAGGCTCTCAATGATGTCCGAGTACTTCTCCGACGCCGGCCCGCGCTTGAGCTTCATCGTCGGGGTCAGCTCTCCGCCTGCATCGGACAAGAGATGGTGATCGGTAAAAAGAGTCAACACTTCATTGGGATGTGGGGCGGTATCACTTCTCACTATTACGGGGGACCATAGTTGATAGGACCAAAATATTGTTAGTAAAAATCGTGAAATATAGACCAGGGTAGGTTTTTTATGTATACCATAGGTCCTATTAACTATAGTCCCCCGTAATAGTATTTGGGGCGGTAACCAACTAAAGCAATGGAGTTGATTGAGCGCTTCACTCCGGTACAACAGGCACTGCATATATATAGTACCTGATATGAGAGAGTACATAATCAGGGAATCTAGTTCTTTTAAAGTCAAACGCGATTCATCCACGAAGTCCGTAAATACTTGATTGATCAACATAGCGGTGTACGGTTTTTAGGGGCGTATCCTATTAATAATCGCTCTGGAAATTAACGGTCGGGGGGAGCTCTCCGTCTGCTTCGGAGTAGTGATCACAATCCAAAAAAAATATCGAACAAGAAATCAACTACCAGGTAGTTGAGTTATTTACTCGTACGTAAAGGATTGGTGGCGGCAATCTACAAAAACTATTGATTATTATTTTTATTTTTATTTTTTAATCATCACTCCCACTTTCCAGCCTAACTCGTAGGAGGTTTTACCCTCCACGACGTTCTGGACAAGCCGTGGTCACAGGTGTTTACCCTTTCCCCCCCGGTACGTGCCTTCAATTTTTGTCGCGCATAGGGTTCAGCATTCCCACTGCTCGTCGATTATCATCGAATGTAGCTAACTCACGCTCTCGCACTTTCCGCTCGTCAATTTCTTTCATGCAAGAAAAAGCCCCTACGAGCATGCACTCGGTGGGACTTGAACCCACGAAATTGATCTTGATAGGCACGCGGACCACCAACCAAGCCACCGGGGGCGCCGGCGATGAGCGGACAAAACTTCGGAATATTTGTAATATAATGAAGTCAGATACCGGTATAGTATACTGCAGATACTGAGGGGTAGTAGGGTAGCTGGTCCCGTGTACCTCGTACTTGACAATAATGAAAGCACAAAGTCCGTGATTATTTCATGCCGTCTGCTGTGTATGGTGTTGAGCGGTCTACACTACAGTAATCAAGCTTGAGCTTCACGGCCGGGGTCAGCTCTCCGCCCGCGGGCTAGTGATGGCAACCAACAAAATATTCAAAGATTCAACAGTTCGAGCTGATAAAAATATAATAGCGGCACATTAACCATGATACCCTACTATCAGGTATCATAAACAGGGGATATCTTCATATCATACAATCGAAATCTAATCATGACGGCCGTGATTGCTTTATACTGCTGTTGCGTTGCGATGGTGATGGTGGCGCCGTTTTCGCAGATAGATAGATAGATAGATTGATTGATAGATAGATAGATATTCCTGATCTGTATTATCTGTACCACGTATGATCTAGCTCGTCTGGCCGGGTGGGCGCCGGATACTCTGCATGGGCTAATATACATTTTCTGGGTTGGATCAGTCCACTACTGCAGACGGATCCTGCACAATGTCTCACAACCAAAGCTCAGGATGTATCTCCAGAATATCGTAATAGGTCCGGTATGTCCGATATTTGCATTCAACAGAGCAGTCTCAGCTTCCCACGCTCTACGGAGAAGTCGTTGGGGACGGCAAGCCAGGATCTAGATGATCTAGATCGTGATCTGCCCCGACAACTCAAAGCGGCAGGCCAGGACCTACAGTAGATTATCTAGACCGCGATGTCACAACAGCTCATAACGGCAGGTCGAGATCTACATGATCTAGATCGTGGTCTGCCACAACGACTCATAGTGGCCGGTCAAAATATAGATGATCTGTGTCCATACCTATACCTATACACCTGTGTCTGTGTCTCTCACCCTCTACGGAAAAGTCGGTGGGAAGCAAAGTCCACTTGGCCACCCTCTGAGCGTTTGACGTGGTCCGGCTGTTGCAAGCCTTCATGGCCGCATCGATGAACGCCGTCCACTGCCCGACCACACCAAGAACACACCCACCACACCATAAAAACACAACAGATTATCGAAACAGTAAAAAAAAACACACCAAAACATGAAAACACAAAGATAGCAAACGCCAGAACATCAAACCAAAACAACGCCAGAACAGCACATGGTTGGTAACCACACAACACGAACGCGAAAACACGGCATCGTGACGGCACGACAGGAGGCAACAAGAGAAAAAAAGTGGGAGTAAGAAGACGGACGGGCGGGAGAATCAGAAGAAGTACGAACGGACGAAGGAGGAAGGAGGAAAAAGGCCCACGCCAAAAGGAGGACAACGGGGAAGAGGAAGAGGAAGAGCAAGAGGGAAGGGGGCAGGGGGACGGAGAGGGGGGAGATGGAGAGAAGAGGAAGAAAAAAACGTATGGCGAGAGAAAGAGGACGGTGGGAGAACAAGGGGAAGAGGACGGTGGGAATGAAAAGGAGGGAACAAGAGGAAGAGGAAGACGAGGCGGGAGGGAGAAAGACGTGGAACAAGAGCGAGGGGGGGGACAGGAAGAGGTGGAGATGGGAGGGGACGGCAAGTTGGTCCGACAATCTGGCACACTCAAAATAATTATGCAATGGAGATAGGAGAAATAAGTCAACGTTCTATTAATAGTTGCAAGATCAGCGGTCTTTACCAGTCGAAAAAAAAAAACAGTTTGGGCTCTGCCGATACCTGTATGTATCGAACAGAGCTGGGAAGTCAAAGCAATGAGCAGATCGGACTAGAAAAACAAACACTACTGACCATCGTCAACAGGGTCGTCATCTATAGCCCTACGGCCATAACGAACAGTTATCTCCAACTCAAGCACGAAAAAAATATTGCGGTGGTCCCTCTATAGTGCCGGCATCCGCCAGCCAACAATACTGGCACTACAGCGGCACACTCCGTACACCTACAGCGGCACACTCCGTACACTGGCGGATCCTATCGGCACCAAGCGACTCCATATAGGAACAAAAAAGGGGGGGCAATCGGCCCTATGGAGGCACCCCTCCCGTAAAGAAAACGAGCTACAATCATCTCCCAAGCTTCGAGAAGGAAACCAACCGGTCTCTCTGTAGTCCCGAAGCTCGATATAGCACCGGCATAACTGCTTGGCGCAGATGGGATAATCAAGTAGCAGGTGTGCCAGTATGCGGGATAATGCCGGCGCCCGCCATATTGCCGATGTACTGGCCTGATACCACATACCGGCAGTATATAGAGGGGCCACAACCGTGTTGAATTGTTTTGGACGAACTGTAATAATTGGTGCGTTCGTTACAAGTTACAAATACATTATATTGGCATACCACCACCCCCCCCCCTCCCTAAGTATTATCCTATCGCATACCAGGTAGTGTTCATCGTGAGGCACCCAAGAGGCAGACAGTTGCATGGCAGTCCCATTGCTGTCTCTAAAAGTGGCCGCACCAGAAAAAACAAAACTCATTAAAGCTGTGATTCTATGCAAGTCCGTCTCACAAGCGGTTCTTGGTAGCATGGATGAAGCACGCCGTTCATGCGACTCGCCGGACACCTCACGGCGCTTCGTGGCTGTTGCAGGCAACTTCTGCCTGGTCGTTATAAACACGACGCGCTCCGTCCCGGCATTGAAGGGATGCGAGGGTCTATGGTCATACGACTAC
Source organism: Nereocystis luetkeana (assembly GCA_031213475.1). NCBI lineage: Eukaryota > Phaeophyceae > Laminariales > Laminariaceae > Nereocystis > Nereocystis luetkeana. Next base: position 793,856 of record JARUPZ010000009.1, on the reverse strand, counting down.
GGCCATGCATGAGATAGAACAGTACACCCCCCCATCCCCTCCCCTTGTCATTCTGTGTTGTTTCTGCTCGAACACACCTGGCCTTCATTCGGTGCGACAGGGTCATGCAGCAACACTCCCCACCGTCGGGTCATCAGCAAAAACATTATCCGCCATCACCAATAGCCTTTCTCATGAGAGTAGTAGCTACTTGAATGGTTATCACATCCCGGTGTACGAGACGAACGGCCAACACACCCCTTGTACGAGACGTATAGACCCAACCAGCCACTGGTTTAGCGCCATTCCCTTTCTTCCGTGCAGAGGGTAAGTTCAACGATTTCATCTACCAAGACGTAGGCTCTGTTTGTCTTACCTTCGGGTCCTCCTTAGCCTCCTCGATGGTGGTGGCGGTGCTGTCGATTTTTTCGCACGCCGTCAAGCTGTCTCCAGCGAGCTTACTCGTCGGCAAACCATCCGCCCCCACCTGATGTTTGAAAATAAAAAACAAGCAAAAATGGCAAAAAAAACAAAACAAAACAAAAAAAAAACGGGCAAACGTGGGAGAGACGTAAGTGTCGAGTCGCCAATTAATAGGCAAGAGAAAACTGAGGTACATCAAACTTCAAGACGAAATAAAACACATGCCTCGTAGAAGCAACAGACACAATCATAGTAAGTCTAAGCTTCAGGTTGGGCGTGAGGATATGACAGGAAGGGGAAAAACAGCGCAGCAGCCTGTTATGTTGGTATGTTGAGTACAACGTCCTGCAGAAGATGTTAACCTCGAGTGCAACGCGTTGGATCTTCAGCATGGTTTGAGTCCAGCATGCGGTCATCCGAAATGAACTACAACCAGGCGCTTGGTGTTGGATAAAAACGTTCTTATTTTTTCCTTGACATTCAATACCTTCGCCCTTCCGTCAGGTCGGGGTCGCAAAGCGCAGGCTCTTCTTCCCCACCCCGTTACGGTACCTTCCACTCTCAACAACGCTAAGCAGTGCGTGCGAATCGAAAACGAGTGCGGGTAAACGCTCGTAACTCTCGTCTGACATCACCGTGACAAGAGCTGCGATAAACCGAGTATAAATATTAGTAAGACTAGAGCATTAGAAAAAACAAAAAAAAATGGTTGAACAACAATGCCGTATCTTCTTCCGTTTCCGAACAAGAAAAAAGAAAAAAACGTAAAAAAAAAAAAAAACGATGTCAGCTTCATACTCACACGAAACAGCCGTAAACGATGACAGGTACCAGGTAGGTGTCAACGAAAATGAGTATAAAAAAAAACGACACGCACACCTACCTCGCTCCTAAGGGCGATGAGGATGGTGAGGAACTTTCTTTTGTCCCCGATGACCATGCAGTTCGCGATGCACGGAAGCTCAGACTTGAACTCGTTCTGAAAAATATACAACAAAAAAAAACAAGCATCGAAAATGGCCGAGCAAAAACAGCACAAACATACAAGTATATACAATCGGTTCGATTGGTCAGATCAGCGTAGGCGCCAACCTTTCAGCTTTCAGGTGTGTACCTTCATTTCAGGCACTGCCGCAGGCAAAAAAAAATGAGTACGCAGGTAAATTAAGGCGAACGCTTGAACGAATGCCTGGATGTGCATTCACCGTGCCAATCTTTTTGAGCCAGAAGTTACCTACCAGGTACCAAAAACAGTGACTGAGATGTGCCTGATACCACATCCTGTACCTGGTATGGTACTGTATTTATGTTGTTTCGTTTTGAGGGGTGGAATGCCTGCGAAAAAAATAGCCCGAACAAGATAGGCAAAACAGTGGTTCGGGCACACGCCTGTTTCAGAAAAGGCAGACTAGTTTAGGCAAAGGGCAACGCATGCCTGGTAACACGGGCCTCGGTTGAAGTATGGTTTGATGACACCTCGACAAGCACGGGCAGAATCTTTCCCGCTCCAGCCGTGGCGATGAGCTCTTTGCAATGGGAACCCATTGATATACCTATTGCCTATTGCCTACCAGGGTATTGTCTACTGTCTACTGTCTGTTGCGTCCGCTTGTGGTCTATATCATCTCGATGAGCACAGGCGGGACAGTTTCCCCTCCAGCCGTGATGATGGGCCCCTTGCAATAGTGCAATAGTGCAATATAAAGCTATCGATGAACGATGAAATAGGGTATCTCAACAACCAATGGGATGGGGAACCGGCGGGATGTTTCCCCTTCCAGCGGCGATGATGGGCCCTTTGCAACAGGAACATATTAATGCACAATAAACTATTGCCTACGTTGCTAACGGTAGGATGGGCACCGGCGAGCGGTTTGTCCCTCTATTACGGTGGTCCATAGTAAACAGGACCAAATATTGTTAGTAAAAACAGCGAAATGTATGGGCTTTTGTATGTACCGTAGGTCCTCTTTAATATGGTATCCCGCAATAGTCGCGATGGTGAGCTTCGCCACAAGGACCCACTTTTAACTAACCGCTTTCGAGTGTTGAAAATGGCCACCTCAACAATACTTCATCGGGTTTTTTTGTTGCTATCAATCGTCTATGACTACTGCAGCATGCGCCCAGCAGCTGCACATGTAGATCATCTTGCGGCCGTGCTGTGCCGCACGACTTCTTGCTTCCAACCATTGTAACTCGTACACCAACCAGTGTACCACCCGCCAACCACGCACTGACCGTTACTGTATGTAACCGTCACTCCTCGCCGCCAAAGTCTCCCTCTACACTTCGACGAGGGTTTATAGGGAACAGCCCTGCTGTAGGAACCAATTCAATAGGCAACAATAGCCTCTACTGTATATCATTGTCCACTTGAGGCCTCTCGTGAACCGTGGTCTCACCTCTATGAGCACAGGCGGGATGTTTTCCCCTCCAGCTGTGATGATGAGTTCTTTGATGCGCCCAGTGATGTGCATGAAGCCGCTGCGTCGTGCATTCCAACAAAAAACAGCCCGGCGGTGACATTGAACAAAACTACGTCAGTGGACTTCCTGTTTTTTCCGCGTGTAAAAAACCTACGTCAGTGGACTTCCTGTTTTTTTTTCCGCATGTAAAAAACGTACGTCAGTGGGCTTCCTGTCTTTACCGCATGTAAAAAACGTTAGACAAGTACGGTAGCGGCAGGATGATATGCAGCAGGAAACAATATCGGCACTCTAGCGGCAGCCGGCACTATATATACTCCGCACACCCCCACACCTGTCAATCCCATGTGTGCCAAGCGGTTCCACCCACACTAGAGCGTGCACCCGGCACTATTTACGGGGGACCATACCAAATAGGACCAAATACTAACAGTAAAAATAAGGAAAAATAGAGGTTTTTGTGTGTACCATAGGTCCTATTAACTATGGCCCCCCGTGATAATCAACCGGCTCCATGTAGGGATGGATCACCACTGTATACATGTGAACATACCTGGGGGAAGGCACCCGAGGGTCTTCGTCGGAGTCGAAAGTGGCGATGTCCCCGCTGTGCATCCATCCATCTTCGTCGATGGTCTCGGCCGTCTTCTCGGGGGCGTGCATGTACCTTCAAAAACGACATTTTGAAGCAGTCGCACAAAAAAGGTGGAACACACTGCATGTTTGCACGTCGATAGTGTCGGATACTGTTCGTATGTATCGAAAATATGGGTCTGCCAGAAGCATGAAACTTGAAAGGGTCAATTGTAATTTTTCGACGTATCGAAATAACGCTATTACGCGGGACCCTAGTAAAATAGGACCTATGGTATACACACTCGTACGTAAACCTTTGTATATTTAGGTGTTTTTACTGACAATATTTGGTCCTATTTACTATAGTCCCCGGTAATACTGGACGTAGCCACAAATACAATGCCAATTTGATATTCCAATGAGGTTCCGAACGAATGGGTATGATATTCCCCTCCAGAGTTATCTACTATTAACAGTAATAGAAGGTTTTCTTGTGTAACGCGGCCTTCATCGATCATCTTCTCGGTCGTTTCCGGGGCGTGCGTACATGTACCTTTCCGACAAAATTTTGAAACGGTAACACAAAAAAGGTTTACGATCGTACCCGGTAGGTAGTATGGTCGGTCGCGTTGGCTATCGCATCGAAAACAGCAGAAAACAAAAAACTGTATGATATCGAATAGACGGCGTTTTGCTCTCTCCGTACTTCGTTTTTAAGCTGATACTGCACCAAACAATCCAATCCGACGGCAACACACCAGTAAACCAGTATGTCAGTATCGACTACTGGATGTATCGTATCGGAATGATTCTTGGTGCCTCAGCATCCTACAGAACTCGATTAGCATCCCACATACATCAGGTTAGATGCCGGTATACCAGGTACGCATGCCACTCTGAACGGAAACCCAATCGACCTTAACTGTACTCGTACGAGTAGTAGGCACAAAACATCCTGCAAATATCAAGCCCAAAGCGGTGAACTTTTCATAGAGCCGTGGATCGGCAGGAGTTCCCGACTATCAACCAATCGGTATGTGCTATGTGCTATGTGCAGCAAGCCAAATGGCTACCAGGCATCTGGCTTTAGTCGGCAAGCCGGCTGTCGAAACCAGCCGATGGCCAGCCGACCCAAGTCAGACGGGCGGAGCGAGACAAACTATCAGCCAGAGACGCCCGGTCCGAAAAAAAAGAAGAAAGTATCCCGCACTCATCAATCCCTCCTACACCAGGATGGAAACCCAACCAGGCGCATAGTCGGCTCCTTCGGTAAATGACTACAGTGAGGTACCCCCTTCAAGACCACCCCGTGACGACGCCATTTACATGATCTTGTCTACCCACAGTATTAAAAATTCCAACGTACTGCAAAAAACTATCCCATTTTAATTCCAAGTAGAAAAAAAAACGCGACCGGCCTATTTGCCTGATCTCAACTGCCGCAAAGCGTTGAACAGGAGGGATGGTCTTAAACCGGATGGTACCCCACTGTGACTAATAGTCCGACTATCCGACTAACAACTACCTGGTGCCAACTATATTGTGGTTGGTGACTATAAAACCCCCTTGAAGACTGCGACCTAGAGTTTTGGAGACAAGCTACCTAGAATTTTGAGTGGTTACTACTTAGAACTGGAGTGGTTCAGGCCACAAGCGAGACTGCAGTTTGCCCTAAAGGCAAATATGGTTAAGCCGTGCCGACTAATGGAGCAGTCCTACTGATAGGGCTCACTCACCCCATGAAGATGTGGCGGCCGCGGTAGCACAGTTCTCCGGTTTCCGTGTCAATCTTGGACTCGGTACCCTGCCGAAACAAAGAAAGAAGCACCCCGTTAAGAAGCACCCCGTTAAGAAGTACCCGGTACCTGGTACAACGTTTATTTTCGAGGGGATGCTACACACAAACAGCTTTCGTACGATAGTACGCTCAGAGGCGCGACCGCTTCGCACGTCGACACTCTCGTGTTGTACTCGCGTAGCCTCTTATTAACCCTTTTTAGTACCGCAGTCCCGTTTTGGGGACAAACTACTTGAAGTTTGGGTGGTTTGTCCCAAAACGAGACTGCGGTTCTAAATAGGTCAAAATAAGTTTTTTTCAAGTGAATCTTCGTACGTTGAAGCCGACAGTCCGGTGAGTTACGGCAGCCCAATGGAAACAACTCAGCATGGAACAACAAAACAAAAAAAACAAGCCACTAAAAACACATTATATTCCCAAAAACAATGCACCATTATAATAAGAACCAACCCACTGACAAACAAAAACTTAAGAAACAACACACTGAGAAATAACCGAACGAAAAATAGCCTGCGGAGAAAAAAACTAGCAAAAAAAAAAAAAACATTGAACAACACTGAATAAACAAACCACATCAAGAAACATCCTGTTGACAAACGTCCCATTCAGAAACAAATTATCAAGGAACAGTTGATGGACAAATAATCCACTACGAATCAACAAGCGTCCATTTAGAAACAAGCCATCAACCAAACCAATGAGGGACAAAAAACAACAAGAGACAAAACCATGAGAAACCAACCAGTAACGAGCAAACCATCAACAAGAACATACATGAAAAGCAATAATACATCAAGAAACAACTCCAAAAGCAAGAATTCGTGAAGAAACAACCCCGAAACACATAACTGAGTGAAAAAAAAAAAAAAAAAACGGACGAAACATCCCGTTAACAAAAACAAAACCAATCAGAACCAAACCATCACCATCAACGAGAACATGCATGAAAGGAAACAATTCAGCAAGAAGCAACCCTACTGCAGAACAAATACCGTTCCAGGTAACCCAGCAGAAAAGAAAAACAGCTCACCACCATGGGGCGGCCACAAGACCCCATCTTCCAGGCTTCCGGGGTGTTGTGCGTCTGCGGGCCGGTGCACTCCGATTGCCCGAACAGCTCCAAGATGTGAATGTTCAGAGATGCGAAGTACTCCAAGATCTGGACGATCACAGCACAGAGGGAGGGGGGGTTTCAGCATTTGGGGAGGGGGGGTGTAGTCGCGCTTCGGCATCTGCCCGATCAAGAAACTCCTACGGTGTGAATCGTTACTTCGTCACTTGGTTAGTACATAGAGGGGCGAAGTGCTTCAAGATGCGACAAAACGAGGTGAAGGACCAGAGCGCCACAGAGACAGAGCGATACAGTCAGCGTAGGACCAATGAAGGGACAGGCGTTTCGATACCTGGCCAATCAGGAGACCGAGAAAGGAGAACGTTTCATGACCTAGCCAAGAACGCTGGCCAATTGTCAGGGGATGGAGCGTGTTTTCATATATGGGGGGAAAAGGTTTCGGACCTTCGTAGGTTTTGAATCATACTGTATGCCCCTTTGTATAATAACCAAGTGAAACACCAGGGGGAAATAAAGAAAACTCGCATCCTCGAGAGAAAGCGGCGTAACCTCCCCTCCAATCACTAGCTACCTACCGACCTACTTTCCGAAGGGTGCACGCGGCGCGATCAGTCCTCCATTCGTCGATAAACACCATGAATAGTAACAGGATCAAAACCTCACGTGCCTGGACATGGAATGCGATCGGCTCATAAACCTCCCGATTACAAAAAAAACAAGCACCATGGTACTACTAACAATACCTCACAGCCCTGGAGATGCTTTGGAGATACTTTGTAGGTGCGGCGTGATCAGCCTCGTAAAAACCGACAACCAACAACGTACGTTTAGTTTTGAAGGGTGCGTAATCAACCCTCCAATCACCGACAATCTCCATTCATATAGATAGGTGGTATAATCAATAAGGCACGTCCTTGGGGATGCATGCGGCGTAAATGCACATCCCAATCAGCAACAAGTATCAGTATAAACTCAAAACTCACGCCCTTGCAGACACCTCATAGGTGCAGCGTAGTCAACTTCCTACTAACCGACAACCACCAACCTGCTTTTTTAGGGCTGCATGCGGCGTAATCAACCCAACAATCACCGACAAGCACCATTCACAGTTATAGGATCAATACATGAGGTATTTGCGACCACTCAATTTTGTTGGGTTATCCTTACCTTCGAAATCAACAAACATGAGGAGCTAATTGGCTGAACATGTGAATCCGAAGGCCCTAGCCAATCAGAGGTGCTCCGTTTTTCATCTATCCCACAGACTGCATCAACACAAAAATGTATACCAGGTACTGCACGTAGACTGTAGGAAAAAAAAGTATTTTTGGTCACTTTTTCCCATAGCGATTTATTTGTCGTCGGTTCGGATTTTGCTATTATACAGGAGAAAGACAAAACTAACATTGGCGCAAATGCGCTCACAACGCACGTCCTTGGGTATGAATGCGTAGTTACCAACCTCTTAGTCAGCAGCAAGCAATGTAAAAGTAAAAAACACACACATCTGACGTCCTCCAAGATACTTCGTAGGTGCGGCGTAACCAACTGATTGGGGGACGCATGGACGGCGCATTCAACCCGCCAGCCATCGACACGTACTAGAATACCATATATAACACGTAAAATGAAAATCAGTACGGACGCAATCGATTTAACTTCCCAACCACCGATAAGCACTGCAGTGCCGGGTATTACAAAAAAACAAAAACGAACAAAAAAAAACTCACGTCCTTGGAGATAGGTGCGGCCGCCGTGAAGCAAGAATGGGTCTGGTCCAGGCCCAAGTTAGTCTTGACCTTCGAAAACGCCAGCTGCAGACACAAAAGCGGGAGCACGTCCGTATTTTTATGACACGTTTCTCTCCTGTGTTTCATGTAGTGGGCTTAGCTTTTGGGGGCAAGGGGGGGTTTCTGTAATGCCGCACCGGGCACGGTGCACCGCTGTCGGTTGAAATTCGCGGTCGAATCCGATGACGGCTGCTTTTCGTCACAACCCAGCAAAATGCAAAAAAGGCAGCAGTTTTCACAGGTTTGTTTTCGTTTTTGTTTTGTTTCTAAATCCATTGAAATACTGTATTCGTCCTTCATCCGCAGTCGTAAGTCAAACCCGGGGTGACATACAGTAGTATGATAGGTTCTTCTCCCCAGCCCCCCCCCCCCCTACAGACACGCCTTGCAATCCTACCGCGACAAGGGCTCAGCAATTTCTTCCCTTCAGCACCTTCGTACGTACGTGTGCAGCGCGAGTGATTGGCAACGATAGAACGAGGCCAACACAGGGCAGAGACGAGTGCCGCACCGCTGTGTGTAACATGTGTCATGCCACATGTGTTACAGCAATGTGCATCATCTACGCAGATCCACGCCATGTAACGTGCACCATGTACCGGTACCGGAACGCCGTGCCATGAAATGTTTACCATGTTACACCATACTACTGTATACAGTGGTATACCTGGGTGGTAACTAGATACCATGTACCATACATACCATACATCATACATCATACACCATGCACCACCGTGTAACGTGTACCGTACCCGGTACCATGTGTAGCAGGTGCTGGCGTATGCATCATGTCTGTATCATGTGCCACAAGCACTTTTCCACTACTACAACAGAGAGTAGATTCCTAACAATGCTAATAGTTGATGACACATGTACTTCAGAGCAGATAGATCGATTGATCATCTGCTTGATCTGCATCATCTGTGTACTGTATAGCTCATGTTGCCAAGCGGGGAAAAAAAAAAAATGCATGATCTGCATCATCTACCACATGTTTCATGATGGGTTGGTTCTGTCCTACGGACTACGGGTATGCAGGTCCTGCGCAGCACTTCAGAACAGCAGGTTAGGCTCCTCTGCAGATGTTCTGTTGTTAATGTTAATAGATAGAAAGAGCGTCATCTGTCTCACGTGTGTCCTATACTATACTATACTAACCGCATTGGCGACGCCGAATCCACAGGGAGACCCACCCCCGCCTCCGAACTCCTGCATCCTAGCGTGGGCCAGGCCCTGCACAGAAACAACAAAAGTAGAAGAAAAAAAAATACCACAAAAAGGTCAAGCACAAGCAACCAAGACAAACGCTAAATCCAAGGCCATCTATGATATCTATATGCCTGGTCGCAGATAGAAGCATCTACATATAGTAGTGTACAAAAAAACAAGAAAAATGTGCCAAGCACAGGAAAAGCCACGAAGGCAAAAGAGCAGGCTATCGATTTCCATACCAGTAGCAGCAGGTGGACGCATCCAAGAGCATACGTATAGATAAGCAAACGTATGTCGAAACAGTTTTCGCTGGTACCAGTGCGACCGTCTATACAGGAGGCACTGGGCTATACGTCTCAACATTGATGACATGACATTGCATTGCCCACTGCAGTGCTAACTGCATACGTGGCTACTGTAGTATCTCTGTGGCGTAGCTTTGTGACCACAGAACTTGTATCTCTTCTAGGATTGAATAATCGGCACGGACACTGGTTGTGCTGGATGTCGACGGGTAGAAAGAACGGTTTAATGTGAAGAACACACAACACATTAACAGTACATGTTTGGGTTTGATATTGCTAGTACTGGGCTTTACACAATATTTTTGGGGCGTGATACTGCCAAGTACTGAGCTATAAAAACTTACAGCAGTAGTATTTTTCGGGGTTAGATACTGCGAGTACCGGCCATACTGGGCATACTGTCAGTATACTGGGGCAGTACCAGTAGCAGTAAACTCCCAGTGCCGCAGTACGTAAGTGGAGGGAGAAGCACAGTCCGTCAGCGCTGAGCACAAAAAAAACGCTACGCAGGCAGCAATAAAAAGCGGACCATCCACGGAGCACAGCGAGCGGAGATAGGTCAGATTGGGAGATTTCCCGGCACATCGCGGTCCAGCAGGCGCGCAGGTGGAGGGATAATGACAAGTGGTGGAAGGGACAGGTCCCAACAGTATACTGGGCATACTGTGGCAGTATTCTCTTGAGTCCGCAGTACTTACAGTATAACGGCGTACACAACGTTAAAACATCGGAATGAATATCAGAACATCGACCAAAATATCACAATATCGACAAGAGTAAGGGAGGGAGGGAGGGAGGGAGGGAGGGAGGGAAGAGAGGCATACCTTGCCCTTAGCCCAGGTGGAAATCGATTTCTTGGCGCCTTTGATGGAGCGGCCGACCTCTTGCATTTTCTCGTACATCTTCTCCCACACCTGGAGATAGCATAATAAGCAGATAGGTCAACGGTAGTCGGGGTGGGGGGGGGAGAGCCTATCATGTGAGCCCGAAAAATTACAAGTCACGACTAGGAAAGAGAGAGAAGAGGTCGAAGCAAATAAACGGGATGGGTACAAAATCAATGAACAAACAGCAATACTACTGTAGTAGTTTGGGCTGTACGTTGACTGGACTTGACGACTTACCTGCTACCACTCGAGCCGGAACTGTACGGATCGTTGGGTCTTCATATGCATGTATAAACAATCTTTCTATTTCCGTCCAGAGTGCTAGTTGCTGTAGCGGGGTGGGCTAATGTAGTAAAAAGAACCCACGATGGGACCCAAAAAACATGTATTCCCCTTTACACGGACCATCGTTGGTTCGGATTACTATTAAAACTGTATGTTCCTGACTACCTGGCATGGCGGGGAATTACAGTAAGCCAACCTACAGACGTAAGAGTAGCATTCATCACTCAGGGGCCTGAGTCGGGTGGGATTTATGATAGAGCTCACGATTTATTTGACACCGTGGTCGGCACACACTGGGTACGAGACAAAGGGACTAATGGTAACCAATGGTTGACCGTGTCTGATTGGCTTCGGCCTGTGATAGGGTTGGTTATGTTTGTATCGTCCAGTCACGAGAGTGTCGGACAAAAGGCAAACCCCCATCGGAATTCCAAAGGGGCTTCGTATCGCGGGACAGAGTGCTGTGGCGAACTGAGACAACTAACCCCCGCATACCTGGTACCTGGCACGCTCCTATTCATCAACCTGATCAACTCATCACGCCGGGCCTCAAGCGCGCCAGGCAGGTACAAACACGCAAGACTCCGAAAGCAACCAAATACACAGGCGCGAAACTCCGCAAGCTACCTTGCCAACAAAAAGCTACTGTACAATAACTACCTAGCCGGTGACTTACATTCAGCCAACTCACAGGCTTGGTAGTATCTCATAGCAGCTGGTGACATCGGATGTCGACATTTAGTGTCAGTCACCCTCGACTGTCGATATCGATTTTCCAATAACTATGACCGACGTCGCCAACACCACCCACACTAGCACCAACACAAACACTACAGCCCTCGATATCACCAACACCAACACCAACCCCAACAGACGGACACCAGCATTCACGCCAACACAAGCACCACCGACACCAACGCAACCTCACCCACCGCCAACAACAAACAACCCCACGACCGCCGACAGCAAGTATACCAACACCAACACCACCACCCCATCAATACCTCAAGCGGCAACAGCAGCAGCAACACCATCACCACTCGCACCAGCGATGGCAGAAGCACGGACAGCAGCAGCAGCAGCAGCAGCAGCAGCAGCAGCAGCAGCAGCAGCAGCAGCAGCAGCGCCAAGCAGCGCCACCCCAAACATGGCGGTGATGGTGCTGCTGCTGCTGCTGCTGCTGCTGTCAATACGTTTGCTACTGCTGGAGCTGCGACCGTAACACGTGCTGGAGCTGGCGCTGTTGACACTGACGCGTGTGTCCTCCAGCAGCTGGTGGGCGCCCAGAACCGTCACCAACAACACCCGCCAACAACACCACCACCATATCAATACCAACACCAACTACTCTGAACCAGCAGCACAACAACCAACCCCACAGCACCAACACCGACAACAATTCCACTTGCACCACCGACGCCACCAGCACAGGCACCGGCACCAGAGGCGGGCGCAGAGAGAGATACCTAAACGTGTTGACAGCGGCGGCACCGTGCTTTCAATACCTTTGTCATCACCGTGGCTGCGACCGTCACAGGCCCTGGTGTTTGTGCTGCTGGTGGTCGTCCTCTATTAATAGTACCACCACCACCAACGCCGGCAATATGAACAATCTACCAACGCCACCAGCAGCAGCACTGCCAACAGCCCCGATAGTAGCAGACACAATGCCAGCAGCAGCAGGAGCAGAGCCACCAGCACCACCGTGGCGCTGGCGCTGGCGCTGCTGGCAATACGTTTGATATTGCTGGTGCTGCGGCCGTCACTCATGCTGGTGATGCTGGTGCGTGTGCTGCTGGTGGGCGCCCAGCGCCATGACCAACAACACCAACACCACACCAATGGCAAGACCACCACTCCAATATCAACGGCACCAACACCAACACCAAAACCACCCACACCACCGCCACAGCAAACGTCCCGAACACAACCAACACCAACACCGTGTCGGCTAACGCTACCACCACCAACCACCACCACCAACAGCAACAGCAACAGCACCGGCTCCCGTTGCAGCCGCTCCAAAAATCGACACCAAACGTGTTGACAGCAGGCACCACAGCACCACTTGCTGCTGCTGTCGGCATGCTTGCTACCGCCTTGGTGCGGCCGTCACTGATGCCGGTCCTTGTGCTGGTTGGGCTGGTGGTCGTCGTGTATCACCACCAACATCACACATACCACCGCTGCTACAACTTACCGCAACGCCGCTACCACCGACAACAATGTCACCAACACCCCCACCACCAGCAACAGCAAAGGCAGCAGCACCGACAATAGCAGACACTTTTGACAGCAGCACCAGCAGCAGCGCCACCCGCATTACCGTGGCGCTGGTGCTGGTGCTGCTGTCAATATGTTTGATATTGTTGGTGCTGCGGCCGTCACTTGTGCTGATGAAGCGGGTGCGTGTGCTTTTGCTGCTGCTGCTGCTGGCGGGCGCCCGGCATCATCACCAACCACAACAACAACCCCGAAAACAGCAATACAACACCAATACCAACACCAACCGCATCAACATCAAAACCACCACCAACACCACCACCACAACTAACAACCCCAACAAAAACCGTTACCGACAACAATTCTAATGACGCCACCACCAAACACCAACAACAGCACTACCGTAGCACCGGCACCAGCGGCGGCCGCTGCAACGAGCCAAACCGAACGCATGGTGCCGCTGCTATCAGTACGTTCGGTGACCCTCGTTGTAGCGGCCGGCTTTGGTGCTGGTGCGTGTGCTGGTTTTGCTGCTGGTCGTCTATCGTTACCACCAACCACCACCAACCCCACCCCCAACCACACCGCCAACCATTCCACCACTACCAATAACGCCAACACTAACACTAACGACCAGCAATCACCTCCAACATTAATACCAACACCAAGTATTAATAGCAATCACCACCACCGACACCAACGCAAACACCACCACCAACACCAACGACAGCAACAATTGCGCCGCAATCGCCACCGTGTCAACCACATCCAACACCGCCACCACCACCGCCCGACCAAAACCACCATCACCACGAACCGAAACCGAAACCGTAATTGTCGGAAACGAAACCGTCAAAACCTAAAGCGTCGATACCGATGACAAAACCGTCATAAAACAGAAACCGAAGCTGACAGTGGCGTTCGCCCTCATAAGTAACGTCAGTAGATCGCGGTTTGACCAGTTGACCGACGGCCTCCTCTCCCCGATCATGTACAGAATAACTATCAGTATGTTCGGAAATGTGAGGACCGTTGCCGAAATAAACAAACACCAAGTGCTCCTTACATTTCCGGACGAAATGGAAGTATAGTGAGGTCGAATAGGCTTTGACGCACAAGAAGACCGCGCGAGTTGTTATTGACAAACGAGTAGAAAAAGTTGGGCACTTGGTTTGTTTTTGCACGAGCATGCGAGAGATATCTATCCTTCTTCACACCGCCTTCTATCCTCCTTCACACCGCCTCCCAAAAACAAAAGACATGAAGTCTAAAGCAGCACTATCTCAGCCAATAGTACTAGCCGAGCACGGATACCGTTCGTACATCGATGGACGAACGGATGGACGGGTGAATGGACAGGATATCGCGCCCCTCTTTTGCGCAAAAAAAAAAGCAACCCCCCCTTGCAAGAGGGACAAGCCAAGCAAAAAACAAGAAAACAAGACTCTCACCAACCATGTGTACCGATAGAAATTAAACTAGCGTGAAAAAGGGGGGGCGCCGTCTACATGAGCGGTTTCGGCGGGGTCATTATTTATGAGAGTAAAATTGATGTGATAGCGTGCTTGTTGACGAGCAAAAGCGAAAAAAAGTCCGGTCGTGTTTCCCCACAAAACACTACCGGCCATCTATTCACAGCGTGTTTGGTCAGAAGCAAGCAAAAACAAGACCGGCCCTTGAGATAGTGTGTTTTTTTCACGAGCAACCAAGAACGTACTCTATCCGTCCCTTTTTCTCATCATCACGGAATTCGCGAGAGTTTGAGTAAGCAAAAATCGATGAAAATGGATAAGCAGTGGAAATGTTTGAGCCCTTCGCGCGATAAAAATGACGGCCAGTCCCGGCGGGGAGGAGGGGAGACATCTGTGGTCACGTAAAAGCGATCTTCTAGAAAAAAAAATAGGAAAGCAAGCGGGTTTGTTCACGAGCAACGAAAACAAACTGGTCCGCTATCAATATCGTGTTTGTTCTCGACACAGCAAAAAACGGCTGGTCTCGGTCACCCATTAACAGCGTCTTTTTTTCACAAGCAAACAAAAAAATACCAACAAAAAATTGTAGTCTCGTGTTCACACAGACAACGCCGAACATGAAGTTCTAGTTTCGTGTTCGCACAGACAACGCCGAATATTGTCCTCGGTTTTTTTACATTGCTACACTGGGCTTCAAACGGGGAATACGCTCCCCGTTTTATCTTGATATTAGAGTCCCACTATAGCCCAAGAGTATGTCGACAGTAATATTAAGAGTCCGAACGGGCACTATATCCCCCGTTATATGCTGAAAGCTATATGAAAAGCTCCTATTAATAGCGTCTCTCGCTCACAAGAAAAAAAAAAAACTCGAGAGTAAAAAGGTATGTCTCTTTTGACAAGCGAGCCAATCAACGGCCCCCCACAGGCTGGGCTGGCCAAGAGCAGCTTTTTAAGGTTCCACGCACATTCTCAGTCCGTTTTTCAGAACTTTGATATGAAAATTTGACACGTGTTTCATCATAGTGTTCCCGAGGAAATAATTACTGCACCTTTTTTTTTTCGGGAGCCAAGGCACATTTGGAAATAACCAAAAAATGTTCATGACCAAAACTGACGAAAAAAAAGTTAAAAGCTCCTCTCAACAGCGCCTCTCGCTCACAAGAAAAAAAAACACCTGTATAAAAATGTACGTCTCATTTGACAAGCAAGCACAACAACGCCCCCCTCACCCTAGGAACTCCGAAGAAGATCGTCGGCCGGATGTCCCTGAGAGTCTTGACCAAGGAACCCTTCAAAGCGTCCGGCTGAGCGAACGCCACACAGCACCCGATAGCCATTGGCCCGTGCATATCTAAAAGCTGGCGAAAGGTGGCGGGGGGGAGGCGTGGGTGGGTGGGTGTGGGTTGAGCTGGGTTAGGCTGGATTGAGGTGGGCTGGGTTGGGCTGGGTTGGGTTATAGGTTAGGTTGAGTTGGGTTGGGTTGGGTTGGATTCGGGTTGGATTGGATTGGGTTGGGTTGAGGTTTGATCGGGTGGGTGATGGGTTCGTGGGCCAGAATTGTGTTCTAGTCACGTATCCCACCAGGCGGCAACATGTGCTAAACTCGTACCAGGTACATATCTAGATCAGTGAGGGGATCAACAGTCTGTCCGATGTGAAAATATCCGAAACCATGGTGCCCAGAATGTTGGAACCAACTTGGTTTCAATCTAGGACGTACCCGATTGGTAGAGCTGAAAGTCGGCAGGATTTCACGACTACAAACTTCTTGGCACGTGCCGTCAGCAAACTAGCTTCACTTAGTCGGCACATCGGCTGGCTCACCCAGCTGATGGCCAGCTGGCTTCCCCCCTCGACATAGGCAAGCGAAGCGAGCCAAATCAGCCAGCCTCAACTATTAGACTCCAGTCGGCAAGTGCGCTGGCGAAACCAGGTGATGGCCAGCTGATTAGCCGACTAAACTCAGGCGAGCGATGTGAGCCAAATCAGCCCGCCCCGCCGAGTGGGCCCCGTCCAAAGAAGACATAGTGCACCCCGCATTGAGCAACCCTTCCTACCGGTATGGGAGCCCAGTGCGTCGGATAGTCGGTACCGCCTGGAAACGACCAACTTTTGGTGCGACAAAGACTCTCCGGTCTTGTAGCTAAATCAAACCTCTACTGATTGAATCACGCGACTATTTAGCGGTTACTTCATCCTTGCTGGGCATTGCGTGTGATACCGAGGGGGACTCCAGGGCGAAAACAAATGTTGGCAGGGGATGCAGAACGCGTGCGAAGTATACCATCCAGCAGGTACACAAAAAAAAAAACAATTGCACACAGGTGAATAGAGCGAAGAGGAAAAACAAAGTACGACAAGATTGCGATTTCGGTGCATTCAGCGTATCTATGTTCTACGTGAAAAATCATGACCTGTACCGTCTAGGTCTTAGCTTGCCGTTGTGAGATGTGCAGGATATGGATGACGTGCACCGTTCAGATCCAACCCAGGAAAAAGCTGTGCTGGAAAATTCAGATTACAACGGTTCCCATGCGGTATGATGAGCTATCAATGATCAATATCGCAGCCGGGTCACCAAAAGACCAGATCAGGATTCCCCCCATAAATATCTACACAATTTACGTGCAAATCGGTGATTGTCTTGTGTGTGAAATGCTTAGATAGTCGACCTTCAGTAGGGTCGTCGACGCCTGTCGTTGTGTTCCAAACATGTTGAAAACAAACGCATACAGATAATACTTGTTTCGATGTTCGACGGTTTCAAAGTTTTCGACGTACCTGGGCGGCGATGTGGCTGAGGGGAAGGTACGACACGATCCTCTGCTTGTTGTCCCAGTGGTATTGTGCTGCGAGAACCTGCCTCAAAACAGAGTTGGGCGATAACAAGCAGCGTTCAGGGGTTGCGATTCGGAACTGCAACAGTCGATCCCATCAATGCCAAGCATCACCTGCGAGCAAAAACTCTCAACACAAAATCGTGAAAAACCGAGAAAACCCAACGACACTCATAGCCACGACTGTTAATACTACTACGAACCATAGCAATCAGAACCAAATAAAATAGGCTGTGTCAACATATAGGGGGATACATGGCTGTTGGCAGAGGTTTCCAAGGCGTGGTTTGTTTTTTACGGGTGAGGTGCAGTTCGGTGGATCACCTACCAAGCCACCGGGGACGCTGTTTCGGAAAAATAAAACAGTACAGTACGGGGGGCCATAGCAGCCGAAACATACCATGGACAAAAAAAACAGGTATCATATCCCTCCATCTAATCAAACCTGTAGTTGCTTCTCAATACGATGATTTCCCGTGAAACCATCATTGTTACTATTGCACCATTACTACTACTACTACTACTACTACTACTACTACCGCTACTACTACTACTACTACTGATATTGTTGCCACTACTCCCATATTAAACACCACCACTCCTGCTCCTTCTACAACCGCACACAAAAACCACGCTATCGTACGACCAAACACGACAAAACCAACACACGACAGCAACCACCCACAGCACACTGCTCTCGCCATCTGGCCTCACATCCGCAGTCCAGGTGATGTTGTCGTGGCTGATCATGACTGCCTTGGGAGCTCCCGTGGTCCCGCTGGTATAGATGAGGGAGCACGCGTGGCCCGGTTTTTGGCCCTCGATGCGCTCCTCGATCGCCGTGTCCGGGATATCGTTTCCGAGCTATGAAATATCGTGTTAAAGAATAATAAAATTAGAGGCACAAGGGTGGGCAGTGGTGACGGTGGGGGCAGAGTGTGTTGTGAGAGTCGTGTCCGGCAACAGACGTAAGAATAGACGCAACAGCTGCAACGGGAACATCAACAACAACAACAAAATCTGCCGCAACAACAACGACAACAACAACAGCAACAACAACAACAACAACAACAACAACAACAACAACAACAACAACAACCAAAAACGCCAACGCTACCAAGACCAACACCAACACCACCAACGATAGCACCATCAACACCACCAATAACAACTCCAACACCGACGACAACATTCCCTTCGCGTGCGAAATGTCTGGGGTTCAAATCCCCATACCTTCACCACTTACTTTGAGGTCGGGTCAATGTGACCGTGGTACTGCTGTGGCAGCAGGCGGTTCTTCTGCTCTTGCAACGGGAGCTATGGGTTAAATTGACACACGACACCAAATCTGAACAAGGAAGTGTGGTGAGCTTAAGCTTTGTTTTCACCAATATCCGCCGGAGGGTGAAGAAAAACTACTATAAATCTGACCTCCATGAATTGGTCCCAAGTGTACACGGGGAAGCCGCAGTCCGTCCCCTCCGGCACATCGCCTCGGTACATCACGATCGCCTTCACGGTCGTCAGCGTCGGGGCCAACTGGAAAACAGTAGTTGCAGCGACAGTTCCATGGGGTCGTTAATTTCAAGCTCAACTTCGAGCCCAACTTCAAGTTGAAGTGGAAACAGATTTAGCCACTGCCCAGGACGGCGGTCAAGGTTGCGGTGGGAGCCAATTGGAACAGGATAGCAGTTGGCAGGGTAGTTTAAGTGCCCTTCAAGTTCAAATTTCAAGCTCAACTCCGCACGTAATCAGGACCCCCCTCCCCCCCCTTGCATATTTTGCGGGCGTGAAAGCCGCCTTGTGGAGACATTGAACAACGTAGCACACCAATAGGCGTACCGAATTGAGCGGCTGACGACACCTTGTGGGATTTTCTACATTGTTCAATGTATCCACATACCAGGTATTATTTTACGCCCACATTGTGCAACGGGAGGGCCCCGGTCACCTGTGTTGCAGCGGTTTGTGACATGTGATTGCACGACAGTCACCGCTGCAGTGGGCGCTAACTGGGACAGGACAGCAGTCGCGATTCAAAGAGACGCAGGGTGCAGTGCCAGTTGCATACCGCACTGGGATAGTTGAACTTCACCTTCAACTCCAACCACAAGTCGAAACGAGATATACCATATATGATGGGTGTGTACAACCAGAACTTTCACCGCTACAGCAGTGGTACGCCACACCAGTCACGATTACAGTTGCAGTGACATAGTACATACATAGTTGAAATGGGGATAATAACCTAACCATCTGATAAAAGTTGAAACGGGCTTTGACCATTCCGTAGAAAACACGAGAGATACCCCCCCCCCTCCCCCACGGGACGAATGTTATACTATTGCCGATAGTCCGTAAATGATGGAGGGCACATGCACCGAAAATGGTGGCTTCGGCGAGACCTTTCCGCATATCGTTCCACAGACATTTCCACAGATCGTTCCGCACTATACCCGATATCGGGTAAACGAGCTTTGAACTTCGTCCGAAGCTATGTGTAGTCTCAACGGCTATATGGTATTATTGTACCGCAGCCACCGTTTTAGAGTCGAAGCCAACCGGAACAAAATATCAGTTGCAGTGACAGTCAGTTGAAAGGGTAGCGCAAGTTCAACAAAAAACGATTCGTATCCTATTCATGTATGATGGGATGGCATCCATGGCATCCAATGTTGCAGAGGAATCCAACCCGAACAGGACAGGAGTTGCAGTCTCGGTAAGTTGCATGGGGAGTTCAAGGCCAAGCTCAACTTCAACTTGAAGCTGCAACGGGTTTAACCACAAGACTGAACGGCAGTCACAGTAGTAGCAGTGGAATTCAACTCCAACAGAACAGTTGCAGTTTGCAGGGACAATTACATTTAGATATATATATATATAATATATATATATATATATATATAAAAATCCCACCTCATTTGCCATCTTCGCCTTTCTTTCAACTCGTTCATCTTAATAGCCGGCACTCAGATCTGGGGTCGCAAAGCAAAACAGGTTTTTCTCCCTCCTCCCCACTACGGTTCGTGCCTTGGAAGGCATTTTTATCGCGGGAAAACTTCGGTTATTTCTCCCCTCGTCGACTATTAATAGCATCGAATGGGGTAGCTCAACTGCCATTTCAACTTGGCCTGAATCACACCAGTATTATTGTGGGGCAGTTGCCCTATTACGGGGGACCATATTAAATAATACCTATGGACGGTTTACACAAAAACCTATGTATTTCGCTTTTTTCACTAACAATATTTGGTCCTATTTACTATGGTCCCCCGTAATAGCAGTGCACGTCAACTGCAGAGCGCACGTCGCACTGGGAACCATGGCTTCAAGTTGAAGTTGAAATCAAGTTCACGGTGAAACGGTTTATACCATACCAGGCATGACTATCACACGCATGCGATGAATACTCGTCCAGTACTGGTGCCTCTACAACCCCGATTCGTACGTGCCAGGCCAATACATCGGCAAGTGTAGCGGGCACCGGCATTTTTCCGCGCACTGCCATACCTGCCACACTCCTTATTATCATCTGTGCCAAGCGATTTCGCCGGCATCATATCGGGTATTGGCATTATTTAGCAGCAGTACAGAGGGACCCGTACGTAGTATTAATATTAGCACGGTTTTCGTAGTGATAGCAGCGCGGGGGAAGCTCGACGGTTTTCACCCGGTGAGTCGCGTGCTAGCTGCACGGGATATGGGGTACTGATCTTGACAGTTCAAGCTCAAGTTGAACTCGTTTTACCGTACGAATATCATGATATACTCGTGGCAGGGGGTATAAATAACACAAGTGCCAAGTCACGGCGGCAGGTGCGGCGTGAGTTGCGTGGGGTGCATCCATATCAAGTTGAAGTTATATCATGCAGCAAGCAACCGCATTCAAGAATTTTGCAACAAAAAATACAGGCGCGAGGTTTGAACAAATACAAGAATGTGGTTATCAAAATACTGAAAATTTGAGCAGGGCCCTGCCTTGCATACCTGGTAAGAATTAGAGCCTGGCCCACAATAAGAAACAATGAGAGATAATAATTAGAGCCTGGCCCACAATAAGAAACAATGAGAGATAATAATTAGAGCCTGGCCCACAATAAGAAACAATGAGAGATAATAATTAGAGCCTGGCCCACAATAAGAAACAATGAGAGATAATAATTAGAGCCTGGCCCACAATAAGAAACAATGAGAGATCATAATTAGAGCCTGGCCCACAATAAGAAACAATGAGAGATTTTCGAGCGGTGTGGCATGCAGAACTCGACGAAACTTGAACGAATCTCCAATTTTTGGCGAAGGCTCGCGGCTTACTGTGATGCCTACGTTGACCATAGACCCTTCAAGGCTATTATGCCGTATTTAGAAGGGTATTCTCGTTGAGCACAAGTGCTTATTACGGGGGACCATAGTTAATAGGACCAAATATTGTGAGTAAAAATGGTTAAATATATAGGTTTTTATGTGTACCATAGGTCCTATTAACTATGGTCCCCCGTAATAGCTGAGAGTTTATACAAAAAAAAATCAGCCTGGAATTGTGATCTCTCGAATTATCAACACGTGTCGATTACTGTAGAGCATTCCGGAGAAAGCCGCCTTCTAAGGGGAGAGGGAGAGGCCCACTGACCTGGGTGAACTTGGCCAGCTGACCCGCGTTCTCTACAACCACCACCTCCGCCTGCGAGTGGTTCGTGATGTACTGGCATGCCTGCACATCATACACGAGCAGCACACAGCATCGCCCACAAACATCATCAAAATGTGGTGTACGACAATAGCAATGCCCACCGACAAACAACGCGTGGCGTGCCGGCCTGTCTGTCACCTTACGGCATCAAATATCAACAAACAGCGTCATGAAACTCAACAGAATCAAACAAACAGCATCACCAAGAGGAGGTATTGGCACTCCTGCATATGTTTACACCCCGCGAGCAGCGTCACCTACAAGCAGCATGATCAAGAAGAAGTACTGATAAACGCGATCATAAAATAGCGCCAGCAACACACTACACCATCAACGCAGAGGCCATAAAATACTGCCTTTGGCGACCGGAAAACAGAGCCGACAAAAGCGGAGTGGGTTCAGCTAGTCCTAAAGAGGCGGTTTTTGTTAACCCTGTACTACGACCACAAGCTACTGGTGATACTACCGCTGAAAATTTCTTGGACGTCAACTTGAAGAGGATGTGAGCTGCTGATTCTACTGCTCAAAGCTACTGATACCATGTACCAGGTACGCTGTAAGCTACTGGTTCTACTGAACGCTACTGAGAACGCAAGCTACAAGCTACCCGTACCACAGCCAGCTACCGAGACTGCAAGACACTTGGAAAGCAAGATACCGAGGCTACAAGCTCCTGAGGCCACTGTACGCTAACTAGACTGAGAGCTACTGGTCTTATATACGCGTACTGTTATCCTATTGAGAATGGAATCCGCTACTATTATATCAGTACACTACTGTACGCTCGTACTGAGTCTGAAAGGTACTGTTACTGCTGTACCGACAACACACCTCCGGAAGGTTGGAGGTGTAGATGCCAGCCGCGATACCTCCGGCGGCCATGACCCCCATATTAGCAATAAACCATTCAGCCGAATTGAAGCCAATGATGTTGATGCAGCGGTGGGGTGCGAAACCGATCGACATCAGGCTCTTGCCGAACCTATAAACGAAACCGTCAGGTGAGACGACACAAAAATGAGTCGTCGAGCGGGCCAATCAGCGAGCAACACAAAAATGAGGTAAGCCGATAGAGGACCTGAATAGCCTGAAACCGTCACATGATACGACCAAAAACTGTTGCCGCGCGGACCAATTAGCAGGCGACAAACATGGGCGCAAACGAGGGCGGACATCAATCAGTTAGAAGCCGTCGAATAAAAAAAAACAGTCGCCGTGTCGACCAATCAACGAGCGACAAAAAAGACGAAGCCAAACAGAGGCACCAGCAGTCAGACCAACAGAAAAGACAGGCAGACCGAGAAGCAGGTAGACGCAGACCAACACATCCTACGAAGCAATAAATCAGACAGCGACAGACAGAGAGACCGACAAGCAAAAAAAACAATCTAGCAAAAAAACAATTTAACAAAGAAAGATATTTCAGGCCAACGACAGTATTGCAACACGTATATATTATATGAACAGCAGTTACAATCGCGCTTACCTGCAGGATTCCATGTAGTACTGCGCCCAATTCAGCGTGTTCCACGGCGTTTTTTCAGAAGAGACGCCCTGCACCAAAAAATCCACATCCAAAAAAACGCCAACAAAAAATAGAACATCCGTCAGTGCCAAAAAGTTAGATTGGCGGCCGAAGAGTGCCGACCAAACAAATGGAGGTGTAGTATATGTTGGTGTATGCGGCACGCGACAAGTGATGAGAACTTGGTAGTTAAGAATATCAGGCTGGGATTTTTTACACTGTCAGAATTTACAGCTAAGCATTTGTGTTCAGAAAGGACACCACTCTCATTCCTCTATTCTAGTATAGTATTTGAGGGCCTGTGCTCAACATTGGCACAACAATAAGCCGCGAGCCATTGCCCAAATACAAGATTCTGAATTGCTCTCGCGTACTCTCATGTATTGGGGTTCGACCGCTAAACGCGTGTTACCCTGCAAGAAAGGAACACACTGGTACACTGGAAAAAGCGTGTGGTTTGCAACTAGTGCTGCAGTTGTCGGGTTGCAAGGATAGCCCTGCTCGCAAGCGGCAGCAATCGAAAAAAACATGTAACCGCTCAGAGAGATGGGAGGACCACACTCTCCCAAACTCCAACAAATCTAGTCCAACAATGCCCTCTCCCCCCATTTCGAGCACCCACCTGCGACACAGCAGCCCCCCCCGCTTACTTCCGAAACGTGCTTTCGAACTATTCATATCAACAATAACGGATATCGTATTGAAATTTGATACATCGAACGTTCAATATATCAAAAACTCGATACACATGGTATCTACAATTGCGATAATGCCACCCCCTGAAAGCACACAAACAGGGACCTGCAACACCGCCAATGCCTACACCCGAAACGTCCTTGAACCATTAGACTAATACCATTGTGTCATATAAGCGTAATATTCTTCTATTCTCAATATTTGGGGAATCCAAGGTATTCACGGGCCGACCGGGCGAAAAATTGCGGGGTTTCAACGCTGAAGAGGCGTTGGTTTATTGCTGTCTACCCCCTACGCTGAGCCACCCTCGTATGAGTACAGTATAGCTAGTCGGATGGAGATCAAGGCGTCACCATGAACGCACACATGAAAGGCGAATGACAAAAGTCCTGCGGTCTACTACTACTAGTAAGTGCGGGGGCCGAGACGGAGACCTGCCTGCGCTTTTCGGTCGCGAAAGACAACGTAGAGCATCGTATCGGATTTTCCATACATCGAACTTTCGAAAGTCGTCAGAGTCAGAGTCAGAGTTATCGGGACTCAGTCATTGACTCGCGAGTCCGAGTCCTTTGGAAGTGCTGCTCCTGCTCCTCCAGGGTTCCATCATCTGAAATGACTTGAGTCCGCGCGAGTCCGCAGGGTACCAGAAACTGAAGTTACTTGAGTCCTTGCGAGTCCCCAGGGTACCAACAGATGAAATGACGGAGTCCTCGCCAGTCCCTAGTCCCTAGGGCACTGGAGGTTGAAACGGTTGGTAGTCGGAGGTACTGGTACTCTGACGACCTCTGCAACATCCTCCACGTCGTGCAGATCACTACCTAAATAATCTAAATAAGCTACGTCATCTACATTATCTACATGGTCTACGTGTACCTAGATCCGTACCACCTGTCGTTTTGATATGGTACGGATGTAACCCAAACCTGAGCATGCCCGAAACCATGAAGATTGTACGCCTCCCACTCGTCAACATGAGCTAGGTCATACACATCGTGCAGGCCAGGTCTACACCAGGGATCTATCAGCCCTGAAATATCTAGGTATGTCCGACGTGTGGAACATTCGATACATCGGATATCGGATACACCATACATAGCCACGCTTGTCGGATATCGGATATCGGACACACCATACGTCGCCACGCTTACCCCTGATACGTTCAACTATAAGCAGTGTTGGAAATCTTATCGAACTATTGGTACATGAAACAAACGACATACCAGGTATCAAACTTCCGATATATCGTTCCCGACTAACACCAGATACACACCTTTGAAACGTCTTTCCATTCTCCATTCCCGTGGTATGTATGTAATGTATGTATGTATGTATGTATGTATGTATGTATGTATGTATGTATGTATGTGTGTATGTATGTATGTATGTATGTATGTATGTGTGTATGTATGTATGTATGTATGTATGTATGTATTTATGTATGTATGTATGTGTGAGTGGGTTTTTATGTCTGGAAGTCAGTTTTCTCTTCAGTTCGGAAACAACTCGTGGGAGGGTAATTGTGCCCTCGGCAACCTTTTCGACAGCAATGTTGACGATGAATGTGCTGGAATTCGAGACATGAAAAAATAAATCTATCAAAATTTCGATAATTTCGCTACGATATACACATATCGCTCCCGCTTACCGCTGCGGCATCCTTAAACTTGAGAGCTGGCTCCTCTCCGTGCTGCTCCACCCTCTGCTGGAAGACCTTGAACACAGTGGTCGCCAGCTTCGCGCTCACCCCCTCCGCGCCCATCTTCACCGGCAGCTCATCAGATGGGTCCGTCGTCCATACCCTACGCCGCCACGTGATATCGTATCGTATGTTATCACATCCTTTTTTTACAATAATATCGTTTCGAATATTATCGTTTCCGATAATATGGTACTTTTCACGCCGTCCGCATCCATCTTTACCGGCAAGGAGTAGGGTTAGCAGTCTGGGAGAAGGGATCTTCAGGGATGTTTTTTACTTGAAAAATGTGTAGCGTGGTCTGCACTTCGGAATCGTCCTCCGCATCTGAGAATTTTCCTGGTTCGATGCAAACTCGGCGTAGCCTCGTTTATGGCGAGTTTTGGCCCGTTTCGGCTGCGGTTTGGGGTCAGGGTTAGGGTTAGGGTTAGAGTCAGGGGTTGGGTTGGGTCTTCGCCCGTGCCTTGTTCCCAACAGGAACCAAAACATCCGAACAGCCTACCAACCTAAAGATCCCTTCTCCCAGATTGTTAAAGGTCCTCCCGGCAAGTCTCGACATAAGGGTTCATCGTCCATAACCCCTACCGCCCGTGTGATATCGCATCGCATGTTATCATGCCGGTGTCCTCGTTTATCATACCTGGTATCGTTATTTCGTAAATCATGCTGGTCTCGCATTTTGTCATCCCGTCCACTACCGGCAGTTCTGAGATAAGGGTGCGTAGCCCATTCCCAACGCCGCTCGCGTGACACTCTATTTGATCATTTCAGTTTTTTTAGGATACATATCGCATTTTGTGGTGTTCTGGTTTTTACTATATCGCTATCTAACCTGAGATATATAAATGTTGGCCTCTATGCAAAAAAGTGGAAGAGTTGTGCGATTTTGAATGACGAGATTGGAGAACATGTATTAACCGTGAGGACATTGACAGAAAAATCAGAAGGCAGCCTACTATATACCCTCCCGTGTGCGACTCGTGTTCCAGTCTTCGAGAACCGGAGATATCGGAAAAGAAACCTACTAATAGAGTAATATCGGAAAAGAAAAACCTATTAATAGAGTAATATCGGGAAAGAAACCTAGCAATAGAGTAATATCGGAAGAGAAACCTATCAATAGAGTAATATCGGAAAAGAAACCTAGAGTAAAGCTCTAAGCCTCAAAAACTCCGTCCTCCGCAGGTTAGAGGCCACCAATATAAAAATTGAAGAATTGTGCGATTCTGTAGGATTTTCATGAATTGTATGAATTGTGAGGATATTGACTGAATCATCGTAACGCAGTACAACATGCCCCCCTCCGTGCGCGACTCACTTTCCAGACATGGTCTTCGATAGCCGCAGATGGACGAAAAAGAAGCCTTAAGTAAAGCTCTAAGCCTCTAACAGAAACGCCTTTCTGCTCACGCGGACAAACGCAGAAGAGAAACGGCCCCAGCAGAACATGCAACAGAGAGCAGAAAGCGCGGATACAGAAAAGAAGAAAGCGACCAGCGAAGAGCAAAGAACGAAGCGGTTGGGGGTTACTGCTGTGGGTATACAGTACCAGACGTACGTAACTGACCCTAACCCCAAGCCAATCAGATACAATCAACCATTGCACACCCCGGACAGATCATCTACAGATCATCTATTGTGCCACTTGACGATCTCGATCTTTCAGGGCATATGATCTATACGATCTGTATGATCTAGCTCGTGTTGCCGGGATGGAAGTCACCTAATCTGCATGATCTACAGTAGGACGCATGGATCTGTACTGTACAGATGATCCTGCGCAGCTTGTAATGCCTGCAAGATAGCACTGAGTGGTCCTTTCATTTCGTAAACAGCGTTTGCCATTGATTTTGTTGGATAAGTGAACTAAAGCTTCGACCCGAGCACGTAGAGCAGGTAGAAAGGGCACTCAGAAAATAAAACACGACACGGAAAAGAGGTCGAAGACAGCCAAAACATACACGGCGGTGGTTGACAAACACGTTATCAACAGTATCATAACAGACAACAGAATAACAAGCGAGCGGAGAGATGAAAGTCACAGCAACCAGAGACAGGGGAAGAGGGAAGGGAGAAGATAAAGGACACGCAAAATGAGGCGTGATACGAGCACTGTTCAGCCTAAATACTTCTGTTTTGACGTGAGTTTTGACGGGAATTCCTCGACCGAGCAGTGCTCAATATCGATTGAACGCTTTACAACATGATTCACTAGACATCAAAATACCCGTAATATTAAACGTACCTCAAACCCCTTTGGCACTGCAGTCCCAATGTTGGGGACAAAGCACTCTAATTACAAGTGGTTTGTCCCCAAAACGGGACTGCAGTCCTAACAAGGTAAAGACAGGGGAAGGTTGGCAAAACCGAACGAAGGAGGCGTTTTCGAAAATATCTCATCTCGTCGAGAGATTTCCGAAAATACCATGTTCGACTTCGGCATCCTTGCCGTCGTCGACAATACGATCACACAGCAGTAGCATACCGCGATAGGAACAAATCTGGGCGTAGACTCAACCTAGCCAGCCAGCCTATCAAAACGCTGAAAAACGATCGTACCCCTGTCAGGTGCGAGTTCAACGCTCTTTACGCGTACACGTACCAAAATAAACTTTCCCCCCCGAACACTAGTACCAGTACCTGGTACTCTTTTACTCGACAGCGGGGTAAGCAGGAGGGTAGCGTGTCATCACGGTGCACGTTTGGGTCCCGGCCGGGCTCCGTGGCGCGTGCTCGGGGCGTTCAGAGTCGCGAAATCTGGCAAGTAATCGCAGGGAGACGTTCCGCTCGGCTACCGCCGAGCAGGTCCATGGAAACCCCAAGCTCTCATGTTTTGAAACCGTTGCACCGTTGCTGTTCCTGACGTGCAACAGCAGCCCACGAAAGGCTAGGTAGGCAGCCAAGGTTTAGCTGTGGCAGCCGCGAACGGCGCTGCTGCGTGTGTGTGAGCGTGCGTGTGCATGTGTGTGTATCCTACAGCAGTAGGGAGCCAGACCGGTCAAGTACAAGTACAGCTGTATCGTTTCGCTATCATGCCGTCTGTGTTCGCTGCGTACCTGTACAGATGTCACACTACTACTGTAAGCTTTACTGTAGGCGAAGGCGTACTTCGAAGTCTTACATTTTTGTGACCGATACAAACAGTGTTTCCGTGCGTGTGCGTGTGCCTCTGTGGGAATGCCATCCTCAACACAACACAAGGAGAGCTGGAACATTCCGACCCGAACTTCCTCTGAAGTTAACCGCGCAGTACAGCAGCAGTATCGGTACAACACCAGCGAACCTAACATGAGCGAATGTACACATCCTATTTATAGGAACGCCTGTGTTCTCCCTTATGACATGCGGCAGATATCCCCCAGATTTGAAGTCAACCACATTCCGAAGGGGAACCTCGACCTTCTGCCGGTGCCGGTACAGGACATGGGGTTGCCCATCGGGATGCGCTTTAATTTGTTCACCAAGCCAGCGGTTGGGCGAGTTACATCACTCCTCAAACGAGCAGCGTCACATATGCTCCATTCTGTCTATCGTGCCTATGACAGCCCCAGCCCATCGTCTACTCGGCGGACCAGCGATCGCAAAGACTTGCCGCAACACAAATTCTACCCGTTGAGCAGGCAAAGAAAAATCAAATCAACACCACAGCACACTGCGGCAGTGCGAGTCCTACCGCGCGTCGCATCCTGGCACAAACAAGAGGAGAGCATGAAACCGTGCGGAACAACTTATTCTTGACGCGATGGGTGCGGAGTAGCACCTCGAGTGCTTTCCAACGACCCCGGCATCGCCTTGCAGTTGGCAGCGATCGCGACTCCACAACAAGGTGGGGTGTCGGCGAGGGACGGACGTACGATCGCTACCATCGCCAGATAGATGCTTAATCAAGGACGGCAGCTCGCCCCAGTGTGTGGAGAGTTGCCGTCCTCGATAAAGAACCTGGCGGTGGTATTACGGGGGACCATAGTTAATAGGACCAAATGTTGGTAGTAAAAATGGTTAAATATATAGATGTTTATGTATACCATAGGTCCTATTAACTATGGTCCCCCGTAATAGCGAGATCGCACGTCCGTCCCTTGCCGACACC
The DNA here is from genome assembly GCA_031213475.1 of Nereocystis luetkeana. Lineage (NCBI taxonomy): Eukaryota > Phaeophyceae > Laminariales > Laminariaceae > Nereocystis > Nereocystis luetkeana. Next base: position 763,868 of record JARUPZ010000009.1, on the reverse strand, counting down.
CCAACTTGTTGCGCAAGCGGGGGCGTTGAAAACTACAAGGCGATGCCGAACTCATTACAAAACCCTTCACACCTCTGACAGATCATGACATATTACTAAAATTAGTGATAATAATATTAGAGGTAATGTACCGGTCAGCAGTTAGGCACGGGTTTATGTTATGTACTCTGCCCAAACAACAATGTCTTTCGGGCGTTCTTTGTTTGAATAATTTCATCATCGACCGGCCACTCAAAAAATACAGAAAAATGTCGAGCATAAAGCATAAACAAAAAAATGGTGTTCTACAGATTACGAACCACCTATTCATACATGAATATTTTATGGACGGTAGTGTGGGAGGTATCACGTATGCATCATACGTACAAACCCGTGCACGATTTTTGCTGTGCTCGCAATGAAAGGATAAAAGCGCTCATCAGCAGCACTATTAATAGTGCTCGTGCTCGCAGATAGCTGCTCCCAAGCTTTTTAGGCTCTGTTCGCGGCTTTCGCAGCCACCGCAAGTGACAACGTGCCAGCAAGTTCAACGCGAGACCGAACGTGCTCGTTGGATAGGCCCTTTGTGCTTGTTGCCGAACGCTTGCCTGCATGCCAAGTACTGCTGTACCCTACTGGTATTTATTTTGCTGTTTTTCATTACGGGTGCACGTAGATATGCCACGCGTATCATCGCGAATGCTATGTTTTTTTTCCTGCAAGGCTTGGTCTCGGCACCGCTCCGAAGCCCCGACACCACCGCGCCCCAAGGCGTTCTCGTCGGCTGCGCGCCCCGCCGCTTGGTGGATACTGTCGCCGTCGGTTCTGCTCTAAAAAAAACTTGCCCTTCGTTTCGCAAATAAGTGCCTTTTTCGAGCGAGACGCACACGAAAACTTCTTCAGTATATTACACATTTTTTTTTCATCTTTCTGTCATTCCCGTTTGTACCTCTTTGTGTCTCTGTTAGTATGGTCCGTTTTGCCTTTTTGCGTTTTGCTACCTACTTCTGTTCTTGTTTTGTTTTGTTTTTGCTTCGCTTCATCTTCTTTTTTAGGTTTTTGTCTGCTGTTGCCCCCTTGGTGTTTGGAGTTGAGACCGCGTTGTGGCCCACTGCAGCCAAAAAGGTGGGGAAGTGGTACCGGGGGATCCTTGAAGCAGCCGAACGGTTCATGGTGAGGTGGCACGAGGCTGAGGCTGAGATGAGTAGACAGCGCCGCGCATCCGCCGTGGATGGTGCCCAAGGGAACGGGGGGGGAGGGGGCAACAGGAGAAGTGGCATAAAGCCCGACCGAGGGAATGCGGAGAGGGGGGGGAACAGGAGGGGTAGAAGGGAAACGGCGGTAGACGAAAGTAGGAAGGAGATGGCAGACAGGGTAGCAAGGCACCAAGTCGACTAGGAAGTAGAATATGACCACACTACTAGTGCTACCAACTGGTGCAGCTGGCTCGAACGTGGTCTTTCCTTGTCTTCTCTTTTAGTTTTGTTTTTTTTTCTTTCTTGCGCTGACTCTCCGTGATTTTCATTTCATTTTTTATCTTCCTCTTCCTTTTCTGATTGATAAGCCGTACTCAAGGAGCGGTGTGGCGTGGTTGGAAGACGAACCTGCTCTGCTCGGCTCGTATTGTCTGACGCCAAGGGGCTGGGCATAGTTGACGAACGCAGGGCGGAGACGGCAGTCTGGGTAGCAAGGTACCAGGCGGATTAGCAGGGAGAACCTGGCTATACTACTCGTACCACAAGCTGCTGCCGCCACCTGGAAGGTGCTTTGGGCTTTGGTCTGCCTGTTATTTCCCCTTTGTTATTTTTCCTTGTTACTTTCTCCTTGGTTCTTTGTCTTACTCTGTTCACAAGCAGTGGTGTTTTTTGTTATTTCTTCTTTTTTCCAGCTCGTTCTTTTTCAAGTGTTGGCCACCTCGCCTGCGGGGGGGGGGGCACGACAGATTGTTTCTCTTAGATTTTGCTTTCATTTTTCTTCTTTTTCTTTTTCGATTTGTCTACCTTGTTTTTGTTTTCTCTTTGATTGTTTCTTTTCGTTTCACTATTTCATAGATTGCGTATGTCGTGCCTGTCGTATCTAGTATGATGACATGGCTTTGCATTGCCCACTGCAGTTCACACTGCACACGTGGCAACGTAGTATCTCTGTGGCGTAGCTTTGTGACCACAGAACTTGTATCTCTTCTAGGATTGAAGAATCGGCACGGACACTGGTTGTGCTGGATGTCGACGGGTAGAAAGAACGGTTTAATGTGAAGAACACACACACACATTAATAGTCTCCTTTTTGCTTCCCTGGTGTCCGCAGTGGTGGAGTGCGTATGCTTGTTTTTCTGTTTTAGCCTCTATTTTACTACCGAGGTATTTCTTCCACTCCAGAGTTATTGGAGCCTGTCCTGCGACCACGGACTGCATTGTATTGTGAGTTAATGTGAGAACAACAACAACATTTTACCCAGATCAGTCGATTTTAGCCGATATTTGAGGACGCAGTTGCTACTTGTGCGATTCAAGTGCGGTTTCATTTGATGCGTCCGGTCTATAATCCGATGGAACGCAAAGAGAAGTCGGCGCACACAGAATGCATACGAAGATAGACGCAGATATAAGGCACAATTTACACCCATACCCCCTGAAAAAGATCAGCGTTTCCACCATTTATCTTATTTGCGTACACCATTTCAATCCTAAAATTTTTGGTTTCGACGTATTCGGTGGGCAAACATACCTAGAGCTGCAGTAACAGAATCACCCTCGGCATATGCCATGCTAGGCTCTCGAACAATCTGAAAATATGTGCACTGAAACTGAGTATTTCTGCGGGGGCTTGAGGCGTTTTTCTTTACGGGAATATCGTTTTTTTTCTCTGGTCGACGTCGTCGCTTTTTTCGGTCGATACGCACAAAGTCCCACACGCCCAACAGTAGCACTCCCCCTGTAGGAAAATATTCCAAGCCGTTTTCGCATTTTTTTTGTTCTTGTTGTTCACTACGTAGCTATCCGGGGTCCCAGCAACCCCAATATTTAAGAAAATCCGAAGACCTCAGACAACCGGCGGGAAAAAATAAAATAAGCATTGCATTTCCTCCATCCACTCCTGGGAATAAGGGCACTGAAGGTGTGTGCGAGTTTTTTAGGGCCTAACACATAAACGGCGTGAACTTCCGATGGCGTTAAAAAAAAATAATAATGACGGGCCCCTGAACAAAAGCTCGTACCAGTAACATTTTTATGACGGGTCCCTGAACAAAAGCTCGTACCAGTAGTATCTACCAGGAAAGTCGTGAATGATGCCGGGTGGGAGCCGTATGTGTAATCTGTATGGTCTTACACACGCTTCCCGTGTTGGCTCTGTAGTATACAGATACCAGATACTGCACATATCATAAACAGCGTGTTAGTAATAGTAATGACTGCGGCTTCGTATCTGAGTTAGCAGCGACCTCGACTGCACAACAAGTTGGGCTGTCGGCAAGGGACGGACGCACGATCGTTACCATCGCCAGATGCTTACTCAACGACAGCAGCTCGACCCAGTGCGGGGTGAGTATCCGTCCTAGAGTGAGCACCTGGCGATGGTACCGATCGTACGTCCGTTCATCGCCGACAGTCCAACTCGTTGCGCAAGCGCGGGCGTTGCAAAGTACAAGGCGATGCCGAACTCGACACAAAACCCTTCACACCTCGGGCAGATCATCATCTATTATTATTAATAGTGATAATAGTACCTATATAGATGAGATATGATGCCTGGTACCTGGTATACCCTATCACACTAGGTTGATAAGGTAGCACATCCCCTCGGATGGATTCCCGAGCCGATTTTGTCCAAACCGAAAGCGGCACACGCAGCCGAGATGGACGGCTTTAAAAAAGGTCCCGTCAACGTGTTTCCACAGATCCATCGCTCGGCGTTTGCACTCCCTTCAATGTCCAGAAAATCGCATATCTGTCCAGGGGGGACTGTTGTCTTCTCACACGTGTGATATTACGGAGGAATACAGCAGTATATGGACCAAATATTGTTAGTAAAATAAATATATATATATAGGTTTTTGTGTGTGCGCTGTAGGTCCTATTTACTATGGGCCCCCGTTATAGTATACTTGGAATAGTGTTGCACGGTAGCACCTGGCCTGCCAATGTGAGAGATGGCACAGGATCTGCATACGTACGAGTACAAATCCAACCCCAGGGAACACGCGCTAATTATTTATTTGTTCCATACCATTCATTATAATAGTGGCAACTCAGATCCGGGGTCACAAAAGGCAGGCTGGGAGGCTCTCCCTCCTCCCCACTACGGTTCTTGCCTTGGCAGGCGTTTTTATCGCGAGTGAGAAAACTTCGGCCCGTTCTCCCCTCGTCGACTTGCATCGAATTGCTTGCGACTGCCATACACACGCTACTATTAATACTAATGGGTGCTTTCAGCAGTTTGTTCCGTTTTTCATTCACTTTTGTCACGTAAACTCGAAAGTTAAACCCATGTGGGGTTTGAACTCCCATCGCCAACTCTTCGCAGCCTCCGACGGAACCACTAGCCCACCGTCGCGATAGATCATGCGGACTATGCTTGGTCCCACCCAGCGACATGAGATAAACCACGAAAGGTCGGGAGTAGATGTATCTGCCTCGAAATAATTAGATGGTGAACTGTGGGAATGATCTGCATGTCTGTCCGATATGTGGCATATTTTGGAACTACTGTCGCCAAACTAGGTGCGCTGATGCGCTCATGACATAGGCATTCCCTATAGTTAGGCCGCCGTGAAAACCACAAAAAACGATTGGAGAGATTATCGATTCCTACTGCTGTACTTCATGATCCAGATCCTTCAAGGTACTCTGTATTTACTGTAGTCATATCCCCGATGTTGTACTATTAATAGTAGTTTGATCTGGCTCAGGATGCCGGATGGGCGCCGTCTAATCTGCATGATCTACAGTAGCCCATGCTTCCTGGGTTGGATCTGAACTGTACAGATGTTGCAGAAAACAACATAGCTGCACGTGATGATCTACATGATCTACTGTAGATGATCTATCTGTAGATGGTCTATCTGTAGATGGTATATCCGTACATGATTTATCTGTACAGCATCTACATGATCTAGATGATACATCTGTAGATGATTTATGTGTAGATTATCTATCTGTACATGATCTAGGTGTAGATTATCCATATGTATATGATCTATCTGTAGATTGATCTGCCTGTAGATGATCTAGATGATCTACCTGATCTGTCCGACGTGGACGGGGCCTTCACCCTTCGACAGACGCCGGCAGGGCAAACGCCTTCACAGACAGCCTTGACGAATAAAACCTGGGGACACAAAAATCCGATCATCGAGAATAGTTGCGCGTTTTTCCTTCTGGTGTTACTAATAGTTCTCGGTATTTATATACCAAAAACATGTACGAGTACGAGCTACGGGGTACATGGGTATTTACCTACAGCAGTATATACAGTATTGATTAACGCGAAAATGCTCAACGACCATCACCACACCCGGGAAACTTTTCAACCAAACAAGTCAGTACGTTGCTCGCTGCACCAGGTACGTGCTTTCTTCCTGCCATACGCGTGTTGAATAGTAGTTCCTACATAAGGCACCAGGTTATACTGACATACCCGTGTTTTATTAATAGTCATGCTGCTGTCAGCACGTAAGGCAACGCGAAGAAGGGTAGCACCGTCACCATCACATTCGCACCACTCCGGAGAGGACTAAACCCACAAACACCCGCAACTTTTACATGTTATCCTCCCTCTCCTCCCTCCCTGTCCGTTGCTCGCTGCTGACTTTTGACTTCTGACCCAATCCTTGCGAGTTATACAAGAAAGCAAAGAAAAGCAAAGCTCCTCGCTAGGGTCAGTTTGTTCAGCAGTATTGGTTTGACTTTATACACTGAAATATAGTATGAGTCTGACCCAAGCGGGAGACAGCAACGTCCCCAAATACCATAGGGTCATATACAGCAGCACCAGGTAACGTATGATACTACTACAGCAGCACCATCATACCAGATATCATACTGGTTTGACGCCTCCATCCGGAAAATTGTAAAAGTCTAACCCTGGCGGCACCCAACAGGTATTATGTCACGTAACCAAGGGTTGTGAACCGAAAAACGAAAAACCGTTTATCCGTTTTTTTTCGTCTGGTTTTGCCGATCGAAAACGGAAACCGACTCGCTTTTGTGCGGTCGGTTTTTATTTCGCTGTTTCCTACGCGGATAACGCCTACCTGGTATATATCTGTATGAAGACCTCGAAAAAACGACCGAAACCGACCCACACCTTGGGCAAAAAAAAAAAAAAAACGACCGAGCCAGTTTCTGAGTCGGTTCACCACCAACCCTCGGAGAAATACCGATGCATGCCGACATCTTCCAAAACTCTCCACCATTTGACTGATTTTATCAACAAACCATCCGAGAAACCGACCGACCGATGAGTGTTCGGCTTCGGTTTCGTTTCTTTTCGGTTTGAAATACCCCGGCCGAAACCGACCGACTTTCTCGGGGGGGGGGGGGGAACTAAATATCGACCGAGATATTTTCGTTTTTGGCTCTCAACACCGCACGGTTAGTTTCACACAATCAACCTCAGACGAATTAAGCAGCTGAGTTATCGACAATGTGAATGAAGGGTGCAACTGCCGAGCGACGCGTGCGTCTGTGGAAACACGTCGACGAGATATCTCCAGAGCAAACATTTTCGTTGGGTGTACGGCCCCCGTCGTCAAGAAAAGCGCCTCGGAAATTCGGCCCAGGGGGTGCGTTCAGTTATCTCGTACAGTATCTCGCGTGTGCTGTGTTATACGGTATGATACTCGTCCGGCGCCTGGCCCATATAGTCGAAACCCCAGCATCCTTCGAGAAAGCTTTTCCAGCAGCTCTACTTGGGGAACTCGGGACGATTTTCATGTCTGGATCTCGCTACGGAGCCTCCTCCTTCACGTTCCGCTGACGGATTCTAAGCGGCGGCTATTTTGCCTGGCGGATTCTCCGCAGCGGGATTGAAGAAGGCCCCGCAGAATTATCGTTTGACCCAAGCGCCGCTAGAGCAACGATGACTCTCAATCATCATTTGAAACGGTTGTTATTTTGTTATTTTCATGCAGAACGGTAAAAATACGCAGCGGTATAGAGTCGTCTACAACCTGGTCCAGCCTGAATACGACTAATATACGCTTAATCGGCGTTTTCGCAATCGCTTGGACGCATTTCGACCCCAAATTTGGAGGCTATGCTTCAGTGTCTGTAGAGCGTGTGTTGGGCTTGGGATTTTTAAAACCCGAGTCCTTTTCGTCGAGAAATCATGAATCGATTAAATCCCGTCCCTCCCGAATATGTATTGAGACTACAGAAACACAGTAAAATCTATACGAAAGTCCGAGAACTACTACTGTAGGTATCGCGGATGCCACTGGTATGGTACTCGGTGTGAGCATTCCCCAAGGCATGAGCAAACGATTGATACACTTTTTCATCGCTTAATTCGTTCTCTAGGAAGAGAAATGGTGTGCGTAAGATCCCAACAAGAATTTCAGATACAGCAGTAGTAGCGGGGCCCACCCATATACCAGGTGCCAGGTATGGCGGAATTAATGAAGCGGCCACTCGAGAAAAGGCCGTTCAAATCGGCTGTCACGTCACAAGCCCTGAACAGGGCGGCTACCGCCCTATAAAGACTACAGACCCTCAGGGGCTACCAGGTACGTACCTGGTATATATTAAGGGCGGTATCCACCCCCTGCGAAGCGGACACCGCCCTACTCACAGCCCATTCAGTACAAACCAGGGTCTGCTCTGCTTCTCCTGGGAGAGAGATAAATGTCACGCACCATTGCTGCTGTTGCTGCTGCTGAGAGTACGCACGCACCCCCTCTACCGTAGGTACAACGAGCTCTGGGAATAACCAGGATGCCCTGCGGGGATGGCGAACTGTGTTTGGTTCCAGAGCGCCCCTCTGCGGCCACGAACGTCGCGGAAAGTACGATGGTCGACTTGGCGGAATCTGCGGTGAATCCAACCAGACTACGCACGACAACCGAATCGCGGCGCCTCTGCCATGATTGTCTTGCCACCATCATTATCAATGAGTTACAAACGTTGACGAGAAGGAGGACGGCGATGATGACACTACATACAGTGCGCGCGGGGCCGGTGCCCCCTCGCTCCAATGAGTGAATATTTCGTCGCAATTCATTTCACGAGAGCGCGGTGGCGCGGTGGCGGCGTGCGGCAATGCTGTTTTCCATCTACAGAAGGCCAGGATGGCCTTCATCAAAGATCATGCCTCCAAGACCTATGCCAATGGAAACGCGAAGTTCAAAAGTTTTTTTTCAAATATATCGCTTTAAAAAAACAGCCGAAAATTTTCTCGTACCGCCGCTGTGGGAAAAAAAGAGAAAAATGTTTGATTTTTTCTTTTCTTTTTCCCAACGGCTGCAGGCGGCGCAATTCGTGCTTTTCTGGTCGCAAATTGTCAACCCGGTGATCGAAACCAGCTCGTGCGACGATCGACGCTCGATCTCGACATAGACTCAGCCCACGGCCAATCCACTCGGTATCTGGCAAGCCCAACGAGTATAGATGACGGCCTCGAAGATATCAGGTGGATCCATGGTCTAGGGGGCGAGAGCTTGCCGGCGGCGTCCTACGGTATCCTCCCAAACCTGAAAAAAAGCCTATTTTTTGCCATTCGAGACGGAAGGAGAAGTTTTGTCTTCTGTTTTGTGCAAACCAGCGGCCAAATGTTTTTTTATCACACGCCTGGTCAGCTCCCGCCACATGACATCGGCCATGGTGTGAAGACGGTGACCCTAGGGTGGGTCGGAGCCCCTAGCGGGCGCACTCCGTCCAGAATTCATGACGCAATCGTTGGTTTTGTTGATCGATGTCTGTCGAGGACTCGGAATCTCGCCGCTTCGAACCAAAGATCGGCCTGAGTTTTTCTCAAGCCGATGTTGGGCCAACATCGGCCCCAGATTTGCTCTTTTTGGGCTTTTCCAAAAGTTGGAAACTTTTTTTTTTTTTTTACGTGGCCCATAGGAAGCGTGTTCTGATTTTTTTTGGCGGGTATCTTTGAAATTCAAACTTTTTATTGCAACTTCGCTGTACCATTGGCATAGGTCTAAGGGCCCGAAATATTTTTCATCATAATCGAATAGGAAAAAAATGAATTTGATTTGATTCGAATATAATTTCGTAAAAATATGCCCTTGGGCCCTATTGATGAATAACGTAATCGAAAAAAAAAAGAATAACGCACAAGGGTCAACAAACACCAGAGGGCAACCAACGAGGCGAGCGACGGCCCCTGTCCTCCCCGGGGCGCCGCGGTCAGCGGCCGACTGTTTCCGCCTTCACCTTCGAAGATGTTATCGTTCTTGAGACACCTTTGGTGGCGGGCGCAGCCACCGAAGCCCCATGCAGGCAGCAGCGACGGAGATACAGCGATCGATCTTCTGAGAGAAGTCGTGACCTGATCGGTGCTGGTGTGGCTTGCGAGGCAAAGAGGGATGAAAAACTGGGTTTGCGACGGCCTTGTAATTTTCTAAGGCGCCGCGGATGGTCTAGTCTGTGCTACGGGCCGTCGGACCTCGCGCTGCGGGTGCTCCGGTGGCCCTGTCTCTCGGGAATGGTGGATCTCACCTGTGAAGCAGTCGACGACACGGCTCAAGTTTGCGTGGCTTGCTTCGGTTTCAGGAAAATGCCACATCGAGTTGGACAAACTCCCCGATTTGAATAAGACGAAGGGCAAAAGAAGTCCCGAAAGACTCTTGTCGAACTCATTTTTTTCATTTATTCGAATCAAATGTCGAATATGCCTGCTTGGCGATTCACATATCGACCAATCAGATGCAAATCCAATCAAACGATTTTTTTTGACGGGGTATCGCGAAAAACGTTTCTCGTCATGCGACAGTAGTATTAATAGTGCGGCAGGCAGACAGACATTATTAGGGATATTTTGTTACGTAGCCGTGAGAACGGGGGCGGCACGGCGGAAAACTGTTGCTGTGCACTAAAAATACCAGGGATCATTACGGATATCCGCCCGTGCACGGCGCGGTTTTTTCAAATCGAAAATCCTACGGTCCGGTTCGGTGCGGTTTTCAAAAATCGGAAATCTTACGGTGCGGTTCGGTGCGGTTTTCAGGGTTAGGGTCAGTTACGGTGCGGTTCGGTTTAGTGATATATCATACGGTCCGGTTCGGTTGGGTTCCCCGTTGAATCGGTTTTTCTACGGTGCGGTTCCAATCCCCGTAAGGAAACCCGTACAACACACGCTTTTCTCTACGGTGCACCGTATATATAAACCGTACTAAACCGCGGTTTCGTACGGTTCTCGGGCTTTTATCGAGGCACTATAACGAACCGCTGTTTCTCTACGGTGCACCTTATGAATGCACCGTACAAAACCGCGGTTTCGTACGCGGTTTCTGACGCTTTCTCTCGGGGCTCTACGTAACGCAAGCGGGCGCGGCTGCACAAGCAAGCTCTGCGGCAAGCAAGCGCTGCCGCAGGCAAACGCTGCTGCAAGCAAGCGCTGTCGCAGGCGCTGCTACTGCTTGCGGCTGCTGCTGCTGCTGCTGCTGCAAGCGCGCACCCTTGCCGCCACGCTCCTGTGATGTTCGCCGCTCCGATCCCTTCTCGGGTAGAGAGGACAACCAAGAAGGAGGGCCGATATTCTCGCTGTGGCGGCGTTGCTTGCACAGCGAGTATCGAGGAGCGCAAGTTAAATCGCACGTCTGCCTGTTGGTGCTGGCTGCTGCTTACTGCTTCTGCAGCTTGCTGCTGTTGCTGTTGCTGTGCTGCACAGGTAGGCACTGCTGCTTGCACGCCTTCTGTTCTGCGTGTGTGATGCTGCAAGAGTGCTGCCGCTGCTGCAAGCTTCAAGTGTTTATTTTTTAAACATGAAAATCCAATATTAAGCAATTTTTCGTCTCCGATTATGCGCATGACGGAAAAGGCTTTCGATTTTGACTATATATCCGACGGAAATCCTTGATACACAAAAAATATTATGCGCAGGCACTCTAATGTTTCTGATCATTTTTCAGTTTTACAGATACCCTATTTTTTTCTGGTATTTTAATACCAGGTATGTCCTAATTCTTATTTTCCGGCAGATGTATTTCCGGAGACTCGGAGTATACCAGGTAAAATATATCAGAAATATATGAATGCAAACAATTAACCTTAAACAACAATTTTTTCCTTTTTGTGGTGTTTCAACCTAAAAAAACATCAAAATATGAAATACCATAGGATCAACCAAGCCAGCGGGATCACTTTTGACACGAAACCGTGCCGAAACCGTCATGAGCCGTGCGAAACCGTGACCCTGTTTCACCGTTCCGCGACCGGAACGGCGGTTTTTCTACGGTTTCAAGCTAAAACCGCACCGTTAAAAAAACGATCTAACGGTTTTTGGCACCGTCTCTTGACGCACACGGTGCGGATCGGTTTTGTGATATTTCCTACGGTGCGGTTCGGTGCGGTCTTCAAAAACCAGAAATCCTACGGTGCGGTTCGGTGCGGTTTTCAAATGTGAATCCTACGGTGCGGTGCGGTTTTGTGATAAATCCTACGGTGCGGTTCGGTGCGGGTTTTAAACATCGGAAATCCTACGGTGCGGTTCGGTGCCGTTATAGAAACTCGGAAATCTAACGGTGCGGTTCGGTTATATTTGAAATCCTACGGTGCGGTTCGGTGCGGTTTTCCTACTTCGTAAAACCTGCGGTGCGGTGCGGTGCGATTTTCCAGGAGGCAAAAATCCTACGGTGCGGTGCGGTGCGGTGCGGTTAACCGCACCGAACCGTACCGAACCGATAGGAAAAACCGCACCGTAAAGAACCCTGAAAAATACACCAGGTAGTCAGCAGTAGCACGCTACCGTCGTATAGGTTGGAGTTCTGCTCTGAATGTCTAGGTGTGCGAAGAGGCTTATCAACAAAAAGAGTGTGGCCGTATGGAATGCGTCTGTCTGCAGCGGGCTCGGTCGTATCCAGCTCAAGAACTATTACATGACCACTACGTACCAGTGTACCAGTGTATATACCAGTACACTAAAACCCAATGTTGACTCTAATAGGGCTGTTACCTCCCTATCGGGCTATCGGGGTAGGGGTATTATACGTATTGGCTAAAGGTTGGCCCCTTAGGTACCCGCCACGAACGGGTATATACGCGCCAAATTCTGCCAAATTCTGGAGTCCAGACCCTACCCTACCCGCCGGGTATTCCCATGTTCACGACCGGGTACCCGGAAACCCGGTACCCGGGTACCCCCCCTCGAAGTGTGTTCTTTACAACGACAGGAGATACAATACGAATACCAGGTGGATGAAAATGCCTACTACTGCTGATGTTGGCCGATACCGAAAAGAGTTACTCGTACCGGTAGTAACTACTTTCTTATTTCGATTCGATACTCCAGCCGGCTGGTCTTGCATTCTAGTGCTCTAGTCTACAAAACCCTTAGGTATAGGCATGGTAACAGGGGGGCTCGTGTAGTTGGGGGGGTAGTTAACATTGTACGAACACGGGGACGCTGGTCAACGACCCCCCCCCATGGAAGACTCCAGCACGTACCTGGCGTACGATAGAAGCACTATCCGACAGCGTTGAGAGTTGTGTGTGCGGTGCTCATTTTAATCGTTTTTGTAGAGACAGTAAGGAAGAACATGATGAACCGTGCTCATTTTAATCGTTTTTCTAGAGACAGTAAGCAAGAACATGATGAACCGGGTTTCCGCGGGCGGGTACCCGCTGGCGTTCCCAGGTCTCCACGCAGCATGTTGCGTACCGTTTATACGCCCATATGTCGAGCAGCGTTGAGTGTTGATGACTGCGGTGGATCTCATTTGTGTCAGATTTCTATAATAGAGATATGATGAAGAAGAATGAACCAGGGTTCCTCGAAAAGGGCGGGTACGGGTACCCGTGGCGTCATTACCCGCAGGGTCCAAATACCCGCGGGTATTGACCCTTACCCGCCCGACCGGGTATACCCGCCGAGTACTCGGGTAATAGATGAAAGCCGCCATCCTCGAGCAGTGACCAAGGCCGAATTGGGCGATCAGTGATCAACCGACCTATACGAGTATAACGAATAGGGCGGCCACTCGATATAATTTAGCTCTGCAGTTCCGTTTTGGGCGGATGAGTAGTTTGAGTAGTTTTGTCCTCATCACGAGACTGCAGTACTAAGATACTTGAAATCTTGTTGCACTACCACTACTCAGTACTCTGCTGTACCGCCGTTTATACATACCTGGTCCCTGGTATATTACCAGGGCTGTTCGCGGGTCACGTGGTGTTCAAAATGTCACGGGTCGGGTCGGGTCGGGTCAGGAAGTGTTCAAAATCTCACGGGTCGGGCCGGGTCGGGTCAAGAGGCTTTCAAATCTCGTGGGTCGGGTCAGGTCGGGTCAAGAGTTTTTCAAGTCTCACGGGTCGGGTCGGGTCGGGTCAAGAGGTGATGAAAATCTCACGGGTCGGGTCAGGTCATGACCCGCGAGAAGCGGGTCACTCGCGGGTCGGGCCAGCATGACCCGCGAGTCGCTTTCTACTGACACACGGGTCGGACCCGCGCATTCGGCTCGCGGATCCGGCACTTGAATCACTTCCCGCTCTCTTACCCAACGGCTTCTTCTCTCGTATCAATACTCAATAATACTCCTTTGGTATCACATTCAAAAATTAAAACACCGTCAAATTCGTACGAGTATACGGATGCCCGCATCCATTTATACCCACTACAGCCACGTTATACATCGCTGCGAGGCACTAAAATGGACACTACAGTAAATTGTTTTTGAAGTCCCGACCCATGGGCCAGATCCGCGGGTCGAACCTTGGGGTCAAGATAAATGGTCTCGCGGGTCTAGGTGACCCGACCCTCATGAAACCCGTGTCTCACGGGTCAATCGGAAGGTGGCGGGTCGGGTCGGGTCGGGTCAGGAAGTTTTGAAATCTCGCGGGTCGGGTAGGGTCGAGTCAGGAGATTTTCAAATCTCACGGGTCGGATCTGGTCGGGTCAAGAGGCTTTCAAAATCTCGTGGGTCGGGTCGGGTCAAGTCAACATGTCTCACAAATTTCGTGGGTCGGGTCGGGTCAGCCTGACCTGACCCGACCCGACCCGACCCGTGAGGTTTGACCTGACCCGCGAAAAGCCCTGTATATTACATAGGCCCCACTACCTGCTGCTACTACTGCTGTCCTACACACAATGAGAGAAACAAAATATCTCGGCTTTCGCACCCCAGATTAACTATTTTGGGCTTATTTTTAGACGCACGACTTCGAAGCTCATTCGTCTACAAAGTACCAGGTAGGCGTTAACCCTTTGAGGACCGTAGTCCCATTTTGGGGACAAACTATTAATAGTTAGAATTTGAGTGGTTTGTCTCCAGAACGGGGCAGCGGTCTAAGGGCCGGTCTTATCGAGGGCAAAATGGGCGAAAAAAAAAACGAAATGAAAAAACGGAAAACAGAACTAAAGAGTACTTGAGTTTTATTGGTCAAATTGTAAAAAATAGACGTAGAGATCCCGATACCTCCGTGTTCACATTTCGTTTTTTTAAGTCCCAGAGGACTTAAAAAAAAACGAAATGGGTGCCAAATAAACGAAATATGGGATACCCAGGGTCGAAGAGGAACATAGTAGGAGCTCGACGCGTTGGGATGAAGTTCCGATAAAGTTTCTACGACCGGTTGGCAACCGCACGATGGCCGAGGTAGTGCATGTGGCTGCCACGCGGCTTGTCTGCTGACGGCGCGAGCACTTATGGGTAGGGAATCACCATGGGGTGCCCTCGTAAGAAACCGGGCGATCAGGAAGTGGCTGTGGCGGTATATTTTTGGACATGAGTCCCACTCAACATTCCAACGTCTGCCATCGAACAGCGAAGGCCGATACACAAGTTCTAGAGCACTCCGTAGGGAGCGGGTTGGACCACGAGAACCGCCTGCTGTGGAGGGTGCCTTACGTGTGCGAGTTGTGTCTATCCACCGTCGCTGTCGAGCGCTATCGCCGGGAACCACGTGCTGTGGCGGTTGAATCATTCCGAAAAATTGCACCGCGGAAAAAATCGACTCAGCTTCTTATTTTTGTTTCGTTTTTTTTGCCCTCGTCTTAGGCCAAGTATTATGGGAAATTTTTGAGACGTTATTTCTGTCTTTTTATTTTGTGAGTTTTCGGGCTACAGAAAAGTGTGGGTGAAAATATATAACGTGTATTATGGGTTCTGATTTTTAAAAGTGGTTTTGTATAGTATTGGTTGATCGTGGCTTCGTCTGAGGTGGGGTCCAACAGCTTGGCTTCGGCCTGTAGCATCTTCATCCAAGTTGATTTTCTGTAGTCTGGGCGTGGCTTGGCACGTCGCGAGCGTTTTACGGCAGGCGTCTCAGCGTCCTCCTCGTCGTCTTCAAACGTTGCGAAGGCAGCGGCGGCCGCGAGCGTGGTTTCAGCATCCAAACACGGGAGGATTAGCGCCGGCGACATCGAGTCGCCATCGCTGTTGCTGCTGCTGCTGCTGCTGTTGCTGCTGCTGCTGCTGCTGTTGCTGCTGCTGCTGCTGCTGGTGCTGCTGTTGCTGCTGCTGCTGCTAGCGGTGCTGCTGCTGCTTCTGCTACTGCTGGTGCCGCTGTTGCAGCTGCTGCTGCCACCGCTAATATTGCTTCCATGTGAAGGAGAAGCCATCTCTCTTTACACAAGCGCCGTAGTTACCGCCCGCCGTCGGCTTGATGCTTTCGCGTGGTGGGTGACGGGTGGCAGGTGCGCAGGTAGGTGGGCTGGCAGTAGTAGTGAGATGTAGCACCCAAAATACGAAAAATCTCAGTTCTCAGAAATCAGCAAAACCTCTCAGAACTGAGCTCAGTTCTGAGAGGTTTTGCTGATTTTTGCCCCCTCCAGGAACTGAGATCAAAAATATCGATGATTTCCTGTCCCATAATAGATGGTTCTGATTTTTGGGCTTCGGAGATCGCTGAAAAAGCCAGAAATAACGTCTCAAAAATTTCCCATAATACTTGGCCTTAGGACTCAACCTGCTGTTTTTTGAGAAAAACGAGAGTCTGTTCGTTTTATTTCGTTTTTTTTCGTTTATTTTGCCCTCGATAAAAAGGCATTAAAAAAAAAAAAATCTTTTTTAACGTAATTTTTGGCCGACTTCTATTAATAGGTTGGATGGAGTTTTGTTACTGCTGTGAAACTAAAATGCCAAAAAAAAAAAACTCCTCTGGGCTTCGTACCAGGTACCTGGTACCTGGTATGTTTTTTGGTGTGCTTGGCCCGTTGCGCCTTACCAGGTATACGCAAGTATCTGGCCCCATGAAAAAACTATATTCCGAAAATCGCGAAACTGACGCATGTCTCTCGTATCGCGTCTGCCTGTAAGCTCTAAAAGACGGACTACTCTACTTGTAGCTCGTACCAGGTACTGCTGTACCGGTAAGTCGGGCTGTTGCATGTGAGAGCGTGAGCGCACAGCAGAACGAGCGAGTACACGTACGTATCCTGCACCGCATGAGTTGTCTATCGTACATACATAGAGCACTCCTATTTTGAGCACTGGGCCAAACCCAGCACCCCGCGATGTGTCTTCCGGGCCTTCGCCTTGGTGCACGATAAGGGCATATGGCATATGGCATATGGACGTGTCTTTCTCGCTTTCCCCGCTCTCCAAGCTCGAAGCTTTTCATTTTTCGGCGACGAGGCAGCGCAATGCCTCGGTGAGGAAAATGTAGTAAATCTCTATGTTAAAATCAAGATGCTATGTTGGGGGGGAGGAGCAGGGAAGAGGACAAGAGGACCCTACGAGAAGGCACAAGAGGATGGCTCAACAGCAACCCGCTTCAAAACCCTCTCTCTAGACTGCGTACCAAGTTAGCGTTTGAGAATGCCACAGAGAGGAAGGGAAGGCCAAGGTACGGAAGGCACGGCATGGCAAGGCGAAGCAAGCCCACGCAGGGCCACGCAAGGCAAGGCAAGCACGGCAAGGCCAGGCGAGGCGCAGGCGGGAACACGTGCCAGCAGTCAGGAGCCAAACAGCAGAAGGAACGATCTGCAATGAACGCAAAATATAGAGAGGGGGAACACACGAGAAACTTGAAGGAGAACAATAATTCTGCTGTGCGCCGGCACGTAAGTCGCACGAACGGGGAAAATACAGCAGCAGTGGGCATGCACGGCTGGGATGCAATCGGCCACGTCAGAATACCATAGAAGGAGAGCATGCGGTCGCGGACGATCTCGGTAGGGTGGATGCATGCAGCATCCATCGACAACCAACCCACAACCCAAGAGATGCTCACAGAGAAAATCGAGGAACTTCCAAGATACGCTGCGCACACGCCCCGAGTTGCACAGACTTCACACGCAACTGCTCACTGACCCCATCATTCCAACGGGTCTTGTGCAAGCTCTCACCTGTACGTGGCACCGGGGTTCGGCTGCTCTCCAAGTCAGGGAAGTCGAAACAGGCGAATTGAATCGTGCAAGTTGCTCCTGCCCCTCCCGGTAGCCTGTAGATGTTGTATATATCAAACTCATGGAATAATTCTGTTATGGCAGAAATGATCGCGTGCTGTGATTGGTCAAATAGTAAAACTTTCGAGGTACTCGTACGTTTTGTATGTGCCGATCAGCGATGCCGAACCGTCAACAAGAAGAGATTCGCGACTCGCGACTCGCGACACCATACGAGTATCCGTACAGCAGTCAGTAGGTCAGCCAGCAGCAAGCACCGGGATGACCACGGTTTGTGTCGCTGAGAGCGTAGACGCTCCTGCTGGGGTAGATAACAGAGTCTGTGATGTACTTGTATTGTTTGTGCCTCAACCCGATCTCCACGAAAATCAAACGCATGTGAGGGTGAACACACTACTACTGCTGTGAAATACGGTTTGGATCTGATCCTACTGCTGCTGTAGCAGTAGCGGACAGCAGTAGCGGACAGCATAGGCATGCGTTGATGCCCTCAGGTATATTATTATAGCTGAGCTGTAATACAACAACAAGTCAGCACACAGCAGTATCAACTGTCATCAACTGCGTATGCTTATACTGCAGCTCCACATACATACATGCATGCTCCTCCTCCTCTCTGCTGTTGTAATGTTTCTAGGTGTAAAGTTTAATGCTATAATTTTATTAATACTTCTGTGCATACTCTTTCGTACAGCAGCAGTAGTGCGCGTACGTAAAACCTACCGGGTACCAGGTACGAAGCAGCTTGAAAGGGCAACAAAGAAAAGTCGACAGCAGCAGCAGCAGTCCCAAAATAACACGAAACACACCTCCGGCAGATAATTGATTCTCCCACTTCACACGATCCCAAATAAGATAGACTGTTGTTGTTGTATACCTGGTATGGTCTATTAATAGCTCATCATGTATGTTGACGGGTGGGAGGCGTGTATCATACCTGTATAAGTTCACTCTACAACTAACTGCTGTACGTAGGTTTCTGATACTGGTATTTTATTTATTTATTTATTTGCTCATCCCATTTATTGTCTTCGCCCATCTTCTTCTCTCTCTCCTTCCAACTCGTAACTCAGATCCGGGGTCACATAGTACTGTAGGCTCTTCTCCCCCCTTCCCGCTACGGTACGTGCCTTCATTTTTATCGCGAGAAGATTTCAGCATTTTCTTCCCTCGTCGATTCGCATCGAATTGTGCCTACCCACGCTGCAAGGCGCTCTCAACAGCAGTTGCCTTTTGATTTTTATTTTCGCAAATAAATATAATATCAGTGCGCAGAATGATTATGTATATTGTCCTGTTGACCCGGGCAGCATCCAGGGGAGTCACTGGCCTACTATATCCTTGACAAGGGAATACATATATATAGAATACGCGCGAACGGCTTATCATAAAATTTGGAAATTCAGTAAAAACGGGATATAGACGAGACATATTACGCAGCTTGCAAAGTTGAGTATCAACTACCAGGTATCTAATCAGTCGAACTCACAGCTGACGTATTTCATCATTTTATAAAATAAAGTCAAATGTCCGACCCACCTGGGGCTCGAACCCAGGACTCAAACACAAGTAGAATTCGAGGTTAACTACTTGAACCACCGGGGCGACCGGCTGCATGTACTCGTATTAATAATAAATGTCCGAGCGCACAGAGTATACTTCAGCACTACACGCATCCTGCATAACACCTCATCCTGCACCACACATCAACACGGCAGGTTAGGACATACTACTGCTGCTGTAGATACGGCCTTCCAAATCGTGATTGGCCCGAGGTGTGAAAGGTTTATACGTACTGCTGTATGAGGATCAGGTTTTCCATCCAGCAATAATTGCACATCATAATAAAAATAACATAAGCTCAAGACTATAAGTCATCTTCAACCCCCCCTCAGCGAAAAAAGAAAAATATCCGGGGTTTTTCGCGGGTCACGGCGTGTTCAAAATGCCACGGTTCGGGTCGGGTCGGTCAGATAGTATCAGAATTTCACGGGTCGGGTCGGGTCGGGTCAAGAGGTTTTCAAATCTCGCGGGTCGGGTCAGGTCGGGTCAGGAGTTCTTCAAATCTCACGGGTCGGGTCGGGTCGGGTCGGGTCGAGAATTTTTCAAATCTCACGGGTCGATTCAGGTCGGGTCAAGAGGACCTAAGTGATGAAAAGCTCACGGGTCGGGGTCAGGTCATGACCCGCGAGAAACGGCTCACTCGTGGGTCGGACCAGCATGACCCGCAAGTTGTATTCTGCTGCCCGCGGGTCCGGACCCGCGCGTCCGGCTCGCAGATTCGACACTTGAAACACTCTTTTACGCTAGGGCTTATCTCGTACCAATACTCAATAATACTCGTTTGGTATAATGTTCAAACATCATTAAAACATCGCCAAATCCATATTATACGCATGCCCGCATCCATCCATATCCTCTACAGCCAGGTCACATATCGGTGCGGGACACAAAAAATGAGTACTGACTTGTTTTTGAAGTGTCGACCCACGTGCCGGATCCGCGGGTCGAACCCGCGGGTCAAAATAAAATAATCTCGGGGGTCAAGGTGACCCGACCCGCATGAAATGTGTGTCTCAGGGATCAATCGGAAAGGGTCGGGTCGGGTCGGGTCGGGTCGGGTCGGGTCGGGTCAGGAGGTTGTGAAGTCTCGCGGGTCGGACCTGGTCGGGTCAGGAGATTTTCAAATCTCACGGGTTGGGTCGGGGCGGATCAGCAGTTTTTTAAATCTCGCGGGTCGGGTCGAGAGGGTCGAGAGGGTGTGAAAATCTCGCGGGTCGGGTCGGGCCAAGTCAACACACCTCAAATTTTTCGCGGGTGAGGTCGGGTCCGCTGACCCGACCCGACTCGACTCGACCCGACCCGACCCGACCCGACCCGTGAGGTTTGACTTGACCCGCGAAAAACCCTGATAATATCAAGGGGAAAAAAAATGATCAATACATATTTTATGCACGAGTCTCAAACTCCATCCTGCAATTGCTTCCAGATTTCCAGGCTGATTTCAAGCCATTCAACCTCCTGACGTTGCTCCACGTTTCTCTCGTCAATCGCCCATCTACCTCCTACACTAAGCCGCGCCCAGGCTCCACTCCAATGTTATGGGTGAGGAGGGCCTGTCACCCCCCCCCTCCCGCTGTGCACCCACTATTATTAGTATAGCTTCCTGACTGGAAAAGGGTCACCGTCCGCGAAATGGCCCTGCGTGGATACCGAGACGACTTACAGTCAGGTGTAATAAACTTTCTCGCCATTGATCCTCCACCCCCCCATGCATGAGATGGAGTACATATCTCCTCCCCCCGGTGGGCCGGCGTCGGTTGGCAACGACACTTGTAAAATATGCCGCTCACTACGTGAGCTAGACAACTATAGGGTCCCGTTTTTTTTGTAGTTTTTGGCGGTCGCCCACAGCTGGTCGTCGAGTTGGATCATTTGTGCGAGGTAAAGAACCTTTCCTCCGCACGCGGGAATTGATCGTATATCACGTAGTGTTCTGGGTAAGGCACCCAAGAGGCAGTTACATAGTACTCCAATTGCTGTCTCTGGAAGTGGCTATACCGGAAATTAAATTAACTCATTGAGGCTGTCATCCATATGCAAGTCCGCCTCACAAGCGGTTCTGAGTACCAGGTAGGATGCAGCTCATCCCTCATGTGACTCGCCGGAGACCTCACGGCGCTTCGCGCTTGGTGCTAGCAATGTCCGCCTGGTCGGCGAAAACCCGACATGCTCCGTCCCGGCATTGTAGGGATGCGAGGGTCTATGGTCATACGACTACGGCCATGCATGAGATCGAGTACATCTCTCCTATCGAGTACACCCCCCGGACCTCCCCCTACTCGCCGCCAGCTCACCACCAAAAGTCCCACCCTCCACCACTACGAGGCACCCAAAGCCTTCCATAGCAAAGGTGGCAAGTCGAAGGACACAGGTCCCGGACGAGCGTAGCTGTTGGGCGCTTGCGCGCCTCGGAGGTAGAGGCAGCTGGCCCGTCGCGGTCACGCTGTGCCCACTTAGCTAGTATGTCTACTCGCGCTCGCGGGTCTGAATGGGTCACGCCCAATGCAATTGTCTTATTTGTACTTGCAGTATCCCCTCTCTGGTAAGAAACCTGAAATAAGATGTTAGGTTAACCCTTTTAGCACTGCGGTCTCGTTTTAGGGTAAAACCACTCATATTCTAAGCAGTCTACCCCCACAACGGGACTGCAGTACTAGAGGGGTTGACATAATGTTTTACGCGTATAGGTGGAGCAACAAGGAGGTAGATTTAGTACAGTTTCGTACGCGCGGCGGCGAGCGCCTATGTACTGTAGGCTACATCTTCGCTGAATACATTTTTAGTTTTCAGGCTACAGTAGACTTCTTCATGTCTGTTTTCTTGTGAGAGAGGACCGATACAATATTAGGGTACCCTGATTTCGGCGCGTCCCGAAGAGTTCATCTCTTAACGACGATGTCCACCCTCTGTTCCCGATCAGCCGTGAAGGGCTCATCCCCCCTTGCGCTTCGGCTTAGCGGGTCCCAAGCCGCTTGAGTGCGCGGGAGATCGAGCGGGAAAGCTGCTGGTGTTGATTCACCTATACAAATACTGGCATTACTTGGCTACCGTATGGCCCCGCCAAGAAAATATGTGTATCACTTGAGTATAGTGTGAGCAAGCCTTAAAACCATATTGTGGCACCACCTTTGAACAGCCTCGAACCTAGGTTACTATATACTGGTAGGATTTAGTGTAGCGCTCGCCGCCGAGCACGGTTTCTTATTCCAATATTGTTCGCGCGGCCAAAAAAGTGAACCTGGAGTTCGTATTAGGATCCTCTCCTTATACGTGGACCTATGCTGTTGGGCAGATTACGTGCATGGCGCGTGTCCACGTCTCGACTGCATCGCAGCTTGCAGCACCTCGCCGCCACGCGTTCCTTGATCCAAATCATGCGACTGACTATTGCCCACCACCGTTTAGAGGGGTATTACTTGGAGCGAAGCCGTTATTGGCCGCGCTCGAAGACAGGTGGCAGCTTCATCCCCCTGCAGACCTCTGCGACGAGGCTCGGTGAAGCCTCTTCTTATCCCCACCGCCCCTTGCGGGTCGTCCTGTCCCGGCAGGCAGTCACCGCAAGCGAGAAGTCGTTCCTCCGACACAGGTAGTTGTCCGCGTGCCCGCGAGCGAAGCGTCGCCCCCCAAGCGCTGCCTCGACGTCCGGGTTCTCGGAGCAGGCGCGGAGGCGCGCGCGTGCCCACTACTCCTACCGTAGCAAGCGTCGGTAAAGCTCGACAGTACCTCTTTCACTGGGGCCGCGGAAACGGCGGTGCGGTCTTTGAACGCGGGTTCTGCCACCAGCGTGGCCCACGTCTCTCCGTTGCCTGCAGAGGGTCGCGGCTTGACCAGAAGGGTGCATGCCGCGGCTTTCGACCCTACTACGACACACCAACGAATCGGGTTCGAGCTTCGCCTCTCCTCCGGAGACTCATTTATCCCCCTCTAGGGGTTGGATCGCTTGGCTCAATCGTTCAGTGATTTCTGACCGGTCGGGCTCCTCAAGTAAGCCGCTGCAGTACCTGGTAGTGGTATACCGGTCAGTATGGCACCTTACTTATGTAATAGTCGTTTTAACAGGTCATAGCGAATAGAAACCTTGGTTGGGTTGCGGCGGACACCCACCCTGTGTCCTCTGTGTCCGCTCACTAGCCGGCTTGCGGTGGGTTTTGGGGTTGCACCTTGGCCGGGAGGCGTACTACGAAAGAGGTGCACGTAGCGCATATTCTTATCAAATTTGTGTCTGGTTCACCAGGCTCCTCAACCGAGGAGCTGCTGCTGACTAGCGTTTAGTTTTTGCCGGGCTTCTCGTGGGACACCTATAGGCTATAGGCCATTCGAACGCCCATCGGGTTGCCCGTTATTTTGTTTTATCAAAGCTTTTAAGCTGAGATAGAGAGCTCCCGAAACAACAAGGAGCCCCAGAAAGTGATAGGAGCAACACAAACCGTAGGCTTCCGCTTTGTGCAGGACGTGCGTAGTCATATTCGACCTTGCAGGTCGGCCGAGACCAATCCAGCCCCAGGCTTGACCCTAACCCTAACCCTAACCCTAATCCCAACCCTAATCCCAACCCTCTGGGGGGGTCGAGGTTGGCAGGGCAGTCATGCGGCTCCTCCGCGTGTTTCGGTGGCGTTTTTCCAAAAAACCGCCGGGGGCGTCGAAAGGACCCGCCTTGACCAATAAGACCCGCAACCTGCACACCGTTTTGTGGAGGACGCTCCGGCACCTAGGCCGAGTCCAAACCGTAGCATCTATGGGTTCAATGTTACAGTAGACTTATCCCACGGTAGGGGTGTTGTGTGATGTGGTGTTTGGCTCAATACAGTAGTTCAAATGTTTTCGGATTCTGACCGGCTGAACCCCTCAAGAACGTGACTACTATTATAATACTATTATTAATACTATTAGTATACCGGCTATTAATAGTATGATCCCTTCTCTATGGTAGTATTTAGGATTTTATCTATGGTAGTATTAAAAAAAAACTTGGTCGGGTTGCGCAAACAAAGTTCTTCGAAGAACTCATGCTTTGGGTGACTTACTATTACGGGGGACCATAGTTAATAGGACCAAATCTTGTTAGTAAAAATGGCGAAATATATAGGTTTTTATGTTTACCGTAGGTCCTATTTAATATGGTCCCCCGTAATAACAGTATTGAGCTCCTTATGTGAGGTGCTCAGACTATAATAAGTCACATTGCTCTAAATAGTTGATATATTTGTTTTTCGGCCCATGGAATTGCGGTTCGGTTTTCCCAGCTTGAACAAGTCCTCACGGAACGTCGGCCGTCAGGTGAGGTGTAGAGCGACGAGCCTAAAAACAGAAGGCGCTTCTCGTACCGCAGCACGCGGTCTCGCCTCTTGTAGGCCCTCAGTCGCAGGAGCAGGGGGTGCCTGTTGCCGCTCTCCACCAATGTTAGCCTAGGTCGCCTCTATCTCGATGCACAGCTGTCCGTGGTGGGTGAGGCAGGGCCGTGCCAGTTTTGTGACGGAAGAACCTCTTAGCTACTCAGCCAGCGCTGACTCGGTAATAGCTCCGCTGCCTACTCTTTGTAGAACAGGCCGGGAGGGTGTTCCACGGCTAGATGGCCCACAGGAGCTAATACCGACAAGTTTGGAGCTTTGTGTATTATTTGCAGACGATGGACAGTACAACAACATAGTGCACGTTTTCATGGGATCAATAGTATCCGTTATCTATCGTGTCGAGTGTCGAGTGTCGATTGCGATGTGACCAATGATTCTGAATGAGGGAAGAAGATGTTACCCACCATGTACGTGGGGCAGTTTCAGCTCCGCATCCTATCTCTGGTTATCGCAGGAGGAGTAGCAGGAGAAGGAGGAGCAGGAAGATAAGGAGGAGGAGGAAGAGGAGGAGGATATAAGGAGGAGAAGGCGGGCGGGTGTGGGATATGTGTGTGTGAGAGGGGAGAGGAGGACAACGAAGATAATTACAAGAATGAGGAGGATGAGGAGGAGGACGAAAAGGAGGAGGAGGGTGAAGAGGAGGAGGAGGAGGAGGAGGAGGAGGAGGATGAGGAGGAGGGTGAAGCGGAGGAGGAGAAGGAGGAGGAGGAGCAGGAGAAAGAGGAGGAGGACGGCAGTAGTCGTCGAAACGACGAGCTGTGATTTTGAATACCCATACTTTTGTCGACAATCGACTCGGAATTTCAGTAGTGTTGGACAAGTTTTGCGGTAGTACAAGTAGGGCTGGGCGCCGGCTGAGTCTGTATCGATTACACTGTCGTGAAAATCAAGCAATTGTGCTGGATTGCGGCAGTATACTGGTCGAGCGAAGCGAGTAACGCCGAGCGTAGCTTGTCCAATCGCCCCCCGGCTTGTAAGGGGGCACCACTGGAGGCAAACAAAATACCAGGTACACGTTTGCGCTATATTTCCCATCATAGTCGGGGCTAAAAACGGCACTGCCCTGGGGTGGTTGTGGTCATCGACACAGGAAACACCAAGAAACAAACCAGGGGAAAAGTATGCAACGTGTGGCGATGATGTAACGATCTTCATGTTATTGTTTTTCGCGCAGGTACAGGACGAATCGCCCTGACATATAATACTACGTCGTTCCTATACCTTTGGGGCACTGAGTAGTATATGGGTGCTTATCAGCAAACAACACACACGAAAGCACAGAAAAACAAAATCAAAGTCAAAAGGAAAACAACCCCAAGAAATGAAGGAACGCTAGGTGTAATCGATATTAGTTATCAGGTACTCAACGCAGAGAAATAGATCAAACATGAAACATCGAAGGAAAGGACGCGTCAAAAGCAGGGGGGGGGGGGTGGCGGAGAGTTCCTCTTCCCTTTATCCTTTCTCCCACAATAACGCATCTGGTGGGTTTCCGTGCTATGTCATGGTGTGTTTCTTGAATGTACGCAATATAAAAATACTGGCGAATATACTGACTGGGCCAATCAGCAGATTACTACTGCCAGTACACATGCCGTGCCAGTGCCCAGCCCTACTATTAATAGTAGTAAGTGCAAGACTTTATTTGCTGTACGAGGGCATAGAAAAAAATGTCCTTGACAAATAACAGGTACTCACTTTTAAAATATATTTGATCCTCCGGGGGGGGCGGGGGACGTCAGCCCCACTAACATCCATCTAGTGATACGATGACCAAAGGATGATGTGTAGTCATCCCCTCCCCTACGGACGACCGCGGTCATACATGCCGTGAGTGCCCACACACCCTACGAACGCCCAGCGATTTCCTCTTTCAGCCGTTGGAGTACCTAACTAACCTCTCACCCCACATCTCGGATGAAATCGGTGCTCGGAAACGTGCCAATAGGCTTGAGTTGTGGATATCTTCCCGGGCAGTGTGGACATTTGTCTGGCGCTATTCATGTTTATAATGTTCATTTCGGTTTTCAGGCGGCGTGGGGGGGGGGGGGGGCGGGTAGTGGGCGAGGGGTTTTGGTTTCTGTGCCCCCTTTGCGTGCGCCACCATGGGAATACACTTGAGTGTCCATATTGTTTTCCACGAGGTATCTACCCAATGGTCGCGGTGCTCTTCTACAAGTGTACCTGATTCACCCGACTGCACCGCCGTTGCTGTGCAGCTGTTGCCGCCGCCGCTGCTGCTGCTACTGCTGCTGTTGCCGCAGTCGAGGTTAAAAGATCCAAGATTCAAGATACTCGTGTTCAGCAGGTTTCCACGTATATCATGGCTGGATTGAAGCGGGGATATATTTTCCGCCCGGTGTGTTCCGCGCTACCGAGAGCAGGCTGCAACCTAGCCGCACAACACCTGCGCACGCCACGCCCCAGAGCACCACCGTATAGCCTTGGCACTGCAAGCTGTAAGCTGCGAGCTGAAAGTTCTTTAACACAGCAGAGATTGCAGCAAATTGCCGCAAGAAGGGACCGGAAACTATAGCAAGCTACTCTCCCACGTGAGCTGAGAGAGCTTCGCTCGTTGTGAGAGGCACCTCAAGAGCGATGGAAGGACGGCGTGGCTATGGATGGGTCGGCGAAGGCGACAAGGCTCCGCCGTTTGAGCTTCCGGACACCGAATTCAAACCAGTCAGCCCGATTAAAACTGCCACGAAGGTGAAGCAAAGCTTACGTACGATCTGTAGGTGCACTGTTGTTGTCGAACACGTCGGACCACTGCCGTCTGTACAGATCACACAGATCATTTTCACGGATCTGCATAATCTGTACATTTTTCCAAGGGGATGATCTGCAGGACCTGCATGATCTGTTCCTGTACATACTTTCGCAGTGTTGATAGGAATCTGCAGGGAGAGGCTTCGACGTGGTTTGAAGGCACATGGTGTACTGCTGTGTACTCTGTTCTGTGCTACGATCTGTGGTATAGTGTACGATCTGTGAGATCTGTACACGTTTCCGCGTGATCATATATCTGCAGGATGCCTGGTAAGCATCATGTGTCGTAAATGGTAAATATGTCCCTTCCCGCTGACCTGTACGGCCTAGCTACAGCATGAGATGTCCGACGTCTTCCGCGAGCATCCTCATCGTCACTGCACGATTGCTTGGCAGTTTAAGGCAGTTTAGGCTGTTTCCTATGCGGTTCGATTTTTGAGCTTTAGATTTTGACCCGATCGTATTTTCAGATACTACTGCTGTATGAACTTGTCAAATCGAAACTACAGTCTTTGGGCAAATCGAAACGCGGAGTATTATCGAGGTACGAGGAAATATGTGTTTTGTAAGTACGGGAGAAGTTGACCAATCAGATCAACACGGGTTGTTGTACCGATATGGTCCAGAAGTTCACCTGGGACCAGCTCTGCTGTAACAGTTGACTCGCGATCGAGAGGACGCAGCGAGGCAGGGTGGTCAAGACAGGCCCAAGGTGTGGCAAATACTGGTTTAGCTTCTGGCTGGTGTGGCTTTGGACAGGTGGGGCCTGCTGTCTTCTTCGCTGATCGGTTAGCTTCGCTTTAGCGCTAGGCAGCCTGTGCGGAAACATCAGACGTATTGTGCGTGCAGAGATTCGAGCAAACGCCGAGACCAACTGCTGTTGTTGTGGTCTGGCGCGGCGAAGAGACGCGCTGGGTGCGCTGCACTGCGCGTATCATGAGACCCAAGCGTCCGAGCCAAGCCTGATTGCCCCTGGTCTGGCGGCCAAGAAACGTGCCGAGTTCGCTAGAGTCAACCTGTATTGGTATTTTCTGTTTCACAATGCGGCTGACTGCTGCTGCTGCTGTACAGCAGTGTAGTCTACGAGTACGTATCCACGGAAAGGTGCGCGCCAAGTGCGCTTCTCTTGGTCTCTAGGCCCGAGCCCGCGCCAGCCGACTGTAGTCTGGCCACGAAGAGACGCGCCGACCGCGCGTCAGGCGCAAAGCATCGTCGCGATACAGCTGCCACCATCCAACCCATCGATCGTTCTGTCGCTGTTTGCTCTTTGCTGTCGTGGACAACATCTTGAATTTAGAGAGCATGCCGTTTTTCGATTTCGAAATCTGATGACCCAAAATCCGAGGACTTGGGTCCTCGGATTCTCAAATCGAAAAAAATCCTTATCGGATTCTCGAATCCAAAAACATCCGGTCGGATTTTGCATATTCGGACTGCATATTACCTATCTATGCCAATGGAAGCGCGAAGTCAAAAAGTTTCCTTTCAAATAACTTAGTTTCAAAGAACAGCCGAAAATATCCTCCTACCGTCGCTAAGGGAAAAAAAGGAAAAAAATGTTTTGTTTTGTTTTGTTTTTTTTCTGACGGCTGCAGGCGGCGCAATTTGTTTTTTATCGTTGCAAATTGCTGATAAAAATCAGCTCGTGCGACGATAGACGCTCGACCTCGACACAGACTCAGGCCACGGCCAACCCGCTTGGTGCCGGGCAAGGCCAATGAGTATAGATAATGGTGTCGAAAATGTCAGGTGGATCCATGGTCTAGGAGGCGAGAGCTTGCCGGCGGCGTCCTACGGTATTCTCCCAAACCTGAAAAATGTATACCTGGTCTTTTTCAGGGATCTTTACGCTTATCCGTCCGTGCACGGTGCGGTTTTTTCAAATCGAAAATCCTACGGTCCGGTATTGTGGTTTTAAAAAATCGGAAATCTTGCGGTGCGGTTCGGTGCGGTTTTCAGGTATTGTAAATCCTACGGTGCGGTTCGGTACGGTTTTCAGGTATTGTAAGTCCTACGGTGCGGTTCGGGTTTGAGATATATCCTACGGTGCGGTTTGGTGCGGTTTTCAAAAATAGAAAATTCTACGTTGCGGTTCGGTGCGGTTTCAGATATTGTGCATCCTACGGTGCGGTTCGGTTCTGTGATAAATACTACGGTGCGGTTCGGTGCGGTTTTCAAAAT
Source organism: Nereocystis luetkeana (assembly GCA_031213475.1). Lineage (NCBI taxonomy): Eukaryota > Phaeophyceae > Laminariales > Laminariaceae > Nereocystis > Nereocystis luetkeana. The sequence goes on along the minus strand of JARUPZ010000009.1, from coordinate 734,511 downwards.
CGGAAATCCTACGGTGCGGTTCGGTGCGGTTTTAGAGAATCGTAAATCTTACGGTGCGGTTCGGTTTAATGATATATCATACGGTCCGGTCCGGTTCGGTTCCCCGTTGAATCGGTTTTTCTACGGTGCGGTCCCAATCCCCGTAGGGAAACCCGTACAACACACGCTTTTCTCTACGGTGCACCGTATATATAAACCGTACTAAACCGACGGTTCTCAGACTTTTATCGGGGCACTATAACGAAACCGCTGTTTCTCTACGGTGCACCGTATGAATGAACCGTACAAAACCGCGGTTTCGTACGGTTTCTGACGCTTTTTCTCGGGGCTCTACGTAACGCAAGCGAGCGCTGCTGCGCAAGCAAGCTCTGCGGCAAACAAGCGCTGCCGCAAGCAAACGCTGCTGCAAGCAAGCGCTGCCCCAAGTGAGCGCTGCTGCAAGCAAGTAGTGCTGCTGCAAGCAAGAGAGCCACCTCAAGCAAGCGCTGCTGCACGCGCTGTTGCAGGCGCTGCTATACTGCTTGCGGCGGCTGCTGCTGCTGCTGCTGCTGCTGCTGCAAGCGCGCTCACCCTTGCCGCCACGCTCCTGTGATGTTCGCCGCTCCGATCCCTTCTCGGGTAGAGAGGACAACCAAGAAGGAAGGCCGATATTCTCGTTGTGGCGGCGTTGCTCGCACAGCGAGTATCGAGGAGCGCAAGTTAAATCGCACGTCTGCCTGTTGGTGCTGGCTGCTGCTTACTGCTTCTGCAGCTTGTTGCTGTTGCTGTTGCTGTGCTGCACAGGTAGGTACTGCTGCTTGCACGCCTTCTGTTCTGCTCGTTGGATGCTGCAAAAGTGCTGCCGCTGCTGCAAGTGTTTATTTTTCAAACATAATAATCCAATATTAAGCAATTTTTCGTCTCCGATTATGCGCATGACGGAAAAGGCTCTCGATTTTGACTATATTTCCGACGGAAATCCTTGATACACAAAAATACAACGCACAGGCACTCTAATGTCTCGGATAATTTTTTCAGTTTTTACAGATACCCTATATTTTCTGGTATTTTAGTACCAGTATGTACTACCTGGTATTTCCTATTTTCCGGCAGGTGTACTTCCGGAGACTCGGAGTATACCAGGTAAAATATATGAGAAATATATAAATATAAACAATTAACCTTCAACCATTTTTTTTTTTTGGTGTTTCAACCACAAAAATATTCAAAATATCAAATACCTTTAGATCAACCAAGCCAGCGGGATCACTTTTGACTCGAAACCGTGCCGAAACCGTCATGAGCCGTGCGAAACCGTGACCCTGTTGCTCCGTTCCGCGACCGATGAAACGGCGGTTTTTCTACGGTTTCAAGTTAACCGCATCGTTAAAAAACCGATCTAACGGTTTTTGGCACCGTCTCTTGACGCACACGGTGCTGATCGGTTTTGTGTTATTTCCTACGGTGCGGTTCGGTGCGGTTTTCAGATATTGTGAATCCTACGGTACGGTGCGGTTTTGTGATAAATCGTACGGTGCGGTTCGGTGCGGTTTTCAAACATCGGAAATGCTACGGTGCGGTTCGGTACGGTTTTAAAAACTCGGAAAACTAACGGTGCGGTTCGGTTATTTTTGAGATCCTACGGTGCGGGTCGGTGCGGTTTTCCTATTTCGTAAAACCTACGGTGCGGTGCGGTGCGGTTTTCCAGGAGGCAAAAATCCTACGGTGCGGTGCGGTGCGGTGCGGTGCGGTTAACCGCACCAAACGCACCGAACAGATAGGAAAAACCGCACCGTAAAGAACCCTGGTATTTTTGGCCATTCGAGACGGATCGAGAAATCGTGTCATCTTTTTTGTGCACACCAGCGGCCAGTTTTTTTTTTAAAATCATACGCCTGGCCCTTGTGTGAACAAGGTGACCCTAGGGTGGGTCGGAGCCCCTAACGAGCGCCCCTCCGTTCATAATTCATGACGCAGTCGTTGGTTTTGTCGATCGATGTCTGTCGAGACTCGGAATCTCGCCGCTTCGAACCAAACATCCGCCTGAGTTCTTCTGAAGCCGATCTTGGCCCAACATCGGCCCCAGATTTTTTTTTTTCGGGCTTTTCCAAAAGTTTGGAACTTTCCGTTTTAAGAAACGTGCGCATAGCGAGCTGTACCTGAAAAACTCTGACGGGTATCTTTGGAACTCAAACTGTTTATGGGAACTTTGCGTTTCCATTGGCATAAGATATGTCCCGAAAAATACAGGTGGTGCAGTTCTCATGGTATTTGGGACCGAGAGTTTTTCTACCTAATTTTTTTGTCATCTCAGTTGTTTTCTATGCCCTTTAATTTCTCTCTCCCTCCTATTACGGAGAACCATAGTAAATAGGAGCAACCATTGTGAGTGAAAATAGGTAAACACATAGCTTTTTGTGTGTACCGTAGGTCCTATTTACTATGGTCCCCCGTAATAGTCGTACCTCACATACATATCATAGTCGGCTCTCCTCACTCCTCACTACTGCGGTTCGTGGCCGACAAGACTTCCTTCAGCCCTTCTTCCCTTGTCCACTGGCGGCTAATTGCTTCATTGCTATATAGCGACCAAGCACACGGCTTTTTATTACGGGGGACCATAGTTAACAGGACCTATGGTACACATAAAGACCTAGGTACATGTTTAACCATTTTACTAACAATGTTTGGTCCTGTTAACTATGGCCCCCCGTAATAGTGTTGGGTGGTATCAAATGGAAAACGCCTACCGTATATGTTGAACGTGTGATGTACCGCACTTCTTCACCCCCTGTGATATAAAAAACCCCCTGAAAAGTAATGTCCACTTTATCACCGGGGTGTGTTACTGTCGATGCACCCCTGTCTGCCTGGTCGGTGAAAACCCGACATGCTCCGCCCCGGCATTGTAGGGATGGGGGGGTCCATGGTCATACGACTTCGGCCTTGCATGAGATCGAGTACGTCTCTCCTATCGAGTACACCCTCCGCCCTCACCCGCCCCCAAAATATTATACGTTAGGTTGGGTTGGCGTCGGTTGGCAACGACACTGTTAAAACTTGCCGCTCACAACGTGAGCTATAGAGAACCAGGGTATCGTTTTTTTTTGTTGCGGTCGGTCGTAGCTGGTGATCGAGTTAGGTTATACGCGCGGGGTGGAGAACCTTTACTCCGCACAAGGAGAATGATCGTATCGCTCAGTGTTCATTGTAAGGCACCCAAGAGGCAGTTACATGGTTCCCCCATCGCTGTCTCTGGAAGTGGCTACACGGGAAAATAAATTAAGTCATTGAAACTGTCATCCACCTGCAAGTCCGCCTCACAAGCGGTTCTTGGTAGGATGCGGCTCACCCTTCATGCGACTCGCCGAATACCTCACGGCGCTTCGCGCTCGGTGCAAGCCCTTTCTGCCTGGTCGATAAAAACCCGACATGCTCCGCCCCGGCATTGTAGGGATGCGAGGTCTATGGTCATACATACGACTACGGCCATGCGCGATATCAAGTACATGCAAGGGAGGCGGGTTGTGGAGAGGAGGGGGGGGGGGGGGGGGTAGTACGGTGGAGGGGTGGGTGGGGCGGAGGCGGGGTTAACGGCGGCGGGGGGGGGGGGGGGGGGGCTCACTGGCTTGCATGGCTGTAGTCGTATGGCCTTAGACATTCGCATCCCCAATCCCCGGGATGGAGCATGCTTGGAGGGTTTTCACCGACCTAGAAGGCCTTGCTGACATTGCTCGCACCCAGCACGAAGCGCCGTAATGTGTTCGGCGAGACCCGTCAAGGGTGGCCTGCGTCCTACTGAGAACCGGTTGTGCCGCGGACGTCGGCACCTTGTGCGTACTTTTTTGCGCATGGATGACAGCGTCGAAGTGCCGTATTTTATTTGTTTTCCGACGTCGACACTTCCAGAAACGGCAATGATGGATACACTCTATAACTTGCTTTTGAGGGACTAACCATGTATGCCTGGTACACACTAGGTGTTGCGACCATCCGTCCATACAGCACTATTACGGGGGGGCATGGTTAATAGGACCAAATATTGTTAGTAAAAATGGTCAAACATATAGTTTTTTTATGTATACCATAGGTCCTACTAACTATGGTCCCCCGTAAAAGTGATCGATCGCTCTATAGTGCCGGCTGAGTAGCGCTAACTGCCCGTTTTGGTCCTTGTGAAATCGCTTGGCACATCTATTGATAGTATAGGATGGGATTTATCAGTGTGTTACAGTAGTGGGCGGAGTATATAGTGCCTGTTGCCGCTATACTGCCGGTGTTGTCAGCTGACGCATACATACCATTGTTAGCACTATAGAGGGGCCATTACTGCACCACTACCTGTATGATACCTGCCGTGTGACGCTTACTACATACACTGCTTGTATTACCTTAACTAGGTGGTTTTGGCCTTTTTCCCAGCGGCATTTTCTGGATCTCTGGACGGAGGATGTGAATGCCAAATGAGGACGCTGCACGAAGGTCAGCTTTCAAACGGACCCACAGCTACACACGTGCAGTAGTATAGGTGCATCGAAATGCTTACTGACCGCACTTCGGCCAGGTCACGGGTATAGGTCTCGATAAACATCTACAGCTTCTGTACCCGCAGTTTGTCTAGTCTCGGGGATGAATCTCGTGCAAGAGATGAATCATCGTGCGGATTCGAGCTGGCAAACATGTACGCAGAATCCTTGGAACGCAGAGCCGTTGGAACGCAGAGTCGTTGAAACGCAGAGCCGTTGGAACGCCTCCACGTTTCGCTTCTCCTCATCGCTCACGCCGCAGACTATAGCTAAAGACTGTTGGTTGAGTTCGCACAGGGGTGGGTGCGATGGTTGTTTCAGCGCTCGATTTTTCCAGAAGGGGAAGGTTAAGGTTAGCGCCAATACTGAACAAGGGAAGGAGGCGTTTTCCGAAAGGTCTGGTCGAGAGGGAGCATATCCCGAAAACCTCACTTTGGGTTGGTTTTAGCATCCTGCCGTTGCCGGTAAAGCTACTGAATATCCCCGAAACAACCATCGCACCTCTGCGCGAGCCTAACGGTCTTACTCTTTACGGTTGTTGTCTCCGCCGATGCCACAAGAGTTACGGTAGCTGTCTCTGCTGACGCCCCAACGGTTAACGGCTTGTTTTCCCAATTGATAATTGATTGCCTTTCCGACACCGATAATTTTATATTTGTTTTCTGGTTTTCAAGAGTTGTATTTCCCTCGCAGTCGAAATCTAACCTAGAATACGTTGATTTGACGAGAAGACATCGATCCACAAGAAAAAAGTCTTAAATCAGCCGTGACAGGCTCGTGAAACAGACGATATGTTCGGTGCCAGGTATTCAGGGCCGAGGCACCTCGCACAGGAAATACCGATTTTCTTGGATATTCGATGTCTCGAGACTACCAGTAGCAATAGTTGCTGTAGATGGCAGTAATCAGGGCCATAACAATCATCATTTATTTGGGTGTACCCGATGCCACATCAGCCAGTAGCTTCTACCGATGCCACAGCAGTTACAGTAGTTGTCTACCGATGCCACAGCAGGTTAATCCGTTGTCTCCACTGGTATCACATCAGTTGGCGCATTATACCGATGCCACATCATTGGGTGCATTATACCAATGCCACAACAGTTGCCTCTATCCATGCCATCTCAGCTTCCTCTCCCGATGCCACAGCAGGTTATTTGTCTCTACCGATGCCACAGTAAGTAGTGTCTTCTCCCGATGTCACATCAGTTGGCGGATTTTACCGATGCCACATCAATTGGCGCATTATACCGATGCCACATGAGTTTGCGCATTATACCAATACCACAACAGTTGCCTCTACTAATGCTACATCAGCTTTCTTTCCCGATGCCACAGCAGGTTGTTTATCTTTACCGATGCCACAGCAGTTAGTTTCCTACCGATGCCACATGAGTTTGCGCATTATACCGATGCCACAACAGTTGCCTCTACTGATGCCACAACAGCTTTCCATCCCGATGCCACAGCAGGTTATTTGTGTTTCCCGATTCCACAGCAGTTAGTTTCCTACCGATGCCACATCAGTCAGTACGTAGCTTTTACCGACACAACACTAGTCAGTAGCTTCTACTGATGCTACAGCAGTCGCCATTACTGACGGCGCATCAGTTTTATCTACCGACGCCACATCGGTCAGCGGTCAGCATCCTCTGCCGATGCCGCGGAGAGTAGTTGTCTCTACGGATGCCACGTCGGCTGCCACTACTCCCTGCCGTTGCCACGTCAGTTGGCGCATTGAACCATGCCGCAACAGCTGCCAGTAGCCTCTACTGATGCCACAGCAGTTAAGTGTCCTCTCTACTGATGCCACAGCAGTTAAGTGTCCTTTTTACTGATGCCACACCAGTTAGTGTCCTCTCTACTGATGCCACAGCAGTTGAGTGTCCTCTCTACGTATGCCACAGCAGGTAAGTGTCCTTTTTACGTATGCCACAGCAGTTAGTGTCCTCTATACTGATGCCACAGCAGTTAGTGTCTTCTCTACTGATGCCACACCAGTTAGTGTCCTCCCTACGTATGCCACAGCAGTCAATTGTCCTCCCTACGTATGCCACAGCAGTTAAGTGTCCTCTCTACGTATGCCACATCAGTTAAGTGTCCTCTCTACGTATGCCACAGCAGTTAAGTGTCCTCTCTACGTATGCCACAGCAGCTAGGGTCCTCTACTGATGCCACAGTAGCTCCCTGCCCTGCTTGCCTTGTATCATCAGAATTTCGGATCTCTAGCCAAGGAGGCATTGCCAAATTTGGACCGTTATCGATATCGGTACCATTGTCGGTATCAGTGTTGATATACACATATGCTTAATCAGTAATATGTTTCGGTATCAGTACCCGTGTTGGTATTGGTACGTAAAAAAAAAAAAAAATCCTCCGGTGGATTGGTAAAACCAAAGCTTAAGCTCACCACACTTCCTCGTTCAGATGTGGTGTCGTGTGTCAATTTAACCCAAGGGCAGAAGAATCGCCTGCTGCCACAACTGTAGTACCACGGGCACATTGACCCGACCTGACCCCCTAGAGGGGCAGGTGCGGTGGAGATAGCCATCCGAGGGAGCTACCATCTCCTCTGGGTAGTGTGGAACTCGCGCGAGCTCATCCGCTAAGAAAAACCTGGACTATGAGGCCTTCCCGCCGGACTTGGCCCAGTTACGGTCCGCCCTACGCGTTGGGGTGTTGGTATCGGTATCGGCGTTGCTATCAGTATCCGTATCGATATCGGTACTAAAATCGGGATTTGTATCGGCATCGGTTTCGGTGAAAGTGTATCAGCATAGGCATTGATTTCGATATCAGTATCGGTATCGGTGCTGTTTAATCGATATCGCTCACGGCAGTATCGTAAAGGGATCCATCCCCCGTTCCTGCCCTGCAAGCTGTTGTCCCTCAGCGCTTTCCGAGATGTTACCTGCACCCTTCTGGGGATCGGCAGGTATCACACCTGTGCCCTATATCGGCATCGGACACCGGTATTGGTATCGGCAATGGTATCGGACATCGGTATCGGCAATGGTATCGGTATCGGTATCGGTATCGGTATCGGTATCGGCAATGGTATCGGACACCGGTATTGGTATCGGCAATGGTATCGGACACCGGTATTGGTATCGGCAATGGTATCGGTATCGGTATTGGTATCGGCAATGGTATCGGTATCGGTATCGGTATCGGTATCGGTATCGGTATCGGACACCGGTATTGGTATCGGCAATGGTATCGGACACCGGTATCGGTATCGGCAATGGTATCGGTATCGGTATCGGTATCGGCAATGGTATCGGTATCGGTATCGGTATCGGCAATGGTATCGGGAATAATCAATAGCGGTATCGGAGATGTTGCCCTTTTTGGGGTCGGCAGGTGTACCTATATCTTATATCGGACATCGGTATTGGTATCGGTGCAGGTATCGGTATCGGGAATAATAAATATCGGTATCGGAGATGTTGCCCTTTTTGGGGTCGGCAGGTGTACCTATATCTTATATCGGACATTGATATCGGTATCGGTGCAGGTATCGGTGCCGGGAATAATAAATATCGGTCTCGGTATCGGTACTGGTATCGGTATATTTATCGGCATCGGTATCGGTAAATGTAACGGTTTCAGTACCGATATATATGATGATGATGACGATGATGATGTGCTCTCCTTAGCTCACTTCCCTGAGATCGTGCCTGTGCTCACAAAACAGGCTGTAAGAACGATGCATCTCGATGGGAGAAAACAAATAGTGCGCACGGCAGGCAGTATCATATATCATATGACCCGTTCTACGATAGAGGTAGCACATTTTCGCTATTTTGTTTCTGAAAGACGGGGTTCCTTGGCCCGAAATCGTCGGAATGCCAATCTTGATTTCGAAAAAAATATTTTGTATACTCGGGCCATGGGATTATCCGCCGTGACGCAAGTTGAGTTTTGCTGACGCCAGTTTTCGGGTGAGGTATGGAGCTCCTTAAGTCAGGAGCCTCAGAAAATTTAGAGTGAACCTCTATCGTAGAACGCCTCATATATCGTACCAGGTATATCATATATCGTATATCGTATACCTGGTTTCGTATATCATACCAGTCCGCAAGGGAGACGGTACTAACGAGCTGTGGTAAACCTTTCCGTATCACTTGCAACCAAATAACACCAGGAACACATCCATGGTGTTATATGCACACTCGAAAGAAAAAGCAGGAAAAGGGAAAAGATGGGAAAACACAAAGAGGGAACAAAAATAACAAACAATAAAGCAAAAGGAAGAAAACGAAGCAAGCATGCGCTCAGGGCGCAGATCGAGTCCCCAGGACAAGGTTGCAGTTTGCTGTACAACCAGTCCTATGATACAGCCAGCTGACGGTATCGGTATCGGTATCGGTATAGGTATCTATGTATCGGTATCTAGATATCGGTATCTATGTATCGGTATCTAGATATCGGTATCTATGTATCGGTATCGATATCGATATCGATCGGTATCGGGACTATCACAAAGGGACCCCCCGTTCCTGCCCTGTTTTGCCTCCCGTGTCCGCAGAGTTTTCGGAGCTCGCTAAACACGGAGATGTTGCCATTTTTGGGATCGGGAGGGAGCTGCCGTTCGCTATGTCTGCGTGGGGCGAGAAGTTAGGGTTGGGCTTCCCACTCCTTTCGGACCCCACCGCTGTCGTCGCCGAGGTGGGCTGGATATATCACATACCACAAATCTCATCCCCCGTTCACGTCTACGATAGACCAGTTATTGATTTAGTGATCTATAACTTTTCATGAATCTATTAAAGGAGTAGATCAGCGGAGAACATCGGGCTGGGGTTCCCCGCTCCTTTCGTATCCCGCTCCTTTCGTATCGCCGAGGTGAGCTGTTTTTTAGGACATATCATACCCCCGTCCGATGATATATATACCTGGTACATATTTTTTTACCACCTTTTAATCTTTCAAGCCTAACTCGTACCTGGTAGGAAGTTTTACCCTCAGCGATCTTCTGGACAAGCCGTGGTCACAGGTGTCGTCCCTTCCCCCTCCCGGTACGTGCCTTTATTTTTGTCGCGCATAGGGTTCATTCAGCACTCCCACTGCTCATCGATGTTCATCGAATGTAGCTAACTCACGCTCTCACGCTTTCCGCCAATCATTTTTTATGCAGAAAAAAATCCTATTAATAGGAGCATACACTCGGTGCGACTTGAACCCACGAAATCGATCTTGATAGGCATGCCGACCACCTACCAAGCCACCGGGGACGCCGGTAGTACGTCAGGCTGACTATCCGTACAGATCAGGTGACAAGGCCGGACTGTGATTCTCGCTCATCTCGGATCCCGCGTTTGTTCAGTCAGATATACCAGATAGATCAGATGGATCAGATACATCAGATCTGCATCCCATCCTCTAGGTTCCTTGATGAGCTACATGGTGATGGTACTGCACCGTAGATCAGTTTTTGATTATTTATATGACGCAGGTGAGTTAGATCAGCGGAGAGAAGTTCGGGCTGGGGCTCCCGCTCCTCTCTGATGCCGCCCTTCCCATTGTCGTCGGCGAATAGGGCAGAACCCCCAGTTTAATAATGTAGACAGATCAGATCAGATCAGATCAGATCAGATCAGATCAGATCCTATGTATCAGCTTAGAAGATGGAGCTGGGCCATCCTAGTCCCCTCCAAGGGGAAATGTTTCCACGGCTCCTGGTTTCACTTGGGCACCCGTCGGATAATTTCAGGTTGCCATTTCACGACCTACATCATGTCCGCCGGGACATATAGATGACACTTCTGTATCATCTACATGATCTATAGTTAATAGTAATGCATCTACATGATCAACTATTTCTTTATGAACGTTTGAGCGACGCATACCCCCCCCCCCCCCCCCCCCCCCCCACGCCCCGCCTCACAAGCGGATTTCAGTAGGATGCAGCTCAACCTTCATGCGACTCGCCGGACACCTCACGGCGCTTCGCGCTTGGTGCAAGCAATGTCTACCTGGTCGGTGAAAACCCGACATGCTCCGTCCCGGCATTGTAGGGATGCGAGGTCTATGGTTATACGACTACGACCATGCATGATATCGAGTACATCTCTCCTATCGAGTACCCACCCACCCACCCTCACACGCGTGTGAATGATCGGGCTTCCCCGTGCGCTGCAGGCTTTCGTGGGCACTTGTGACCTGGGAGGCATGCTGGCGAACCGCACTGGCAATCCCGGGCTGAAAGGTTACCTTTCCCCTAACCGTGGGGTCGTGGTGAGATTCAGGCATGCCATACTCGAGTATACCATGTATAAACATATCCGGTAGAATATACACATCTCAGCAAACGAAAAACAACTACGTGGCAACGTTCCTCCTAACGGCTCTTTAGTCAGCAGCGTTCCTCGGGACGGCTCTTTTTTCAGCAACGCTCCTCCTAACGGCCCTTGAGCAGCGTTCCTCATGATGTGTGTGTGTGGGTGTGTCTTTTTTTTCTTGCAACGTTCCTCAGAATGAGTAGGGCTGCGAGTCGGCAAGACTTGACGGCGCTAGTTATTGGTTGAGTGCGATATATTCATGAATTCAATCCCTTAGTTCAGTCTACCTTTCCCCCAATCGGGCAACTGCGGCGAAGTTCCGACGTGTTACCAAAACATACATACTCGAGTACCAGGTATACACATCTCAGCAAATGAAAACATTAACCAGGTACTACTGTAGGAACGCTCCTTTGAACGGACCTTTATCAACGTTTCTCGAAGCGGTCCTGTCGCGACGTTCGTCGGAAGGGCCCTTTAGCAGCGTCCCTCGGAACGGTCCTGTCGCGACGGTCCTCGGAACTGCCCTTCGGCAGCGTTCCTCAGAGAGGTCCTGTCGCAACGTTCCTCAGAACGTTCCTTTAGACGCGTTCCTCGGAACGGTCCGATAGCAGCGTTCCTCAGAACGACCCTTTAGCCGCGTTCCTCAGAACGGTCCGATAGCAGCGTTCCTCAGAAGGATCCTTTAGCCGCGTTCCTCAGAACGGTCCGATAGCAGCGTTCCTCAGAAGGATCCTTTAGCCGCGTTCCCCAGAACGGTCCGATAGCCGCGTTCCTCGGAACGGTCCGATAGCAACGTTCCTCAGAACGATCCTTTAGCCGCGTTCCTCAGAACGGTCCGATAGCAGCGTTCCTCAGAACGATCCTTTAGCCGCGTTCCTCGGAACGGTCCGGTAGCAGCGTCCCTCCCAACGGACAGGGCTGTGACTTGGCTGGAACTTACGGCTGCAGTGCTGGATACAATGGGTATATCTACTAGAAGACCACAGCAAACATGCCAATTTACGTGGTCTCACGTATCTTATTGCATTTTGCTACTGGAAACATGATCCCATCCTAATTCCAACCATTTTTTTCTCGTGACGAGCTGAATTACCTGGTGCTATCTCTGCCTAGGCGTAAAACCGTGCTACCTTTACTCCGCTCCACTCTGTTTTCAAAATGGGCACGCCACTCGGCCATCGTTCGTTGACTGGGGAAGTAAGCCAACTCGAGCTAGTAAGCAACTGACTGGTATTTGGTACTACATTTGATACGCCAAGCATCTTTGGTCTCGGCTGAACTGCAACCATTTGTTTGGGCCACACTGCTCGGAGGTATTGCGGGAGGGGAGGGAAGGAGGGGGGGGAAGGAGGGGAGGGGGGCGTGGTGTCCCCTTTTCCCCCTCTCTCTCGTTTCAAACTTGAAAGACAACAGTTTTTTGGCGTGCCAGGCAACTTATGGTCAATGCTTTGTCCTGATAGTGACCCCCTTGCCTCATATGTATGTGCGACTCCGTTCTTCGATCCTTGGGTCCTTGGATACCTCCCCCCCCCTTTTCCCGTAGGAATGATCGTATCACGTAGTGTTATGGTAAGGCATCCAAGAGGCAGTTACATAGTACTCCCATTGCCGTCTGTGGAAATGCCTACACCGGAAATTAAGTCAACTCATTGAAGCTGTCATCCATATGCAAGTCCGCCTCATAAGCGGTTCTTAGTATTCTATTGCAGCTCAACCTTCGTGCGACTCGCCAGACACCTCACGGCTCTTCGCGCTTGGTGCAAGCAATGCCTGCCTGGTCGGTGAAAGCCCGACATGCTCCGTCCCGGCATTGTAGGGATGCGAGGGTCTATGGTAATAAGACTACGGCCATGCATTAGATCGAGCACATATCTCCTATCGAGTACACCCCTCCCCCCCCCCCCCCCCCTCCTGCCTGGTCGGTGAAAGCCCGACATGCTCCGTCCCGGCATTGTAGGGATGCGAGGGTCTATGGTCATACGACTACGGCCATGCATGATATCGAGTACATCTCTCCTATCGAGTACACCCCCCCCCCCTCCCCCCCCCCCCCCTCGCCCATCCTCCCCGGTTTTTTGTGGTGGCAGGTTATTGACTTTCCGTTTTGCGATTGAAAGCGGAGCTACTACGAGTAAAGTTACACATAGCATCAGGAACATTCCCCAAAAAAGGTCATTTTGGAGACTTGTATTATCGAGTATCCCCCCCCGCCCCCCGTCCCCCCGTCCCCCCTCCACCCTCCCCCGTCTACCACATCGAGAGGGGCACATGAAAAATAAAAAATGTCGACACCCCACTTTTTGTGTTTAGTCCCAGACGGGGAAATAGACAGATAAACAGATAGACAGATAGATAGGGAGATATATACTCTAACGTAAAACCGAGTACCAGGTACTAAAAAAAAAACGAGAAAAAAAACAGGACTGCTCGAGGGTCATGACCACGCCCGAGGGTCAGGTCGAGTTGTGTTCGAAGTGTCATGGGTCGGGTCGGGTCCGGTCTGGAGGTGTTCAAACGTCTCACGGGTCAGAGGTCGGGTCGGTTCAAGATGGTTTTCGCATCTCACGGTTCGGGTCGCCTAGGGTCAGGAGTTTTTTTCAAATCAAAACACATCAGGACGATCATCGGGTCAGGAGGATTCCAAAGTCTCGCCGGTTGGGTTAGGTCGGCTGACCAGACCCGACCCGGCCCGAACCGACCCGTAAGGTTTGACCTGACCCGCAAACAGTTCAAAAAAAAAAAATGAAAAAAAGAACCCGGGGCTATCAGTAGGGCTCGAGAAACCGATATGATATTAATCTGCATTTGTTGTAGAGAGTATTAGGCGTTATGGTTCTTTGGCTGGGGGTGTATCAGTAGCACATAGCTCACTTCGACAGCAGCAGCGGGCACTGTGCGGCTGATCGCGCTTGTGGGAGTACTACAGTAGGTGGACACCGCACGGACCGGTGCTGGCCGACTGATAGAACACGCGAACAGACAGGGCCCTGAAAAAAACTGTTTTCCTTTGTGTGTGTGTTTCTGACTTATATCGCGACCCTCTGTTGTTTATTTTTTTGTTCCGAGATGGTGCTCGTTGTGGGTTCGTTTTCTGTTTCTGTTCGTTCACCCCCCCCCCCCTATATATATATATTGCCCACCCCCCCCTTCTGTTTTTTTGTTGTGGTGGAAGGTTATCGACTCGGGCAAGGTGGTGTACAAGTGGGTGGGGAAAGATGCCGAGACCGGAAGACCAGACCCTTCGATTCTTCCAGACCTTACGCCAGTGAAGGAGGCGTTGTCAAGAGGGAGGAGTCGGTTGTGACCCCCCCCCCCCCCCCGATTCGCGCTTGGTGCAAGCTGCGTCTGCCTGGTCAATGAAAACGCGACGTGCTCAGTCCCGGCATTATACTTGTAGGGATGCGAGGTTCTATGGTCATACGCACTACGGTCATGCCTACACTGACTTACACCCCCCCCGCTCCATCCCCCCACTGCAAGAACGGAAGGGACTATGGTCACACGACTATACCTCGCAGCCATGCATGGCATGAGCCCCCCCCCCCCCCCCCCCCACCCCCCCACCCACCCCCACGGAAGCCAACCCTTTTTGACTACAGGTAGTCCAAATATATCCCACTCCATTTCCATGTAGTTTACACCGAAAAATGTGAAGGGGTTCTGAAATGGTCAATGAGTTATGTTTTCCAGAGAGAGGTGTCGCTTATGATCACCCCCCCCTACCTACCCCTCCCCCCCGTCCAGTTATTGGTCGTGGTGGGAGCCTTGTCTAGAGGGGGAGGAGTTGGTTTGGAACCCCCCCCCCCCCCCCACACACCGACTTCAGGTCAACATTTGTTTCGCATGTTATTCTACGGATATTTTTACGTGAAAATTTCACGGTTTTCGAACCCTTCTTGCCTGGACGCTCGAGGCCAAACCTATAGTGTGTATGTAGTCTGTGGATGCCATCACCTTCCCCCCCCTTAAGTTCGAGGCTTCGCGCTGGGTGTGATTTTCCGAGTTTTTTTTTTTTTTACGAATGCGCGCATTCTCATAATGGTTTGCATATATACTTTTTTAGCGATCCATTGATTTCCCGCGTACAGACTCTACGAGTATGTATATATATATATACATACATATTTTTGATATTGTGTACTGGTTGCGATTTTATGTACCGGTTGTTCGTTTTTTTTCTGATTTACTTTGTGACCACGGGCTATAGATAAAAAAGGACGAGTTCACACCTCGGAGGTCAGATGACCTAGATCGTACAGATCATGCAGATCATTCCTTCTCGATGGTCTGGATCTTTGAGGGCAGATGGATAGATACATTCCCGATTTTGTATGATCTGTATGATCTGTATGATCTGTACGCTCTAGCTCATGTTGCCGGGTGGGAACCGTATACAGTATGACCTGATTCGATCTCGAACATTTTTTCCTGTGGATTGGATCTATACTACTATAAAAATCCAGTATAACATCTAATAACAGCAGGTGAGGAACCAGATCATCTGCAGTAGATGTATAGATAGGTATTAGATAGATCATGATCTATCTGAACTGTCAGGTGTGGAGTATTTCACCGATTCATATTTTGGCGACATCGCCGATTTCTTGCGAGCACGGACCACATTCTGCCGACGAGTCAGCCCACGCCAATAACCTCCCACTAGACAAGGGGGGGCCCGTTGGGGGGGGCAGGACAACCAACAGAAACAAATAAAAACGAAGCTTCATTTTTACCAATCCGCCGGAGGATAAAAATAACTATATGAAGAAGTAAATAAACCACAGTAGAACGAAACGCGTCACCCGCTCCGATGAGCCGATGAGCCGGGGGGGGGGGCTCAAGACGACTAAATAAAAAAACACGAATTGTGATTACCCCAGACAGGCACCGAGCGTCTTGGCGGTCTATTAGTAGTGGGCAGCCTCGAAAACTAGTTTTACCAAGGTCGAAGGTCAGGGGTTCGAGCCCTGCCATGTTGTGGTGCTCTTTATTTTCAACATCAATGGCTGCTGAGAGCGCATAGGTTGTATGGGCGCAATTAGACGCGAGTGGACGAAGGAAGAAATTGCTAAAGCTTTGTCGCGATTAAATCGAAGGCACGTACATACGTTAGCAGTCGTATGATGAGGGTAAGGGGGGGGGGAGAAGAGCCTACCTATCATACTTTGACCCTGGATCCGATTCCGGCGATTAATACCAAAGGAGAGAGAGAAGAGAAGGGCCGGAATAAGAAACGGCAAGAACAAACAAATATCGAAAACTAAAAATTTACAAGCAAAACGAGCATGGAGGGCCGGGAGGGCGGCAAGATACGGGGAAAAAACGCGAATAATGCCCAGCGACGAACGGAGGGAGGAGGGCGAAAACATGGCCATATTTCTGAGCGATCAACGTCGAAGCTCACGCTGCACACGGCTGGACGGCAAACGCCCTCATCATTATAATAACGCGAATCTCTGAGGAAAGCTGGAGTAGGGGAGCGGCAGGACGACAAATAAAATAACGCGAATCACCAAAATTCCACCGGAGTTGAGAGCGTGGGGGTGGGGGGGAGGGTAACGGAACGAGAAAATAAAATCACACGAAGAACCTCCGTAAATGAGCGTCTAGCGAATAAGGGACGCCGGAATCGGGTTAAGGCATGCGCCCTAAAGTGCGCCGCAGGCAAAAAAAAACCGGGTGAGGCACGCTGTAAGGCATTTGCCCTAAGTGCCATTTCATGCCGTAAATTAAATGCCTTATTATGTGCCTGAGGCAAATGCCTTGAAAAATGCCTTAAACGTGCCTTGCAGCCCTTTTTCACCCTAGCGCGCGTTTGATACGTAGAGGAGTGGACACATAGGTTCGGTACGGTATATGCATCACATGCGACAAGAGTCGGGCACGATTGGACTGCAAATACAGCTGCATAGCAGGATAAAATGCGCTTGCCTGAGTGGCAGTAGTGAGTTATTGGGAACAGTGTACCAGGAACATCTCAATCAACGTCACAACTTGCATTTTCATAGATACTCTAGCACAGCTCAACATACATCAACCACAGTGCGGATGCGTGCATGCTTGCGTACACCGGCGGAAAGGGTTATGCACAACAGCAGCACAGCAACAGCAGACTGTACGCGTTCAGCTTACCGCGGTGCTGTGGTCGACGGTAAGGTATTCGTCTGGAGTGTATTCTCCGTAGTATAAACTGTCCTCTCCACCCAACTCTAGCCTAACCAAGTTCGCTCGACCTCGTATGATACTTAACTTTCAATGACTCAATTTCCCCTGACGTCATGCTCACGGGTGAACGCCAAACCCAAATCCGGACGCAGAGAAAGAAGAGGAAGCAAAAGAGACAGACAAATCGAAACGTTTACTGGGACGAACTGTCTCAAGCGTCAGCAGACAACATACAGACTCCTTTCTCCCACTAACAGACAAATCTGAAAAATGGGAACGAAGCCTAAAATGAGAACCAAGCCGTATCTCCAGAACCATGTGGTGTATCAGAGAACCAAAATGATCCTGCGAAACCCCTTGGCCAGCCCTGTGAGAGGAGCTCGTCAGAACGGTCATGCTCCATCTCGTGCCTTCGGGTGGGCGCAAAAAGCGATATACGCTGGCTCTATTGTGATTTCTCTAGATGCTGGCTACCGCGGCGATGCCGAGGACTTCCAGCCTGAGCGACAGCTCATTCGAAGGCTGCTGTACAGCCCCACAGGACTGTCAACTTTTTTTCTTGGAGTTGTACACAATTGGTTTGCTTTCTAAAAAAAAACGTCCGTTCCCATTTTTTGTTTCGTTCTCATTTTTCCGTTTTGTCTGTTCACTGCCGCTGCCCCCCACTAGTGGCAACCTACTATTATTGGCGATGGGTTCGGGTTCGGGAGCATCTTTTCTGGTGCCGCGCCGAATTCCGCTGTTACAGTTGTTGTGGCGCAACATGACCGTCAGCTCGAACAGATCGTTCAAGATGATAGTTGTCTGCTGCGCTGCTGCTGCTGCACGCCAAACACGATGTTCACGACCGAGAACACGCGTTCCATCATCGTCGATGATGGCTGAAAAAACCACTGGTTTCGGACCAGATCGAACCACAAGGGAAGTTGCTCCTTGTGGCTTAGCCAGAAGTCCCTAGAGACTCTCTGCAGATAGATGGCTGACCGCTGACCTGGCTTTGAGCAGAGCGACAGAGCGACCTATGCCATGTGACCCCAAACCCCGTTTTCAGGGAGTTCGTATCTAACGGCGTTATTTTGGTGCTAAAAACGTGCCTTAGAACCGCAGTCCCGTTTTGGGGACAAACTACTCGGAATTTGACTGGTTTGTCCCCAAAAACGGGACTGCGGTTCTAAAAGGGTTATTGCCCCTTTTCGAGCGCAGGTACGTTGCCTTACGGGAGCAAGGCACGTAAGGCACGAAACAGCGTCTAAGGCAGGGCTCTGCTGAGAAAGGGCTCTAAGGCATTCTTTAAGGCATGACTTACTCGCTAGGGCCTACTTACGGGGGACCATAGTAAATAGGACCTCCGGTACACGCAAAACTTATACATTTACATCTATTCTTACCCACAATATTTGGTCCTATTTACTCTTGCCCCCCGTAATAATAGTACTATTACTACTTCTCCTCGCCTCTCATACTTCTGTAGATCTACTGCTACTTTTCCGAACTTCCTCTGTATACCTTTTATCGCATTCTTCGGCATGTTTTCCTGAGAAGTTCTATTTTGATCCCCGCTCCCCTGGTACCTTAATCCATCAGCTTTCGTTGGATTCAGTGTCTTTGATTACTTCTATTATTATGTCTCACAGGTATTCTTTCACTAGGGACCCCGCGCCCGCTGCCCCCCTATTCTTGCTATTCTGTCCCTTCCTCTTTTTCCCTATCTATGCATGCGTACTCTCCAACTTTGCATTCTATCTCCCCCCCCTCTTTCTCCCACGAGACTCTTGAATTCCCACTGTGTCTAGGTCGCGCTTACTTCTTTGTTCGGCAATTTCGATCATTTTGTGCTCTTCCGTGGAGAGTTCACAAACGTTCCATAATCCTATTCTTACGCTCTTTTTCGTTTCACTATCCGCTCTGGTCTCACCTGTTGCTCCTTCTCCGTTGTTGCTAAGAGAGCAGAGCATTTATTTCTATTATCTCTTCTCTGAGCATTCTTTCCGTTTCCGTTTCTGGTTTTTGTCTGCTTGATCTGCGCCCCTATGTTTCTCCCCCATTTCCTTCGAGCCACTTGCTGTTTCCTGCCCCCCCTTACCTTCATTCACCCTAGGACTACGTCTTAGTTTCGCTATTACATTAGCTATACACACTCTCTATCCTAGTCATCTAAACCATGCCGACACTTTTTCTGTCTCTATCCTCTGCCACTCCATGCTCTCTTTCGGCTTTATTTAGCGTGATTCGAAATGTTCTCCCTTTCGTTCTACGTTTGTTTCCTATTATTATTGCAAAGCAGTACATCCCTGCTTCGTCGCACCCCCTTTCGAAGCCAACCCTCGTTGTTCCGCTGGGAACTCTAAATATCAGCACTGCTACTAGTACTTTTACCCTGCCAATATTTCTTTCTCCACCCACCCTGCCTCACCGTCTTTCTCCCAATCTCTTCCGAGAATATCTCCAGCTTGTTTTTGTTCAGATTTGTGGTGGGAAGTTCCCAATCCTATTACTGTACTCGTCGAGGGTCTGGTGTATTTTGAATAGTTCTTTTGCCGGCGCACCACACCAAGTAGTGTCTCCAACACGGGCTCGTAGCCTGGAGCCAAGTTCAATACCCTCATCACAAGTACCCCACACCTACCTGTGGCAGGCGATCTGCATGGTAACCATCCTGGCGTCCCACGGTCGTATCTTCTATCTTCTTGCCCCGCTGCTGCTGTACTGGTTACTTTTCTTCGGGTGGGTCATTTTCACCATACAAGGTTTAGTCGCTTCCTACGTCAAACATACGTTTCACCATGGGTAACTACCCCACTAATGCTCCCGAGTAGACCTTCGCTGTCGAAAGCTTGGCCAGCGATCCCCCCACATTTTGTACCGGCTTCTATCCTTCAAGATATCAAGATATCTACACGTACCGCTTGGTGCTTCTTCTATTTGGTCATATATATATGTGGTAGGCCAAATGCAAGGTGTTTGTTTCATGAGTATAATAGGTCTTGACTTAATGTCATGCATCATCCGCCCCTCCCCTTCATTTAGCGCTTGGTATGTGAACCAAATGTTGGGGATTTTAGGATTAATGTCAGACCAGACTTCCACCGCCCAATTCAAATGGATAAAGTTTTAACGGTATCTCACTACGAGACCCAATCTTCACGTTCTTTGATCATGGCGGGGGGGGGGGGGGTAACGGAACGTGAAAATGAACTCACACGAAATACCTCGGTCGATGGGCGGGGGGGGGGGCAAGAGGCGGTCAGGACAAAAACAAAACAAAACATCAACGTGGCGACAGCAGGAGGACCAAAACATGTTTCTGTTGATTGATCTCTAAAGGTATAGACGCAGCTGGCACGGGAACGCGTGGTTGACTCCAGACAATAACACGGAACTTCTCTTATATATATTATTACGTATCCGTGCTGTCGAGTGACAGCAGGTGGCGGCGCATCCACGTGATTATCCATCACATTGCAGGCCCAATTAATCTCCCGCTTTTATAATCCCACATCAATATATGGAACTCCCTGATACTAAATGAAACATCTACGTCGTGTCTATAATATATTGAGCACAGTCAATATCCCCCCTGCTCACTATTATACACGGACCATACTTCAATATCCCCCCAGGTCAGTAACATGACAATGTACGACTTCGCTGGGTCGATATATCTCTTCTTTATGACCAACTCATATGAACTTCAGAAACTCAAACACCCAATATGTGGCTCAAAAATCAAATTCTCGAATCAAAACTCAAATTCTCAAACCAGTATTCAAATGCTCAAATCCATAGCCTCTCTCTGTTGCAAACATAAAAAAATACCGAAATCCAATGCCAGGTCAAACGGC
The DNA here is from genome assembly GCA_031213475.1 of Nereocystis luetkeana. Lineage (NCBI taxonomy): Eukaryota > Phaeophyceae > Laminariales > Laminariaceae > Nereocystis > Nereocystis luetkeana. Next base: position 713,712 of record JARUPZ010000009.1, on the reverse strand, counting down.
ATTCTTCTCGGATTCAGCCGGGTAAAACGGCATTTTCCGCGGAATTGATTCAAATATATCAGTGTCTCTTCAGTCCTACCGACCTCTCTCTCAATTTCCGAATTACTATCCAGACCTTCCCTCGTCAGAAAACATTTTCATGTGGACCGCACACGCCCCCAGGCGCTTCCTAGTCTCACTTCAGCCTTATCAAAAACCTAAATCACAAGCATCATCAGAAAAATACCACAGGTAGGAGTGGTCATGCCAATCAAAATAAAATCAAGTCAAGAAACTTAATGCCAGAGATCGCGAGGAACCCCGTTCCTCCGGACAAGAGTCTCCCCTTATCCCCTACTCCCGCCATAGATACACAGATCGCGACGGTAATGCGAGATAGCACATAGATAGGTCTCCCCACTACAAAATTATTACGTTGCGACCACTCGGAAAACACCAAAAACCCCTCAAAACCCATTATTACCAGAAACTAAACGATTTTATAGTTCAAACACATTCTTCACTCGAAAAATAAAATAAAACATCTCGGAAACAAGGCGTCAAAGGTTCATCAGAAAATCCCGGTGGTAACGAAAAACCATGTTGTTGAGCGGCTTTGTTAAGAAGTCTGCACGCTGCTCCTCCGACTCTACATGGGTAATAATAACAAACTCCCCCTTGGAAATAAGCTCTCGCAAAAAGTGGTGTCGAACGTCGATGTGCTTAGAATTCGACGTGCACACTGGGTTTTGTGCCAGGTGCCTTGCCCCCTCGTTATCCTCGAAAACCGTAATGCATCGCTCCCCAAACCCCGGAAAAATGAAACTCCAAACGTAGCGCAAGAACATCGCCTCCTTGATAGTGTCTGCTAGTGCTACATATTCAGCCTCAGTGGTCGAGAGCGTAACGCATTTCTGCGTCCTAGAAAACCAGCACACACACGCCCCAGCACACATGATAGCCTCACCTGAAACTGACCTCCTGTCAGTGGCTTTGTTGGCGTAGTCCGCATCCATCCGCAAACGCTACCAGTTCAAGCCCGCTACCCTTCTCAAACGTAATGCCGAAATCACTCGTAGAAAAAACATACTCTAAAATACCGACCGCTGTCTCCCAGTGTACTTCCCTCGGCCTATTCGTGTACCTCGCTACCGCCCTCACCGCGTTCGCAATATCCGGTCGTGTTTGGTTCGCAAGCCCCATCAAGCACCCCACCAACTCGCGGAAAGGCCAATCACCCGCGGGTTCATTCTCGTCGAACTCTTCGAGCTTCACACCAGTCGAAAGCGGATTATTCCTCCCAGAACTAACACCAAACCTCGCCGCGGTCCTTTCAGCGAACGCCTGCTGCGAAATCGTCAAAGTACCAGCATCCCAATCCCTCGAAAAACAACAACCAGCATACCACCGCAACTCGCCCAGATTGTTGATCGGAACAAGGCTGTTCAGGTCTTCACAGAACTGATCGCACCTAGCCTTACGCCCTACAGCAAAAATATCATCCACATGAACCACTGTTACTATGGAGACAGAGCCCGACTCGACCAACCTCATGACACACGCATCAGCGGGGCTCTGCTCAAAGCCTAGGCTCTTCATGTATGTGAGTGAGAAGGTGGTTGTGCCACGACCTCGACGCTTGCTTCAAGCCATAGAGACTGCGGTTCAACCTGACTACCTTACCGGACATTTCGCCGCAGCCAGGGGGCAGTCGCATGAAAAAATCCTCATCCAAACTCGACTGCACGAACGCTTGCTCAGCATCAAAATGACACAAATCCAGACCCAACTCGCACGCAACGGCACCCAACAAACGAAACCAAGATGCTGCAGGGGTCGGAGCAAAAGTCTCAAGGAAATCAATACCCTCACGCTGCTTGAAACCTCGTGCCACCAGCCTTGCTTTCGCCCGCACCACATCACCATGCTCGTTGGACTTCCAGGCGAACACCCACTTCGCCGAGATGACGTTGAGCCCCTCTGGTTGCTACGTCGCTCCAAACGTCCCCGCGTCCGCCAGTCCATGATATTCCTTGTCCATCGCCTGCCTCCAGATCGTCGAATACTCGTCTACACACGCTTCAGCATACGAGTTCGGCGTCGAAAACTCGCTTGCCGGGCGCGTGGGAAGGGGAGGATTCTCGCGCGGTGGGGCTTGGTGGAAAAGTACATGGCCTATACCTTCCCGTGCTGCCATCAGCGATAGCAGCCCATGCCCCATAGCCTCGCGGTTCCGCGCGGTCTCCCCTCTTGTCCACCCCCTCAGAACGTCCCCTTCCTCCGGGTGTCGTCCAGCTTCCCCCACTGTCCGACCACCCTGCACACCACCACCACCCTCCTGGTGCCGTGCAGTCTCCCCCCTTGTCCGCCCCCTCAGTACGTCCCCTTCCTCCGGGTGTCGTCCAGCTTCCCCCACTGTCCGACCACCCTGCACACCGCCACCACCTTCCTGGTGCCGTGCAATCTCCCCCCTGGTCCGCCCCCTCAGCACGTCGCCATCCTCCGGGTCCGGGATATAAGAACCCAGTTCCCGGGCAGCACGCTGCGAAAGCTGTGGCTGCGATGACTGCTGCGGCGGCGACGGCGATGATCTCGGCGGCGACGGCGACGGTGGCGGCGGTGGCGACGGCGGTGGCGGTGACGGTGGCAGTGGCAGCGGCGGTGACGATGACGGCGGCAGCGACGGCGACGGTGACGGCGGGGGCGGTGGCGACGGCGACGGCGGCGGCTGCTGCTGCGGTAGCGGCGGTGATGACGGCGGTAGCGGCGGCAGCAGTGGGGATGGGGACGGTAGTCCGGGCCATACGTCATGGCCTCTCAGAGGCTCCGGCGTACCCGGGGGCGGTGGTGACGGCGACGGCGGCGGCGGGGAGCTCTCCTCCTCCGAAGGCAGTAACCCCACAAACGGCTTCCTCGGGTGCTCCCAAGTGACGTCGCGGAAGAACGACCTCCGGCCAGATGCCAGCAGAATCTTGCTGCAGTCAGCTGCGTGGTGGTTGCCGCCGTTGAGGTAGAAACAGGCCTCCGCCTTCGGCTCGGTCTTCAAGCTCCTCCTGACGTGGTGGAAACCTGGCTTCAGAAATGGGAGCAGCCGCGCAAACGGTGCTCTCCCGTAACATTTGCGGTACGGGGAGTGCATTTCCGGCTTGTCCCTCACCCTTGCCGTCATGTTGATGACGTCGCTCGCGTACACACAGGACTCAGCCCAAAGAGGCTGCGTCGCCGGCATCCTTGCATCGCCGAACAGGCGGGGGGCCTCCAGGCGGGACGCCATTGCAAGCTCCAGCGTCATCGCAATTCGCCGCTCGACCACGCCGTCATGCTTCGGAGAATCGACGGGCGTGTGCTCGCGGCGGATACCATGATGGTTGAGCAGCTCCACGAACTCCGCCTAGGTGAACTCGGTGCCGTTGTCCGAGCGGAGGCACTCCACGATGGACAGGACACCCTTGGCGTTGATGTCGGCCAGAAAACCAGCGAAGACCTTCGGGATGTCGGACTTCCGCTTCAAGAAATACGGCCATCCCAGTCGCGAGTAGTCGTCGACGATCATCATCATGTACTGCGCACCGCCAGCAGACGTCGACTGCTGTCCCGACAGATCCACGAACAGACGTTCCAGAGGCCTGGTGGAGCGGCACTCGGTCGTCCACGGCACCGCCATCCTCCTCCCCTTCGCCTCAGAACATCCAGCACACGAAACTAACTCCCCAAAAACCTTAATGCCCATCTGGCGTGCCGTCTCACGGAGAGTGTCAGCATGGGAGTGGGCAAGGGAAACGCGAAGGTCGTTAATATCAATCCTCCGCAATTTTCCGGGAGCCAAAACAGCGGCAGCAATCGGGGTCTCTACAGTCCGCGTGGCGTCTACGTACAAACCTGCGTCCTTACGCATAAAGGGCAATTGCCCATCCAACAAGTGAGCTCCCTGGGTATCTAAAGTCACCGGGCATTTCAGCATTAGCGTGAAGTAAAAACAGGTTGAACCGAACACCGGGCACGTAGGCTACGTCCAAAAGCCTAACTTGAACATCACACTGCGGGCTGTGCATTACCATCGGAATCTGTCCGAAGTACTCGACCTTCAGTGACCTCATGTCACCGACGACCAAACTATTCTTACCGGGGGGAGGGGGGTAACAGCCTACCATACCAAAGGGGTTACCAGTTACGTGAAAGGTTGCTCCCGATTCCGCTACCCACTCTTCCCTCCCACTAGCCCGAAACAAAATCGTCGCTAAACATACTCTTGCCTTGGTGCGCAAACTGCACGGTGAGGAGGTGCGGGTCGAACGTGGGCGTAGGGTTGCCGTTGTTCGCTGGGCCAGGGGAAGGGAAAGTGCTCGAGGAGGGTTGTTGTGACGGGAAAGCTCCGGCTGAGGTATACCCACCACTGCCGTAGGGCGTCTCCTGCTGCCAGCCACCTCTGTAGTACATCTGTTGAGGGGGAGGGGAAGCAGTACTCGGGACCGCGACGTTCATCTGCGGGGCGGCTACCGGGCAAGCTGCGACCTAGTGGCCGTGTTTGCCACACCGAAAGCAGACCCCCTTGCTCCTCGGTTGCGTGTTGCTCGGCGGGAGACCCCAGCTTGCCGGAGTCATTACGGGCGGCGGGGGCATAGGGGGCATTGCCCCTGGTGGTGGCTCGGTAGGTACCCAACCCATGGGCGGGACCGCCCCACCCGTACCGAAGGGGTCGGGACCGGAGTCATCCCAACGGTACCTGCAGGCCACGGCATCCCAACGCCATTTGGGGCCGGCAATTCCCCCGGCGAAGCTCCTCCCCGGTTGCCATCATGCTGACGGGGACGATGCTGCTGCTGCTGGTACTGCTGTTGCTGGGGTTGTAGCTGCTGCTGCTGCTGTTGATGATACTGCTGCTGCTGCTGGGGTCGCTGCTGCTGCTGCTGCTGCGGCTGCTGCCCACCCTTGTACCTCCCGCCTCTCCTGTCCCTCCTTTCTCTTCCTGGACCCGCACCTCCACCACTGGCAGGCTGCGCACCTCCGGCGTACAAAGCATGCTGATTTCCCACTCCCTGCACACCCAACGCCTTGGAAACCATCTCTGTATCTGCCCTATCGTTTTTTGCGTACGCATCGCGGATGATCTCATCGATCTCGGAACGGGGGATGGACGGGCGGGAAAGAACGGACTTGCTTTGTATCATATATAGAGGCGAGAGGTTCGTCACGACATGTCGGTTAACCTCTTCCACACTCATCCCACAGCCAAGCATGGCCAGCTCATCTGCTGCCTTATCCACCCTCCCTAGGAACAGCACGGGGTTTTCGTCCTCGACCATTGTGATGGTTTCAAACTCTCTCTTCAGCCTACTATGGGTGGCCGCTATCATCCTTGGCATGTAGTAATCTTCTAATTCCTTCCATGCACCACTTGGCGACATTGCCTTCTGCATTCTGAACTCAGCCATTGCGTATCCAGTCATTGCTTCCATCATTAATCCATAAACTAATCGTGCATCCCTAATCTCCTGAGGAGAGTGCCTCGATGCTAGCTCCTCCTCCGACACCCTCACGTCACCAACCATAACAGGGGTTGACGTGCTTAACACATGAAGGCACCCTAGGGATGACAGGTACGCTTCGAACTTGCTACGCCACATACTAAAGTGGGCTTCTATGTTATCGAATTTGGGGGGTCTCGACTGGGACAAACTAGGGCGGTATAAATAAGTGTTTGGTGACATGCCTGGACGGGCTCCCAGCCCAGGTGTCGTCACCGTCGATGCTGCTGGTTCCCTCGCAGCTGCTTCTCCTCTCGCCCCCCCACCGGCCGCCCCCTCCATTCCTTCTTGCGGCGCGTTCCTCTCGGCGCCCAGCTTCTGCTCTTCTATCATCTCCTCCAGGACCTCGATTTTCTCTTGCATCCTCAGCATCTCTTCCATGGCCACGCTTGCTTCCTGACTAGACATGCCATCTGAACCAGACATGTCGGAAGGTTCCCACCTCTCTAGGTTGGCCTCGGCTACACTTGCCAATAGAAGATCACCGGTTTTCCACTCGTGTATTGATTGATCTCTAAAGGTATAGACGCAGCTGGCACGGGAACGCGTGGTTGACTCCAGACAATAACACGGAACTTCTCTTATAGAACTACATACTTAGATCACAACCCCTGAGCGTGCTCGGTTGGTGCATCTCTGGCCTCTCAGAGCTCCCACTTCCAAACCGCCTCCTTTCATTACTTGCCGGACCTTTCCAGCAGTTCTTTGTTTTCTCGGTTATTTCTTCCTTTTTTCTTCTTTCGTTTCGTGTGCGTGCGTGTTCTCCGAGCACGGAATCGCGGGAGGACCCAGCACCGTCGCGGGTGCCAGCGGGTGGGTGCTGGCGGGTAGAGGGGGGGTTGCAAGGAGCGCGGTCGCCGCTTTCGTGCCTAGGCGTCGCGTGTGCCTCGAGACACGAGGGATGCATGAACGGGCTTTGTCTGGCTTCGATTTATGATTGTTGATAGAGTATGTACGATTTTATAAAGGTCGTTCGGGAGGGCAAGATAATATACAAGCGGTGCTTATTTTTGCGACCACGCTGAAGTTGAAAGAGGGAGGTGTGCAGTTTGAACACCAACGTTATCGAGCTGGCGAACGACGACCACGGTGAGCACCGGGCTTCACGCGGGGCGGGCGACGAGGCTGATTGTGGCAGAGAGTGATAAAAGCTTTACCCGGACCGAATCGGTAGCGAGGTGGTCGCGAGAGGGGCGGGCGGCGTACGAGGCTGAAAGAGAAGCTCTTCTGTGCGATTTTTTTTTTTTCTTTCCGACCGGGTGTAAGGTGTTCCAATCAGGCAGAAAAATATTACACGAGAGGGGACGGGGATTTTTTTTCCTTTCCGAGTTTTCGGTTTCATTTTCATTGTTTTCGCTGCTGTGCCGTGCTGTGCTTTCGTTTTCTTCGTACATACAGTACAGACATAGAGCATATCGAAAGAAGAAAGTAAGTACAGACAGTAGCACCCTACCTGGGGTGTATGTACGTACGTACGACATCCGCGACGCGAAGCGCATATGTGCCATCCAAGCTGACGTCGGAGCTGTTTTTTCCTGAAGCATGGCGGCGGGACTCTTGGCATTATCAAGTCGCCAGTTTGCAATTACGATCCTTGAAAACACTAAACTCAATCGTGGACCTCTGTTCGCTTCGCATAAATTGATATACTTTTTTCCTTCCTGAGCGAGCGTAGCGGGCGGCCTTGTATATATTAGTACGTATCCGTGCTGTCGAGTGACAGCAGGTGGCGGCGCATCCACGAGATTATCCATCACATACATGGCAGGCACAATTAATCTCCCGTTTTTATAATCCCACATCAATATATGGAACTCCCTGATACTAAATGAAACATCTACGTCGTGTCTATTGAGCACAGTCAATAGTTTCAATGAGAATCAGCTCCCGCTATGGGCGTGGAGGGGGGGGTCGGCGGCGGCAGGACGAAAAACGAAAATAACACGAATCACGTCGCGGTATGGATGTATGAGCACGGGGGTGCGGCGGGCGAGAAAAACCTATTCACCCGGGGTGTGATGGGGGCATGGGGGGGCGGCGTGGCGAATATAAAGAAATAACGCGAGTCGTATCTGTCGACAGGTGGGGGGGTGGCAGGACGAAAAAATGCGGCAACGCGAATGATCTCCCGCTGTGAACCGGGTGGGGAGAAGGGGGGGGGGGTCAGGAACCGGAAAAAAAACAAATCACCCTCGGTGATGCGTGCCGGAGGGTGATACTAAAGAAATCACGCGGACTACCACCGGCTGACGGTTGGCGATGATAGGGCCAAACCAAGAAAATAACGCGAAGCATCCCCGGTGATCAGCGTCGGGGTGGGGGCGAGAACGGAGGGAGAAATGCCATAAAACGCTCCCGGCTATGAGCGGAGAGCGTGAGCGGGGGGGAGGGCAAATAATCCACATAGCGATGAGTTGGGGGGGGGGGGGGGGGTACTCATTTGCTGCTTGCCTTAGTCATTTGACCATTGATTGACCACGCATCCCTTTCGAGACGGAGCACCGTTCCTACTCCTTATTGAGACACCTCCAACAACTGGGCGCTCATTACGTTGTTTCCATATATTACATAGAAACTTGTTGCTAATCTTATCCCCTTCCTGTTTGGCCGCCTGTGGCCACCATCTATCTCGTAGGATAGCGATCGTTTTCTCGCTGCTATCTAGTGTGTCAAACTCCTCCATATCACATTCTTCTATTTCCCTCATCTCCTCTTCTAACACATCCCGTTCCTCCTTGTATATTTCACATTCTCCTACTATGTGAGTTCTACTCTCTATTGCTTTGCCACACGGGCACATCTGTGCATCTATTTCCTCCTCCTCCCGGCTACTGGTATACCTCTTTCTTCTTTCTGGCAGGTCCAGGTCACCTACACCAAAGCGCAGCTTCAGTGTTTTCGCGAAGTCCATTGGGCCGTGCAGATATGTTTTCATTCCTATTCCTTCCGTCAATCCCCCGTATATCTCTAGGTGATTTTCCGATTCCACCTTGTTTCATAGCGCTAGCCTTTCCCTTCTTTCTATCCTTTCTTCTACGTCTGCCGTGTACTTCCCAAGATTTCCGGGAACATCACCTCTTCTTGGTTATATCCTTCCATACTTTCTCAACTACGATATCCCACCTTGTTCCAGCTCGCCCTTTCGTTGCTTTCTCCCATACAGCTCCATCAACTATGGCCGGCAACCTCTTTTTTGGCATGTTCCTTACTTTATACCTGGTATTGCCATTTCAACTTTCTCGTATAATCCCTGTTTGTTTTGAGTGGGTGCATTCCCAGTTCTGCTCTTAATACTGTATTACTATTAATAGTCGTACTTGAGCATCTTAGATTTTTTTAGCCGCTGTCATCTGTACTGTTTCCAACTGTTTTACGAGTTTCGCATTCCCTTCCCATACTTCTCCTGCATATTCTAGCTTTGGTACTATCAACATCACATCCATCATGACTGGGGGGGGGGGGGGGGTTCAGTATCATGGATGGCTGTAGTTCGGGAGGAGGGGGGGGGGGGGCAGGGGGAAAACAAACAATAACGCGAAACATCTCTCGCTATCAGCGGGGGGCGGCAGAAAGACGAAACAAGTTGAGAACCTGAATCACCGTTGTTGGTCGATTGGATGATGCCGCACCGAAGGGCAGACCTTGCTTATTGGACGATGATGCACTGCTGTTGCAGCGACCCTATTGGATGGTGCACTGTTGTTGTTGTAGGAGCGACCCGGTGTTGGATGACGCTGTGCAATATACCCCCGCCTATTGGATGATGATAACGCAATGTGCGGCAGGAGCGATCATGTCGCTTGATGACTCTCAAGGCTCGACCCCCTTCTTGAATGATGACGCACTCTCGAACAGGGTGACGCTAGCAATAGTAGTGGAAGAGAGCGGTCCTCTTCTTGGATGATGGCGCCGGCTAGCAGCTGCAGAGGCGATCTCGATCTCTCTTATCTTGCATCATTATCACGCGCTGAAGCGCCGACGCTGTCGGGTGGTGACGTACTGCAGTAGGGCCGAGATGGTATTTATACTCGGGGACACCGTATTAGTCGGTGGTAAATCTATAGTGCGGCGTGTTCCTCAAAAACGTTGGTATTACAGTCCTCTCCTATCAATCACAGCACGTACGTGTACAGACTAAGGCAACCATGGCATGCCGTTCTGAGGTGTTGTGCAGGAAGGCTCTATCTGTGTTGTAGATCCAACCCAGGAAACAATACATCCTACCTACCGTAGATGATGAAGATTTGATGGATCCCAACCGTCTACATGATCATGAGCTACTGTATAATATAATGTAGTGCAGATCATACAACAATACCGGGAAGCCATCTAGATTCTATCTTCCCTTGACAGATCTATTGAAAGATGTTCACAGGCATACATCACCGAGACATAGTGGGAATCGACGATGCGTGCGAGGTATGAAGATTTTTACAGCATCAGTGACGTGCGGATCATACCAACGAACAGTTCACCACTCCCAATACATTGATACCCACTAGAATAGCAACACTATTACTCCTACTACTCCACCAGGTCTTACGAAACGGAGACCACGAGATATGAGCCAGATATATGATACAGACAGGAGGACGCCAGCCCCCCACCCCTCACCTCCTCCGGGACAAAATAGACCACCCCATCAAGGCTGGCGTTGATGAGCGACTCCTCCAAGGGCATACGTTTGGTGCTCTGAGGTGTATCTTTTGGGGCACCATATGGTGCCAAACCTAGTGCACGGGCCATACCCGGGTAAATACCCGATCAAACCCGGGTTAATACCCGATCATACCTGGAGTATAATAAGTATACCCGACTCAAACTCTCTTGGACTCCCTTTTACTACTACTGCTGCAAGAAACCAAGGAAACCACTGCCCTCACCAAATGGGCAGTTATACACGTACGTACCCACTATTATTTATTGATATATTATGCGACAGAGCAGCATGCTAGCAGCAGCCTCACATCGCCGTCCTCCCGTCTCCGCACAAATCAATCGACCACAATAACCGACCCCCCTCCTCTTCTCTTCCACCCTATCCCACCACACGACCACGACCACCTCGCGTGCTGGTTGGAACCAGTGCAAGCGTCAAAACCCTTCTCTTGCTGCAACAACGTACCGACGTCATATTAGGAGAGATTCTGAAGGAGAGAACTTACTTTCGCGAGCAAGCTATCCGAGCCCATAAGCCCCCTCCCCTCACTTTGTGTTGCACCACCCACCTCCACCACCACTCCTGCTCTACCGATACTCGTACGCCCCGTCGCTGCAAGTAGTCTCCTCTCCCCTGCCCAACCCCCCCTCCCACTTCTTGCTGGAAATACACCCCGTCGCTGTAAGTAACCTCCTCTCCCCTGCCCCCCCCTCGCCCGCAACCCACCCCCCACTTCTTGCTGGCAAAGTAGAGACAGGCAAGTCGCACCCGGTGCACCCAGAGCAATCGCTATAACGTACTTTTACCACCACTCACTCGTAGGCGTGATCTATCGCCAAGCACATAACCGGTGTCACGGGTCAAGCCAAAAGCTAAGCCAAGCCAAGGCACCGCGTCAAAACGCGATTGGTTTGTTTGAGGTAAAGGGCAAAATACTGCTGTCACCAATCACTACTGACCCAAACAGTATCAACGTCCGACGTTGACATCCGAGACAACAAAAAATGCGTAAAAAAAAAAACTACAGTAGTACGTGCCCCATGATCATCACCCTGACTTACCGACTGCCAAAAAAAAAGGGGAAAACGGAGGCAAATCATCGACATTCGTTCACGGGTGAATCGCTCGGCTACATCGGGTTCCGCCCCCAAGAGAAACAATCAACTGAAAAGAGCCTCTCGCTACATGCCGTATATAATGCGCGCAAAGTGCGAGATTTAGAGATGAAACACAAATGGCTGGGGCAGCTCTAGGGAGGCAACAAAAAAATGTAGAACAAAAAAATCGGAACACATGGACGTCGCGTCGTTCTGCTCCAATTCTAACTAAAAAGATTCCTTGGATCTTACTTCGATACCAGGGTCGTCACAATGATGACAACCAGCGACCAGAATAGACCACGTGCTTGACCTGATTTTCTGTTGTGTACCAACTGCCCGCAGTACCCCATCCCCCGTCTCCATCCCCCATATCTCTCTACACCTCCCTCCAAACAGAAAATTTAGTCCGGACCCCCCGCAACAAGATACTTGCTTTCGCTAACAAGGGCATAAGCCGCCCAGTTGCCAGCCTAGTCAAATGGCAAGATACACCACTTTGTTCAATGGCGTTTGTACTGGAAGGGGACAGGAAGGCACCCCCAGGCCTTCACTGTACGAGTTCAGTACACTTAGTTCTGCACACACATGGCCGAATCGAAGCCAGGGTGGAATCCGCGCCATAGTCCCTCTGATCTCGCCCGGCCAACATTTGACCAGAGCCGCCCACATCGCACAGCCCTCCCGCTAGTATTTTACGGACACCATACATGCGTCGTAAACCCGATGAAACACTAGCAGAGGTATGAAGAATGCCACCCTAGATGTGCCGTTGTGCCGGGAAAACATCATCCTAGGCACATGCATCGCACAGATGGACGGGTCGGGCAGCCCCAGTATCTCTCCCTCCTCCTTTTGCCCAAAAACCATAGTCTGATCATCCCAAAAACCGCGACAGGGACTCAACAATATCTACAGCAAGCACAACGAACGCGACCTGAAGGAAGCTGTGGACGAACCAAGCCCAGCTTTGTCAGGAAGTCAAGTCAAGCTTAGCCCCGCCGAGTGAGGGCTAGTTTAGCCAAGCTTAACCAAACCAACCCAAGCCGGGCCGAGTTGAGCGAAGCAGGCAAGCTGAGGCTGTAATATCATTGTCGAGAGCCTTCGGTCGGTCGGTCGATCAAAACCAAAACGGCCCCAAAACAAACCAACAAACACGAAAGAGCCACACACACGCTTTTCCAGGAGCTACACCATAAAAAGCTTGATTTGACACTCGACACACGCTACAAACAAAAAGGAACGCATGAAACACGCTCAAAGTATGTACCTGGTACCAGATAATGTGTACCGTCCCAGAAAAGCGCGCGGGATGTTGTAAAAACCAAACGGGTTGACTGACCTCGCTCCGTCATGTTCGATCAGTTGTTCCTTCAAACTGCAAACATCCGTTGGGAAACTAAGATACAGCAGTAGCAACATTACTATGGTAGCACTGGGGTTTTTCGTACACAAAGACCCGGGATTTCACCCGGTGTTCGGGATATAACGTGTGTGTGCGCGCAAAAAACAAACACCTTCCATGCGCCTTGCCCCCCCCCCCCCCCCCCCCATTCGAGAAAAAAGCAAGAAAAAAGAAAAGAAAGCAGGATAGCGGGGTTGCTGTACGGCCCAATCAACAACAGCCGATGAGCAGGTAGCCAGTTGTAAACCATCACACGCACCAGACGAAAACAAGACGCCACCACCACCGCCTCCACCGAAAGCTCCGCCAGCCAATGATTCATGCCCAAGAAGTACCAGGTAGCGAGGAAGTAAACCCCTGTCCATCTGGCACGCCTCGCGTTTGCTTGCACTGATTGCTCGCGGCACTTTTTCCTTTCCAGTGGGATGGTTCAATTCAAACAAATGCCTCATTGGCCGTACCTATTATGTACATCCAGCGGAGTCGGTTGCTTCACATCAGCAACACAACCGACCGCACATCCTCGGACTTTGGACGCAGGTGTCAGTAACTGGTTACCCTCGCGGAACAAAATAATCAACCCACTAATCAACGATCTCCCTCTCATCTCTACCACGGTACGAAACAGAAACCACAAAAAACGAAAATGGTCCATAAGGGCGACACGTCCGCATCCTTGCAGATTTCTCGTGGAGAACTTTCTCAGGGATTTCCTTTGTCCGCTTCTCGTGGTGATTTTTCCAGGAATTTTTCTTGCCCTTTTGTCGGGGTGGATTTTCCGTAAATCGATTTTCACGTCTCTCCGATCCGGTCTCCGGCATTTCGGTTATATCTTCGATCTTGCGTGTTGTCCGTCAAACGAGTCGAGATCTCTTGTCATCTCCAACAAGATGCGAGAGTTCCAGTTACGCTGACTTCCAGCCTTACTTTCGCCCCCAGGTTTCGTTTCCCAGCCTTGGCCACCAGACTTGTCGACCAGAAATATTTTGCAGATTGATCCATTCGTTCTACCAAGTTTGGCCTAATGGCATTGTTCATTTCGTTCCACCAGCGTGGTTCATCCATTCTGTCCGCTCGCGGCGACCACCCGACTTCCGTAAAGCGCGCAAAAGACTACTATACTAACACACCCACCCCCTGGAAATATATAGTTTCCGACAAGATTCTCCACTCCAACACTACGTGGGGAGGCGCACACAACCCAGCTGGCGACGGTCGGAAAACATCCTCCGGATATTTTCATCGAAGACACATCGCATCGCTCGGCGTTTGCGCCCTCCCCTTCTGTCCAGCGAGAACCAGCGCGAATGTAAGCCTGTGGCAGTGTGTGTGCAATATCATCTCGCGTGTGATACGGCAGTCCGTCCGCCCGAACAGCCCACCGGATGGGTTCCCCACAAGTTGGAGGCCTCTTGTACGAGCGAGCAGGTGAGGAGCAGGCAAGCCGCTAAGCGTATCCCTTCAGCACACTCTGGCAGGCGGCAAGCTGGTCCATGAGGACCTTGTCAGTAGCCCCGTGGCCGCTTGGCTCGGCCGACAGCAGCAGGAGGGACTTCATTGCTTGCTGCGACGGGGCGGGAGGCAGCGATGTGAGTCCAATACAAAAAACAAACAAAACACGTACCGGAGCGTGGCAAAGCGCGGGAAGCGGAGGTGCAACGGAGGACGTGGCGAGAGCAAGATAAGACAGGGCATGGGAAGGTCACCGGTGGAGCAAGTGGTGGTGGTGACTGCAAGGAACAAGACCGAGCGATTAAAAAAAAAAAAAAATCCACCTCCCCTTCCCCCCCCACTTCCGAGAAAAAACAAAAGCAGCACGCGCGCTCGATTCATCGGCTCACAGTATCTCTGGCTTCCTCGCTCTCCGTCATTCCCAAGAGAGCGCGCATGCATTCCCGCCTCATGCCAATCTCCTCCTCCTCTTCCTCGTCTTCGTTTGTCCCCCCGGCTTTCTCCTCCCCTCTTCTGCCGCCAACGCGGTGCATGATCGTCGTTGTCGTGAAGCCACCCACAGCGAAAAGAACCAGGGAGTCGAGCAGCCCGCGCCTGAAAGCCTCTGCTTGACCTTGAGAGTGGGAACCAACCCCGACCCCCTTCCCTCCGCCAGAGGAACAACTCCTGTCCGAGGCCAAAAGCGCTGCGCGCAGCACAGGGTCGTGAGCCAGATTGGCCACCACGACGGAAGCTTGGCGCCGAGCGGCACGGTGAGGGGTTTCAACTAGAAGGCGCGCGGAGGCGGAGGCCAGGGCTGAGGCCGCGCTCGAAGCTCCGTCCATGCTTAGTTGCTGACGGAAGGAGTCTATGCAGGCGTGGCCACGGTTGGGGGTTGGCAGGAGAAGGGATGCGGGGGGTGGGGGTCGGGGATAGAGTGAGGAAGAGGCGTGTGGGTGGAGGCTACGGTGGGGAGGGGATGGGGGTAGGGTGAGGGTGAGGTTCGGGGGCTCTACGCATCACGCAGCTTTCACATTTGCGTATCTATCTCTCAATCGGTCGAACTTACAGCTTACGCCGTTGGAATAAGCCAACAAGAAATAAAAACTAAACAAAAGGCCCCAACGAATGGTGTTGCTGCTCACCAGTTGAAGTCAGTCCCGCGACAACAGAAGCGGCGTCCGCCTGAACCGTGGGGAACCCTTCCCGGATCATTCCCGACAAGAGCAAAACGTCGTTGGTCATGTCCTCGTCAAGCTCCTCGAGTTTCTCATCCGCAGGAAAGGCGAGGTCGGGAGGGGGCGGTCCAGAGTAGCCCCCGGCCTGCATGAAAAACCCCATTGGTGCAGGGACACGCACTGGCGGCTTCATATTGATGCTTACGAGCGACAGCCCTTCTCCGTAGGCGTGCGTCGGGCAAGACCGGTACCGGAACGTCCCCGCTATCGTAACGCCTTCTTGTTTCTGAGAGGAGAGAAGATAAGACACCACATTACACGCGCGGCATGACACGGCGTGACGAGACACGGCATGGAGGGACGGAACGACGGGGGGAGGGAGGTTGAAGGGAGAGGGTGAACGAACGGGGGTGGAAGTAAGCGGTGAAGCGGCGGAGCGGGAGAGCCAGTGAGAAAATAGGGTCGGAGTACACGCAAAAAGAAGGAGGCCCACGAAGCGATGTATTGTTCGTCACTCCCACCTGGCAACGAGAGCTAGATCGTTCCATCAGGGATACATACAATATATATAGAACTACATAGATCACAACCCCTGAGCGTGCTCGGTTGGTGCATCCCTGGCCTCTCAAAGCTCCCACTTCCAAACCGCCTCCATTCATTACTTGCCGGACCTTTCCAGCAGTTCTTTGTTTTCTCGGTCATTTCTTCCTTTGTTCTTCTTTCGTTTCGTGTGCGTGCTGTGTTCTCCGAGCACGGCATCGCGGGAGGACCCGGCACCGTCGCGGGTGCCAGCGGGTGCTGGCGGGTAGAGGGGGGGTTGCAAGGAGCGCGGTCGCCGCTTTCGTGCCTACGTAGGCGTTGCGTGTGCCTCGAGACACGAGGGATGAATAAACGGGCTTTGTCTGGCTTCGATTTATGATTGTTGATAAGAGTATGTACGAGTTTATGAAGGTCGTTCGGGAGGGCAAGATATATTTATATCTGCCCCGACAGAGTAGATAACCAACTGTGGGGATCGATTATCCGTCCGAGCTGTGCATCTTTGTCCTCGCCGGCTTTCTCGCTTCCCCCCCCCCCGCCCCCCTCGGAGTGGCTACGCCGGAAAATAAATTAACTCATCGAAGCTGGTTTCGTTAATAGCAGGATGAAGCTCACCCTTTCATGCGACTCGCAGGACACCTCACGGCGCTTCGCGTTTGGGGCAAGCAATGTCTGCCTGGTCGGTGAAAACCCGACATGCTCCGTGCCGGCATTGCAGGGATGCGAGGGTCTACGGTCATGCGACTACGGTCATGCATGAGATCGGGTGCATCTCTGCTACAGCAATATCTCTCTCACGTTTACGATATCCACCAGATCCCGGAAGAGGCCCGAAAAGTATAATCCATCGCCCTCTCTCAGCTGAACTTCGACAATGATAAGCCCGTCCTCGTCGTAGGGTTCCAGCAGCTGACCTGACGCCTGGCTCGGAGCTAGGAAAACCGTAACCATGAAGCTGAAGAAGAGGCTGCCCTTTTGATGGGAGCACTTGAACTGCGACCAGGTATACATGAGGTGGCCGAGAAGTAGGGGACAGGGGAGACTACGTGAGCAAAAATAAGGCCGAGTGAAGGGATTTTTCAAAACGAATTGATGCTACACTACATTGTACAGCCCAATCGCGAGGTCCAAGAGCACATCTTTTGTTACCATTTCACAAAGTGTGCCATCGATTCAATTATTCTTTCGTCGTGCGTCCCTGTGTTATAACTGGTACCAGGTGTCATACGTCCCTATAGGTATCATTATTGTGAGGTAGCAACCAGAGCTCAGACAGGCCATAACCTATCAAGATCTACATATCAGATATAGATGATCTACTTCCTCCCCCGCTGTTGCGAGAGGGTTGTGCAAGATCTGCGAACGTGTACAGATCCAGCAAGAAATATTTTGTTCAAGCAGATTATACAACTCCCACCCGGCAACATGAGCTAGATCCTACCAGAACGAGCTAGATGGTCAACTCAAAACGGACCATCTCTTGTACGACCTGTCCCGAGGCGTTTCCCTCCAACATCTACAATCATCAAACGGAACCAGATCACGTCTTCGAGGCGTGAGGCTCTACTATTTAAGGTAGCAACTCACCGTGCACTCGCTGGGTCTAAACTCGACGACGTCGACGCCGGCGAGACCGAAGACAAGCTCGAGGGTTTTGACGAGCACCTCAACGTCTTCCCCCGCAACCCTACTGGAGGTGACCGCAAAGTTCGTGCGCTCCAAACGGTAAACACTGGGAAAGCGTTCCGCACAAATCGTCCCTTCCCCGGAATAGCCTCGTTGTATTTTCGCTGCGGAATGAAGGAGGGCGGGGTTGGGTAGACTGGTGAAAAGGATGGGTTGGGGGGTGTGCGTGGTCGTGCTATCATAAGGTCTCGCAGTACTGATTATATCCTTATCAAATCGTCCTTCAAGGAACCTTATATGCGTTGCGCGAGGGCGTCATGTTACTGATATTCATCAGTCATCAGCCTTGACGCACATTGTACACCTGGTATATACAAAAAAAAAAAAAAAAACTGCACCAAGTATTAAAATCGTACACAAAATTAAACACATCAACCTTGACGCACAACGTACACCTGGTACAAAAAAAAACTGTATTAAAATCATGAACAAAATAAAACACCATCAAGTGAGCATAAACTACTGAACTGCTACCTGGTACCAGGTATTTACGAGTATTGATACTCTTGCGCAAGACGAAACAATGCACATATACATACTGGATACCACCAGAATCGCCAGAGAAAAACCGCATCGAACTACAAACAAACATACAAAAACCTACCCACCCAACTCTCACCAGGTGCGCTTGAAGCAATCGTGGGCTTGGGCGGTAACGCACGATTTTGGTGAGCAGCGGGGGGAGATGACGGCCCCCAAGGGTCTTTGGCTGCTCCAGATAAAAGGTTGGCGGCGGTGGCGGCGATAGCAGTAGTATCAGAGCAGAGCAGAGGCGCAGAGCAGGCCCAAGGATACAAACGTTTTCCCCCCAGTGAAACAGCAGTATGCCAGTCGAAACGGACGTGTGAAAATTGACAATAGTGCCTCAAGTCGAAAATGATTTTGAGAATACAGAGTGGCATTCTGCGCAAATACGTACTGCTGTACGCACACGTACTGAAAATAATATAGTGGGGCAGGAATGAAACATCCTTCCTATTATACGAGTAGCGGTAACTTCAAAAAGCGCGAGAACCGCAAGAGCAAAATCGGGAACACAAGGTGGTCGAGTAAAGTAACAAGGATAAGTGGTGCATATAACTGGAACAATTGCGAAAAAATGGGAATATTCCGAGTGCCTTTCCGAAAATTCTACGCTTTTCGCACCAAACCGAATATCTCCAGGGCGAAAATCGTGCACTTCATCGTATTAATATGGTATTGGTTCCTGATTTGGCGCTTCTAGCGTGTATTTCGCAATTCAGAACCTGCTAAAGCCGAGGAAGTCAGAACGCCCATGAAATAATTATCGAGATAAAAATACCCCCATACACACGTCCCAGGTAAAGATAAATTTATCGTTACAATATTCTGATACTGATGTACTGCTGTAGGAAAAAGTATTACAGAAGAAGAGTATTACTGCTTGTACAGGATACGTACTGCAGTCAGTATGACATATCCGAGTACCTGGTGCATACCTGGTACCAGGCAAGCATACGTTTCATTGCGATCTTGGTTTTTTTGTTAGTATTAATACTGGTATTGATAATAATAGTATTAATACGTGGGCACGTAATAATTCACCCATGACATTATTACAGTATTAATAACACAACGGGGTATTTCCATCAACATCACTCAAGATCCACAAATAACGTATACTATCGCATACGTACATCGTACATGCAACAGTTCGTCCACCACACTCATGTCAGATATCCCATATACAGCCTTTTCGTTACTATATATACTATCCGAGGCACCTGGCAAAACAGACAGCACAACCGACTACAAAAATAATTGCGAACGTTCCAGATAACGTCACGTTTTCAAAGAACATGCTTTTGGTCTTTCGCGTTTCGTATACTTGTTTGTACGGGGGAATTTTAGCGGATTTTCACGAAATACATAGCAAGTAGTCGTCGTTCGAAAGGGCGGCGAATTACCTGTACGAGGTCATCACCGGTAACGATCCGCGCGTCAAGTGTCAGGTATGAGGTGTGAGTGTCTTTTATTTCAGATTGCGGCCATTAAATTATCGACACGTTCCCTGGTAAAACAACCACGCCTCCGTGTACAATGGAAACCCCACATTTTTTCTCGGGGGATTACGGATACATGCATCCCCTGGATTGCAAGAGTCTTCTGGGTGTTCCGGTAGCGGTTATAATTTTCAAGCAAAATCGGCGAGTATCGGGTGCAAAGCTCAAAATTGCGGTAACGCGACAACCACCTCCGTAGCATCCCAGAATAAAAGGAATGGAACCATCCAATGTAACATACGGCAGTAGGTCTCCGGCTCAGACGCCAGTGAAGATCTGGGCAAAGAGATCTCGCAAACAATTAAACTTCGGCAATAATTGAAAAACTACAACTTCGGATCAAATTGCAAACAAACCAAATCATGCACAAAGTAGTGTTCAATTTCCGCAGCCAGAAACATTCGTTTATCTCGTCATCGTCATGCCGAACGTACCAGGTATGTAAACTGGTTGTGCTGGGTGTCAGCGGGGTAGAAATAATGGTTAATGTGAAGAACCACACAAATTATGCGCGTCTCCAGCAATACAATACCTTTTCATCCTACAGCAACATTGATAAAAACTACCGTATTAATACTACTTCAACTCGCATCCGCTCGAAACCATGTCCAAATATTCACCACATCTCAAGTCGAAGGTTCAGAACTCTGTCCTCACCTGGCTTTCGAGACCCGTAGCGTTGGCTTTCCGCTGGAGACATTTGCTTCGTTCGAAGCGTGTCTTAAGACGGGTTCAAATTAGGGAAAAAAACGGGGTTGAAAAAACGGGCAACGGGCGGGTTTTAGCGAGCGGCGTGGTGCAGGCAAGGCGGGACATCATTGCACATGCGTCTATCAAACAATTCACAAAACCACAGCAGAGGATTGAGGATCATAAAAGACGCAGCAGCGCACCACCTATCTAAAGCCTAGAAGGATGGGGGCGGGAGGGTGCAATGTCATAAACGCAGGGCAGGCTCTTGGGCTTTGTGCTAGAGCGGGGCGCGTCAGTAGCTCGAGGTCAGTTGATACCCTGTGGTCAGATGGAAGAGGGAGACGAAAAGGGCGGGGGCGCAGCGCAGGCCCTTCAGGCTTACTATGCTCGTCAGGGGGCAACAACCCCTGTACATCCCCGGGTTTCGTATGTGGATATGGATGCGGATTTAAACAAGTACGTGCCAAAATACCACAAGGCGCTACACGGGGCTATCAATAGACAACGTAGCGCTATGGTCACAAACAAGTTAGTGGGCTGCTTCAGATGACACGTCGACACCCCTGACATGGCCAAGGTACTGCTGTAGAGCCCCGCGAGCGAGAGCTGCCTTCATCGAGGTGGGCTCATTTTCAATGGAAAATGGTGCAAGCGTAACCTCGGGGGCTCGATGGAGGGCAACGAAAGCGAAACGTGTGTGACGTTTGGTCGCATGTGTCGTTGATAGTTACGCTTGAGGCTCCCCCCCCTGGTTCCTCGCTCTGGAGGGCCCGGTCCCGCGAGCCAACTATTAATAGCTGGTGCAAAGGGGTGGGAGGAGTCGAGACAAGCTACGCAAGTACTGAGATACGTAGTGCTGCTGCTTGGTGGTAGAGGACAAGACAGGTTTGCAAACAGTGCGGTAGATGCTCAACAGGCTGCATATAGTGCCGTAAAGGTCAACGCCGTGTCAGGCTGAAAAAAAATACACTACAATGCCATCGGAAAGAGGCAGAACTACTGCTGTGGTACCGTCCGTATTTCATGAAGGGGATGGATGCATTGAGTTATTAGAAAACAGGCAGGAAGGAACGACGTGCAGGCTGTGCGTCACGCGAGCATGAAGGGATGGATGAACAGCATGGCACCGTCTTTCAATAAGGATTGGCGAAGAAAACATGACCAAAGTAGGGTCGGCATTCACGCAGGATTGTTAGATCTGGCGATGGGAGACGTTCAAACATGCAGGCAGGTTGCGCGTCGCGCCATAAACAGAACTTAACACGGACGGTGGAATATTCCAAGGGTAGCTTCGTACGATCAATTTAATTTACCCTTCCAAGACTCATGTAGGACCGCACCCCCCTTCGGGGACATAAGGGGGAGATAGAGTCAGATTTACTGAAGGTACATATACAGCACTGCAGAGTCAACACTGGTTGGACCCGGACAAAAGCCGCGGTTAATGATGCGCCAGCAGGCAAAAGAGTGTCGGGAGAGAGCACTTTTACCCCTTTCCAGACACACGGGGAAGTCAAGGCAAATGTCTTGACAGAGGGCCTTGACAGCCACAACTCGGAAACGCTAAGAAAAATCCCCGTCCTTCCGAAAACGCCTGAAAGTGTTGTCGAAAGTAGAGTCTTTCACTATTTTTGTTTTTTTCGGCCTAATGATATATTTCCGAGTCCGATTTACAGAAAAATGCAGTTGAAATGCAGAATCTCGATATTTTAAAACAAGCTCCATATAAAACGAGTGAAGCAGCTGTACGTACCAAAAAAATTGGGGTGAAGCTTTTTCTGCCAGGGGAGGAAGGGGACACAGGTCTAGACGGATGGATATGCCTGACAGACAGCTTAACCCCTTTAGAACCGCAGTCCCGTTTGGGGACAAAACTACTTGAAATTTGACTGGATTGTCCCCAGAACGGGACTGCGGTTCTAAAGGGGTTAACACCGACATGTCTCCTGACATCTTTGCCAGCAGGGATGACATTTTGTTTCATCGCAACTGACACCGGTAACTAAAGACAGTAGATCACACCAGCCCTGGGACGGACGAATAACAGACCCGGTTTCCTCCAAAACATGCCTTAACCCCTTTAGAACCGCAGTCCCGTTTTGGGGACAAACTACTTAAAAAATGGGTGGTCTGTCCCGAAAACAGGACTGCGGTTCTAAAAGGGTTCATTATAGGGGCGTACACCACGAAAATAGTGCCTTTGGAAATCTTTCGTCGTGAAGGTTGTATAGACGTATCGCTCGTCGTATTCAGTACGCCCTCCCCGCTGTCGAAAAAGTCGAGAAAGAGGTCGACCTTGCAAAATCGTCAGTCAGAGGGGGTGCGCTATCTTGTTATCCGGTGGTGTGTTACATACCTGGTACAGCGTACAGGGTACGAAGTTTTTCTCATACGGTTGTGAGGTAGGTAGACGCTATGATGAAACTCGCTGCCGCCCTGCCAGCCGGGTGTTGAGTAGTGCTGTCCTGTGCATTTAGGGGTAGCGTGTTCGCGTGTTGCGTGCGTTGCGTTTCTCCACAACGTACCGTTCTGTCTTTCACACCCGTCGACATCCATCCACCACAACCAGTGTTCGTGTCGATTCTTCAATCCTATTTTTGAATTATCTAATATTAATACAGGTGATAGAAAATATTAAAGTTCTGTGGTCGCTAAAGGCCACAGAGTTACGGTTGTGAAGCAAGCAGAGAAGGAAGACATGTCGGAACACTGAACACGAGAGGCACGATATAGACGTTTTATGGACCAGATAGGAAACCAAATACAGCTGTAGAGGGAAGCAAAACGGACTCAACGAGAAGAAGATCACAACTATAATAGGGGACCTTTCATTCGTCCTACTATTTTACCCTCTTGCGAGAGCGTTCGGCACACCAAAATGCCATTCAAACTCAACCGACGCCGAGGGCACGAAAAATTGCAGATACTTTGTTTTTGGGCCATCGGGCATGACATGACGCAGTCACGCTCATTCCGACGGCGAGATACCCGGTATACGGCTCCGATCCAATAAGTACTCGAAACATTTTTCAAGATGAATCCGGAAGAAGACTTGCCCCACGGTACATCCAAAAAACGAAAAAAAAAAAACACACGCTGATGTTTACGGTATTTTTTTATTATTGGGCAGTTAGTACGTATGAACCGAACCTCCCCCCCCCCTCCCGGAAAAAATGAACTTACCTCTTCGGGGGCAACCAGGGGCAGGGGCACCATTCGGGTTTGTAGAGCCTGGAGCGCTAGACCGAATAGTGACACAATGCTCCTATTAATATAAGGTCACCTGAGAAGAGAGATCAATACTCGCTACTGCTGTACAAACGTACACAGGAGTGGCATACTGCTGTTGGGAATCGGCAAACAACTTGCCTGCTGGTCGGCTTTTCATAGCTCTACACCCTATTTACTTGTTGCTGTTCTCACATTACCTCTCTGACGAAGGAGTCCGTGGTCACACAACGGTGCTGGAGCCTAGGAAGATCCGAAAAACAAAAAAAAATCGAAAATTAAAAAAAAAATCGAAAATTAAAAAAAAAAATCGAAAATTCGGCTGCCTCAAAATACACTGAGATGAAGAAAGCGCACACGAGCTAAAACCAATGTGCAAACTGAACTAACATGGCCACGGGTATATCCTCTCAACTGTAACATAACAGAGTATCCCCGTTCCCGCCACTAACCAACTCGTGGCTGCTGACTACAGCGGATGCTGTCTGGAGTGCTGCCTGCACCGTACGAAACGCACGGTAGTCGTGAAAACGAAAGAGGAATACACCTGCCTGCTATCTGGAGTGCTGTCAGAGAGAAGACTCGTGGATATGCAGTGAAAAAAGGAGCAATCGAACCTTACTATCGCCCCGGTGGTTCAAGTGGTTAACCTCGAATTCTACTTGTTTGAGTCCTGGGTTCGAGCCCCAGGTGGGTCGGACTTTTGACTTTATTTGCAAAAATAAAAAAGGATTCAATTGTTGAGAGCGCCTTGCAGCGTGGGTAGGCACAATTCGATGCGAGTCGACGAGGGAAGAAAAGGCTGAAATCTTCTCGCGATAAAAATGAAGGCACGTACCGTAGCGGGAAGGGGGGAGAAGAGCCTGCTATGTGACCCCGGATCTGAGTTACGAGTTGGAAGGATTCTTCAAACCTTGTTAGGCGTGCGGAGATAGGCACGCCGCAGGCGAAAACAAATGAGCTAGGCAAAAAGATACGCAAATAAATGCCAGACGTGCCTCAATTTGCCTTAACCCCTTTAGAACCGCAGTCCCGTTTTGGGGACAACCCACTCAAATTCCAAGTAATTTGTCCCCAAAACGGGACTGCGGTTCCAAAGGGTTAAACGTGCCCATCTATTTAAGGCATTTGCCTTAAAAAAATGCCTGATATGTGCCTGAAACCTTTCCGGCGCACCAAGACAAAATCTCACACTAATTTCAAGTATTTTTGAGTGAACCAATAGAGATAGATGATAGATACCAGGTAGGCATTTGTAACGTGCCTTATTTTGCCTCTACCGTCCTTATCTATTCAAGGCATTTGCATTAAAAAATGCCTGTGATGTGCCTGAAACCTTTCGGCGCCCCACTCCTAAACCTTTCCAACCTTCAAGTAGTTTGGAGTGAATGGGCAAAATAAAATCCTGAAAAAAATG
Organism: Nereocystis luetkeana; assembly: GCA_031213475.1. NCBI lineage: Eukaryota > Phaeophyceae > Laminariales > Laminariaceae > Nereocystis > Nereocystis luetkeana. The sequence goes on along the minus strand of JARUPZ010000009.1, from coordinate 688,849 downwards.
CCTGAAACTTGTTGAACCCCTTTAGAACCGCAGTCCCGTTTTGGGGGCAATCCACTCAAATTTCGAATAGTTTGTCCCCAAAACGGGACTGCGGCTCTAAAGGGGTTAACGCCCCAACGCAAATGTCAAATGTTAGACTACTTGGAAGTAGTTTGGTTTCAAGTGGTAAGAGGCGCGAAAAATGCCTGAAACCTTTTCACCGTCGTAAGAAGAAATCCTATACTAAAATCGAGTCGTTTGTTTTCAAGAGGTAAAAAAGCACGCTTGTGAACGGACGTACGAGGGTACTTGGCTGGGTTGTCATATTGTACATGGCATCATGGGTCGTTACAACGTTACACTATGTATTTAATAAAGACACAACTTGAAGCATACACCAGACAGCTGCAATGACGCCATGAATAAATTTATGTTGGTCAAGGGGGGGCTGTGAGCATGAACACAACAAGCAAAGATGTCGGGAGGCAGCATTTTCACCTCTTTGGTAGACAGCAACTAGTAGTGACTTGACAAGCCTTGATTGCACCCAACTACTAGGTTTCAGTGTGGAACACTCGGCCATTCACCCTTGACAGCGCAAGTTTGGCCTTGCTTCATGTGTCTCCTGACGTATTTGCGAACAAACGCCGTGAGGTGGCTACAAAAAAAGGCTACGGACTGCGGGGACTCTTGAAAAAATGTATCCTGTCCCCTGATTTTGGGAGTTCCAGACTAACGGCGTTATTTGTTCACGCCTTAACCCTTTTAAAACTTCAGTCCCGTTTTGGGGACACCCCAGTCAAATTCCAAGTAGTTTGTCCCAAATTGTCCCAAAAACGAGACTGCAGTCCTAAAAGGGTTAAATGCCTGAAAGCGTGCCTGAAAAAATATTTGCAACATAAGCACGACAACAGTAGGAGTTCAGGCACGCCCGTTTCAGAAACAGTAGTTCCTGCATTTCTTCAGGCATGCTCTCTCTAACCCTTGTAGAACTGCAGTCCTGTTGTTGTTTTTTTTTCTCTTCTTTTTCTTTTTCTCGTCCCATTTATTATCTTCGCCCATCTTCTTCTCTCTCTCCTTCCTACTCGAAACTCAGATCCGGGGTCACATAGCAGGCTCTTCTCCCCCCTTCCGGCTACGGTACGTGCCTTCATTTTTATAGCGAGAAGATTTCAGCCTTTTCTTCCCTCGTCGAATCGCATCGAATTGTGCCTACCCACTGCAAGGCGCTCTCAACAATTGAATCCTTTTTATTTTTATTTTTGCAAATAAAGTCAAAAGTCCGACCCACCTGGGGCTCGAATCCAGGGCTCAAACACACGAAGAATTCGAGGCTAACCACTTGAACCACCGGGGCGACCGTTGCTTCTTCTTCTTCATCCCATTCATTATCTTCGCACATCTTCTCTCTCCTTCCAACTCGTAACTCAGATCCGGGGTCACATAGCAGGCTCTTCTCCCCCCTTCCCGCTACGATACGTGCCTTCATTTTTTTATCGCGAGAAGATTTCAGCCTTTTCTTCCCTCGTCGACTCGCATCGCATTGTGCCTACCCACGCTGCAAGGCGCTCTCAACAATTGAATCCCTTTTTTATATTTTTGCAAATAAAGTCAAAGTCCGACCCTCCTGGGGCTCGAACCCAGGACTCAAACAAGTAGAATTCGAGGTTAACCACTTGAACCACCGGGGCGACCGGTTGCTGGGGACAAACCACTCGATTCCTAACTATTAATAGTTTATCTCCAAAGGGCCGGTCGCCCGGGTGGTTCAAGTGGTTAACCTCGAATTCTACTTGTTTGAGTCCTGGGTTCGAGCCCCAGGTGGGTCGGACTTTGACTTAATTTGCAAAAATAAAAATAGAAAAGGATTCAATTGTTGAGAGCGCCTTGCAGCGTGGGTAGGCACAATTCGATGAGAGTCGACGAGGGAAGAAAAAGCTGAAATCTTCTCGCGATAAAAATGAAGGCACGTCCCGTAGCGGGAAGGGGGGAGAAGAGCCTACTATGTGACCCCGGATCTGAGTTACGAGTTGGAAGGAGAGATAGAAGATGTGCGAAGATAATGAATGGGATGAGAAAAAAAAAAAAAAAACGGGACTGCATTCCTAAAAGGGTTAAAGGCTACCAGGTAGGGCCTAATCCAGGCACCGCAGTAGTGTCATGTCCGTACTGGATATGACATCAGCAGAGCAGCATAGCGCACGAAAGAACGTATTCATACGAGCAAGGGGTGAATGATTCATTTTGTGAATTTAGGGAAACGAAATTGATACCTCGTACCTGGTGTGTGTGTTCTTCACATTAAACCGTTCTTTTACCCGTCGACATCCAGCACATCCAGTGTCCGTGCCGATTCTCCAATCCTAGAAGAGATACAAGTTATGTGGTCACAAAGCTACGCCACCTGGTACGTAATACTATATTATACGATTGAAGGTCAAACATCAAACCGATTGCGAGGTCGCGAGACGTTGGTTATACTGAAAGTTGTTGTTGTTGTTGTTGTTGTTGTTATTATTTTTGTTTTTTTTATCCTCCGGCGGATCGGTAAAAATAAAGCCACACTTCCACGTTAGCGTGTCGTGTGTGAACATACCTCGTGCCTATAACTCCCGTTGCAACATCAGCAATGGCTGGGCACGTTGACCCAGCCTGACCCCCGAGAGGGGTGTAAGCAGTACCAGTAGGTACTATTGATAATAGTAAAAGCAGTATACCCTGTCAAGCCGAGTACAAATTATCAACAGTGATAGAGAGAGGTACTCGTGAAATAGTGATTTAGTTGTTGCATGTTGGAGATGGTGCGATGCTCAGTTCGAGCGAAGCAGCGGCGATGGCTTGGGCAGGACAGGTTGTGGATACGACATGGAAGTGAAAAATGAATCACCAAGCAACGATGAGATCTGCATAATGTCCGGTCCAATACCAGGTGGTATTAATGAATCAATTCAACAACCCCGTCAAAAACCCTTGACTCGTATCACAGACAGGCAGGTGCGCGGATGTAAAATATACCTGGTAAACATCGAAGCAGCCGTGCAGAGAAAAAATGAAAGATTATGGGATAAAAAGTCAAAACGTGAGTATGACGTTTTACACGAACATCAACTACTGCAGACTGCTGCTGTGGCCATTTACAGCCGAGTTGGAAGGAGAGAGAGAAGAAGGTGTGCGAAGATAATAAATGGGATAAGCAAAAAAAAAAAAAAAAGGATGTATAAGGAACCGAAGGAACTACACCTGGGACACCGCCTGTCCAGAGTCCAGAAGGACGCTGAGGGTAAAACCCCCTATTTGATATTGATCCTTTTAGTACAGCAGTTCCGTTTTGATGACAAACTACGAAGAATTTCAGAGGTTTGTCCCCACAACGGGACCGCAGTCCAAACAGGGTTAATACGATTATAGGCAAGTAAGGGTTGGTCCTAATACCGAGGAGAAAAAAACCAGCTCAAAAACGAAGAGCAGAACTAAAAAGGGTACGTGAGTTTCATGGGTTGAATTGAAAAATTACAAGTGTGCGTGTGTGAGTGTTCTTCACATTAAACCGTTCTTTCTATCCGTCGACATCCAAAATAGAGATTTAGACGATACAAGTACGTAGAGGTCACGATACCTCCGGTTCCCCTTTCGTTTTCAAGTCCCTGATGACCTACAAAAAACGAAATGGGTGGCAAATACACGAAATACGGGGTCGAAGATAACATGAGAGGAGCTCGAAGCGTCGGGATGAAGTTCCGACAAAGTTTCCACGACCGGTTGGCAAGCGCACGGTGGCCGAGGCAGTGCATGTGGCTGCCACGCGGCTTGTCTGCTGACGGTGCTTGTCTGCTGACGGTGCTTGTCTGCTGACGGTGCTTGTCTGCTGACGGTGCGAGCACATATGGGTAGGGAATCACCATGTGGTGCCCTCGCAACAAACCGAGGGTTCAGGAAGTGTCTGTGGCGGTATGTTTTTGGACATGAGTTCCACCCCACGTTCAAACGTTTGCCATCGGAAGTATAACTGGATGGAGTATTATAACCCGGACAATCGTGGCCGGGTTGGATTATGCCAGCGGGGCAACGGCGGCCTGCTGCTACAGTAGTACGTACGCTCCTGACCGATTGCTGTCGTGGAGGATGCGTCGTCGTACCCGTACCACCTCGCACGTAGAGCGCGACCGCATGGCACTTCGTGAATCATTTCAATCCACCACAACGCGGTAGCAGCAGCAGCAACAGAGCAACAGCAGAAACCGAAAAATGCAAGAATGGAGCCCCCGAAATATTAGAGGTGTACACCGGATAATTGAAATCCGGGTTCCAGGCGGGTACGACCCGGGTGGGGAAAACCCGTAACGGGTTCGGCATTGACTTGAAACCCGCGGATTTTGAGGTGACCAAAACCGGGGCACTCGGGGCGGCGCACTCGGCGGGTTCGAGTAACCGGGTACCATTATGTTTGACTTATCTTCCATTTAGAAAGCCTCACATAATCTCTAAAAACCTTTCAAATCGACAGGACACGGTTTTGTTTCTTACCCATATGTTTTTTTTTTTTTTTTCAAAGGCGTGCCTGCCATGTTGATCTCTTCGATATTCTTGGGGTCAACATATGCATGGCATTCTTTTACACGATCGAGCCATGGCACCTGCCCGACAAGGACATCTGGGGACCACACCTACACTATGGGGCACATGAGGTCAACCTGTCTTTCGCTACTGCTCTATACCTGGTATACCTGAATGCCCTCAATACCTGGGCAGAAGTGTCGGTATCTGCTTTCTCGCGTATAACCATATACTCCGGAGTACCAGCTACTACATACCGGCAAGCTACACGCTACTATTATTACTACTCGTACGAACGGCACGTCCATCTTTGTACGTATTCTCACATGCTGTGCAGCTCTGCGCCAAACAACACCAGGTACCTTGCTGGTACTCTGCAGTGTACACGAAACACACAAATACCGAGGCTGGATGCATTTATTTGGTTGTACTGCTGTAGTTTCTAGCTATTTACATTGCATACCCGGCGCTCTGTTGTTTGATGGTGATAATACTGCTGTAGTACTGGCCCTGGCCCCCGGTTGTGGTACCTCTACGAGTAGCCGCTATTAATAGATGACCGTAAACGAAAACGGGTTGTCCAAGTACTCGGGTATACCCAAGTACTCACTAGTTGAACCCTTTTGGTTTTGTCTGAAACCCGGGTTACTTACCCGCGACGGGTTCGGGTTCCACTCGTTCAATATTTTCCGAGTACCCGTTTGTGACGAGTATTCGCCTGGGTACATACACCTCCACGTACTTTCCTTCTCTTTTTGGTACGTGCCTTTATTTTTTTCGCGCATACGATCGTAGGGTTCAGCATCCCCACTGCTGCTCGTCTATTTGCATCGAATGTTGACAACACGCTCTCTCGCTTTCCGCTAATCATTGTTCATGAAACAAAAACTCGTACGTACTCGTACGAGCATGCATTCGTGGAGACTCGAACTCACGTAGTTGATCTTAGTAGGCACGCGGACCACTTACTACGAGCGTACCTACGAGCGTACCAATCCAACAGGGACGCCGGTAGTACCACGCACGATCCCAGCTTCACCGCGCAGATACGTTCAAGTGAGATATTTTGATAAATCAGTTGGTGGTTCACAGCAGGATGCGGATTCAGGGCACTATCGATATACCCTGGTATTAATATCACAAGAAAAGCGAAAAATCGAGAAACGGAAGCAAGGAAAGAGGACGAGTGAAAACCGAGCTGAATCGCAACGGAAAGCTCGCCGGCACTAGAAAGCAGGTATATAGGCACCACTGGATTCCGGAGGGCACGCAAACGCGGGGCACATCTCGAGCTGTTGGTCGACCACCCCCGCCCCTCCCTCAATGTTGAGCCAGGATGCCACAATGCCACACACAACAATGTCGACATCTCTCAAACCACCAGCAACGTCATAGGATTTCGCGGGCATGTTGTCATTTGCGGCATCCCTGTGCCCTGGTTGACCAGCTGGGAGGACAGGTGTTTCGCTGAGCTGACGGGCTTAGAGCGCAGGTCCACTGGGTCAGCTCGGGACCGTCGGGGGATCTTTCATGGCCCAGTTTGTCGCATTCTTAGGCAGATAGACGATGCGAACAGCTTGCGGCATTTGCGGGGTCCGAGCTGCCGAGCAGCAGCAGCGATCTCCCGTGGTTCTTGTATTTGATTACGTCGTCAGGATTCATTCAGAGTAATATCTCAGAAAATATAACCTCCTTTTATATTCGCTTCATAGCGGTAGATAATTAGTTTAATTGGTGCAAGCAATACCTACCTGCTCGCGAGGAGAGCACCAACTTTCTCCAGATCGCGCTAGATCTCTCTCTCTACCTCAACTACACACGGAGACGAAGGGCCAAGGGCTTGGAGGATAAAGATGCGTGCGTAGGCGGCTACACAAAGAGTCTTCGCTCGGACGGGGTGGCATGGTCGGCGTCACAGGCCCTACAGCAGTGCTCTAAATCCGGACCACTACTTGTACGAGCACGAGTCCGAGTCCATGTAACCTTCTCACATCGTCTCATACCTGGAGAATTGCTTACTGCTGCAGTCAACTCCAACGCTAAAGAAACGCAACTCCAAATCTAGCCTTGTCGGTATATCCTGCTCACCTTCTCTGGGGTTGGCCACGGCCGCGCGGCGAAATTTTATCAACGAATCGGAGGCGCCATCGATCTCGTCATCAGGGCTAGCCTGGGCCGAGGTCCTGCGGTAGTCCATGGTCTACACGACGTCGACAGGCTTGCCCGTGGATTATGCCCCGTATTGTTACCTCACGCTGCACGATGGAGAGGTTGATTGCTGACGCACCCCGAGCAGCGACGAACCCCGCCCGAAAAAACTTTTCCGCCTAGAGAAAGGTTTGGTGCGCTCCTTTTCTCCTCCTCTCTTACAGGGCTTTCAAGAACTACGAGCTCGAGGGAAGCAAGCCGAACACCTACGGCGGTATGGGCATTGTGAGGTACAGACAGGGTCGTCGGTGAAAAAGAGGAAAAAGACTGATCCCAGAAACGCTCCGAGGAACGATCCGTGGCAAGGCTCCAGAAAAAAAAGCGGTATTGATCGAAAATCGAAATCTGTATTTGAAATGACACAACAAAAAACAAGGCGCTGATTCTGGCCCAAACACGTTCCTCTTCCTTCGTTTTTCACGGTCCGTGAAACGATTCACCACCCGAAAAAAAACGATAAAGCAAATCGAAAATCGAAAACACGAATAGCAACAATTCAGCCCACACCTCTTCGAGGGTACGTACTCGTTCGTAACAGCAGTATACATACCGAATGAAAGGGACAGCAGCAACAGACAGAATGGTGTGGCTTTTTGCCGGTGGAAAATCCGACTTCCTGCCTTTTTCAATCACTCAAAATATTTTGCATAAGACCCAGCCTAAAAGCGGCAAAGCCGCAAACAAATGCACCTCTTTATCGACGGATCTATTTCAGCACAACGCGTTGTTTGTTCCTTGAGCATCCATTATCATCCGGATTCCATCGACTGAATCTACAGAGCGCCAATTTCACAGAAAAAGAAAAGAAAAACCTCGGGTGAATCAGGGTGATTGACACGTATGCGTACGTGAAACAAAGGAGAAAAATCAGCTGTGTGAAAAACTAAACCAAAGAACGGTACGCAAAAACTGGACTGCAATACTGTATTAATATGAAGTTGTGCCGTTTCGTGTGTCGTGGTTGCTGGAGGGGTTCCTACCGGTACACGTTGCTGCACGTACAGCTGTATTGCCTCGTATTTTCGTTTCAACGATTGTGATAATGACGACAGATATTTATTACCTGGTCACCGTCCTCAACTCAGCAAGCCATCCACCCCAAGCCATATGACCTCGAATTCTACTTGTTTGAGTCCTGGGTTCATGACCGGTCGCCCCGGTGGCTCAAGTGGTTAACCTCGAATTCTACTTGTTTGAGTCCTGGGTTCGAGCCCTAGGAGGTTCGGACTTTGACTTTATTTGCAAAAATAAAAAAAGGGATTCAATTGCTGAGAGCGCCTTGCAGCGTGGGTAGGCACAATTCGATGCGAGTCGACGAGGGAAGAAAAGGCTGAAATCTTCTCGCGATAAAAATGAAGGCACGTACCGTAGCGGGAAGGGGGGAGAAGAGCCTGCTATGTGACCCCGGATCTGAGTTACGAGTTGGAAGGAGAGAGAGAAGAAGATGTGCGAAGATAATGAATGGGATGGAAAAAAAAAAAAAAAAAAAAAAAAAAAAAATCCACCCGGACAGCGCTATATTTTTTTTTTTTTTTTTTTTTCCATCCCATTCATTATCTTCGCACATCTTCTTCTCTCTCTCCTTCCAACTCGTAACTCAGATCCGGGGTCACATAGCAGGATCTTCTCCCCCCTTCCCGCTACGGTACGTGCCTTCATTTTTATCGCGAGAAGATTTCAGCCTTTTCTTCCCTCGTCGACTCGCATCGAATTGTGCCTACCCACGCTGCAAGGCGCTCTCAACAATTGAATCCCTTTTTTTATTTTTGCAAATAAAGTCAAAGTCCGACCCTCCTAGGGCTCGAACCCAGGACTCAAACAAGTAGAATTCGAGGTTAACCACTTGAACCACCGGGGCGATATAAACAAACCTGTCTGTGCAGGTCTGCGGGGGGGGGGGGCACGACAGATTGTTTCTCTTAGATTTTGCATTCATTTTTCTTCTTTTTCTTTTTCGATTTGTCTACGTACCTTGTTTTTGTTTTCTCTTTGATTGTTTCTTTTCGTTTCACTATTTTATAGATTGCGTATGTCGTGCCTGTCGTATCTAGTGTTGTTGTTGTTGTTGTTGTTGTTGTTGTTGTTGTTGTTGTTGTTGTTGTTGTTGTTGTTGTTGTTGTTGTTGTTCTCACATTAGTATGATGACATGGCTTTGCATTGCCCACTGCAGTGCACACTGCACACGTGGCAACGTAGTATCTCTGTTGCGTAGCTTTGTGACCACAGAACTTGTATCTCTTCTAGGATTGAAGAATCGGCACGGACACCGGTTGTGCTGGATGTCGACGGGTAGAAAGAACGGTTTAATGTGAAGAACACACACACACACACACAGGTCGTTTGTAGCAGTTTACTACTGCTGTTTTCTCTTTGACTGTTTCTTTTCGTTTGCATATTTCATAGATTGTGTATGTCGCATTGCATTTTCAAAATTTCCAAAGTAGTTGGAATTTAGTGTTTGCGAAAGAACCGATTATGGTTGGGTCGCGAACCACAGGCTACTCACCAAATCAAAACATAATCGGGTTTGACACTGCTTGCGAGAACCCAAAACGATCATTTCGGTTTTGAACTGGAAATAAAATTCTAGGAATTTAGAATACAGCAACTAATGACAAATAACGAAATAAAAGTACGAAAAATGGAACACCAACGGCTTCGCACGAGATGCTGCTCCCTGCTGCTGCTGCTGCGTGGCTCGCTGCGTTGGTGTCTGCTCTGTGTGCGCTATGGCAGTCATGCGAAGAGTGTCAATCGATGCGACCGGGGCCTGTTGTGCAGTGCGTGCGTAGGCGTGCTGTGGGTGTGCCTGTGGTGCGGTAACACGCCCCAGAGCCCAGAGTACCGCTACTTTGTTGCCGCAGTAACAACAAGCAGCACAGCAGAGCAACAACTTCAGCAGCAGTCCACAACGCACACGGCGCCGTCAACGATGTTGAAGGTGCACCCTACCAGCCCTCCGCCGCATATGGCCGTATGCCTTTGCCGGCCATAACGAGGGCTTCACGTTGACACGGACTCGTCGAATGGGCCGTGCGCTTGGTTAGATAGCTTGGTGGTGAGAGGCAACCCATGTATCATGCCTCCTTCTGCCTGCTGCTATACGCTGTGAGATGAGAACCTGACGTCAACGATTATGATTTCTTGCCAAATACCTGGTACCATGTTTTCATTCGTCCGGGGCGATTCCGGGTTGTCCTGGCAAATAGGGTGAAGATCCTAATCGAAACCCAAAAAGGCAAACCCAATCCGAAACTTTTGTGAAGATATGGGCCAGGCCGGTCGCCCCGGAGGTTCAAGTGGTTAACGTTGAATTCTGCTTGTTTGAGTCCTGGGTTCGAGCCCCAGGTGGGTCGGACTTTGACTTTATTTGCAAAAATGAAAAAGGATTCAATTGTTGAGAGCGCCTTGCAGCGTGGGTAGGCACAATTCGATGCGAGTCGACGAGGGAAGAAAATGCTGAAATCTTCTCGCGATAAAAATGAAGGCACGTACCGTAGCGGGAAGGGGGGAGAAGAGCCTACAGTACTATGTGACCCCGGATCTGAGTTACGAGTTGGAAGGAGAGAGAGAAGAAGATGGGCGAAGATAATGAATGTGGGATGAGAAAAAAAAATAATACATATATAGAACTACATACTTAGAGATCACAACCCCTGAGCGTGCTCGGTTGGTGCATCCCTGGCCTCTCAGAGCTCCCACTTCCAAACCGCCTCCTTTCATTACTTGCCGGACCTTTCGAGCAGTTCTTTGTTTTCTCAGCCATTTCTTCCTTTTTTCTTCTTTCGTTTCGTGTGCGTGCGTGTTCTCCGAGCACGGCATCGCGGGAGGACCCGGCACCGTCACGGGTGCCAGCGGGTGCTGGCAGGTAGAGGGGGGGTTGCAAGGAGCGCGGTCGCCGCTTTCGTGTCTAGGCGTCGCGTGTGCCTCGAGACACGAGGGATGTCAGCATATGGACGTTGACATCCATATCTATTGTGATGTGCAGTCACTTCACACGAGCTTACTAAGAGTATCTTATGATAGATGCGGAGAAATACGATATGCGGCGAAACTTGAGTTTGTTCTTTCTTGCCGACGCACTGTATTCAACTTATATCTATCATACTGATCGTAACGCAGGGTAGCTAGTCTACCACAATAGGTAGCAGGTAACGTTCCATAGAACGTTACGAGTACGCTACATAGAACGTTGCTGGGACATTGCTAGGAACGATTCACGGAACCTTGACGGGCTGCTGTAGAATAAACCTGCCCGTAGCATGGGCATTGTCTCGTAATCAGGTGATGGTAGCGCCCACCTCGATCATTCCATTCCTTTCCTTTCCTCTCTTCTTCTCCTTTCCTCTTCTCCTCTTGATCTCTGAGATCAAGATTCCTTCTATAATGGCCAATTAAGCGCCAATTTCAAACCATCTTCTTTCTTCATCACAAGTGATCCTCTCAGACACTTCGGTGCCGCCTCTGCATCTCTTCTCATAGAAGACAGAGCCTCAACATGCATTATTCCTTCAGGTCATGACCCTCGAGGTTATGAGCCTTCCTTCAAGGGATGCATGAACGGGCTTTGTCTGGCTTCGATTTATGATTGTTGATAGAGTATGTACGAGTTTAGAAAGGTCGTTCGGGAGGGCAAGATAATATTAAAGCGGTGCTTATTTTTGCGACCACGCTAAAGTTTAAAGAGGGAGGTGTGCAGTTTGAACACCAACGTTATCGAGCTGGCGAACGACGGCCACGGTGAGCAGCGGGCTTCGCGCGAGGCGGGCGACGGGGCTGATTGTGGCAGAGAGTGATAACATCTTTACCCGGACCGAATCGGTAGCGAGGCGGTGGCGAGAGGGGCGGGCGGCGTACGAGGCTGAGAGAGAAGCTCTTCTGTGCGATTTGTTTCTTTTCTTCTTTTCGACCGGGTGTAAGGTGTTCCAATCAGGCAGAAAAATATTACACAAGAGGGGACGGGAATATATTTTCCTTTCCGAGTTTTCGGTTTCATTTTCATTGTTTTCGCTGCTGTGCCGTATGTATCCTACCTGGGGTATATGCACGTACGTACGACATCCGCGACGCGAAGCGTATATGTGGCATCCTAGCTGACGTCGGAGCTGTTTTTTCCTGAAGCATGGCGGCGGGACTCTTGGCATTATCAAGTCGCCGGTTTGCAATTACGATCCTTGAAAACACTAAACTCAATCGTGGACCTCTGTTCGCTTCGCATAATTTGTACTTTTAGCTTTTTTCCATCCTGAGCGAGCGTAGCGGGCGGCGTAGGCCGCCCGCGGAACGAATCGCCTTGAAATACTTAAATCACAACCCCTGAGCGTGCTCGGTTGGTGCATCGCTGGCCTCTCAGAGCTCCCACTTCCAAACCGCCTCCTTTCATTACTTGCCGGACCTTTCGAGCAGTTCTTTGTTTTCTCGGTCATTTCTTCCTTTTTTCTTCTTCCGTTTTGTGTGGGTTCGTCTTCTTCAAGCACGGCATCGCGGGAGGACCCGGTACCGTCGCGGGTGTCAGCGGGTGCTGGCGGGTAGAGGGGGGGTTGCAAGGAGCGCGGTCGCCGCTTTCGTGTCTAGGCGTCGCGTGTGCCTCGAGACACGAGGGATGCATGAACGGGCTTTGTCTGGCTTCGATTTATGATTGTTGATAGAGTATGTACGAGTTTAGAAAGGTCGTTCGGGAGGGCAAGATAATATTAAAGCGGTGCTTATTTTTGCGACCACGCTAAAGTTGAAAGAGGGAGGTGTGCAGTTTGAACACCAACGTTATCGAGCTGGCGAACGACAGCCACCGTGAGCAGCGGGCTTCACGCGAGGCGAGCGACGGGGCTGATTGTGGCAGAGAGTGATAACAGCTTTACCCGGACCGAATCGGTAGCGAGGTGGTCGCGAGAGGGGCGGGCGGCGTACGAGGCTGAGAGAGAAGCTCTTCTTCTGTGCGATTTGTTTCTTTTCTTCTTTTCGACCGGGTGTAAGGTGTTCCAATCAGGCAGAAAAATATTACACGAGAGGGGACGGGAATTTATTTTCCTTTCCGAGTTTTCGGTTTCATTTTCATTGTTTTCGCTGCTGTGCCGTGCTGTGCGTTCGCTTTCTTCGTGTCGTGCATACAGTACAGACATAGAGCACATCGAAAGAAGAAAACAAGTACAGACAGTAGTACCCTACCTGGGGTATGTACGTACGTACGACATCCGCCACACGAAGCGTTTATGTGGCATCCTAGCTGACGTCGGAACTGTTTTTTCCTGAAGCATGGCGGCGGGACTCTTGGCACTATCAATTCGCCGGTTTGCAATTACGATCCTTGAAAACACTAAACTCAATCGTGGGCTTCTGTTCGCTTCGCATAATTTGTACTTTTAGCTTTTTTCCATCCTGAGCGAGCGTAGCGGGCGGCGTAGGCCGCCCGCGGAGCGAAGCGCCTTGTATATATATATATATATATATATATATGAGGCCATTTTGGGTCCTGAGTTTGGGAAGTTGATTATTTTTTGGGATCGGGACATTAAAAATTGGTCAAAACCAACCCTTAATCGGAACTTGGCAAACACCGTATAAATTGGAGATATGTATCGATATACGCAGGCGTTCTGCACTATTCGTGAAATTCTCCAGAAGCAAAATTTCAAGTTCATTCCAACATTCATGGTTCGGAAAAAAAACAGGAAAATATGGAAGATTGAAAAATTGCGCGAAAAAAATGTCGAAAATATGGACAAAAAGCTCTCCGACAGCTCTCCGATAAGAATGACCCTTACTCTGTTTACAAGCAGGTGTGTTTTTGTCAATTTCTTTTTTCTTTTTTCCAGCTCGCTCTTTTTCAAGTGTTGGCCATCACCTCGCCTGCGGTGGGGGGGCACGACAGATTGTTTCTCCTAGTGTTTGCTTTCATTTTTTTATTTTCTCTTTCGATTTGTCTACCGCACATACATCGTGATTGATGCAACGCAAGTACGGCGCCCCAGGTAAGTCACAAGATCGTGAGTTGCACAGTACGCAAGCACAGGAAGTCTTGAAGCTCGATTGTGCGCAAAAAGCAGCAACAGCGAAGCGGTACTTTGTTTTCGTTTTCTTTTTGATTGTTTCTTTTCGTTTCACTATTTCCTAGATTGTGTATGTCGTATCTGTCGTATCTATTAATAATAGTATGATGACATGGCTTTGCATTGCCCACTGCAGTGCTTGCTGCATACGTGGCTACGTAGTAATTCGATGCGAGTCGACGAGCCTCAGGGAAGAAAAGGCTGAAATCTTCTCGCGATAAAAATGAAGGCGCCTGGGCTAGAAGTGCCGGTCGCCCCGGTGGTTCAAGTGGTTAACATCGAATTCTACTTGTTTGAGTCCTGGGTTCGAGCCCCAGGTGGGTCGGCGGACTTTGACTTTATTTGCAAAAATAAAAATAAAAAAGGATTCAATTAATTGTTGAGAGCGCCTTGCAGCGTGGGTATATAGGCACAAATCGATGCGAGTCGACGAGGGAAGAAAAGGCTGAAATCTTCTCGCTACAAAAATGAAGGCACGCACCGTAGCGGGAAGGGGGGAGAAGAGCCTGCTATGTGACCCCGGATCTGAGTTACGAGTTGGAAGGAGAGAGAGAAGAAGATGGGCGAAGATAATAAATGGGATGAGCAATAAAAAAGAAAAAAAAAAGAAGAGCCTGCTATGTGACCCCGGATCTGAGTTTCGAGTTGGAAGGAGAGAGACAAGACGATGTGCGAAGATAATAAATGGAATGACGAGCAAAAAAAAAAGGAGTATCTGTGGCGTAGCTTTGTGACCACAGAACTTGTATCTCTTCTAGGATTGAAGAATCGGCACGGGCACTATAGTGGTTGTGCTGGATGTTGACGGGTAGAAAGTACGGTTTTAATGTGAAGAACACACACACAATACACAGCGGCAGTGTTTACTCTCGTGTACTATATATTAATACTACTACTAGTAACTGCTGTATTTTTTTTTTCTTTCAACTTTATTATGGTGCGACGGATGATGAGATTGCCAAACGCAACGGTTTCCTTTCTTTCGTCGCCGTTATTGTAGACGTCCGGTATGTATGTATGTGCAGTATGCTTTTTGTTCTTTTTTTTTTGCTCATCTCATTTATTATTTTCGCACATCTTCTTTCTCTACTTCCAACTCGTAACTCAGATCCGGGGTCACATAGTACTGTAGGCTCTTCTCCCCCCTTCCCGCTACGGTACGCGCCTTCATTTTTATCGCGAGAAGACTTCAGCCTTTTCTTCCCTCGTCGCCTCGCATCGAGTTGTGCCTATACCCACGCTGCAAGGCGCTCTCAACAATTAAATCCTTCTGCTTTTTATTCTTGCGAATAAAGTCAAAAGTCCGACCCACCTGGGCGGGGCTCGAACCCACAGGACTCAAACACAAACAAGTAGAATTCGAGGTTAACCACTTGAACCACCGGGGCGACCGTGTAATATCTTAATGCATACCAGTACCAGGTACCAGGTACATAGAACTTATAACTACATAAAACTATAATACTTAGATCACAACCCCTGAGCGTGCTCGGTTGGTGCATCCCTGGCCTCTCAGAGCTCCCACTTCCAAACCGCCACCTTTCATTATACTTGCCGGAACTTTTCAGCAGTTCTTTGTTTTCTCGGTCATTTTTTCCTTTTTTCCTTTTTCGTTTCGTGTGCGTGCGTGTTCTCCGAGCACGGCATCGCGGGAGGACCCGGCACCGTCGCGGGTGTCAGCGGGTGGGTGCTGGCGGGTGGAGGGGGGGTTGCAAGGAGCGCGGTCGCCGCTTTCGTGCCTAGGCGTCGCGTGTGCCTCGAGACACGAGGGATGCATGAACGGGCTTTGTCTGGCTTCGATTTATGATTGTTGATGGAGTATGTACGAGTTTATAAAGAAAGGTCGTTCGGGAGGGCAAGATAATATTAAAGCGGTGCTTATTTTTGCGACCACGCTAAAGTTGAAAGAGGGAGGTGTGCAGTTTGAACACCAACGTTATCGAGCTGGCGAACGAAGGCCACGGTGAGCAGCGGGCTTCACGCGGGGCGGGCGACGGGGCTGATTGTGGCAGAGAGTGATAAAAGCTTTACCCGGATCGAATCGGTAGCGAGGTGGTCGCGAGAGGGGCGGGCGGCGTACGAGGCTGAGAGAGAAGCTCTTCTGTGCGTTTTTTGTTTTTTTTCGACCGGGTGTAAGGTGTTCCAATCAGGCAGAAAAATATTACACGAGACGGGACGGGGATTTATTTTCCTTTCCGAGTTTTCGGTTTCATTTTCATTGTTTTCGCTGCTGTGCCGTGCTGTGCTTTCGCTTTCTTCGTACATACAGTACAGACATAAGAGCATATCAAAAGAAGAAAATAAGTACAGACAGTAGTATCCTACCTGGGGTGTATGCACGTACGTACGACATCCGCGACGCGAAGCGTATATGTGGCATCCAAGCTGACGTCGGAGCTGTTTTTTCCTGAAGCATGGCGGCGGGACTCTTGGCATTGTCAATTCGCCGGTTTGCAATTACGATCCTTGAAAACACTAAACTCAATCGTGGACCTCTGTTCGCTTCGCGTAGTATGATGTACTTTTTTCCTTCCTGAGCGAGCGTAGCGGGCGGCGTAGGCCGCCCGCCGAGCGAAGCGCCTTATATAGAACTACATTCTTAGATCACAACCCCTGAGCGTGCTCGGTTGGTGCATCCCTGGCCTTTCAGAGCTCCCACTTCCAAACCGCCTCCTTTCATTACTTGCCGCACCTTTCCAGCAGTTCTTTGTTTTCTCGGTCATTTCTTCCTTTTTTCCTTTTTCGTTTCGTGTGCGTGCGTGTTCTCCGAGCACGGCATCGCGGGATGACCCGGCACCGTCGCGGGTGTCAGCGGGTGGGTGCTGGCGGGTAGAGGGGGGGTTGCAAGGAGCGCGGTCGCCGCTTTCGTGCCTAGGCGTCGCGTGTGCCTCGAGACACGAGGGATGCATGAACGGGCTTTGTCTGGCTTCGATTTATGATTGTTGATGGAGTATGTACGAGTTTATAAAGAAAGGTCGTTCGGGAGGGCAAGATAATATTAAAGCGGTGCTTATTTTTGCGACCACGCTAAAGTTGAAAGAGGGAGGTGTGCAGTTTGAACACCAACGTTATCGAGCTGGCGAACGAAGGCCACGGTGAGCAGCGGGCTTCACGCGGGGCGGGCGACGGGGCTGATTTTGGCAGAGAGTGATAAAAACTTTACCCGGATCGAATCGGTAGCGAGGTGGTCGCGAGAGGGGCGGGCGGCGTACGAGGCTGAGAGAGAAGCTCTTCTGTGCGTTTTTTGTTTTTTTTCGACCGGGTGTAAGGTGTTCCAATCAGGCAGAAAAATATTACACGAGACGGGACGGGGATTTATTTTCCTTTCCGAGTTTTCGGTTTCATTTTCATTGTTTTCGCTGCTGTGCCGTGCTGTGCTTTCGCTTTCTTCGTACATACATACAGTACAGACAGACATAGAACATATCGAAAGAAGAAGATAAGTACAGACAGTAGCACCCTACCTGGGGTGTATGTACGTACGTACGACATCCGCGACGCGAAGCGTATATGTGGCATCCAAGCTGACGTCGGAGCTGTTTTTTCCTGAAGCATGGCGGCGGGACTCTTGGCACTATCAATTCGCCGGTTTGCAATTATGACGATCCTAGAAAACACTAAACTCAATCGTGGACATCTGTTCGCTTCGCGTAATTTGATGTACTTTTTTCCTTCCTGAGCGAGCGTAGCGGGCGGCGTAGGCCGCCCGCGGAGCGAAGCGCCTTGTACATACATACATACATACATACATATGTTTGTGGTATGCGGTAGCTTGATACGGGTCTAACAGACAAATCGGAAAAATGGGAACGAAGCCTAAAATGAGAACCAAGCCGTATCTCCAGAACCATGTGGTGTATCAGAGAACCAAAATGATCCTGCGAAACCCCTTGGCCAGCCCTGTGAGAGGAGCTCGTCAGAACGGTCATGCTCCATCTCGTGCCTTCGGGTGGGCGCAAAAAGCGATATACGCTGGCTCTATTGTGATTTCTCTAGATGCTGGCTACCGCAGCGATGCCGAGGACTTCCAGCCTGAGCGACAGCTCATTCGAAGGCTGCTGTACAGCCCCACAGGACTGTCAACTTTTTTTCTTGGAGTTGTACACAATTTTGGTTTGCTTTCTAAAAAAACCATCCGTTCCCATTTTTTGTTTCGTTCCCATTTTTCCGTTTTGTCTGTTGTCTGCGGATATTGGGGGTTTCATATATTGTGGGGTTTCGTATTATGTGTCGGGGCATTATTTAGTATGCCTCGTGGATGGAGGGATGGAGCTGCTCCTCCGGGAGCAGTCGATGATGTTAATGATACGGCTCAGGCTTTGATGTTAATGATACTGCCTGTCTATATGTGAGTGGTGCAGCCGGTGACAATCTTGGTGCGGCTTACCTCCTGTGTGTGGTTCATGTGGTGGGGTCTCTGACAGAAAGATATTGATCCACCTGGTGTGTGTTGTGTTTGGCTTATTGTAACTAGTATTTTATTTGCTCCTCCTCAACGATCATGGTGTAGACCACGCGTGTATCACGTGCACGCGTCCGACAGCTTCTGTGATCAAATAACATACATACATTGTATGTCGTATGGTTTACCTGTAAGTCGGTATATAATACCTCCAGGTGTGTATGATACCGGTATGTATGTATGTATGTATGTATGTATGTATGTATGTATGTATGTATGTATGTATGTATGTATGTATGTATGTATGTATGTATGTATGTATGTATGTATGTATGTATGTATGTATGTATGTATGTATGTATGTATGTATGTATGTATGTATGTGGTGTGTGTATTATAAGAAGAATAATAGAAGAATCGCGTCGTCAGTGAGTGGCAGCTGTGCTATACCACTGCTACCACTACTATTAATACTAGTAACTACGGTAGCTGCATGCAAGTATTAGTGTTCATAATAATAATAACAGTTTTTTGCTTGCGATCGAGAAGAAGTAAAGTAGTGTACAATAACAACAAACAGCAGTGTAGGGACAACTTTTCTTGCGCCGGGTGGTGCACAGCTCGACCTTTTGCCATGACGCGCGGGAGCAAAAGAAGAGAGAAGAGAGGGTGTACTTTTAACATGTTGTGAATAAGTCTCAACATTTAAAAGTTATTGTTGTACAGTATACCAGGTAAAGTAGTACAGCAATTAGTACCAGGTACCTGGTAGTAGTGAGAGTAAATATATCAAGGGGCCTCTCACCCTCGCCCCCCCGTGTGACCCTGCAAAATCATTCAAATATAATTTTTGATTAGAAAACTAAAAAAGTACGTACGCCAGCTGTGAGTTCAACCGATCGGCAAATCGATCGATACTCAACTTTGCAAGCTGCGTGAACCGATCGCGCGTTTTTCATTATTTCCCTGTCTGTAGCGATTGACTACTACTACTGAGTAACTACTGGCCGGTAACTCCCCTGGATGCTACCAGGGTCGACGAAACGATAATACTTGTACCATTTCGTGCACTAAAACAGCAGATCAGATCGACACGCGAAGGTCGGGGTACACAAGACACTAGAAAGTTGGTTTACAACACAGGCGGGCACCACAACGACTCCATGAAAATTGTTCAATATACTCCCTGTAAAAAATGTTGCAGCAGATGATCTGATCTTGACGTACCAGTAGTATATACATACATGAGTACGCACGTGTTTGTTGGTGAGTCTCACTATCGTACATGTTCTTCTAAAATTAGGAAATAATACGTCAGCTGTGAGTTCGACTAGATATATATATATATTATACCTGGTAGTAGACAAGCCGGAAGTTGGCACGGAAGGGAGGTAGACTTGGTGCATGGGTTTCCTTTTGTTTCCGAGGTTTTCTTCTTTCGGGAAAGTTATGAGTGATCCATGTTGAAGATCATGCTGCACATTGTCGGATGGCAAAATAAATAATAATGTAAATAGTTGATACTCAACTTTGCAAGCTGCGTAATATGTCTCGTCTATATCCCATTTTTTTACTGAATTACAAATTTTATGATATTATTAAGCCGTTCGCGCGTATTCTGTACCTGGTGTGTATATATATATATATATATATATATCCTTGTCACAAGGATATAGGTCAGTGGCTAGCTCCCCTGGATGTTACCCGGGCCAACAGGACAGTATATATAATCATTCTGCGCACTACTATTTATATGCAACCCATTCGGGAAAGCATTAAACCCACCGCATAATAATATTCCCGTAGGACAATTTGCAGCCAACTAAATAAATTATCACACCAATCAGCCAATCAAAATGGGTCAGACATTTATTTGCGCGACCATGTGAGTGAGCATCTCTGCCATGTCTTACACCTACACAGCGCGTGTGTCAGTCCGCTATAAACGAGCTGAATATTATATATATATTATGCTCTTGTGGTGTGCACATGATCCCTTTTTTTATGAGTAGGTTTAGCAGTCTGGGAGAAGGGATCTTTAGGTATGTTGTTTACTCGAAAAATAAATGTGTAGCGTGGTCTGCAATTAATTCGGAATCGTCGTCCGCATCTATCTATCTATCTATCTGAGAAATTTCCTGGTTCGATGCAAACTCGGCGTAGCCGCGTTTGTGGCGAGCTTTGGCCCGTTTTGGCTGCGGTTTGGGGTCAGGGTCAGGGTTAGGGTTAGGGTTAGGGTTAGGGTTAGAGTCTGGGGTTGGGTTGGGTCTTCGCCCGTACCTTGATCCCAACAGGAACCAAAACATCCGAACAGCCTACCAACCTAAAGATCCCTTCTCCCAGATTGTTAAAGGTCCTCTTTTTTATGGAACTCCCGCCCATTATGTTCCTGCTTTCAATCGCTTGAACTGAAAGCCTCGTCACCCCCCTTTCCCATTGCCTTGCCGCTTTGTGCCGCGACCCTCCCCTGCCGCACCAAGTCTTCCTTCCAAATTGAAAGCTCCCTCAGCCCATAAAAACGGACGATTTACAGCTAGCTACCGTACCTCGTGCATGCATTCAACGCCATACCTCTGATGATATATATATATATCCGGTATGATGCACGAAAAGGGGCAGAGAGAGAACGAAGGGTCAGGAGGAGGTATATACCTGGTACCAGTAGTATATTATACCATACGCCATCAAAGTACGAGTTAGTTTAGGATTTCTATTTTTGCCAGGACATTTTTTCTTCGCCCTTTTCTTGCTCCTGCTCCCTCCTACACTTACTACCAATAGTCTATCAATACACTATTAATAGCAATAATAGTCACAGAGTAGTAGTAATAATAATAGTAGTAGTATCAATAATACAATAATAGTAGGTTGCTGTCTGTCCCCCCTCCCCATCTAATCTCTCATTATTATAGCTGCACGCTTTCACCTTTCGCTTTTTTTTTGTGCTGCTGTCTGGTGTTTCGGTTCGGAATCCATCGTCATACACGTTCTCATCAGTATTCGGGTATCTATCTATCTATCTATCTATCTATCTATCTGTCTATGATAAATAGTCGGTACACCCTCCTTGCCAGGTGCGTAGAACAGGCTTGCGCTGATGGTACCGGTCAAAGTACTTGCCTGGCGTTCATGAAAAACCAAACAAGATGTTTCATGCTGAAAGTTGCCGCTGTTTCATGCTGAAAGTTGCCGCTTGTGGGCGAAAGGCTACCATCTACCAGGTATCTGCCAAGCAAGGCAAAAGGGTGTACCAACTGCTATCTTAGAGTCGATCTTAACGAGGACTGTTATAAAAGTTGTAGATACACCCGAATAGCACAATAATAATAGACGTAGAAACCACGAGCTGGCTCTCAATTTCCTCTGGACCAGCGTTGTATTATTCTGCGCCTTGATCGATCATTCATTAAATAATGGGATAATAAGAGTGGATTGGTGGAGGCCTCCTGCCCCAGCCAGTTGTATTACCCAGCATACTTTTCCTTAATCTCTTGTGTTCTCGCTCTGGTCACCACTGGAACGGCCAAAAACATGCATGCACAGCACAGGATTTTCGATCGTTGGTCTCGTGCCTTAAATTTCTGGTTCCTTCGTCGTACATACTTACCGTGAGTCCTTTCTATTTATTTATAGTCGTCAGCAAACTCACGCTGCGCAATGTCTAGTTGCACACTGACATCAATAGTGCACACCTGGAAGGTATGTAGTAGTACACGGTTACCCTCGGGGATTGATTGTGGTTGACTTCTAATTCCCGCGGCGGGAGTAGTAGCAAGCGGAGAAGAGAGAACACCGCAGGCATTCGTTGATCGCACCAGTTACTCTAACGTAGCCACCGCAGGTAATTGGGCACCTAACCCTGAGAAAAGCACGGACCAGCCTAAACGAGTTTCTAGTTAGAGTAGTTCTATTTACGGAGGTGTTGTGCTTGCGACTTTAAATTTGTCGACCCTCCAACGCTAACCCTTATGCTTATCGTGGCATCAACCGCTCGGAAATACTCTTTAGACGCATCGCTCGGCGTTTGCATTCTCTCCGTTGCCGACAAAAGTACCTACGGTAGGAAATTCGTACGAGGGTGTGTGTGTTTTCTTGCTTCACATTAAATCGTCCTTTCTAGCCCAGCGTCATCATCAGTGTACTCAGCGTCCGTCCTGATTCCCTCTCCTACAGAGGAAGTTATTCTGTGGCCACACACTGTGAGACAGAGAAAAAAAAAAAAAAATTATCGCACATTCATGGGTAATAATAACTAGGTGAAATGCCAGCGTATCGGGTACGATACCACAGCAACACAAACAAGAAAACCAGAAAATTAGAAACAACAGAAAGGCTATAATATATAGTCGAGCCGATACCTAACCGCCTAATCAATTATTTCATTTCTACATTCATTCGTCGACAGCTGTATCAGTACCCCCCCCCCCCCCCCCCCCCCCTTCGCCTCCCCTTGTGACCGCTTTTAGCGTCCTAAAGTGCGCAGCCGGCTTTTATGTGCCTCGTCTCTGTGCCATATCGTCATAAAACAGTCCGCCGCTTCGACGACCCCCCGGTACCACTTACTTCCCGCTCTTCTCAGCCATCCTCGGCTATAACATCGTCTGTACTCCGAACAGAGCTTTTCGTGGACCCCTCGGTGGCTTGAAAAACCCTGCGGTCGTCTGCTAAATTTTGGGCCCAGTTAATTTCTGGTCGGCCTGGTCCTGGGTCCTTCCCATCAGCCATCGTCCCAAATATCACCCGACGGGTCATCCGCTTATTGGTCGTCCGACGCACTGTTCGTCTGCTGCTGTTAAAGGAGGGGGTCATCCGCTTATTGGTCGTCCGACTCACTGTTCGTCTGCTGTTAAAGGAGGTGTGGTTTGCGGATGATCGTCTCACAACGCTCTCGCATTGTGTCATCTTGATGACCTTGGCGTACGAGATGAGGTGGTCAGTGCGTTGTCGGCGCTGAGAGCCAACGATCCGTAGGAGGAGGAGTTTGTGGTGTGGTGTGCCGTTCAGAGCTCAGCGAAGTGCTCCTGGCCAAGAGCCCACGTCACATCCCCCTTACAGCTGGGTCTCCGAGGTCGTCCTTTAGCATGCGCCCGTTTAGAGTGAAAGGGGTGTCGTCCATATATATCGTACACCTCCCGTATGAACCGATTGCAACATGGCCTTCCTTGCGAGTCGGATCCATCGTGAGATATCTGGCCTATTAATAGTGTCAGCGTTTGCGATGAAAAGACAGCCCAGGTAGGTACAAAGTCTGCATTGTTTGTCGATATCTCTGTCCCGCAGTTCGATGACGAGCGCTGAGGTCAGGGGTGCCTGGTTCAGTGTCCGCAGCTGCATGGTCTCCGTTTTCTTTTCGGAAACCTTGAAGCCTGCTGCTTCGAAAACAATCACAGTGACCGTCATCATCTTCGCAACGCCATCCACCGACGTAGACACAATAAATAATGCCTGCATCGTGATCATACAGCATACCCCATACCCCATACTGCTCACGCACGTGAGTGGGTCAACCTTCACTCCGTCCTCCCCGACTTCCTCCTCGAGGCGAACCAAGTCTCTCAAAATATCGGGGTCTTCACTGAAGAGCGCCAACACGGTGTGTACGTATCACAACAAACAGCGAAGTAAGACATTAGACAGAACCGGTGGCAGGACACATCCTTGCTGCAGCCCCTGAGTGAAGTTGTTAAACCTTCCGAGTGCTCACCGTCATGCCTACGCACGCGGGCTCTCATGCCTTTGTGGAATTGGCGGATAGCGGTTAGTATCTTCTCTGGTACGCCGGAGCGTGCGAGCACCACTCACAACAGCTCTCGGTCGACGGAATCATATGCGTCGGAGCACATCTACAGCGATTTTTTCTAGCTCGTCCGACTTCTTGCAGTCGGCGAGCGATGAACAGCTTGTCGACTGTCGATCGTGCTGGGCGAAAGCCGCACTGTTCCTCGGGGAGTATCCCTTTGGGTGCGATATCTCAATGACCTCCTCAAGTGTCATAATTTGAAGTATGCTGTGAAACCATGGATGCCATCCCACCTGACACCCAACAATGTGCAACGCTTGTTCATATCGTACCATCCACACCAATAACACTTTTTTTTTGTCGTATTCTGGTCACTACGTCAGCCTTTCTTTGTTTGTGTTTTTGTTGTTCCCACCGCACTGACTGTGCATTCCATTAAGCCATGGTAGTGCTGTAAGGTGCAGTAGATGGACCGATTCCCCGGGCGAACCAAGTAAATAAATAAATATGCTATCGACAAATCGAACAATGCTATGCACGGTTCCGGTGCAGAGAGGGGTTGGTTCGGCGTTGAGAACAACCGAGCCCTTCCCTCCCTGACGTCATGTTATTAGCAACACTATTATTCGATTGATTGATTAGTTGTTCATGGTTTTGCCTACGGTGAACACAGGTACTTCTGCTTACAGAAATGTCCGTTTGAGGCTTCCTCCTAGATAGCCTAGACACAGCAAGCAGTCGAAGTTCCCATATACCGCGGTTCGATATATCGCGGGGCTCCACTTTGCAGCGGTGAAAATTGCTTGTCACGACGTCAACCCCTCCATACCGCGCGGTAAACCGCGGAAGAGAGGGGCCGGGTCCTTTTTATTATTTCCGTCTCCGCACTACATACATACCGCGGTATACAGATTTCCACAACAAACAGTGCAAGAAGACAACGTCTGCAGCAGCGGCGGCGCGCAGCAGCAGTATCCCTTCCGCACGAGCAATGCCCCAGCCGCACGAGCAAAATGAGCAAAATGCCCCAGCCGCACGACGAGCAGCATCTCATCATTTATTTCGAATTTTCTGCTCTTTCTTGTCTCTTTTTCTTCCTTCATATTTTGAAATTCTACAGTAGTACAGTTTCCGGTGTTCCTTTTGTGTCGCGCGATGTTGTTCCCTTCCATCTAGTCTAGACCTATGCCCATGGTACACCTACAGGACTGATCAAAATACGGTTTGGTTGGGGCTCGGAGTTTCTAAAGTGAGGAACTCATGCAATGTAGCCCTGTACTACTTGTAGGTGCTATTTGTACCTAGCGTATGTTTTAGCACAGGTCCACCCCTGATGCAGCTGTCGTCCCGTTTTCAAACTCCTGGTTGGTAACATAATCTCGTCTACTACCAGCTAGCTGCTGTATATACAGTAGTAGTACTCTTCTGGCGTTCCCGCCAGAGACGACCTGCAAAGTAAACATCTTCCTCGGAAAAGAGTACTTACTTCGTTGCACGGCAAACCCCCGAGCCTATCATCTATGGCTTTTCGGTGCACTGAAAGACAAGTAGTGGTCTATTTGATGGTGCGTGCGCCTCTTGACACTACAGCAGCAAGCAGTCGTTTTGAACACAAACATTCGGAGCAACGCCTTTTTTTTTGTTTACCAATGAAAAAAAATCGGAGCAACGCATTTATTATGTCTACCATACATTGCTGGCACGAAGGATGGGTTGCGCCCCGATTTGCATTGTAGCCCATTTAGAAATTTTCCTCTGTCTCACGGTATGCGAAGCTATTACTGTCAGCTACTGTGGGTATTCAAGGGGCAGGCATTTTTTACGCTACTACTAACTGTAAGGGCACTGTAGTAAATAAATGTGCATACAAGTAGGCAGGATAATTATGCCCTATCGCAGCGGCAGGTAGGTGGAACTCCGTCACTCCGTCCCGGGTTTACAGAGCTACTAGTACAGCACAATAGTACAGTATTGGCCCACTCGTAAAAAAGGCAGCCTGTAATAAGCTGACCAAGACTTGAACGACGGATCGATATACACGAAATTATAGCTCTCGCCGTCTATGTAAGAAGCGGTGATAAATCTAGCCCCTCTTGTTCCGCCAGAATAAGGACGTTATCCTAACAACTTAGCCTCCTATTAAGGGGAACCATAGTATATAGGACCTGCTTTACACACAAAAACCTAGATAATTACATTTTTTTACTAATTAATAATATTTGGTCCTATTTGCTATGGTCCCCGATAGTAGGGTATTTTTCCAGGTTTCCTTCCATGGTACCTTACTGCAGGGAGGGCGGCACCGTTGCTTGCCGATTGACGCATGTATGTATGTAAGTAAGTATTATATAGCAACCACCAGAGGGTGTGAGACGGCAGTTACTTAGTATTCGAAATACACCTCAAACTGCGACAGAACAACAGAACAAGCTGCTCGGACCGATTGACGCATTCATGTAAGTAAGTATGTATAACATAGCAACCAACCGCCAGAGGGTGTGAGACGGCAGTAGCATTCGAAACACATCTCAAACTGCGACAGAACAGAACAAGCAGCTCGGACAGCCGCGATCCCTCCGAACATTGTTGTCGCGCTCGTTCCTCCTCACCACCATCCATCCGGACCCTGCTGGGCTGTGTTGCATGTGTACGAGGTTGCTTGCAGGGGCCAGCTTCCCCCCATACACAGACGATCGGGGCCGCTTCTCACTCCTTGAACGATGTGGGCGGAAAGCGTAAAGCAAGCCTTGCGGAAGCATTGATGGACAGATATAGGACACGGTTAGTATAAGTAGGTGCACCGAATTGATAAGCTGCCGAGACCACATAGATAGGGTTCGCTTTACGCCCACATTGGGCGGGGGGGGGAGGCCCCGGCCACCTTTTTTTGTTATTTACTACCAGGTATGATGATACTTTTTGTTATGTATGGGAACATTGGTGATGATGATGGCGATGATGTACTGTAGTTGACGATACGGAATATTCCTAGGATTATTCTTCTAATGATTATTACAGTCTAAGTATTAATAATAGAAAATGCACGCTACGACACGCAGGGGTTTCTATATATTTATTATATACACATATATATATATATATATATATATATATATATATTTATATATATATATATATATTTATATATAGATGTATGGTGGTAGCGATTTTTGACCAAACTATTTTCGACAAACCGAGCTCCTTAACCCACTATCGTCGGAATTTCAAGAGTGATATTACACTATATTACTCGTGGCATACCCATTAATTATTGATAGGCTTCGCGATGCTGATCGGGTTGAACTGTTACGAAGTTTGACAGTTTTTGGGTGACTTACTATACAACAGGAGTATAGTACTATATTATAGTTCCTGTACTATCATCGAGTCAGGAGCCTCCGACCATGCGGGGGAGCTACTCGTATACCGTGGGGCTACTTCTATACTGTCGCACCTAATTGTTTTCTTCCAGGTTGCCAACAACCGACCCCCCCTCCCTGCCCCTTCTACTTCTCTTGGGGCCGGCGACCTGTTCGAAGCCCACTGTAGTAGTCGCTTGCCCTTGCCTTTTATATGGAGAGGGAGGGTGTATTTTGCGTGTTTGGGGTGCACGTTTGGCTAACGTATGCCAACGCCAACGGCCTTTGCGCCCGCTCGTGGAACCTGCATGAACTACCGCCCCTGTGTCATTCAACTAACAGTAGTGCCCAAGCGTCAGTAGCAACAGCAGCCTGTGCTCATGTTGCAACGGGAGCTATTATAGGTATGTTAAATTCACCCAATATCCGCCGGAGGATAAAAAAAACAAAAAAACAAACAAACAGACGCTTTCCCGTTTATAACAGACAAAATCGGGAAAAAAATGGGAACGAAGCCAAAAATGAGAACGGACGTTTTTTTTTAGAAAGCAAACCAATTGTGTACAACTCCAAGAAAAAAGAGTTGAAAGTCCTGTGGGGCTGTACAGCAGCTTTCGAATGAGCTGTCGCTCAGGCCGGAAGTCCTCGGCATCGCCGCGGTAGCCAGCATCAGATTCTAGAGAAATCACAATAGAGCCAGCGTATATCGCTTTTTGCGCCCACCCGAAGGCACGAGATGGAGCATGACCGTTCTGACGAGCTCCTCTCACAGGGCTGGCCAAGGGGTTTCGCAGGATCATTTTGGTCCTCTGATACACCACATGATTGGTTCTGGATGTACGGCTTGGTTCTCATTTTAGGCTTCGTTCCCATTTTTCCGATTGTATATTTAATATAATTATTATATTCTTAAAGTTAAAAATGTGTGTATTATTTACCGTCATAAACATTTTACATTTAATTTATAGTATCAGGTACTTAAAACTACAGGACGAGTGGTACAAAATACCTGGTAAACGTTAATAGTACTACTGCTGTAGTTACCTGGTACGGGTATACATGATCTACACTGCCCCGGTCCAGGGGAGATTTTGATTGAAAGTCACGTGGGGCACCTTTCATTTCATTCCATCCTTGTTTTCACCGATAGTACGCAACTACCGCTGGCCAATCAGAACACGTGAAACCTATATCGCACGTCAAGGCCAAACCTATGTGAGGCAGGTAGGACGCGCACTACGGTGGCATAGGGGAACGTGTAGCCCTTAAGCCTTACATACAGTAAAACTTACGAAGCCTCTTCGCGTGGAGATCTCGGTATTATATATACCACTCACTGCTGTACCACCATAACCCACCCAGCAACATAATAACTGGAAGCTGCTGCCCATAAACAACTAGATGGGCTTGCGAAGAGTGATATGCATGCAATACACACATCGGATGCCAAAATGATGGGCAGCTCCTTTAGAGAGCCCAGAGTTTCAATAGCCCCAACGTTTGGGGTGGAGCCCCGTCAGCGGGAAATATTGGCTGCAACCTCTATACATACGTAGCCTCCGGTCATAGATAGGATGACTGTATTGCCTTTCTTTGGTAGGCACACCGTGCACCTAGATAGTGGGGGAAGGCGGAATAGTAGTAAAAAAGTAATGGTTTTAACCCTAAGTTGTAGAAACGGCGCAAGAAGAGCAAAACACCCCACGTCCCTAGTCTCCAAAGGAGCGTGCTGTGTTCGTGAACGCAACGATATATATGTATGCATGCACGCCACACCACACACCATAATGTTAACCCTTTTTCGTTCGCCCGTCGTTGCTCAACATAAGGAAGTACCGAGGCAGGGCCTCAAACTTTCCCGGCGAGTACCCTCATTATCCGAACGCTGTTAAGATGAGTTGTTCACCCCCTGGGTCATATCATCATAGAAGCAAGCATGGGTGAATCATGGGGGGCTGTGGGGGTCATCCCAGCCATCCTGGGCGCCCAAACGCCGCTCGTTGATGATCTTTCACCCCTTTAGAACCAAACCGCAGCCCCGTTCTGGGGACAAGCTACTTGACATTTGACTGGTTTGTCCCCAGACCGGGACTGCGGTTTTCTAAAAGGCACATACATGCAGAGTAAGTTTTGAACGAATAATATGCGACGCCTATTTTGGGAACACGAATCAACAGGAGGACTTCTTCGACATTTGTCGGGGGGCATACGTCATACTACTGTAACGGTAGGGAAATAGCTAAGACCCTCCTCTACTACTTGGCTGGCGCGCTAAACCAATCAACGATGAGCGTTTATCGCCACCCCTATCAACCCAAAAACCTATTAACTAACTCGGCCCAACGCAACTCGACCCAACGCAACACAACCCAACCATCCACCGATCGATGGAGTATCTATTCATCTATCTATTATGTACTTCGTTCGCTTTGTACCGCTTGCTGCACTTTATTATGCATGTAATTTTGTCTCGGTTCGTTTGGTATTTAAATTTCTCGAAAATGCTATTATTATTCTTTTACTCTCCGGAGTTTCTGTGAGGCAAACTATATGTATGTACTGTAGTATTCTGGCGATGAGATAACATCGGCAACCAAGTCGTCTCTCGCTGTACTAATCTTGATACTATCACAACTCTTCTGTGTACTACACGCTTGTTGGATCGCAGCAGTGTTTAAGATATAATATTACCTTTCTTTCCTGGTTCGCTCTATTATTGGTATTTTTTCCATCCATGGGAGAACCGCAACAACAACAGTTAGTTACTGTTATTCATAACAACAACGACAAACGACAACGAAAAACAACAACAAACAACAACAAAAAACAACAAGCAACAACACAAAACAACGACCGCCCCCCTTAGCCTTGAAGTCCGAATGAATGCTGAAGGCCGAGGTGATTGATACCCTGCTGTACGGGTGTGTGACGTGGACCCTTTCAGAGCGGAACACTTTGCCAAGCTTGGAACGGCTCACCACCAAGTAAGTCCTGTTGCGAGTCATTGGCTTCCAGCGCCGACTTCGTACTGACCATGCCACCCTCTGGTACGCGAAGGCCCTCAAGATGACACGTTGCGAGAGGATCGAAACGACCATTCATTCGTAAACGGCGGCTCTTCTTTGCGGGGGGCGTGGCACGGCAAAGCAAGGGGCGATTACCCAGTCGGGTAATGTTCGGGACGATAACTGGTGAGGAGAACCCGAGACCAGGCGGACAGTGTAAGATTTGGCATAGATGCATAGTCGAAGACCTTAGGGAGTTCCGAGCCATCGAAGGGTCAACGGAAGTTGCCCCCTTGGTGTTTGGAGTTGAGACCGCGTTGTGGTCCACTGCAGCCAAAAAGGCGGGGAAGTGGTCCCGGGGGATCCTTGAAGCAGCCGAACGGTTCATGGTGAGGTGGCACGAGGCTGAGGCTGAGATGAGTAGGCAGCGTCGCGCATCCGCCGCAGATGGTGTCCAAGGGAACGGGGGTGGAGGGGGCAACAGGAGAAGTGGCAGAAAGCCCGACCAAGGGAATGCGGAGAGGGGGGGGAACAGGAGGAGTAGAAGGGAAAAACTGCGGTAGACGAAAGTAGGAAGGAGATGGCAGACAGGTAACAAGGCACCAGGTCGACTCGGAAGTAGAACATGACCATACTACTAGCGCCACCAACTGGTGCAGCTGGTTCGAACGTGGTCTTCCCTTACCTTGTCTTATCTTTTCGTTTTGTTTTTTTCTTTCTTGCACTGACTCTCCGTGATTTTCATTTTATTTTTTTATTTTATTTTTTCCTGATTGATAAGCCGTACTGAAGGAGTCGTGTGGCGTGGTTGGATGACGAACCTGCTCTGCTCGTTTCGTATTGTCTGACGCCAAGGGGTTGGGCATAGTCGAACACAGGGCGGAGACGGCAGTCTGGGTAGCAAGGTACCAGGCGGATTAGCAGGGGAGACCTGGCTATTATACTACTCGTACCACAAACTGCTGCCGCCACCTGGAGGGTGCTTTGGGCTTTGGTCTGCCTGCTATTTTTCCTTTGTTTTTTTTTTCCTTGGTTCTTTGTCTTGCTCGGTTTACAAGCAGTGGTGTTTTTTGTTCTTTTTTTTCTTTTTTCCAGCTCGTTCTTTTTCAAGTGTTGGCCACCTCGCCTGCGGGGGGGGGGGCACGACAGATTGTTTCTTCTAGTTTTTGTTTCATTTTTTTGTTTCTCTCTTTAGATTTGTCTACCTTGTTTATGTCTTCTCTTTGATTGTTTCCTTTCGTTTCTCTATTTCATAGATTGCAATGTCGTGCCTGTGGTATCTAGTATTATGACATGTCATTGCATTGCCCACAGTAGTGCTTACTGCATACGTGGCAACGTAGTATCTCTGTGTGTGTGTGTGTGTGTGTGTGTTCTTCACATTAAACCGTTCTTTCTACCCGTCGACATCCAGCACAACCAGTGTCCGTGCCGATTCTTCCATCCTAGAAGAGATACAAGTTCTGTGGTCACAAAGCTACGCCACAGAGATACTACGTTGCCACGTGTGCAGTGTGAACTGCAGTGGGCAATGCAAAGCCATGTCATCATACTAGATACGACAGACACGACATACGCAATCTATGAAATAGTGAAACGAAAAGAAACAATCAAAGAGAAAACAAAAACAAGGTAGACAAGTCGAAAAAGAAAAAGAAGAAAAATGAAAGCAAAATCTAAGAGAAACAATCTGTCGTGCCCTCCCCCCCGCAGGCGAGGTGGCCTACACTTGAAAAAGAACGAGCTGGAAAAAAGAAGAAATAACAAAAGACACCACTGCTTGTGAACAGAGTAAGACAAAGAACCAAGGAGAAAGTAACAAGGAAAAATAACAAAGGGGAAATAACAGGCAGACCAAAGCCCAAAGCACCTTCTAGGTGGCGGCAGCAGCTTGTGGTACGAGTAGTATAGCCAGGTTCTCCCTGCTAATCCGCCTGGTACCTTGCTACCCAGACTGCCGTCTCCGCCCTGCGTTCGTCAACTATGCCCAGCCCCTTGGCGTCAGACAATACGAGCCGAGCAGAGCAGGTTCGTCTTCCAACCACGCCACACGGCTCCTTGAGTACGGCTTATCAATCAGAAAAGGAAGAGGAAGAGAAAAAATGAAATGAAAATCACGGAGAGTCAGCGCAAGAAAGAAAAAAAAAAAAAAAAAAAAAAAAAGCTTTGTGACCACATAACTTATATCTCTTCTAGGATTGAAGAATCGGCACGGACACTGGTTGTGCTGGATGTCGACGGGTAGAAGAACGGTTTAATGTTAACCCTTCTAGAACCCCAGTCCCGTTTTGGGGACAAACCACTCAAATTTCAAGTAGTTTGCCCCCAAAACGGGGCTGCGGTTCTAAAGGACATCGAAACACCAACCAACTCTGAGATGAGGCTGGCATGTCGACATTGCAAGCATCTGGTATCATCTTCAAGTGTCTGTGTGTGTGAGTGTTTTCGGGAGCATTCATGATCGCAGCTATTTTTTCTGGGAGACGTTGCCGAGCCACAAGCTCCTCCGGGGCGTTTTTTTTGCAGTCCGCGCTGCTCATTTTTCACTCCGACCGGACCGCACCCGGACGAGTCTGCATGAGTAGAACCCTCCGAACTGGCCAGAGACGTCTGGGGGGGGGGTAATCCTTATATCACCCCCTCCCCTCAATGAACGGCGGGATATTTGGGGCGTCGGTACCGTATACGGCTGTACGCTTAACTACCCGCTTCGTTTTAATACCTGGGAAACCAGGAAGAGGTAAGTGTTGTAGCGACGCACGCGAGAGCGTTTCTATAAAGGAACGTTCGAAGCGAGATCCCAACCTGTGTCCTCGACGACGTCAAATGGGAAGAAGTCCATGCCAAAATGTAAGTTGGTAGGAGACCGAGGAATGTCGGTGCTGGATAGGGTACGCAACTTGCAGCTCACGATCTTCTTGTTATTGCTCCTCAAATGAGGTGAGAGCGAGAGAGCGCTCGAGTGAGCAAGGGTGGGCTTCGGCGAGAATACAACTCAGCCCAGATGTTGACCAAAACTATCCTGGTATGCAGGTAAGTACATTCCAATATACTAAGTAAGGTAGACGGATGTGCCCCTACTCCATCACAAAATTCTGCCGGAATGTGGCTGGAGCGCAGCGACTTTGCTGCATTTACTCACTGTTGGAAGTGTTGGATCTCGATCGAGATAACTATTCGTATAATGTAGTGTGGTGAGCTTAGGACCCCAGTCTTGCTTTGGGGACAAACTACTTATAATTAAAGTACTTTGTCCCCACATATACATGGGAGTGCGGTGCTTTATTTTTACCAATCCGCCGGAGGCTAATTTTTTTTAAAATAATAATGTAGTAAATAATGTATTTATACGATACGGAAAGGCTGACTGAGTGGAGGAAGTAGCAGGTTACCCCGTGACCAAATAATAGAGGATCTTATGCGTCAGTTCGATTCACGGCAACGTACGTATCATCACCTTATTTTTTCAGCTGGAAAATAAGGGAGGCGGATTCCTTTATTCTGACCGGAGCACCTCGTGCATGTTTGAAAGTACCAGGTATACCCAATTGTAGGGGTTCGCCCCGAGGGAACGCCGAGACTGGGTTGAACTCACGAAACATAATATATACCTCGTACCTGGTATATATATATATTCTTGGTATTTCTTGGTCAAATACGATACTGCGTAACCTACTATTAATACTACTACCGATACACCACTCAGTCACCGTGACTGAGTAGGCCAGTGGTGTGGGCTATGCTATACCTGGTACACTAAACCAATAATAGCGATGCACACATAACACTACAATAACATTCGATGATGTTTCGACGTCTCGGGTAGTTAATACGTACATCGATCCAAGCCTTCGTACTATCAATAGCTGTGTCAGTGTGTCACCATAAATAAATGAACAACAAGGGGGAAGCCAGGGTATCGAGTGCCACGCACGTTCGACACGGTATGTGAAAAATATAATTTGCGTATGTACTTATACGCATAGCACAACTTCGATTCTTCGAATATCGAAATTTCCATACGTTGTTGTTGTTGTTGTTGTTGTTCTCACATTAACTCACAATTCAATGCAGTCCGTGGTCGCAGGACAGGCTCCAATAACTCTGGAGTGGAAGAAATACCTCAAGTAAAAACAGAGACAAAAACAAATAACAAGCATACGCACTCCACCACTGCAGACAAAAACCTAAAAAAGATGAAGCTACGAAAGCAAAAAAAAACAAAACAAAACGAAAACAGAAGCAGATAGCAAAACGCAAAAAAAAGGCAAAACGGACCGTACTAACAAAGACACAAAGAGGTACAAACGGGAATGAAAGAAAAATGAAAAAAAAGAAGGGACAAAAAAGCGATAATCACGGGCGGGGGGGAAACAAAATACGAAAGGCAGGCACTGGAGCATACAGACACGCAAAGTTGCCCAGATGGCACCATGCTAGTTACTTGGGTCCCAAAGAAGGGAGTGCATCATGACGATGATGGCCATAACCAGGCTTCAGTCTGTTGGGCAGACCGCCTCCCCCCCCCCCCCCCCCCCGCCATCCCCCCTCGTCCCCCTTTCGCCCCCCCCCTTTTCCCTGCCATTCTGCACACTCGCGTTCGTTGGCGTCAACGGCTGTGGTCGTTGTTGCAGCTATTCTATGCCGTTCTGCCGATGCCTCCTTCTCATCTGTATGCCATTTCCGCATGAAGGCCTCCGCCCCTTCCTCGACCCGTCGGAACCATCTGCCGGCTTTCTGTGCTGCCTCGCGCCACCCTTCGAGCTTGATGCCGAACTCCTTGAGGTCCTCCTCAAGGTACCTCATCCAGTCCCACTCCTGTCCTCCGGAGTAACCCTTACCCCCATCCATCTCCCCAAACATCACCCTCTTCGGCAGACGCTCCTCTCCCATGCGTGTCACAAAGCCCGCAAACAAGAGCCTACGTCTGCGTACCGTCGTCTCAACGCTTTCAGATTTTGTCCTGAGAAGCGCGCTAGCATAGGATAGAATGTGGTCTTCGCGCTTTCGTTTTCGCCACCCGACGCATCGGAGGAGCATCTTGTGGTGGACCTCCTGTAGCCTACCGTAATCAGTCTTGCTCGGGCTCCAAGAAACGCAACCGTAGAGCAACGTTTCGATCACCTCGGCTCTCAGCATTCGCACCTTCAGGCGAAGGCGCACATTTCCATCTTATACCATCCGAAGCATGCCCATGCCCTCTGGAGTCGACGCATTACCTCGACAGTTCTGCCCGTCCAATCTGCGCTGATAGCCCCGCCCAGATACACAAACTCGGTCGTTTGTTTGTACACTTGGCCGGCGGCGGTGACGGTGAACGGCACGTTCCCCCCATCTAGGTATGTAGTACCAGGTTCAGTATTTATTTCCTGGTACCTGGTATATCCGGTAGCCCCGGTGGTTCAAGTGGTTAACATCGAATTCTACTTGTTTGAGTCCTGGGTTCGAGCCCCAGGTGGGTCGGACTTTGACTTTATTTGCAAAAATAAAAAAAGGATTCAATTGTTGAGAGCGCCTTGCAGCGTGGGTAGGCACAATTCGATGCGAGTCGACGAGGGAAGAAAAGGCTGAAATCGTCTCGCGATAAAAATAACGGCACGTACCGTAGCGGGAAGGGGGGAGAAGAGTCTGTTATGTGACCCCGGATCTGAGTTACGAGTTGGAAGGAGAGAGAGAAGATGTGCGAAGATAATGAATGGGATGAGAAAAAATATATAAATATATATATATATGTTTGTGGGCTACCAGGTACCTGGTATCAGATTTGGCTGCTCTTGTATACCACGGCCACAAAAAAACCAAGAAAGCTTATTTAAATTTGCACGGAACCGTTCCTGAGGAATTGAAATTGAGTGTAAGTAAAAAAGCATTTTTATGGATATTCCCCAAGTCCTTCGTTGGCAAGTTTCTGGAAATTTAAAATGGACTTGCGACCTGGTATTTCATATGGCAAGTTCTTAGCAAGACTTGAGAATCCAATTTTCCAAAAACTTGGGCAAGTTTTGACAGTGCCGTTAAAAAAGGCCTCTATAATTGTTAAACTAACTGTTGCAAATAAAGTATGGTTCATACGCTTGAAGTATACGTGTCGCAACCACAACTTATTTTCGGTTTGCTAAATAGAAAGAAGATACAAAAAAACGTCGTCCTTCGTGATAGGATTTGGGCCTACTTGCACCATCGATGTAGACACGTATGTATGCATGTCATGTCATGTCAGCGACAACTTACTTTTATCCGTCAGGCCACTCAACCCCACGGCCACCCGCTTTCTTGTGCGACTTTTATGTGAACACCGCGGAAGTCGTAATTGCTTGTACGGAACTACGTTTTGCCGTTAGGCACTTGACTGTTTGTCTTGCTTGGCCGAACCATGAAGCCGCCGGTCTTGGCATATTTCGTTTCGGGGGTTATATCGCGGCCAGTCGTAGATGAGGGTGCGATTTCGAAAGATAACGCCCCTACTATTTGGCACATGGAACAGGTAGGTGTAGGCTTGAAATCGCATAACTTTACGCAATAAAGATAGGGCTTAGCGGTCGTGACATACGTTTTAGGATATTATTACTATATTGATAGTTTTACCACTCTGCACGCATGAGTGATCGAGATTTGAGCTGTACGTTGTGGCAAACGAAAAATACATACCAGGTACCAGGTATTTGTATGTGGATTTGATCTCCTGTAGTCATTACTGCTGACAGCTAAGTAATATTACTACTCTGATTGTGTTGGCCAGCCAACGATGTGCATGCAGCATCATGAGCTTCAACGTTGGTTACACATACATACCTGATACTCACTTCCAAACTTTTGTGTTTGCTATTCCACAATGTGCAGAATGATGCTGCTGCTGATGATGATGACCTTCAGCGTCGGCCTCTCGTTTTGTTTTTTGTCTGGATTAACAAGAAGACCCTGCCAAACACGAAAAGAGGAAGTCTAGGCATGCACGTGGTCTACCTCATTTCTGTACCTATATTTCGTTTCAGCGATGCCCCCCCCCGTATGTTAGCCTGGTCAACATTAGCATGACTTTGCAATCGCTTTCTCCAGCCATCATTGAAGCCATTGTCCATTCCCCTGCCTGCCGGTTCCCCTCTTCCTTCACTGCCCCACCCCTCTCCACACTCCCGCCCACCACCCTCGTGACCTTCTCAGTGCAGGGGGAGACGTTTTCCCTCAAATCGGTCCGGCACCGTCACGCTTCGTCTCTCGCTTTCCAATCCCTTCTGTTTCCCTTTGTAGGGCCTGGCACTGAGACGTTTCCTTCCTTTCTTTTCGATCGCCCCTCACTCCCCCAGTTTCGAAAGGGATGATGAGTGGTCAATTACGTAAGGCAAGCAACCAATTGAGACGCCCCCCTGCCCCCTCCCGCTTTTGGCGTTACTCTAGGAGTTAGACCAGATGATTTCCCCGCCTGATTCTCTGTGTTTTTCTTAACGGTTGGGTCTAGCATTTCCCCGCCATAACATGGGTATGAATCGGGTGGAAGGCACCGATGTACACACCCTCGTCCCAATTCGCCACATGTGACATGCAAATGGTCGTGATGGTGGTTACTGATTCGTTTACACTGTGCGCGGGGATTTTTCCTTGTTCCCCCCGCCCACGGATGCACTTTGTTGGACTTTTTCTTGGCAGTACACACGGCAGTGCTCGCGGCATGCCTCGGCATGCCGCGGCAAAGGCCCACGGTTAGCATTTATTTGCCGCGGTGCGTACCACGGTTGTGTCCGCGGATATACGCGTGGAACGCGCCATGGCATCCCACGGCAAGCTCCGTGGCAATGTCTACGGTAAACCCCGCAGCAAGACTCGCAGCAAGACTCGCCGCAAGACCCGCGGCAAAAATCTCCGCAAAACCAGCGGCAAGACCCGCGACAAGACCGGCAACAAAATGCGCGACAAGACCTGTGGGAAGACCAGTGGCAAGAACCACTACGAAATCCGCGGCAACTCTCTCGGTAACACATGCCGTAAGTACCGCGGCAGTGACAGTACCCCCGACACCAACCGAGGAAATTCCCGCGCGAACACCCGCGGCAAGTATTCTCGGCAATTCCCACTGCAAAAACGATGGCAACACCCACGGCAAGACCCGCGACACGACACCACCTGGCACCCTGTTCCCTGGTACTCTGAACTGGAAGTGGGTCCATCTCAATTGGCACCCTGCTCCTATCCGCAAGGCACAGCCATACATTCAGCCCTCTGTAGGAATGGCTGGAGGCCCACTTAGCACCGTGTTCCCAGCGTTACTTGTCGCGGCACACACCGCGGTGTTTTCTGCGGATGTTGCCGCGGAACCTACCACGGGATTTACCGCGGGTGCGACCGCGATGCTTGCCGCGGGAGGCGCGGCGTGTGTCGCTCTGGATCTTGCAGCGGGTGTAGCCGCTCGACCTTGCCGCGGGACTTACCGTGGGGCCTTGCCGCGGGACTTGTCGCGGTACTCGCCGCAAGTGTTGCCATGGCCATGGCGGCTGGACTTGGCTTGGGTAATATGGTAGGTTTTGCCTTGGCATGCCATTCTTACCGCGAACCTTACGGTGACGTGCCGCGAGCGTTGCCGTGGCGCTCACTGTGGGCTTCGTCGTGGCAGTTGTTCCTTGGCATGTCGTGGCAAATATCGATAGCTGCCACGACATGCTACGGCATGGCTGTCGTGTTACAGTTTCGTGGCATGCCGTGGGCTCTGGCGTGCCATGCCGTGGTATGCCGTGAGGCGATAGCGCGACCCAGAGCATTTCAGTCCCGCCTGGCCCCATGGGTGGAGAGGATGCGTTACACAACCTGCAGAACACCGGATCGCAGAGGACGGGCCCAGCCGTGCCTGCATCACTATTCCGAAGCAGGTTTTACAGCCATCAAGCCAGCTTTGCTGAAATCTTGAAGCACAATTCTGGCGGCAGATTGGTTGGCCAAACCCATGCCAGAGACAGCTGTTTTTTTCTAGACGATTGGTGTTTAATAGAGCCATGAAGGTTCCGTCGCACCTGGGGAGGATAGGGTCCAGCCGCCGGTTCAGAAACCCCTCCGTATCTCTACAAATCTGCAATCTCACAGGTGTGTGCGTACAGTGTTTTTCATATATCAAGAGCAGAAGAGGCCAAGAACATGTACGATAGTGAGACTCACCCACAAACACGTGCGTACTCATGTACTGGTACGTCAAGGTCTGCTGCAACATTTACAGGGAGTATATTGAATAATTTTCATGGTGTCGATGTGCCCGCCTGTGTTGTAAACCAACTTTCGAGTGTCTTGTGTACCTCGACCTTCGCGTGTCGATCTGCTGTTTCAGTGCACGAAATGATAAAAGTATTATCGTCTCGTCGACCCTGGTAGCATCCAGGGGAGTTACCGGCCAGTAGTCAATCACTAGGGAAATAATGAAAAACGCGCGATCGGTTCACGCAGCTTGCAAAGTTGAGTATCGATCGATCTGCCGATCGGTTGAACTCACAGCTGACGTACTCTTTTAGTTTTTTAATTAAATCTGACCAACCAGGGACACACATAGCGATCCACCGGGTTTACACCGCCCCGCACGGTGTGAAACCCACCCCCATCGGCCGATCACTGATTGGCTGAAAGGCTCGTGGAATAAGCTGCATCCAGGGGTTATAAGTTCCCATCTCCGGCCCACTATCCCTTCCATGCATCTATCTCCAACTCCAGCAACCTGGAGACGAAGACGGGCAACCCGCGGGTCGATACCGCCCTGCTGTGGGAAAAGGAAAACTCAACCTGTCCGGCTGACGTATGGTTGGCTGGGTATAAGGGAGCCATCGTGCCGCGAGAATGTTTCCTCGGTACAATGTCGATGTCCCGTCGCACCCGGGGATGGTAAGGTGTCATCCCTGGATCACAAATACTTCTAAAACCACCAGGGGAAGAAAACAGAGACCCTCCGGTTTCATACCGCCCTGCACGGCGTGGAAATCCCATCCTAATCGGCTGAGATTGTCCGGGGCTCATGGGGTCAGTGCGCGGCGAGATTGTGCCCCTTGGGATAAGGTCGAGACCCCGTTGCACCGAGGGGCGATACATTCCCATCCCCGGGTCATAAAACCTTTCACACACAATATATATATGCAAATCCGACAATCCGGGGACGAAAACAGACATCGTCCCAGTCGATACCGCCCCGCACAGTGTGGACACCCCAACCCCACCAGTGCTAGGTTCAGATTGGCTGGGGCTCATGGTCTAAGTCCCACCGCACTCTTGGATGACAATACCCCATCCTCAGATATATATATATATATATATATATATATATATATATATCCACACATGTACAACTCCAACAACTCCGGGACAAACATGGACGTCTCCCGGGTCGATAACGCCCCGCACGGTGGCCCTATCATTTCCGTTCAGAGTAATACACCACAGCACACTACGAGTTTTACCATCGTACCAGGTGCCTACGTACTACTATGATAGGCAACACAGGGCTAGCGCCA
Source organism: Nereocystis luetkeana (assembly GCA_031213475.1). Classification (NCBI taxonomy): domain Eukaryota; class Phaeophyceae; order Laminariales; family Laminariaceae; genus Nereocystis; species Nereocystis luetkeana. Next base: position 648,081 of record JARUPZ010000009.1, on the reverse strand, counting down.
GGGGCGGAGCCGTGGCCGTACCGCTAACTTGATTAGTGTGGGTGCCGCATAAAGGCGACCATCGGTACAGCCCTGGATGGAGAATGCATTAACCCACTTACTACTCCTTCCACCGAGAATCCCGCAACGGTTGGTCTCTTTTCGCCCACCACCCAGCCAACTAACCAACAAAGTCCCCGTCCACCTTAACAAGTCGTGCATACAGCCGTGTATACCACTTAGACCAGCTTCGATAAAATGGTCGACATACGTAACAATTACTTTAATACACCTCTTGGCCTTTAGACGTCAACCCTAGCCTAGGCTAACACCAACCCCGAACTTTCTTGTAACGCAGAAGCTGATATTTGGGTGAGCGTGTGTTTGCTTATAGGTAGATGGGAGAATGCGCTACTGACACTTTCCTCCGTGTAACCCCCCGTCTGGTGGTATATTCGCCCTCGACCCGATCAACCACACAACAACGCAGCGCCCTGTTCCAACCTCGCTAAGGTGTCCATGACAAAATGTGTCCATACGACCTGGGCCATATTCGACATAACCGTTGAAATATACCTGGTATGCCACTTGCCTAAAGAAAAATACCTGTAAAATAAAGGCTTTGGCCCTTCTACTCCACAGTAAAATACGTCGAAGTACACTAAATTCATAGAAAATTGTCCCCGTAACGGGAATGCGGCCCCAACCATACCCTTAACCCCGACCGACTGCTTGGAACATTCTTGGAATTCGGCCGAAAATGAAATAATTATTGCTGGTACATGGCAACGTCAACTACAGTACATGCAGCACTAGATGGGCCAGAAAAAATACACCACCGAAGCGCAGTACAGCAAAACTACTACGTGCTACTACTACTGCAACAGCTACCACTATGCTGCTACAGCTGCTGCTACTACTCCTACTACTCCTACTACTACTGCTGCTGCTGCTACTACTACTGCTACTTAATGCGTGTTGATTCCTTCCGCCGTGTATCTCCTCGTCGTGGTCCCTTTGTCCTCGTCCACAGGAGACCTGGCTGAGAGTTCAAGACTTGGCATAGATGCTTAGTCCAAGACGTTACGGAGTTCCGAGTCACCGAGAGGTCAACGGAACTGTCCCCCTTGGTGTTTGGATTTGAGACCACGCTATGGTCCACTCTAGCAAAAAAGGCCGGGTCTGGTACCAGAAGCCAATGATGTCTTCGAAGGGGTAGGCTCACGTGGAGCACGATTCTTCGAGCTAACTTCAAAAGCTGCGACGCGAGTTGAAGCTGGCGCTGAAGCATAGGCAGGCATCGATGATGTATGCCATGAAAAGTATGATGACCGAGTTCATGAGATCGGACCCAGGCGGCAGTAAAGACAGCGTTGCTGTAGGAGAGAGCCCAGCAGAGGTAGGAACCACTGCTGAAGAGGAAATCCTACGAGGGGCAGTACCCACTGCGGAAGTATGCGAGACTACTACTGCTGTTGAAGCAGGCATTGGTCGATCGGAGTCCAGCAGCGCTGAGGGTAGCGCTCCTGTAGGGGAGAGCCCACAAGGGGCAGTACCCACTGCTGTACGAGACACTACAGCGGGAGATGATGCGATTTAGCGTGATAATGCTTGGCGTAATTTCGTAGCGACGGGACGCGGTGAAACTGCGTTGTCTGTCGAGGTTAGCCCACGGAGGGGTCAGCCAGACCAACCTGGGAGGGCTGGAGGGAGAGGTCCATACCTCAGCGGTGAATCCGGTGGTGACTGGACCGTGACTGCCGGTGGCATTGGTAACATTGCCAAAACCGCCAAAGGTAGTACCTTCGCAGGGAGGTGCTTCAAATGCGGCAAGAAGGGCCATAGGGTTGCAACCTGCACGGCGAAGCTGTACAGTGGATGCAACGGACGGGGGCACGCTGCTGATGTCTGCCCCACGTCGAAAGAGAAAACTCTCATGGCGGTGGCGAGCGAGGGACGACGACCAAGAAAAATGTACGGTCCAGGCCTCAGCCTTCAAGGCCGAAGGGACAGGCAAGTACGGTGATGGTTCGGGGGAAGGGGAGTCTGCTTGGCAGGTAGGAGACGAGGTCTGGATACGTGATAGTGGTGCGTCCACTCACATGACGCCCTCTGCAGACTGCATGACCAACTATCCAAAATGCAACCCGAAACTCCGAATCGCTGATGGACCCACAAGATCTATCGAAGGTGGCGGTGACGTAAGCGTTGTCTTTCTGTCCGGAAGCGGTCTCGTGCAAGTGCTGCTTACAAACGTTGCCCACGTGCCGGATCTCCAATACCACCGATTTTCCCTGCCCACTCTCGTCAACAACGGCCACACTTTCGAAGGGCGCCCCGCGGGGGTTGTAGTCAGGCTCAAGTCAGAGCGTTCGATCGTGTTTCCGTTGAGTGAGACCGTCTACAGCCTATAAGGCTACCGGGTCGACCGCAGTAGTAGTAGGGGAAATGTCTGCGCTGTACTCGCCCCGGGGCAACTGCCCAATAAATCCGTGATTAAGATCAACGACTTTAATTGCGCGGCTGAACACTCTCACGAGGTACTACTCCGCAAGACCGCGGAACAGCAAGGGCTTTTCCTCGAGGATCTGGAGCGCAAAGGGCGCCCCACGGCGAAGGGTCTCCGCAAAGGTATCAAGCAGTCCACACACACGAGCAGATAAGAAGCTCGGGAGGGATTTTGTGTATTTGAGTGGACCTAAGGTTGTAGAGTCTCTCGGAAGGAAGCGGTGTACTCTCCTCGTGCGCGACGTTTTTTCACGGTAAACGTGGGTGTACTTTATGCGCCACAAATCGGACGCCGCGGAATTGTTCGAACAGTTCCTATCGGACTCTCGTGCTGACAGTGTCCTTTCTTCGGTGGTAATCGTCCGATCTGAAGGAGGTGGTGAACTCCGTGGGGGGTGGTGAACTCCGTGGGGGATGGTTTGGCGACTTGTGAAGATCATGAGGGATCAAACAGGAATCCACGACGGCCAACAGTCCCCAATTCAATAGAGCAGCAGAACGCGCGCTAGGTTTAATCGAGACGGCCGCAATGGCGGGCCGAATCAAGGCTCAAGAGCTTTCTCCCGGCGCGCAACTCCCGGCCACTGCGTCGTTGTGGACGGAGGCGTCCCACTGGGTGTGTGACGCCTTGAATCACACAGCAACAACAGCGTAACCCTGAGTCGCCACATGACACGTGACGTGGTAGCTCCCCCCCCGGTAGTACTACTACCTTTCCTCAAGCCTGGTTACTGCAAGGTTAAGAGGGAAAACACGGCACAGGCCAATACAGAAGAATGCTTTACCCTTGGCCCGATACCCCACTGCTCCCGAGACTCAGTACTCAGTACGAGTCCTGACGTGGCAATGCACTGTACTAGTCACGCGGAATGCCACCTGGCAACGCGTGTCGCCTGCCCCACCTATACCTGGTCAGGCGAATGACTCCGAGGCAGACGACGCGAAAACGTCGGGTCGAGGTGATAGAGGGGTGGTGGATGATCTGTACGACGGTCTGGCCCACTTGAACGACCTCGACTTGACGTCGTTTTTTTTTACCTGGAGGCGTTTATGCAGGAGCGCGCACAGCAGGCACCTGCCGCTGTCGAGGCCGGCGACGAAATACCCGAGACGAATAAAGGGGGGTTGAGCGTGTGCATACCGAGTGGTTTCCCGGAAGACGTAGAACCGTCCCCGCAGTCTGTAGCAGATGTAGAGCGTTCCCAGTATCAAGCGGCGTGGCACGAGGCCATGCAAATTGAGTCTGACGGTCACAAAACGACCGGTACGTACGGAGCCGTGACACCGCCACACGGGCGGAAATCTGTAGGTGCGAGATGGGTGTTTACCTACAAGACGGACAATGATGGCCTGACAGTAAATACAAAGGTCAGACTTGTGGCTCAGGGTTTTAGCCTGGTGCAGGATGTAGTTTACTCTCTGAACGTTTGCACCAACTCCCTCGTCAGCGTCAGTTGCAAATATGGCGGCTGTTACCAACGAACATGGTTGAAAGATTTTTCATTTGGACATCGCACAAGCTTTGGTTCGCGCGAACCTCGACGCCGAGATATACATGAAACTACCCGGTGGGTGTGGTGACATGTCAGAAACGATCGCCCGCCCGACCAGATCACTGTATGGTCTAAAGCAGAGCGGACTTCAGTGGGCCGGGTTATGGGCAGAGACCGTTGTGGAGTAAGGTATGGGGCAATGTAGGTCTGACCCGTGTGCGTTTCGCATGGTTGTGGACGGCAAGGTAGAACTGTTCATGGCCGTTCATGTAGATGACATAGGTGATCGCAGGATCAGGCGAGACACGCAGATGTTTTCATGCCGCGCTAGCTACGAAATTCCCCAGGAATAACCTCGGCGAACTGACTTGCCTCACTGGTTGTGCTTCCGAACGCGACTGGGAATTGAGACATTGGAGATTACGCAGAAGGCGTTTATTGAGAGCATGCTGAATCGGTTTGGCGTTAACTCATCCTCCGACATCCCCGCGACCCCCGGTGTGGAACTAGGTCCTAGAGAGGAGGGCGAACTTGGAGGGGACTGGCCGTACAGGGAGGCTGTGGGCAGCTTGATGTGGCTGTCGACCATGACGAGGCCAAACATCTCGAACGATGTGCGTGCTGTGGCGTGCCACTCGCACAACCCTACGGAGAGGCACTGGAACGCAGCTTTGGAGATAGTGGCAAACCTCTGTGATATCAGGTTTATGGGATTGACGTTTATTGCCGCGCTCGGGATTGGAGTTGACTGCTTATAGTGATGCTGATTATGCTGATAAGTCGAACGATAGACGCTCGGTATCGGGGACGGTAATGACCCTAGGGGGTGCGGACGTCAGTTGGGCAAGTAACACGCAGAGGAGTATTACGTTGTCGGCAGCAGGTCCTAGGAACAGAGTATGTCGCTCTGGGTGAAGGGAGGAAGGAAGCTTTGCTAACGGACGCGGTGTTGTCGTTTATTCGTCCAGAGCTGAGCGGATCATGTGTTCGGGTTGTCGAGTATAACCAGGGGGGCATAGCGTTGGCTGATACCCTTCTTAGTTCTGCGAGCAGTAAGCGTATCGACGTACGTTTTCATTTTGTCAGATAACAAATTCTTCGTTGTAAGAAGATCGACAATCACTTCGGAGCTTCTGAAGATTAGCACGCGGATATTTAGACGAAAACCCTTGCTGCGACCCCTTTTGAGTCTCACCTTAGGTTCTAGTTGAATCTGCCTTTGGAGGATGAACAATGAGGTATGAACATTGTTCGATGAGTTCCATGTATGAGTGATGCGAGGAATAATTTGTCAGGTCGCCAACCCTGCGCTACTTTGAGTAACATCGAGGAGTAGGGCACCACTTGGCCTTTAATATCTGGCCATGGCCATCGTTTGGAATGCGGCCGTTGTTTCAATTGCAACTGTTTGGAGTATACCGTATGTGTTATACCGGGGGGTTTAGAACCAGTGGTCGGGTTTCCTCTTGCGGGACTGCCGTTGCCTGTTCTTAGGTCCTAGCAAGTCTTGAATGTCTCCTCCGTCTCGTCACTGCTGTGAAGAGCCAGGGAGGGCGTTCGTTTGGATCGTTCCAACAGCGACGGTTACAGGTAGTAGAGGGTTGCGTTTATCTTCGCAGGCGTTATTGTGAATTATGCCGTGTGTCCATGAGGAGATATCGAGCACTCCGTTCTCAGCTCCGAGCTGCGAGCTACTGTAGGCTCCTCTCTCTCTGTCCTCCTCTACTACAATACAACGACTATAAAGAATCTCATGATACCACGTGGTGGTCAGGGCATCCAGGCTGGGACTCTACGAGCAAGTGGTACCGGGGGGTCCTCGAAGCAGCCGCACGGTTCAGCGTCAGGTGGCACGAGGATGAGGCCTAGCTGAGTAGGCAGCCCCGCGCATCCGCCGAGGGTGGTGTCCAAGGGATTGGGGGGAGGGGGGGCAACAGGAGGAGCCGAAGGAAACCCGACCAAGGGAATCCGGAGTGGGGGGGCAACTTGAGGAGTAGAAGGGAAAATGCGGTCGACGAAATTAGGAAGGGGATAACAGACAGGGTCGAAAGGCACCAGGCCGACTAGGAAGAAGGAACTTGCCTATGCTACACGCGTCGCCAACTGGAACAGCTGGTTTGAACGTAGGCTTCCTTTGTCTTCTGTTTTCTTTTTTGCGCTTGATCCTCTGTGATTTTCATTTCGTTTTTCTCTTTCTTTTTCCTATAAATAAGCCTTGTCAAACAAGTCGTGTGGCGTGGTGGGTGGATGACGAGCCTGCGTTGCTTGTTTCGTATTGTCTGACGCCGAGGGACGGGGCATAGTTGACAAACGCAGGAGGGAGACGGCGGACAGGGTATCAAGGTACCAGACGGACTAGTAGGGATGATCTGGTTATTATGCTACTCGTACCAGACACTGCCGCGGCTACCTGAAGGGTGCTTTGTGCGCCGGTTTGGCTGTTATTTTCCCTTGGTGCTAGTCTTCGTGCCAGGTACTCTGTGTTTATAGGTAGTAGTGGTGTTTTGTTCTTTAGCTCGTTCTTTTCAAGTGTCTGCCACATCCTCTGCAGGGAGGCACGACAGGTTTTCCTCTTTTTTTTTTTTCCTTTTTCTCTTTCGATTTGTTTCCTTTGTTTTTCTTTGTTTTTGCTTTTCTGTGGTGTCTTTCGTTTTTTTTCTTTCATAGAATGTGTATGTCGTGCCTATCATATACCTGGTATATCCAGAATGATGACATGGCATACGAGCTGGTTCCAGCTACAGCCAAGACTTAACATCTTCGCATTTTTGCACTTTGGTTTTGAGAGTTGCAACATGGAATTTGTTTGTGCGTCATGACAAAATAAAAAAAGTGACGGCTGTTCTTTTTTCTTTTGTTTCTTTGGTTCTTGAGATATTTCCTTGTTTATTTGTTTTCTGATTTTTCCGGCAACTTTAACCGGAAATAAAAGACCAGCCGTCAATATTTTCATCTTGTCATGACGCAAATCCATGCCAAATTCCATTTTTTAACTCTCAAAAACCTGAGTGCAAAAGTTATTAAGAGTAATTTTATCCCTAGGGTTGTTAAAACGTCAGAAAACTTCAATACATAACTAACTACAGTGTTCTTCTTAAGAGTGCTTCGGCAGGCGTTAAACATAACAACACAGCCTTGCACATTTCGCAGAACAGAACAAGGGTCACAGCCGTCTTCCCCTTGCCTTGTTGATATGATCATGTAAACACTTTCGGTGTCGAATTATTCGACGTAATGCCCGAATGTACGTGAATTTTACTATAGGCAGTTTAAAGTCCCAATCAATGCAACAACGCCTCCCCAAGTATTACAAAAACGTGTCGCGAACTGCTACTCGCACGCCAAAAATATCTTCAGCGATGTGTTCCCCTCGTTCATTCGGGCATGTGGGTGTATTTAGTGTTGAAAAATTCGACGCACGTACGAGATTCCGATTTTATTGCCTGAAGGTGAAGGTGGAATTTGATGTGTGTCGCTGGAACCAGCTCGTAGCATTGCCCACTGTGCCTACTACAGCGTACGTACACGTAAAAATGTACCTGGTAGTATTTATATCTGTGGTGTAGTTTTGTGACCACAGAAGAACTTGTATCTCTACGATTGATGAGTCGGCGGACACTGGTAACTGTGGTGCAGGATGTCGACCGTTAGAAAACACACACATGGTGGATGTGTATGTCGTGCGTGTCGTACTACAGGGGTAGTTGGTGGTACAAAAGAAGGCGCGACCTCAGCACCTGAAGTGTAGTTATATATGTGTGTGTGTTCTTCACATTAAACCGTTATTTCTACCCGTCGACATCCAGCACAACCAGTGTCCGTGCCGATTCTCCAATCCTAGAAGAGATACAAGTTCTGTGGTCACAAAGCTACGCCACAGAGATACTACGTTGCCACGTGTGCATTAAGCACTGCAGTGGGCGATGCAAATGCAAAGCCACGTCCTGATACTAGATACGACAGTCACGACATACGCAATCTATGAAATAGTGAAACAAAAAGAAACAATCAAAGAGAAAAAAAAACAGGATAGACAATTCGAAAGAGAAACAGAAAAAAATGAAAGCAAAATCTAGGAGAAACAATCTGTCGACAAATCGAAAGAGAAAAAGAAAAAAAATGAAAGCAAAAACTATGAGAAACAATCTGTCGTGCCCCCCCCCCGCAGGCGAGGTGGTCAACACTTGAAAAAGAACGAGCTGGAAAAAGGAAAAAAGAACAAAAAACACCACTGCTTGTAAACAGAGTAAGACAAAGAACCCAGGAAAAAAAAAAAAAATGAAAAATAACAAAGGGGAAATAACAGGCAGACCAAAGCCCAAAGCACCTTCCAGGTGGCGGCAGCAGTTTGTGGTACGAGTAGTATAGCCAGGTTCTCCCTGCTAATCCGCCTGGTACCTTGCTACCCAGACTGCCGTCTCCGCCCTGCTTTCGTCAACTATGCCCAGCCCCTTGGTGTCAGACAATACGAAACAAGCAGAGCAGGTTCGTCATCCAACCACGCCACACGGCTCCTTCAGTACGGCTTATCAATCAGAAAAGGAAGAGAAAATAAAATAAAATGAAAATCACGGAGAGTCAGCGCAAGAAAGAAAAAAACAAAACAAAAAGATAAGACAAGGAAGGGAAGACCACGTTCGAACCAGCTGCACCAGTTAGTTGGTAGCACTACTAGTAGTATGGTCATCTTCTACTTCCTAGTCGACTTGGTGCCTTGCTATCCTGTCTGCCATCTCCTTCCTACCTTCGTCTACCGCCGTTTCCCTTCTACCCCTCCTGTCCCCCTCCCTCTCCGCATTCCCTTTGTCGGGCTTTCTGCCACTTCTCCTGTTGCCCCCTCCACCCCCGTTCCCTTGGACACCATCCTGCCTACTCATCTCAGCCTCAGCCTCGTGCCACCTCACCATGAACCGTTCGGCTGCTTGAAGGATCCCCCCGTACCACTTCCCCGCCTTTTTGGCTGCAGTGGACCACAACGCGGTCTCAACTCCAAAGACCAAGGGGGCAACTTCCGTTGACCCTTCGGTGGCTCGGAACTCCCTAAGGTCTTCGACTATGCATCTATGCCAAGTCTTACACTGTCCGCCTGGTCTCGGGTTCTCCCCACCAGTTATCGTCCCGAACATTGCCCGACTGGGTATTCGCTCCTTGCTTTGCCGTGCCACGCCTCCCGCAAAGAAGAGCCGCCGTTTACGATACCTACGATGGATCATGCCGGGCGAATACTGTTGTTGTTGTTGTTGTTGTTGTTGTTGTTGTTGTTGTAGTTGTTGTTGTCGTAGTTTGTTGTTGTTGTTGTAGTTGTTGTTGTTGTTGTTGTTGTTGTTGTTGTTGTTGTTGTTGTTGTTGTTGTTGTTGTTGTTGTAGTTGTTGTAGTTGTTGTTGTTGTTGTTGTTGCTGTTGTTGTTGTTCTCACATTAACTCATCGCCACAATACAGTGAAGTCTGTGATCGCAGGACCAGGCTCCAATAACAACTCTGGAGTGGAAGATTTCGAAATACCTCGGTAAAAAAATAAAACAAGCTAAAAGTAGTACACACGATAACTGAAGAAGCACATCTATGTACACTTCAGACGAAAACATGAAAAAAGGAGGTACGCGCGCGTACGTATATGATACATGCGGCACGCTGGACAAGTCACCTCCGGCGGCTTTTTGTGACAGTAGAACCGAGAAGACCACAACATACTACCCAGAAAAAATAGATAAGATGAAAATCACAACTCGAAAAATCAAAATAAAAAATCGGAAAAAATCACATCCAAGAGGGAAGAGAGAGAAAAAAGTTCCAAGTCAGGTAAAGGAAGCAATATAAAAAGCAAGAACTCAAGAAAGGACGCACAAGAGAATGCGCAATTTTTCGCCGATTTCAGGCCCGCACGCATCGCGAGGGGTGTAAAACAGAGGCAAAAAACAAAAAACACGCATACCTACGCATTCCACCACTAAGGACACCAGGGAAGCAAAAAAGAGACTATAATAACTATCAATAGCAGACAAAAAACAAAATAGAAGATGAAGCGAAGCGAAACAACAAAAAACAGATAGCAAAAAGCAAAAAAGCAGAACAGAAGTACAACAAACAAAGACACAAAGATTGAGAGGTACAAACGGGAAAGAAATAACGATAAAAAAATTGGGACAAAAAGGGACAAACACGGGCGGGGGGGGAAAGAAAATACGAAAGGCAGGCACTGGAGCGCACAGACACGCAAAGTTGCCCATGTTGTGGCACCATGCTAGTTACTTGGGTATGTATACGGATTGTTGTCGATTGTCGTGGACCAACAACAACGAATTTCTACGTGGTGCGTACGTTCGTGGTTGTATACATATGTGTCCGCGATGTTTGGGTTCATTGTTTGAAGAGAGCGCAGCAGCAGCAACAACAGCAGGAGAAGGAGCAGTAGCAACAATAGGGCACACGAAGTAAGGGTCAGCGTTGCTGTACGCTCGGCTTGTCGGTCTAACCCTTGAACCCTTTGATCACATGCATAGTCTCGACTTTGTTGTTTGTTTCCTGGTTCCCCACCCCGAAATTGGTCATTTTAGGTATGCGAAGACGAAAAATCTGCATCTATCTCGTACCAGGTACTCGTATGTATACAGATTCTGATCTGCACCTCACAATGTGACATGTTGTGTCCAACATAGAGAGCTTATCGTGGCAGGTACCATCACTGCTACTTCCTGCTGTGCGACATCTACCGCAGGGCTTCTCCAACATCACAATAGCAGCAGCACGCCGCAGTAACTGTATAGCGGTAGGACACACGAGGCCGGGGTCAACGTCGCTGTCCGATCGGCTCGTCGGTCTATAGCCTTCTTATATTGTCAGGTGTATCGATGACGTGGGATTGTATTGTCTACAAAAAAATACTGATTGCTGAACAGCACTCGTCGTCTCTGTCCGTGTTCGTAGTTCAGTTACCTCAGAGCTTTTATCTCGACGAGGATTGGAAAATCGGCACGGACGCTGCTTGTTGTGCTGGATGTCGACTTGACCTGTAGAAAGAACTACCTGGTACTGTAAAACGAACACCCACCCACAGATCTTCGCAAGTCGCCCGAAGTACCGGCCCACCGACCAAGAGACCTCGAATAATACTATTTTATGAATACTAATAATATCGACACCACTGCTGCTGTAACAAAGCGAGCGAAAGGCTTGTTGTGACGCCATCCTTGGGCAACGTTGATCGACCATAAACCGAAAATACTCGGTGTAGGACTGCTGTAGTAAGTCAAAACCGCCCCTGCATCTGAGCACAAATTAATTATTATCTGTTCAATCTTGTTATAAATAAATACGTTTGCCCCCCCAGAAAAAAAGTGAGCCTTACTTACGTAACTGGTAGGCTCTTTCGCATTTTTTTTGTGGGCCTGTATAACATTTTAGTACTATTAATAATAATGCTTGCTGCTGGTGTGTGCGACCTGATTCGATCACTCTGTCACAGCTGCTGCAGCGTTTATCAGGGTGTTTTTTTTTTTTTTTTTGCTCATCATATTTATTGTCTTCGCCCATCTTCTTCTCTCTCTCCTTCCAACTCGTAACTCAGATCCGGGTTCACATAGCAGGCTCTTCTACCCCCTTCCCGCTACGGTGCGTGCCTTCATTTTTATCGCGAGAAGATTTCAGCCTTTTCTTCCCTCGTCGACTCGCATCGAATTGTGCCTACCCACGCTGCAAGGCGCTCTCAACATACATATGAATCCTTTTTTATATTTATTTCTGCAAATAAAGTCAAATGTCCGACCCACCTGGGGCTCGAACCTAGGACTCAAAACACAAGTAGAATTCGGGGTTAATCACTTGAACCACCGGGGCGACCGGCCGCGGGTGTACGTGTCCACGGCTTTAAATACATTCTGTAGACGCAAACGGTTGAAAATCCGCACATTTCAATTGGCGGTTAAACTCCAAACATTTGATCGTCCGTGCACGCTCCGCATTCCTGACGGATCCCTAGATTTTTCCCAGTCTCAAGCCTCTCCTTTTTGCTCAGCCTGTGGTAGAGAAGACCCATAGACGAAAACATTATTGGCCGAGTCTAATTTTTTATCTGAATAAAAAACTAAAAGAGTACGTCAGCAGTGTAAGTTCAACCGATCGGCAGATCGATCGCGATGCTCAACTTTGAAAGCTGCGTGAACCGTTCGCCCGTTTTCCATCATTTCCCTAGCGATTGACTCCTGGCCGGTGACTCCCCTGGAGGCTACCAGGGTAGACGATTATAGTTAGTTGCTGACTTTGACCCTAGTGAATTGTTTGGTGAAACGCTCAATAACTTCGTTTTAACCCCTTCAGAACCGCAGTCCCGTTTTGGGGACAAACCACTCAATTTTCAAGTAGTTTGTCCCCAAAACGGGACTGCGGTTCTAAAGGTTTCGTTTCTATGATTTTTCTATGGTGCGCTCAATCTTCAACTCTCCGTTATATAAAGGCAACAATGGGCACCAATTTTTAACTCGCAGGTATTTGTGGGCGGGTTCGGAGGACGTTCCTACTAAGGTTCACTCTTATCGGAGAGTGTTTTTTCCAAAATTTCCAAAGTTTGGATTAAATTGGAGATGGGTATCGATATACTGAGGAGTTCTGTCACTATTCGTGAACTTCCCCAGAAGCAAAAATATCAAGTTCGTTAACATTCCACTATGTGGAAAAAAAACAGGGAAGTATGGAAGATTGAAAAATTGCGCGAAATTTTTTTCGAAAACTTGGAAAAAAGCTCCCCGATAAGAATACCAGTTATATAACAAGGTACGCTCTCTGATTTCCCCCCTCACAAACAGAAACACCAGGAACAAAAAAACAGTACTGGACACCTGTACTAAAAATCAGGCTAGTAGTAAGAAAGCCAGGCTGGTATTTAGGGGAAAACAAGAAATTCGAGAGTCCTTATCTTGAAATTAGTGTGGAAAGCATCCTGTCTCCAACAATAAATCCAGCCCCAGGGTAGATTTCCTGTTTATTATCAGGTGTACTATCTGTGTGCTGTACCAGGTACATACCACCAGTAGTATACTGCTGCCTGTGTTTATAATATTTTTTGCCCGACTCGGAGCATACTAGTGGCATACCAGGTACATACAGCTTTTGCAGTATAGACCCACGATAAATCAATACCAGGTACCAGGTATAAAACAAGCAGGAAGATGATTTGGCTCACTTTTGGAGGGAAGCTTGAAGATTGGGTTCAAGAAAATGTGCTCAGTTGTTGTGATCAAGGTCGGCTTTTCAACCATCACATGCTGCTCGGCGCAGGAATACGACACATCGTCAACGACAAATAAAGAGGGGGACCACTGCGAAAAATAGGAGGGGGGCTGCCAAAACAGTACCACTCGCTCCGTTGAATACTCGAGAGTAGGGCCGAAGACCGACGGTGCCTAGTCGTCGGTGGCCGCAGTTGTTGCGGTGTGTGTGGGGGGGAGTGTGCTTCTCTGAGAACACTGAGCCCCTGGTGCACGAGGCGAGTCCGGTTTCACTTTGCTCCGTGTCACCAGTGGCCGTAGGCAAAAAATCGCCACAAGGTCCCCTTACTGCGCCCGATGATCTCTGTCCTAGGGCAAAGGGGGCAGGGGGCTGTGAGCCCGTTCTGCTTGACGAGAGCTGTGATTCTTCCGAACTTAGCGGGTGTGCTGTCCGATTGCTCTGACCAGAGGCCGTGGAGTCACCGCTGGCTCGACGGGTAGTGTCAGGTTTCTCCTGTGCCACTGGAGCCGAAGGAGCGTTGCGCACGTACGTGGAGTGGCGTGCGCGAAGACGAAAGAGGGCCTGCAGACCCTCTAGACGACTTTAAGAACGGTGTTCGGGTGGGGGGCAACAAAGGGTCCCCCGGAGAGGGCTTCCGTCCTGTAGACCTGGTGGGGAACGGGGACGAGATAGCTACTCTTGTCGACTCTTCCTTGATAGGAGAAAGGGTGGAGCGGCCACCGTTATTGCGAGAAAACGACGAATCGTGCTTCAACCCCGATCTCGGGGGTTTCGGTGTTGGCCATCGCGCACCTCAAACCGACCGCCATCGCATGGCCGGGAGGGGAAGGAGGGTGACACCCCCGCGGAAAAAAAGGACGCGACTGCGTGACACTGTGTGGTGCTGCGCGGCGCGTGGTTCGAGAGAGCGGCGTTTGACGCGCCTGCTCTCGTGCTTAGATTGAGGGGAGCGGCGGTAGAGGCGTGGGCCTCCGACGCCGGGAGAGACGCCCGGGGGCTCCCCGGTGAAGCCAGTGGAGCTGAGTCGCAGCGTCTGTCCGACGTACGGGGCAACGCATGGGTCGAAGTAGGAGAAGGTCGGCGCTGAGCGCTGAGAGCGCCAGGAACGCGGTCATCCTGTGGAACACATGTTATTTTTCCCGGCAATGCTGGCGGCGGGCGGGAAGGAGGGGCCGAGCCGCCATTGACTTGTCAGTTACCGGCGCTGAAGGTTCCCGGCTGGCGTCCGTTGGGGTGTCCACCCGAGTTATGCGAAGCACCGTAGCAAATCCCCGATGCGGGAGCTGGGGTGGAAGAGGAAGGGGAGGCTGAACCACCACCGTGATGGCCGGCGTGAGACTGTTGATGTCCTTGTTCCGCTTGTGTGTTGTACCCCGGTTGTCGTCACCTCGTCTGTTCTGCTGACCCTGGTCGTGGTGCTGCCCACGCGAGTGGCCGCAACGACGATTTTGTTTATTCGGATTGCGTTTGTCCGGTCGTGATTTTGTTTTGGCGGCGGCGTCTGATCATGACCTTTAGCCTACAGCGAGACGCCTCGCCGTCGTGGCCGAGCGCTCCGAGGTCGGGGTTCAAAAGGCCACCAAGGTTTTGAAAAAGGTGTCGACCCTGACTGAGGGAGTGCGAGCCTTTGTGGCAATTCAAGCAGTCACCTCGGTTTTCTCTGAAGGCGGCCGCGCGAGTGGACGATGAAAGTAGGCCGCTCCAGAGGGGAGGGTCTTCGGTCTGGGTGGGCATGCAGACAGCGTGCACTTCAGCGTAGTGGTGTTCTAGTAGGGACCAACAATTGGAAGAGGTGTCAAGGCACGGGCCGAAGCGGTCAGGGATGGATTTGTTGACATTCATCACAAGCGAATAATTGCGCGATCCCGCCTGCCATGAAGGCAACTGAGAAAGCGTCTGGTTTAGTATCAAGGCCGCCACCACTACCGGTGGGCCGGGGCCCCGACGGGATGGATTAAGGCACACCCGCCGAAGAAGCACGCAAAAGAAAATATGTTTCGCCGTTGATGGAACGTGTGTTAATTTTCGCGAGAGTCTCAAAAGCCAACCACATGACGTCCAAAGTGCCGATTGGCCTCGATACCGTAGTCAAACCTCCCGGGTACAGTGCGGGCATCAAACTGGGGTTTTGCTCGTTAACTCCCATCCGAACCACCTCCAAAGCAACCTCCCCCCCAGTTGTCAAAACACGCTCAGCCTCCGTCGCTGCCGACACCACCCCTCGAAATGCCCGTCTAAAATATCAAAAACAGGTCCCGTTAGACACGCCAAAATGATGCAACTTGGTGTAGCTCTCCTCCTTGTCGGTGCGGTCGAGGGGGTTGCTCAGAAACCACAGGAGGAGCGTGAACGCCTCCGGTCCCGTGGCCCCGCCTGCGAGGGCGCGTGACAACTTTTGCTGCAAAGACCCGTGACCTCGGGGACGGGGGCTCTTCCGCTGCTGCCCGTGGAGGAGCTGGAGGAGCTGGCCCCAGAAGCGTCTCCCGGTGAGTGGTATCTCATGTTGTGTACGTCACTCGAGCGCTCCTTCCCCTGGCTTCGGTTTTCCCGACGTCTACCCCCTTGTCGGCGAGAGGTGCCACTGCCGTTGTCTGTACCTGCGCCGCGGCGGAACCTGGCTCATGGCCGGCCGAGTCCCTTCCAACTCTCGGGCGCCGACGGCCCCGGTCTCCGGCGCGGTGGTTGGAGCTGTCTCAGGCCACAGTTCCATCCCCCGCGCTCGGGTGCCGGTGGGCCCCGTTATCCGAGGGGCGGTCGAAAGTGTCGTCGGCCAGTCCAGAGCCTTCCCCACGTCCGAGAGCTGGTCGCGGCCGGAACGAGGGGTGGGCCTCCAGCTGAAGCTCCAGCCTCGGGAAACCGGCAGCTGTTCGCCGTGAGGCCCACCTGGAGAGCCCGCAGAACTCCCGTGGTGCTGGAGGCGGAGAGCAAGGCTGCGCAGCAGAACGTGACGTCCTGCTCTGTAGTGAAGAGCCGTATGTCTTTAGCCCGCTGGTAGACCCGACGGGGCTGGATGCTTCCTCTCGTAAATTTTTCGTCCGTGAAATGATGCGGTGGGGATGGGTGAATTATATCGGAGCAGGGGAGGACGCCGGGGCCGGGGGGGGGCGGGATTCAGCGGGTCTCAGGGTCGTAGGGCGCAGGAGAAGCGGGGGCAACAGCCGCGGCTTGTGCTTCAGCAGCTTGTATAGCAATTTGTACAGCAGTGGTCAAGGTGTGGCGTGCCATGCGGCGAGCACTACGAGCGCTGGGAGAGCGAGCGTCCACCACAGAAGGCGTGGCGATGGACGGCCGGTCGTCTGACCGGTCTTCACGGTCCGTACGTGTGCTAACAGCAAGTGTGGTTGTTTTGTTTACTTCCACGGTACCGAAGGCCCTAATAAAAGCATCGCTCCCTCTAACAGTAATAATAAAACTCGCATCAGCACTGAAATTCCAGGCAGGATCGTCGTTGGTTACAGCAGCAAAGAGGGCAGGTGCAAGACTGAAATCCAGTATGCCATCTTGTGGGCGAGGCGCGGGAAACATTAAAGAGCGGCAGCATCGCTCCCTCCAATAGCAGTATTAAACAATCCCGGCCCCCTCTCCTGTACAGCTTTTTTGCCTGATTCGAACTCCTTGCACCGGTAAAAAAAGTAAAAAAATCCGAGCAGCAGAGCTTCTCTTTCAGCCTCGTACGCCGCCCGACCCTCTCGCGACTAACTTGCCACCGGTCCGGGTATAGCTTTCATCCCTTTCTGCCAGAGTGAGCCCCGTCGCCCGCCCCGCGTGAAGCCCGGTGCTCACCGTGCGCCAGCTCGACAATGTACGTACTTAGACTGCGTAGCTCTCTCAACTTCAGCTTGGTCGCAAAAATAAGCACCGCTTGAATCTTACCTTGCACTCCCGAACAACCCTTACAGACTCGTACATACTCAATCGAATTCTAGATATGGGGGCCAGACAGAGCCCAGTCATGCTTCCCTCGACACACGCGACGCCTAGGCACGAAAGCGGCGATCTCGCTCCTTTCAACCCCCCCTCTACTCGCCAGTACCCGCTGACACCCGCGACGGTGCCGGGCTCGCCCGCGGTGCCGTGCTCCGAGTACACGCACACACACGAAAGGAAATTAAAAAAAGGGAAAAATGTACCAAATTACCAAATATATGGAGAAAACAAAGAACCGCTGGAAACAATCGAAGGAGGCGATTTCCAAGTGGGAGCTCTGAGAGGCCAGGGATGTAAAAACCAAGTACGTTCAGAGAGTGAGATATCTGGAAGTAGTTATATGTATTATACCTTGGTGTATGTGTGTCCAGAATAGTACCGGTACGTTTGATGTTCAGGAATAAGCAAGAATGGTAGAGTAAGGCTCTATAGTATACCGAAAGGCTTGGTCGTATACCGAAAGGCTTGGTCAGATTAGGTACAAAGGCGTTCCTTTGTCGGCAGTCTCACAATGTGTAGACCCTGACGCCCATTCATGCACGCGTTGTGTTTGAGGCTAGGGCTAGGGCTATAAGAGGTTGATGGCCGAGGTTAGGTTGGGGCTTGTTTGGGTCGGGTCGGTCGAGTCCCATTCACCGGCAAAAGCGGCATTCAATTCGACGGCGCCCAGACAAGTCTTTGTTCGACATTAAACCTGAAACACATCAGAATGAAAAACAACCCGAAGCGCTGGGATCACCGGATGATTCAAGATATATTTGGTTTATCCATTTTTGAATCACCTCGCATTACAGACCCTCCAACACTGCCCGGTCTAGGGCGAGGGGGATCTCTGAAAAACCGAGTACTCCGAAATTTGAAAAAAGGAGGGTAATCAATTGTCTCAAATCGTCCTGTGCTCACAGCGCTCCAGTTTGTTTTTCGTTTGGAGCTTTTTTTGCATGCGACGTGACTGAAAGTGATTGTTCCGGGCGCCCGCTGTTGAAGTTACAACCTTATTTACACAGAAAAACAAAGCAGAATTTTACTTGACATCGTATACTTTGTGCATAAAATTAATGCCGAAGTGTGGGGTATTACTGCTCCAGCAGCTAATTCCGGAGCCACAACGAACACCCCTTTGTGCTTCGAGGATCCAAGCCGAAAGGTGGGGGATTACAGCTACCACAACTGATCAAGTCGGTGCCACATGATATTGTACTTGAACAGAGCACGCTTATTTCGGTTCTGGTAACCTGCATACATTCGTTCGTTCGCGGGGAGCGCGGGTCACTGGTGTCGAGGGCGGGGAGACCAAGCGGTACAGAAGCCTCCGGTCGTTGCCTACATTCTTGCGCGAGAATGTGCGTCGTGCTCTTGATGGAGATGCATGATGCTTTGCAAATCGGGATATATCCCAAACATCGCTGCTAACCGGGGTGTTGAACCATCGATATCAGATACCAGTACATGAAGCACATACATACAGAACTCTAGGCTCACGAGAAAGAAATGACGCAATATAGTGCGACCAACAATTATGGGATTCTTTTCAAGAGTCTACGGTAAGAACTGCTATTTTTTGTTAGCCGAAAATCCGCAATTAACTCGGGGGAGCTGTCAAAAACACCGGTCCCTTTAGTTTCCTCGGAGTTTCCTGGCTCAATACAAACGCGGTGCAGCCACGTTTATGTCCAGGTTTGGCCCGTTTTGGCTGCGGTTTGTGGTCAGGGTTAGGGCTAGGGTAAGGCGTTCGGTTGGGTCTTCGCCCGTACCTTGATCCCAACAGGAAGCAAAATACCTGAACAACCTATCAACCTAAAGATCCGGGCTAATACATTGTAAGGGGACCTCCTTATATTTCCGAACGCTTTCTTGAGCCGTTTTCCGTTTCTCCACAATTACAAGTGTGACACCGCGACAGTCGTAGTTTGACTGTTCGTCCATACTGCCAGTTCAGACATGATTTTTTACCGAAAGTATTCAAAGATCAACTATAATATATTTCTGGCACCAGTTCTTGTGGCAACACTTTTAGTTTCGACCCCCCAGCGAAAACTGATTGGCTTCTTCTCCAAAAACCATACTACGACCCAGGGGAAACGGAAACCTGTTCCAAAGCTCTCGGAAAACCCCATGGAGCATTCTGAGGAATGTACAGTTATTTTTTGGGGCCTTACCCGGCATGATTCCCGCGGGCCGTAGAATCTCGGTGAACCAAAACCATACGTCATAGCAGATAGGCGAATGAGGATCTGGTAAACAATGACAAAGCACAACAAAAAATGATAAATCACGGCGAATCGACTGACGTTGTTTTGTTTTTTCAGAAAGTAAGTAGGAAGCGTGGTATAACGACCGGAGTTTTACCACGGGGATTTGTGGCTTTTAACTGCGTAAAAACAAAACCAACACCGTCATTCGATTCGCCGTGATTATTATGTCTTTCTTATGTATGGTGCTTGTCACTGTTCACTCCTCATCCGCCAGTCTGTCATGGGTTGATTCACTGCGATCCCACCGTCCGCGGGATTAATCCCGGGGAAGGCCCTGGTATGTTTTGCTGTCCCGCCGAGTTAAACGCGGATATTCGGCTTAACAACTCAGTTTCTGGAGCCTAGAAAAACATCCCAAATAAATGGCCAAATAAATAAACTACCGGAAATAAATAAAAGGCCTTCAAAATTTGTTTTTTATGCCGAAAACCCGCTGTTTTCTCGACTGGACAGTCAATTACACCGGTAGACTCCTCATGCTCCCAAAAGGTTTCCGAGAGCTTTATTGAGCAGTCTTCAGTTTATCCAGAGTCGTAGTTGAACGGTTTTGTCCACAATAATACCAGTTCTGAGGACATCAGAACGTTTCATTAAAAATCTCCAAATATCCACTATTATTTCTGGCCCCCGTTCTGACGAACAGCCGTTTTTGGTACCCACCAGAAAAAACTGTTTGGCTGCTCCAAACAATGTTCCAGGACTCTGGAGAAATGAGATCGAAACTGTTCCGGGGAGCAACATGAGGAGTCTAAGGGTATTTTAAGCTATTCCGCCGGGTAAAACGCGCCTATTCGGCCTAAAAACTCAGTTCCTGGAGTCTAGATTTCCCCCATCATAGTAGTTGGTCATGGCCTAAGAAATTTACCCTCACTTTTCGGGAGACTTGAAGAAAAGGGTAGAGAAGTCGTGCTCAGCGGCGAGCGTTATACACTAAATAAATGAGGCGTTCTATGATAGATAGAGCTTCTTCACCCTAATTTTTCTAAGGCTCCTTCCTCACTTAAGAAGCTCCATATATATCTCACCCGAAAACTGTCTGCGGCAAAAATCAGATTTCTTCCCGATGAATACTCCCATCATGACCGAAGTCTACACTAACTAACTAACGTCATTTTTCGAAACAAGACTTGCATTCCGATGATTTTGGGGTGAGGAACGCCGTCATTCGGAAAACAAATAGCGGAAATGTGCTGCCTCTGTCATCGTAGAAGAAAGCGTCACATTCAGCATCATAGCCTACGCTCACCCTTATTCAGTAATTGTGTCACAAAATGGCTCTAAGCCTTATTATCCAAGTTACGTACCTGGTACCTATGTACACTATAGCGTCACTCTTTCGCGAAACTAAATAATAACCTTTATTAGTAGCTCGAAAATATGATTTTTCTCCGTGACAACCCTTACTTTCCGTTTTCTAGCGACCCCTTTTTGGATAAAATGGTGTCCCTGTCTTGCAAAATAAATTGTATGGGCCATCCGTCCACTTTCTTTCCCGATCTACCACATTATTTCCCGATTTTTTTCCGTTTCAAATAGCGTGGCATTGCATCGTCTACTACTCCCATTACCGCTTCAAAACGCGCTCGCATACGTATGTATGTAGCCTTCTACATTATTACCAGGTATATCCCATGTATGTATTTTTTGTTGGTGGGCCAATACTGCTATTAATACTGCACTGATGTTACCACCAGGTAGGTAGGTGTATGATACATGCCACGCAAATACAGGTACGACATTGTTGGCGGTGTGCTCTTTGCGGTCCTCAAGCGTTTTTAGGCGTAAGTATTTGTTTGCCGTTTTGCGTGCTAGCGCGCGATGAGGTTTACTTCTCGGGCCAAAACTCCCTCATCATGATGAGGTTTACCTCTCGGGCCGAAACTTTCTCATCGTAACCCCCGCCCCCGACTGGGTCGTGGGCGGCCTCGGGCATGCTTGCGCAGTGCTCTGGCGGCCAGCTGGCCGGGTGTGCTTTTCTTGGATTTATTTACAGAAACATTTCAAATACGTCAGCTGTGAGTTGGACAGTCGATACTGAGAGACACAATCGATACTTGAAATTGCAAGCTACCGCCACCTACTATCATAATCTCGTGGCCAACTAGTTTGATTGACGCCCTCTCTTTGCCCTGTCAGGCTTCCTTTCGGCCTGGCAAACGCTCTTCGAATATAACATTGTTTTTTTGCCTTGGGGTGTACGTGACATCTGTCCTTCAAGGGGCAAATGCGCCGTCCACCGACATATATGCTCCCTCGTGACGGTACAAGTATTATGTTTTCTATTCTAGCAACCAGATTGGACCTCTTCTTCTCCTGTGTTAACAGTTATGTTGTTGGCGAAACGGGAAAGGCCGCAGCCCCTGCGGCTTTGGAAGTACTTAGTGTGGGTCTGGGTGGCCGGTCTCGTGCTCCGCGGTCACGCGTGCGTTGAAGGTTGGGCGTTACAAAACGGGTGTCCAATTAACGATTCGTGCTTTTAATGAGTGAAGACACGAGTTTTACGCAATAATATTGAGATTCATCGGTTGGTTAGCATGGGGTCGCGAAACGAGCGTTGCGAGCCTCTTCGGTTGCTGTGCACGCCGGGCGATCAGGCTCCGTGAGGCAGAGAAGACGGGATCTCTGGTTTCCACTGAATCGGAGGAGCCTCTGCCGCGGGAGGAGCGGTACGGTGGCGGAGGTACTAACGATGTCTACGCTTTTGTTTTTTGTACACGCAGCGTGCAGAAGCACATGAAGCGTGGAGTTTCGATTATGCTGTGAAGGCGTGTTTCTTGTATCGCTAAGAAACATGAAAATCATGAACGAGTACGTTTGCGGGTTAGGACGAGGTACGACGATGACGTCGTATTTCCTATCAACCCTCACGCAGCTCCCCTCACGGAGTAGATCAGCCTGCTATATGTATCGTCGATGTCCCTCGAGGGTGTGAGTATGCGTTTGCTCGTCGTGCCCCACTTTGCTTCCCTGCCCGAACTGCTGTGCCGGGGCGGCCTCGGGCGTTCGTGATGTACTGCTTGCTGCTGCTACTGCTACTGCTACTGCTGCGGCTGATAACTACAACCGCTGCTGTGATGTTCTGCTGATGCTGCTCACGCAGCTCTCCTCATGGAGAAGGTCAGCCTGCGACATGTTTCGTTGCTGAGCTTCGAGGGTGAGCCTAGTTATGTGCATTTTCTGGGGTTTTTTAATCTCCCCTTTACTTTCCAGCTTTTGGACAAGCCGTAGTCAAAGGTGTCGTCCCTTCTCCCTCCCGCGAAGTGCCCTAATTTTTACCGCTCAGAGGGTTCAGCATTCCCAATGCTCGTCGTATATTCATCGAATTTTGCTAACTCGCGCTCTCGCGCTTTCAGCCCGTGAAGTAACGCAAGCCACAGTCCCTACGAGCACGAGCACGCTCGGTGACAAAACTCACTATTCATGACGCCAATTGTTTTGAGCTTTTCCCGAGAGAAATAAGACCACGATTCGTGACTTTGGTCGTGTCTAGAAATACGCCAGATCAAGACACTTCGCAACCCACGCGTACCAACCGTATCCGAAGGCCGGTACAGAGACGTGGCGGACTCTTCTTCGTACGCCGCTGGTCGCCAACAGGCGGCTACCCAAAGACACCGCTGGGCGTGGGCTAACGAGCACGTTGTGGCCTCGAAATGTCGAAGAGGAGTGACAGCTCGAGGACAAAATCGGAAAAATTCTGAGAATGCCACGGGTAGACGGCCTGCAAGATGGGGTCTCGCGGACCGGGCTTGGCCGATGGTCGGTGGGATTGAAATCTCGCAGGCTGGGTCAGGCGTCGTCCCGTGATTCGACTAGGTCAGGGCTTTTCGTGGGTCATGACCCGGCCCGCGGGTCGGGTCACGGGGTGTTCAAAATGTCACGGGTCGGGTCGAGTCGGTTCAGGAAGTTTTCAAACTCTTACGGGATGGGTCGGGTCGGGTCAAGACGTTTTCAAATCTCGCCGGTGGGGTCAGATCGGGTCAAGAGTTTTTCAAATCTCATGGATCGGGTCGGGTCGGGTCGGGTCAAGAGGTTTCTTATTGTCACGGGACGGGTCAGATGGGGTCAAGAGGCGACGAAAATCGCACAGGTCGGGTCGGGTCAAGAGGTTTCTTATTGTCACGGGACGGGTCAGATGGGGTCAAGAGGCGACGAAAATCGCACAGGTCGGGTCGGGTCATGACCGGTCACTCGCGAGTCAGGCCGGCATGACCTTCGAGTTGTTTTCTGCTAACCCTCGAGTCGGGCCCGCGCATCCGGCTCCCGGATCCGACTCCCGGGTCCAACACTTGGAACACTTGCCGCTCTATTATCCAAAGGTTTCTCTCGAGCCAGTATTCATTTACATTCCTTTGCTATCATATTAAAATCCATATACGCATGCCCGCATCCATCCATACCCTCTACAGCCTGGTCATAAATCGTTGCGGGGCACAAAATTTGATCAAATATATAGATATATTTTCAAAGTGTCGACCCACGATCCGGGTCTGCAAGTCGACTCGCGGGTCAAGATAAATGATCTCGCGGGTCAAGGTGACTCGGCCCGAATGAAACCCCGTGTCTCACGGGTCAATCGGAAGGTGGTAAGTCGGGTCGCGTCGGGTGAGGAAGCCTGAAGTCTCGCGGGTCGGGTCGGGTCGGGTCACGAGATTTTCAAATCGCACGGGTCGGGTCGGGTCGGGTCGGGGTGGGGTCGGGTCGGGGTCGGGTCGGGGTCGGGTCGGGTCGGGTCGGGTCGGGTCGGGTCGGGTCGGGTCGGGTCGGGTCGGGTCGGGTCGGGTCGGGTCGGGTCGGGTCGGGTCGGGTCGGGTCGGGTCGGGTCGGGTCGGGTCGGGTCGGGTCGGGTCGGGTCGGGTCGGGTCGGGTCGGGTCGGGTCGGGTCGGGTCGGGTCGGGTCGGGTCGGGTCGGGTCGGGTCGGGTCGGGTCGGGTCGGGTCGGGTCGGGTCGGGTCGGGTCGGGTCGGGTCGGGTCGGGTCGGGTCGGGTCGGGTCGGGTCGGGTCGGGTCGGGTCGGGTCGGGTCGGGTCGGGTCGGGTCGGGTCGGGTCGGGTCGGGTCGGGTCGGGTCGGGTCGGGTCGGGTCGGGTCGGGTCGGGTCGGGTCGGGTCGGGTCGGGTCGGGTCGGGTCGGGTCGGGTCGGGTCGGGTCGGGTCGGGTCGGGTCGGGTCGGGTCGGGTCGGGTCGGGTCGGGTCGGGTCGGGTCGGGTCGGGTCGGGTCGGGTCGGGTCGGGTCGGGTCGGGTCGGGTCGGGTCGGGTCGGGTCGGGTCGGGTCGGGTCGGGTCGGGTCGGGTCGGGTCGGGTCGGGTCGGGTCGGGTCGGGTCGGGTCGGGTCGGGTCGGGTCGGGTCGGGTCGGGTCGGGTCGGGTCGGGTCGGGTCGGGTCGGGTCGGGTCGGGTCGGGTCGGGTCGGGTCGGGTCGGGTCGGGTCGGGTCGGGTCGGGTCGGGTCGGGTCGGGTCGGGTCGGGTCGGAGAGTTGGCTCCACACGCAAAAGCCGTTGTATCTGTTTTTTTTTGTAAGTCGACTACATCACGAAACCTGACCTTTTCCGGCTTTTTTCCTCAGAACTGAAATGTCTCGGTTCTTGAGTTTTTGTCATGCCAAAAAGCCACGACTCTTTTTGTTTTTGCTTGGTTAGGAACGGCCCTAGTTTTGTTTGAATATCTCTTGTACTTTCCAGCTTCTGAACTAGCCATGGTGACGGGCGTCGTCTCTATAACCCCCCTGGTAATTGCCTCCATGTTTATCGCACTGAGGGTTTAACGTCCCCAACTCTCGTCGATTACTCATTGAAACTTGTTAACTCACGCTCTCGCGCTTTTGCCTCGTCAACTTCATACGCGTGAAAATTTCTCTGCGAGGACGACCACGCACTCGGTGAGACTCAAACTTAAAAGTCGATGATGAGCTTGGACGAGATTCACCTTCTACAAACTAACTCTGTCGGGGACGCCAATATACCTTTCCTCGTCGTGCCCCACCGTCCTCCCTTGCCTCGTCTGCTGTGCTGAGGGCGGCCTCGGGCGTAAATGATGTGCTACTGCTATTGCTGCTACTGCCGCTGCTCTGCTGCTCTTCTGCTGATGTTCCGCTGCTGCCGAAGCTACGTGCAGCTACTGTGTTGTTCTGGTGTTTCTGCTGCTGCTGTTCCTGCTGCTGCTGTTCACGTAGTCCGCCTCACGGAGGTCGGCCTGAGATTGTTTGTTTTTGCATTTCCCCCTCATGCGCCACCGGGCTCCCCCGACCCGACTGTGTGCCAGGGGCAGCCTAAGGAGTGCACATTATGCTACTGCTGGTGCTCCTGCCGCGGTTCTGCCGCTGTGCTGGTGCTGTTGTTATAGCCGTGCTACTGTTGTACGGTTCTGCTACTGCTACTGCTGCTGCTGCAATGTCTGGATATATTGTTGGTGTAGACCCCATGAACATGGTTAATATGCAAACCAACCTCTCTCGGTGATGTGTCTCCGCATCTTAAAGCTAAAAGAAGGAGCCAACAGCTTCGGAAGCTGTACGAGTACCGCCTCGTAATTGATATGTATTTGACGTCTCGGCGGAGGTCTCGTTCCAGCCTAGGTTTCGTATGATACGTACCTGTACGCTATGGCGCTGCTGCTTCTGAGCTTGCTGCACCAACGTAATCGCTGGCGCTTCGCCCTGTCGATCAACTCAATAGGCTGCAGCTAAAACAAACAGTGTTGTGTCTATCCGTGCTTGCTGCTGTTCGAACGAGTTAGGCGTTGTTGTGCCAGATGGTGGATGCGAATGGGTTTTTCCTGTTGCAGAGGTTTCTTTCTCTTTATTCATCTTTGGTTTTTATAAGGCCCCCCTTGGCCGTACTGTCGCACTATCAGCCTCAAGTCGCATACCGGTACGTCCTCAGCCATTACGGGCATGCGCGGAGCCGCAGGCGGGCGTCAGCCCCCCTTGTACATATGTTGCATACACGGATACAGGAATAGATGAAGATTCGACATTATATGTGACTCTAAGAACAATAAGGAATAATGCCAGCCCCTCACAGTTGGCAGGTAATACATATACTTCCACGACTGACACCAGCGTCGACCGACTTCTGTTCACTTCCATTCCTTGGGAAACGGTTATATTCGAAAGCTCTTGAGAGTAGAGGGGAAAGTCCGCGGGTTGTTTTCCTTGAAAACTTGTCCGTGGGAAATCATGGAAGCTACGGTAGTGGAAAGGCAGACCGAATTGCGCTAGATTGCTGTGCTTATCAATCCTTCAGATCGCCGTGCGGGTACAAAAACAAGCGAAACACGAAACCACTTCCTGACTACCCCGGACGCCAACCTAGGTCGGAGATCGGCTTGTTTGCCGTGATCTTGGCAAACTCTGCGCAGATCGTTGTGCTTCGAACCCACTCGAGGTTGATGTGCTTCTAATTACTCTAGGTCGCTGTGCTTGGGAGCACACTATTATTAGTTCGCCGTGCTTGGAATTAGAGTGTTGGTCCGTGATCACAGACGGAATCTTAACGAGAGTACAACAGGCACTCACAGCTCGTCTTGTGGTGATTCGGGTGCCCGGTCGGGTTTGGCTTCAAACAATAACCCGAGAAGGCTCACGGTTGCCTAACCAAAGCAATCAGGCACAACCAGCTTCAAAGGAGCTGAGCCTTCGTGAGAATCAATGCGTATGGTGCATACCTCGGAAATATCATGATCGAGATTATCAACTGCAGTTCCTCACGTGCCGTTGTTTGAGGTTTGTGCAGTGTGATCTGCGCAGGAGAGGTCCAACCCAGAAAACATGATCTGCAGCATGCGCATCATATGGGTCCCACAGGCAACATGATGAGCTACAGTGTACAAAACAGAATACAATTTCGGGAATACAGTATCTGCCTTGAAATACCTACACCATCCAGTGGGAAACGGTTGTCTGTCCGAGTCGTGAAACGATAGCGCCTAGAACTCCGATAATCGAAAAATCGAGGGGATTCCCCTGTGAGAAGAGAGGAGTGAACGGGAGACTCATCACACCGTAGGGCTAGCACGTTTTGGATCAACATTTTCTGACCGGCTAAGCTCCTCAAGGAACCAACTATATTGGCATTCCGGTTACTATTGTACGTTTTACTACAGTAGTAGTAGCAGTATACTAATTTCAGGACTACTGCAGCGCATACAAACGTTCGCCGCGTGCGCGAAAACAAACATCGAAGGCATGTTTCCGGTGAGATAAATGCTTCTCCTCACGTGAGAAAGGGCCTGAGAAAATAATGCACCACGCGGCGGGTATTATCTTGGATGGTATAGTTGAGGAGCTAAGGCGCTCCAAAGGAATACCTACAGATGGCATACCTGGGATGTTTTAGGCTTTGGGCGTCCAGAACAATCCGGAAAATTCCAGGTTCCGAGAAGAGAGGTGTAGTTTGAAACGGCTCACGGGAAGGCCGTTGGGTAGGTGTCATGCTAGGTGGGGTTGGTTTGGGCGAAACCAACAGACGGAACTTCTTTGAGGGTACTGAGGAACCACTCAATAACAGTATTTCAATCTTATTCGTGTTACTGCTATAACTTCGTTGCGTTTGGGGAGGTCACCTTTTTTCTTGTGTGAAGTCAGTTATTGGGCGAAGAAAGGAACTTTTCATTCAAGGAGCCGGAGAAACGGTAAGTACGCCCGATACCGTCGCCTGACGCGGAGGGCGTACAGTACAGGATAGACCAGCCGCACTCTGTAAGCCGTGCCACCATGCGCCATCCCCTGCCGGCGCAGATGACTTGACCAGGGTCATTCCCAGGCCATCCCCTATCGAACAAAGCGCAACACATCTCGCGGGCTCCACCCTTTGGATGAATGGACGAGCCGACGCACCCACGTAGCCGAGTGAAACTACTTGGCGAGGGTGATAATTGTGATATTCTAGTCGTGGTGGCCGCTGTCGTGCGACGAGTGGCGGATAAATTAAAGGGTGTTTGATCAAATAAGGGAGGCGTTCTGCGAAAGATGTTCACTCATTTTTTTCTGAGGCTCCACACTTAATGAGTTCCATACCACACCCGGAAACTGACTTCAGTATAAACCAAACTGCATCCCGACGAAGAATCCCACGACCCGAGTATACAAACACGTCATTTCTCGAAAGCAATTTGGCATTCCAACGATTTTGGGTTAAGGAACCCGGTCATCCAGAAAAACAATAGCGGAAATGTGCTGCCTCTATCGTAGAACTCGTCAAGGTACAGCTTGCCACGTCCGCGCCAAATCAGTTCCATACTAAAATCAAGTCCATATCACATCTAGTAATAGGAGCCCTGTCATTTGCCAGTCTCTCATAGTACCCTTTGTTGACTTGAAACTGGTCAGATACACGTCAGATACATATGGGTTTGTCTACTTTGCCTGGCTTTGAACTGATTTTGCCTGATTTTCAGCGAACCAGAAATACTTTACGAACGCACACTGTTTTTTTGTGCCTATGCAGCGTCCGGTCGCCCGGTTGCAAATAATACCTGGTATATTTTTGAACTCTGTATGTACCGAACCGTATACCTGGTACATATGTACCTGGTATGTTAATTTCACTTTTTCTTCTTTGGGGTGTATGAAGTGCTTTAGTTGTTACGATGTGTACTATGTTGGTGTACATCTTCTTGGACACAGACGGCAGTCCGTCTGCCTTACCCCTGGTCGAGGTGACCTCAGGTTTGCTACGGCGAATGACATCGTGCCGAGCAGGCGATTCCGCAAGGATGTTCGAGAAGCTTCAAAAGCTGGCGAAGGGGGAGAAGCGCCAAAACAAATACTCTTGGCGCGCCCGCCGTCACGAAACTAAAGAAGCCCGGCGATCTTCTTCAGGTTCAAGAAGAGTCCGTGGTGTCTATACCCTAAAAAAACTAAATGCTTCAAATTTTGGAGGCCGCACGCTCAATGTTAAGGGGCAAAAGAAAAAATATTTGTGATTTTTCATTGCCAAAAGCACCTCTCGTGGGGTGTGCTTTTACTTGATTTCATGATGTATGTAACTATTTTCGGCTCAAATGGAACAGGTGTACCTGACTCTGGAGGCGTTCTACGATAGAGATTCACCCTAAACGTTCAGAGGCTCCTCACTTATGGAGCTCCATACCTCACCCGTAAACTGACTTCAGCTAAAATAAAATTGCGTCGCGGCGAATAATCCCATGGCCCGAGTCTACCAAGCGTTTGTTTTTTTAAATCGAGATTGAGATTCCGACGATTTGGGGTCAAGGAACCCCATCTTTCAAAAAAACAATAGCCGAAATGTTTCGTACCTCTATCGTAGGACGGGTCTCTGGCCAAACACCTCTATGAAAACCGCACGAACTTCGTCCCGGCATTGTACTGATGCGAGGATCTATGCTCCCACGGCTACGGCCACGCATGACATGAGTACACCCCTACTGCGACCGCAAAGGGCGGGCCCGCCCGCCTGCGAGTCGAGACCTTTGTACTACAACGAAAGCGGGAACAATCTTCACTAGAACGGCTCTTTGTTGAACCCACTTACGACTTCAGAGTGAAACCTTGGCGGTAAAACGTAGCGATTACAGTGACGGCCACCTGCGTGATTGGGGGATGGCATGGTACAGAATGGTGTTCGAGCTACAGTTCAAGGAGTCGTACGGCACGGACCTACCCTTGCTCGTAAGCGTTCAAGCTTCCAGTAGACGGCGGCAACGCCGAAGTTACAGTTGGTGACGTCCCTATGTCGGGGCTCTGAAGGGATGAGAATGGTTTGTCACAGATACTGTCGTTGGAATCAAGTTGGGTATCTGGTTAAGGCGTGACATTTCGGATAAGGAGAGGACTGGGAACAGCGGAGACTCCGGAGAAAGAGACCACCCGGCTTCAGTGCCAGAAAGAAGGGTGACTATCCCCGAGTAGGCGTTTGCTCTGTTGCCCGTCTAGTGTTTCTTATTAAGCCCCTAGAGCAGCTTCGACCACTAGAGCAGAGGGGCACCGACTAACCCGAGGAGGTATGCCTAGGTATTTATCACACGTTTTCGGTTAGCGCAGGCGTTTGATGGAATTTGTAGACATACATGCCTCTCAAGAATGCCACAAGAGTCAAGGATGCGGCCTACCAGAGGCGTAGTACAACAGGAGTTCTCGAGTTTTACCATTGATTTTATCATCGGCGTTAGAGTGGCGTGCTCTGTTCATGGTCGACGCGCAGCGCTCGCTCGTAACAATTTCAGTGGATGGAAAACTAATCAGCTGCGTTATTTGTCCTGTCCTGTTTAGAAACTTGGACTTCACTTGTTTTTCCAGTTCTCTGCGAACCTTCAGTAAGACCAGAAAATGTACCAGTCTTTCAACATGGACCAACGGTGTCTGTCCGTGACTGCCACGATAAGCGGGACCCATGTGTGACGCAATTTGGTGTCGTACACCACCGGCTTTCATACAAACTCCTATTCATCACAGAGCCGCTGGAAATACACCCCTTGGTAGGTGGTCTTTGTAGCCATACCCGGAATCCGCCAACAAACAGTCAGATCACGCCAACGGCCCCTTTCCTGTGTGCCTGTTTTTTTGTTTGATCATTTGTAGTTTTCGCCTCAACTCGTTGGAGGCTTGATCCTCAGCGGCATATTCCGGACAAGCCATGGCCACAAGTGGCTTCCCCCGCGGTACGTGCTCCGTGTATTCATTGTGAATGTAGACGCGATCGAAGTATGCTGGCAGATTTGCCTTTGTAGTACTGTAATAACGCTTCTTACATGCCCGCTCGGAGTGGTGCGCAGCTGGCATAGACGAGGTTCGACGAAATTCTTGATAAAACAGCTAAGAATGTTTTTTATCGCGCAAAGGGTTCAGCATTCCCACGGCTCGTCGATGTTCGTCGATTTTACCCAATTACTCTCGCGCGTATTCAGCGACCTCTGGACGGACATAGGGCGATGATATTTCCGAAAACATTCGTAAAAAGAAACAAGTTTTAAACGAAACTAAACAGCCTATTTCTCTGTTCCGCCGTGTTCCGCTTATTATTGCACTCTCTCGCCGCCAACGGGCCAAGTGTCCTCCTAAAACATCGATAGCTCTAGATACTACGCACCTCCTTCAGCAGGTTCGGGAGGTGTGTCAAGGTTATCACCTTCCCCGAACCATCGATCGCTCTAACCCAACGTACTTCGCTCGAGTATGACACAGAGGTGCTTACCGTATCCAGCCATGTTGAATTGCTGGCTGTATCTATGGTGCCTACCTACTCATCGGGGCGAGAACCTGTCGACACGCCCTACCAGGCTACAGCCGAGGTCCAAACTATTCTCGTCTTTTTCTTTGCCCGAAAAATACACTACCAGCTAGAGTTAAATTCAACGCACAGAACTGAAGGGCCTACACTACGAAGGCCGCTGAGATAGGAGTGAGCCCTAAACGTTCTGAGGTTCCTCACTTGCAAAAGCTTCAATAATCGCTTCCGAGAAGAGTGAAAGCTAAGCCCGATACACTATATATCCTAACCCTAACCCTTACAGCAGTATCATACTAGATTCCTCCCTCGGCTGCTCCCCGGCCGGGGTGGAGCTCCGGCCTGCGGCTTCCCCAACACGTGCTAGAGCTCCCAGTGGAGCGCGGCCTTGACCTTGCTTGCGCGTCTAACTAGCGTTCGAGCATGGTCGAGCCGGCGGTGATGGCCAGCGATATGGCGGAAAAGTTTCTCGCGGATTTTTTCCACGCGGCAGTATTGCCTGCGGTAGCCGTGTCGTATCACCGTCGCGGAAAGCGTGGAACTCGTAGCGAACGGAGAAGAGAGGCTAGGATCCACGTGAGTAAGCACCCCATTCGACGTCATCTAGGAGATGATGGGCGTCGAGGCGCGTTGGGATTGCTGCCCCCAGCACGTCGGAACCTCGGCACGAACCGGGCCGGGCGAAAAAACACGGAACGGAAGAAACCCACCGCCTGAGAAAAGCGGAGGGTAGAGGAGAAAAAACACGCTGCACGGAAGAAGAGGAGGCAAGGTCGGAAAGGTCGCAGAGAAGCTCGAAGGTTACGCTCAGATGCTAGGGCTAGGTACAGAGCTGGGGAACTCGTCGTGGGTACGTTCAATGTTCGCACACTCGCCTTCAACGGCAAAAATGGCATCGGCCACAGCGAGGTCATCATGAAGGTATGCCAGGAACTAGGATGCGATGTCGTAGGTCTCCAAGAGACTAGGCGAGACGGGCATAGCACGTTCACAGCAGCTGGATACACGATTTTTTGCTCTGGAGCAGACGGCAGCAAATACGAGAGGAAGGGCACCCATGGTGTAGGACTAGCTGCCAGGGAGTTTATTGTGGCAGGTGTGGGCAAGGATGGTCTCGAGGTGGAGTGCGTTAGTGCCAGACTGATGAAAGTTCGCATT
This sequence comes from Nereocystis luetkeana, assembly GCA_031213475.1. NCBI lineage: Eukaryota > Phaeophyceae > Laminariales > Laminariaceae > Nereocystis > Nereocystis luetkeana. The sequence goes on along the minus strand of JARUPZ010000009.1, from coordinate 615,354 downwards.
CAACTTGAGGGCAAATCAAATGCTGTTTCTTTTGTTGTCGGCTATGCGCCGATACTGGATGCACCCGTTCGCGAGAAAGATCAATTCTGGAACGAACTGAACAAAGTCGTCTCGGGGGTCCCAAGTGGGGATCACCTACTTGTACTCTTGGATGCAAATGCTCGCACCGGCAAGCGAGAGAGCGGATGTGCCGGCAGTAAGGTGATGGGTAAATACGGGCGCGATGAATTGAACAACAACGGAGAGCGACTACTCCTCCTTGCAGATGACAACAGGCTTGCGCTCCTCAACACGTTCTTTGCCACACCTACTCGCGGAGTGTCGTACACTTTCCAATCTCCAAACTCCGGGAAGGGTCAGTGTAGGCTAGACTACATCCTTACTCGGCAAGTTGATCGACGCCTGGTCCGCAACATGACAGTACGAAACCCCCAGAGGATCGGCATGAATCTGACCACAACCTCGTGGTCTGCAATATTCGCCTCTTGGGTCGGTTCGCGCCGAATCGGAGGGTAAAAGCAGGCAGCGGAAAACGAGCTATTAATCTACAACGGTTGATGGCAGACCCCGGTCTCCGAGCGGACCTCAATAGGGAGATAACCAAACTTACCCCCCCACCGCCTGGTACAATTGGGAGTGTCGATGATAAGGCAACTGCTCTAGTGGAGACCGTGCTGTCGACTGCTGCTAAACTAGCACCTCATACCAGTCGAAAACAAGGGCCGCTGGGCTAGTGTACGCCCGAAGAGGTAAAAGCAGAGGTGCACTCACGATGGCAGGAGAAGGAAAATGCGAGGACGCAACTACGTGCTAACCCGGAAGACAAAAATCTGCGAAAAGCTGTGAAGATTGCCACTAAACAGCTCAAACGTGCGAGGACGGACGGAGTGCAGAAGTTCTTCGAGGAATACGTCCGTCAACTCGAAAGGCGTATCCAAGAAGGTGATCAGTTTGGGTTCTACAAGCACCTTAAGGGGATGAATGTGGAAGGAAAGAGGACTTTCCATCCGCAGTACATCAGGGACGAGGAAGGTAGATTACTACGAGACGTAGGCCTCATCCGGGAACGATGGGTAAGGTGGTTCCATAAGCTGCTAAACACAAGGTCATCGACCCTCGATCCGACTATCGTCGATGAGCTCAAGGTCTGGCCCTCGTGCAGTCCGCTGGACGACGTCCCGTCTAGATACGAGGTGGAAGACGCGATCAGGGCGATGGCGAACCGCAAGGCGGTTGGGCCTGATGGTCTCCCAGCTGAACTTCTGAAGGTCCTGGCCGACGAGGGAGACTCGGACACCTTGGGAAGCTTCTACGAGATTATCGTCGCTGTGTGGAGGGGAGGGGTCGTGCCGCAGCAATGGAAGGATGCAACGATTAAGGTGCTGCACAAGAAGAAAGACAGGACGGAGTGTGGTAACTATCGTGGCATTTCCCTAGTCGCGCATGCCGGCAAAGTGCTCCTCAAAGTCATCGCGCGCCGACTCAGCGACTATTGCGAACGGGAAGGCATCCTGCCGGAGGAGCAGTGTGGCTTTAGGCCCGAACGATCGACGGTCGACATGATGTTCGTGGTGCGACGCTTGCAGGAATTGGCAAGGAAGAAGGACACTCCGCTCTTCATGTGCTTTGTCGACCTCACCAAAGCCTACGACTCCGTCGACCGAACCCTCCTGTGGGCTGTCTTGGCTCGCTTCGGGGTGCCACCTAGAATGCTCACCGTTATCCGCCAACTCCACGACGGCATGCGAGCATGCGTGCGGCTGGATGACGGCGAGTGCTCAGATATGTTCGACGTGAAACAGGGCCTACGGCAAGGGTGTGTGCTCGCGCCATTGGTGTTCAACATGTTTTTTACAGCGGTGCTGCGTGTGGCGGAGAAACGTTTCGCTGCTGATAAAGCCATCACGGACAGCTTGGTGCAACTCCAACAAAAGCAGGAGAAGAAGAAAAAGAAGAGGGGGAAGGCACGGGTCGGGCACGCCGACGGACAGGGGAATGATAAAGAGGCCCAGACACTGTGGGCTATGCTCTATGCCGACGATGCAGGCATAGTATCGAGATCACCCAACGGCCTGGAGAGGATGATGACGGTGATCGTGTCTGCATGTGCCGCTTTCGGCCTGACGGTCTCGGAGGCCAAGACGGAGATAATGTGTCTGCAAACGAAAGGTGGGGGGAACGTGCCGTTCACCGTCACCGCCGCCGGCCAAGTGTACAAACAAACGACCGAGTTTGTGTATCTGGGCGGGGCTATCAGCGCAGATTGGACGGGCAGAAGTGTCGAGGTAACGCGTCGACTCCAGAGGGCATGGGCATGCTTCGGACGGTATAAGATGGAAATTTATGACCGCCCGGGTGTGCGCCTACGCCTGAAGGTGCGAATGCTGAGAGCCGAGGTGATCGAAACGTTGCTCTACGGTTGCGTTACTTGGAGCCCGAGCAAGACTGATTACGGTAGGCTACGGGAGGTCCACCACAAGATGCTCCTCCGATGCATCGGGTGGCGAAAACGAAAGCGCGAAGACCACATTCTATCCTATGCTAGCGCGCTTCTCAGGACAACATCTGAAAGCGTTGAGACGACGGTACGCAGACGTAGGCTCTTGTTTGCGGGCTTTGTGACACGAATGGGAGAGGAGCGTCTGCCGAGGAGGGTGATGTTTGGGGAGATGGTTGGGGGTAAGGGTTACTCCGGAGGACAGGAGTGGGACTGGATGAGGTACCTTGAGGAGGACCTCAAGGAGTTCGGCATCAAGCTCGAAGGGTGGCGCGAGACAGCACAGAAAGCCGGCAGATGGTTCCAACGGGTCGAGGAAGGGGCGGAGGCCTTCATGCGGAAATGGCATACAGATGAGAAGGAGGCATCGGCAGAACGGCATAGAATAGCTGCGACCACGACGACAGCCGTTGACGCCAACGCGAGTGTGCAGAATGGCAGGGAAGAGGGGGGGGGCGAAAGGGGGACGAGGGGGAATGGCGGGGGGGGGGAGGGGAGGCGGTCTGCCCAACAGACTGAAGCCTGGTTATGGCCATCATCGTCATGATGCACTCCTTTCTTTGGGACCCAAGTAACTAGCATGGTGCCATCTGGGCAACTTTGCGTGTCTGTATGCTCCAGTGCCTGCCTTTGGTATTTTCTTTCCCCCCCGCCCGTGATTATCGCTTTTTTGTCCCTTCTTTGTTTTCATTTTTCTTTCATTCCCGTTTGTACCTCTTTGTGTCTTTGTTAGTATGGTCCGTTTTGCCTTGCCTTTTTTTCGCGTTTTGCTATCTGCGTCTGTTTTAGTTTTGTTTTTGTTTTTGTTTTGCTTAGCTTCATCTTCTTTTTTTAGGTTTTTGTCTGCTATTAATAGTCTCCTTTTTGCTCCCTGGTGTCCGCAGTGGTGGAGTGCGTATGCCTGTTTTTTGTTTTTTTTGCCTCTGTTTTTACTTGAGGTATTTCGTCCACTCCAGAGTTATTGGAGCCTGTCCTGCGACCACGGACTGCATTGAATTGTGAGTTAATGTGAGAACAACAACAACAATATCTCATCCCCTGGGTTCGGTATCTAAGAAAATACTTAAAACACACACATAATACTTTGGACCCGATGATATTGGGTGCCAGTATTGCCTCAGTCGAGGAACTCCATCAGCGACAAATGGTGGAGCTGAGACGTGTAACCCCTACTATTATCGTGGCGCGGGTCCTCGAGCACAATCAGCACGGACTGGATACTGGGTACGCCCAGATCACGTGTAGAAGGGGGTACCCCCTTGTTTCCCATCGGTGCGTAAGCCACTAGTGCGAGTAGCGCTCACTCGCTCTAAGACTACACCCTCGAAGTAGCCCCCCATACTGTAGTATTGACCGTGCCTGGTATGGTTGATGTTGGACCACGTACCTGGTAGTTGGGGCTTTGTCGTGACCACATGTATGTCTGGTACGTGGCCTCAGTCCAAGTATTTATGTCAGTCGTGCAGAGGTGGGATCACTCTTCCTGGTGGCAGGAGGAGAGAAAGTTCCATCCTCGTCTCCACCCCCGCCCATCTCTTACGTCTTAAACTAAAAGCAAAAAAGCAACGACTGCCGTACCCCCGCCCTACCTCTTATCACTTCTACTAGAGGCAAACGCTAATGACTACCGTACATACCCCCCCCCTCTCCACCGTCTATACATGGAGGAGCTACCCTATGCTGAAGTTGACAAAGTGCTGGTAAATCTGCCAGGCTCGACGACAAGCCTGCCAGCGGGGAGATCAGGGCGAAAAAATGTTGCCACTGGTCGAACGACGTTTCCGCGGTATAGGCTCGCACAACACCGCCCGCTCCGACTAAGAGAGTCGGGATAATCGCCAGAACCCAGCCCGCGAGCACGATGCCGTCTGAAAAGAAGGGAACTTGTTCCTCCATGGAGGGGGCGAATAACTTGATGTTGGCGGCCAAGTTCGCAATCACGTTGATGGCGAAGTTCGCAATCACGTGGATGGCGAAATCCACCGCGAGGGATAGCGATAGCGGCAGGGCAAGCCTCTCCCGGCAGTCGACCATGCGGGCCAGGCCAAGGAGAGGCTCCTTCGGGCCGAGAAGGGTCACCGATATGCTGCCACCGACTAGCGCTTTTGTCCAAGTGTTGGCGCCGAAAAACACCCATCGTGAACAAGCCTAGCCCGAGCGTCATGCGGTTGGCGGGGGTGACCCGGCAGCTGCACGTAGGGACAGATACAAGTCAGCTAACGATGTACCGTATGTAGTGGAGGAAACGCCATCGCTTCGCACTGAGGACTATTGCAGATATACAATATGCGTGGTAGTCGCTTGGCATAAAGTCGAGCGCCCTAGATTCGGATGGAGTATGGTGAAGTATTGTGGGATGTCATGGTGTATGATGGGGTATGATAGGTGCGTTACTGTAGGGGTCAGCTAGTCCCCATTCTCAATCAAATGTGCTTGCAAATAATAGCATGCAAACCCAATCGGAAGCACATATACTGTGCAAGTCCCCTGAGGAGCCCCGCGCCAGTGGGAAATGTTTGGGCTGTACCATAATCAAGTAACCCCCCCCCCCCGAGCACGGCTGTGGTTGCTCATACTGACCGCATGCCCTTCGTGTTCAATCGATTCAATCAGCAGTCAAGTACGTAGTATCATACATGCATCAACAGTAGACCTTTACGATATCCTACGTTTTGCTCGCGGAGGCGCGTGGGGGAGCCTGGAGGGGGGGTGGAGAAGGTAAATGAAGTGTTGTGTCTCCTGTGAAGGTGATCATAGGCTGTCAACGCTGTCAAGGCACCATAAATGAACCGCAAAAAGTCATGCATGCTGTGATAGAAGTTGACCTATCTGAAATACGTTCTGAGGCTCCTCACGCCAGGATCTCTATACTGCTAGTAGTATACCCGATCGAAAACGTGACCTCTAGAAAATCGAAGCACAGTCCGATGAACAAGTAGTCATTTGTCGAACAACACTTTCGCTAGTTACATTAGGTGATTCCAGCGACACTATATACCAGGTATAGGCTATTCATCAGTGCCCTTAAGGAGCAACGCCAGTCAGAAGTACATCAGTCCAGGAAAGCGATCCACAATTGCCAACCCTATCGCAGCATGCGTCATTGATACGGTCTCTTTTGTTGGATACCGAAAACTTCACAGAAGGTCCCCCGAGTGGGGTCTGCTGTTCGACCATCTGGTGTTTGGAGAGAGGGGTTCGACCATCTGGTGTTTGGAAAGAGGGGTTTAAGACAAGATCCTATTCCCCACCGGTTCGCAAACGCATGAGCGAGAACACATACTGAGTTATGTCGAGGTCACCTGGAACGCACAGAGCGTTTGGTAGGCGACATTCCCCAGCCAAGCGTTGTTACACTCCTCGAATGGTAATGTTTGGTCAGGCGGAGATGACTCCAATGGGTTGCGGAAAGGGGAAAATCGCCATCCCTCGTATATATGCTGCATAAATGAATCCGAGGACAACGGAGTACGGAAAGAAAAGATTGGTGGACTTCCTGGTTTCATCTCGGCACGTTTTGAACGCGAACGGGTGTCCGAAACTCTCGCCATCCCGAAGATCATACCGGCGTCCTATGACTTAGCCTCCTTTGCAGCTAGGGGTGCACTGGTAAGCAAGCATTCGTTACTCATTATTCATATCATCCACAAAAGGGGGGCACATCAGACCTTCCCGTCCTTCACCTTAGAGTCTCACGGCACATCTCTCTACTGTATGCGCAGTAATGATACGTCTTGAATTGGAGTGCAATAGAAGAGAACCGAAATTATTAGTCAACCCGAATCGAAGCAATGGCCGACAGCACCGGTTACTTCGAGGAGGCCCCTCAGTCGAAGAGCTCTAAACCCCCGCTAAACCCCCCAACCAACTAAAGAATTTGACAGATCATGTAAGTTAAGCTCGCTACACAGTTGCATGACTATTATAATGTGTCACAGATACCTAAGGAACTACTCTTATAAGCTATATTATCGCGATCTCCACGTTAGGCGTGTGGTGCGCGACTCCTGAGCCAAACAAGGTAGACCGCACTACAGTCAACTAGTAATAGCCTGGGTCAGCAGGCTGATTGTTGTTGAAGCTGCAAGCCTAAGAGCATGTATGTATGAACGAACGGCGCTTCAGGCCTGTTTACAAATGCCGGTATTGCCTAGGAGGACAGGATAAAGAGGACCACTACTGTAGAAGAAAAGAACAAGATGTGGGGTGAGGGGAAGGGTGCACGAATGCACATACGATCTGAAGATGTTGGGCCGAAGCTCCTCTCCTCAACTAAGCAGCAGATCCGTCAGCGAAAACAATATTTGGGCTTATAGTTGGAAAACCTTATGTACGACCGAAGCAAGGCTCGTACACAAAAATATATAGCCAACCGTCAACGCTGTATTCGTAAACTTCCTGCAATGTCGGCACTTCTGCCAGCCAGATGTGGCCACTACAAATAGGCATATGTCACCAGTATAGATAGGAGTAACGACCCCATGCTGCGGCAGGGGGGGGGGGCAGTGACTTTTACAGCAAGACGGTGGGCCTTCTCATTCGAGGAGCTCTACAGAAAAGTCTTATATGGACACATCGCGACCATGCTGCTACCGATCTGTAGCCTGTAGCCTATTCTGGGTCGCTAGTCGGTATAGCAGTACCCTGTAGGGAGTAGGCCACATCGACACAGGGTGCTACGGCCGTACTGCAGGGGGCGGTATGTTACATGCCGTTTTGGTATATATGCGGGGGAATTTAAGGGGACCAGTTATCTCGGGTTGATTTGCGGCGGAACCCTGAAATATCGGCTCGAGCCCACCCAAGGACTGTTCTAGTCTTACACCACATGCTGGGGGTTGCTGCGATTCATGCTCCACCTTGACCACCTTGTCTACCCCCCCCCCGAAATATTGTCACCCCCCCCCCAAATATGTACCCCCCCCCAAGCGTTTACCCCTTCCCCAGTACATTTACCCCCCCTTACGTAGGCGAACACCTCGAAAATTCACCCTCCCCTCCTATATTTACTGGTATATCAGCGGGTGATATATTATGCCAGCTGGTGATGTCGCTTTATCCCCTACTATAGAACGGGTGCTATTCTAGAGGGGGTGGGGTGAATATGTGCGGGGTAAATATTGACGTACTTCGAAGCATTTATATTAACCCCGCAGAACGTGTATCCCCCCTTAGTATTTCAGCGGGTGATATAGCATATTAACTGGTGGTATTGCTTCATCCCCAGTTGATATAATATACCACCCGCCGACAATCCAGTTGCTCTACTGTATCACCCACTGAACTACCAATGGGGGGGGGGGGGATTCTGCGGGGTTACTAAAAACACGTGGATACCCCGGATACATTCACCCGACCCCCTAGTATAGCACCCATTGTATCACAGGTGACATTCCTATTTCACCAGTAGATATATATACGATATCACCCACTGAAATACCAGGGGGGAAAACATTTCCGGGGTGAAAATATAAATATCAATCTGAGGATCAACGCCTCAACGGGTAGGCTAGATCGTAACTGAACCAAGCCCGGCGGGAAAACCTCATCGCCTAGGTTTTTGTTCGTGGGTGAGCTCGCTCCAGTCCTACACTGCCTGCTGAAGACGACTCCCCCCGGTGGCTATCTCCACCGCATCTGCCCGTCTCTGGGGACAGTTCGGGTCAACATGCCCAAGAGACAGTGGTATCAGCAGCCTGTTCTGCTGTTGCAACGGGAGTAATGGATAAAATTCACACTCGACACGAAATCTGAACGTGGAAGTGTGGTGCGCTTAAGCTAAAATATTTTTACCAATCCGCCAGAGGACAAGAAAAAAAACAAAACATATTTACCCCGGCCATATTCACCCCACCCCCTAACTAGCACCCGTTGTATCACAGATGATACAGCGACATCACCAGTTGATATACTATACCATCCGCTGGTATACCAGTAGATATACTATAAGCATAAATCATCCACCGAGACCGCCCGTTGATATAGCAGGGGAGGGTATTTGCGGGGGTCATATACGCAAGGACGAAAATGTATATATTGGGGGGGAGGTAGAGGCTTTTCTTGGGAGGGGGGTAAATATAGGGGCGGGGGGGGGGGGGGGGTGGAAATATTGGGGGGGGTAGATAGAGTGGTCGAGGGGGCCCATCATTAGGGGGGGCATAAATCGCAACAGGGGTCTTGGATTTTGAGGGCTCTGTGGTCGGTCGAAAGTACACAGGCACGCTTGTTCACTCTCTCGGATAATATATATTGCAATTCAACAAAGTATCTACATGTGTGAAATCGTACTGGTTGAGGTTGCATCACACAGGTAACACACAACACACATGCCGTAGAACTATTCCGTCACACCCCACTTCACGTCTTATATCTGGCGTGGGGTACGATTACTCGCGGGCAATGCCTACGCTGGACATGAAAGCATATGTTATACTGGTATGAACACGAAAATGCTTGTTCTTTCTTCATTCGCACGCGGTGCAAGGTGCACCTACCCGCTCGACGGCGTTGTGTTCAGTAGCGAGTCCTGCCACATGCGAGCACGGCAGAGGGAGAACTAACAGGTAGAACCCTCTATCCCTTCACCCTAGACAAATCAGATTCTTTTAAGCACAATAAACCAGCCCCATGGGCGACGCAGGCATATATGAACGTGTACCGTTCGACACCAATGGGGTTGGCGAAGATACCGGAAAGCCCCTCATTTTAGGAGCCCCCCCTATACCTATTATATACCTGGTATGGGTTGGGTTGGCGTCGGTTGGCAACGACGCCGTAAAACATGCCGCTCACCACTTGGGCTAGACAACCAGGATATCGCTTCTGTTGTTTTTTGTTTTTTGGCGTCGGTCACAGCTGGTTGTCGGACACCTCACGGTGCTTCGCGCTTGGTGCAAGCGATGTCTGCCTGGTCGGTGAAAACCCGACATGCTTGTAGGGATTCAAGGGATTATGCTCATACCACTACGGCCGTGCATGAGATCGAGCATATCTCTCCTATCGAGCACCCCCCTCCCCTCCCGCTGACCACTTCCTTCCGTGGGGTAAACCTGTCCTGGATTGCGACGAAAGCGTAGCGCCCTCGTCGTGGTTGTGCTAGTATCCGCCCCACTAATATGATGATATTGTTTTTTCCCGAAAGTCGTTGTACGGTATTCCTGTAACCGTTTTAGGAACTGCCATGTGATTGTGATAAAAAAAACTGCAGGAGGCCAGCTTTGAGCCTCAGTGCACCAGCTCACCCGCCCTTACCCCCTTGCACCCATTCAGCTCAGGCAGCTACAAAACAAGGATATACATACTGGGACCAGCATAAACATGTACCAGGTAAACTGGTAGGTTTTTCTCTACATACCGGAAAGTGGCATACAAACACAAGATATACCGTTTTCTGCAAAAACCAATTATCTATGTGGTGTGTGTATGCTTTTCATCCCTATAGCTCTAACTGTTTTGAATATTTCTTCCCGTCGACATAAAGCATAACCAGTGTCCGTGCTGATTGTTCAATCGTATTGATGTAGAGACACAAACCCTGTCGTCACACAATAACGACACTTAGGAATTCGTCAAGTCCCTGCGCGCAGGCGTTTCGGAAACATATTATATGCATACGACTTGGAATTAGAGTTAGGGATTTGCAACCAAGATCCGTATTTTTCGTTGTTGTAGAATGGTTGACACATATGTACGAGAATCCTCAGCTGTTTAGCTTTTATCTGTGCATCTTTTGGGATCGAATGGCTTAGGGCCCATCTTAACGAGAACTTATTTGATGATATTCCGCCAATCTCTTTTTCGCTATATTTCATTTGCATCTGATTGGTCGAAAAGTGAATTACCCATTTACCCACCCTACGATAGGGGTAGCACATTTCCGGAAATATTTTTTCTGAATGAAGGGGGGGGCTTAGCCCAAAACCGTCGGAATGCCAATCTTGTTTCGAAAAATGACGTTTCCGTATACTTGGACGATGGGATCTTTCATCGGGATGCCATTTGATTTTAGCTGAAGTCACATTTTGGGTGAGGTGTGGAACTCCTTCAGTGAGGAGCCTCTAGAAAATTCAGAGTGAACCTTCATCGTAGAACGCCTCCATCAGGCATTTTGATGTTTCATTCGAATAAAACGAATAACACGAATTACGAATTCGACGAGAATTCTTTTGGGGCTTCTTTTGCTCTTCTTCGTGTTATTCAAATCGGGGAGTTTGTCCAATTCGACGTGGCATGATCCTCAAACCAAAGCCGGCCACACAAACTTGAGCCGTGTCGTCGACTGCTTCACAGGTGAGATCCACCATTCCCGAGAGACACAGCAACCGGAGCAGCCGCAGCGCGAGGTCTAACGGCCCGTAACACAGAGTAGATCATCCGCGGCGCCTCAAAAAAGTACAAGGCCGTCGCAAACCCAGTTTTTCATCCCTCTTTACCTCGCAGACCACACGAGCACCGACCAGGTCACGACTTCGCTCAGGAGTACGATCGCTGTATAGCCCCGTCGCTGCTGCTTGCGAGGGGCTTTGGTGCTGCGCCAGCCACCCAAGACATCCCAAGAGCGATAGCCTCTTCGGTGGTGCCGGACGAAACAACCGGCCGCTGCCCGGTGCCGGGCCGTCGCTCACCGTGTCGGTTGCCCCCTTGTGTTGGTTGAGCCTTGTGCGTTATCCGATCTAAAAAAAACAACGCTATTCCTCGATACGACCCAAAGGCATGTTCTTCACGAAATTATATAATAATCAAATCACTTGTATTTTTCCTTTTCGACTATCATGAAAAAGGTTTCTCGTTAAGACGGGGGACGTAGTTTCACGCCCAGCAGCATCTTCGACGACGACGCTCTAAGAGGTATATCATCCGTCTGGAGAACAGCAATTTTCTGGTAGTGGTGAAGGTCATTTCTTCATCGGTGATGCAGCCATAGTGCTATGCTCACTTCCGTGAAATAAAACCTTTCAGCGTTTTTGCATTACTTTTGCGCTACTCGCTTGCAACTTCAAATACACGAAAACACTTCGTGAGTCGTTTCTGGGTACCTGCGACTACCGTCTGGGACACCCAACGCCCTCACAGACCCCATCATGAGCAACCCTCGATTTCGCGGGTTGTAGTTTTCTGTGAGGAGCTATAGCAGCTGGCCGCAAGAGAAGTGTAAACGTTCCGCTGGGGGGGTTGTTTTGTCTCATTTTGTGCACCCCAACGTTCGACCAATCTCGACCACTGGAGCACCCGATATAGATCGGGAGCGTACAGGTCATGAAGTTTAGGTCAGGATGAGGCAAGCAGCGCAGGAATATATATGCCTATTCGAAGGATCGCCGTTTACAGTTCGCATCAGATAGAGTAGGATTGCAACACTTGCCTTCAATATGCACACAATTATAGAGAACACAACACCAACCTCAAGTCTGGCCACGATCCAACCGAGTCGAGACGTGCGCTCGCACGTGTTCCAAAGAGGTAGAGCGTGCTTCTGACGCTAGGAAGAAGGTCTCCCACAGGTGTGTAATTGGTAAACTGATTTATTTGTGCCTAGGTCGATAGCGATGACCAAGGCAACATGTAGGACTACCGAGAGGAGGAGGAGAAGTGTAAACCCACAAATTGGGGAGGGGCCGTAAATGACGCGGCCCCTGCTGATACAAAAACATAAGTCGTAGTAACTCCTGAAACGGTCGAAAACCGTACCGAGGTGTCGGCCTCTGTTGAGAACCTGAGGGGGACCACTCTCGAGAGGAGCACAAGCTGCTGTGCTGAACCTCTTTCAAGTCACCGTCGCTCTTCGGTAAGCACGAACCAGCCGAATTTCTCCAAACGTAGCGTGCTAAGATAGCGACGTTAGTTTTGGTTCCGATCAAACATCTTGAGACTAGAGTGACTGGAAGCCCGGGGACCAGGACATGGGTGCCAGCGTCCCCTTATTATAATGATACTCGTATTTATTGCTGTATCGTTACGAAATCAGCAGATATAATGCATCCTCTTTTTCTTTTAATAGGAAGAACATACGCACCATGAATGATACAACAATCGAACGAAACCGATGCAAACAAAGGCAGCAGCCATGGCTCGAGTTCGAACATATTTTCTAACTGCCTGGGGCAATTTTCCCTGAACCTTCCTTGCCCCAAGTAATTGATTCTTATCTGTCCTCAGGGGGATTATCGGGGGGGGGGGAATGACATGTGCCATTTGGTTTAGGTGATAGTCCGTGGCATGCGTAGGCATTCTATAAATAATGAATCAAGAAAAAACAGTCATACGTACCAGAAATTCGCCCAGGAATATCACCAATAATGTGAAGGTGTTCCCTACTGAGCTACAAGGTACAGGATAAAAGATCGATCGATTACCCAGCCCAGGGTAGTCCTTAAACCACCCCCCACCATCTCGTCCCCCCTATTTTATTTAGGATAGGTTGGCGTCGGTTGGCAACGAGACTGTAAAACATGCCGCTCACTACGTGAGCTAGACAACCAGGGTACCGTTTTTTTTTTTTTTTTGGCACTTAACCAGGGTACCGTTTTTTTGTTTTTTTTGGCAGTCACCCACAGCCGGTTGTCGAGTTAGATCGTTCGTGCGAGGTAAAGAACCTTTACTTCGCACTATTATTTGGAATGATCGCATCGAGTAGTGTTCAATGTAAGGCACCCAAGAGGCAGTTACATAGTACTCCCATTGCTGTCCCTGGAAATGCCTACACCGGAAATTAAATCAACTCATTGAAGCTGTCGTCCATATGCAAGTCCGCCTCAAAAGCGGTTCTTAGTAGGATGCAGCTCACCCTTCATGCGACTCGCCAGACCCCTCACGGCGCTTCGTGCTTGGTGCAAGCAATATCTGCCTGGTCGGTGAAAACCCGACATGCTCCGTCCCGGCATTGTAGGGATGCCAGGGTCTATGGTCGTCATACGACTACGGCCATGCATGAGATCGAGTACATCTCTCCTATCGAGTACACCCACCCACCTCTGAACGGCGGGATCTCTGGGCCTATACGGCTGTACGTTGACCTACCCGCTTCGTTTGAATTCCTGGGGAAAAATGGAGATAGGTTTCTAGGGACGCACGCGCAAGCTATTCTATAAATGACACGTTCGAAGTGACACTCGAACCCGTGTCCTGCACAACGCCAAATTAAATTTGCTGGAAGGTGTTCCCTACTGAGCTACTACTACAGGGGTGAAGGATCGAACAATTACCCAGCCCAGAGTCTTCCTTATAACACACCAGTTAGTCTGCGTCATTTCATATTTTGTCCTTGAAGAGGGAGTGTATAGGTCATTTTGTATAGTGTTTCGTGTGCTCTCCACCATGCTAAACGACACGCTGTTGCCACTTTGTTTTACTCCGAGGCAAGGAAGGGTGGGTATACTAAGACCAAGTATTCACAACTCTAGAAACAGCTGCCACTCGTCCAGAAAACAAATCTCACCAGTCTGGGCTGTTTCTCATTCCGACCGTTAGGTCGGTTTTCGATTTTTTTCCCGTGTACTTTATTTTAAGGATAGCACCATACTACTCAACAGTAACGAGTAGTCTATACCGAGTCGCTGATTGGTAACATAGACGCCTGTAACGGGTAGAACACAGCAGCACGCGGTGCTCCGGCAGTCGCAAGAAGTGCGCTATGTTTCTTGCCGGTCATATTTCAGGCCGATTTAAAATATATATGCATACAAGCGCTTCGCGTCGCGGGCTGTTCCGCCCGCTATGCTCGCTCACGAGGAAGAAAAATGCTCTGGGCCTTTTTTGGACCAGTCGGGGTGATACGAAAAACATGAAAAACAAAACACACATTCGTACCTCTCACACGCGGGGCGATAGACATAAAAGCGCACACTTCTCCAAACCACACTCACACAGAACAGCATCCGTCGTAGGTGTCGGTGATGTCGCAGCCCAGCACCGACAGCGGACTAGTTTTGAGATTTGGTACAGGAGATGCCGCCACGGCGGGGGTCTGGATTTCGATGGTTCGCGCCCGGAGCTGCGGTGCCGGCAGGTTGGACATGGTATACTATTGGAGCTAATGTGGCTTTGTTGGGCATGCAAGGCACAACGTATAAAACATGTATGGTTCTCTGTCCGCGTCTGAGCTTGTTTCGCTGTTGTCGCGCAAAAAATGTACCTACGAACATGCCAGGCTAACGTTTCCTGTGAGAAGCGCCCCGTTGCTTGCCTCGGAAACAGTTCCATCTCCGACACTCGAAATGATTTCTCTGCCTCGAAGCGTTTATACCGAAACGTGATGGGGTGGGGGGATACTGGGATGCCGGGGCATTCCCCACATATTTGTTCCGGGGGAGGGGCGTTTACTCCGAATCTTGTCCGATGTTCCTAAAAAATCTGTCCCGTGGCGTTTACCGATGGGGGCGTTCATTCACAATTGTACGGCATTTTCGCAACTTGGATGTTTCGGCTCATTGCAGGGAAAATCGACCCGTGTGACGTTCTGTGCGTGGTTCTATTAGGTGTTACAGGGTCTATACAAATAATTAACTTGTTCAGTAGAATTTCAATATCAGTTTGCAAGGACTTACGGCAAGTGGCTGTGACTGGAGCCCCGAAAAAATATGAAACTGTTACTTAACACAAATGAAAATGTACGCGACATAGGAATGGGGCCTCGACCCCTAGTTGACGTTCCTTGCGAGCATTAACTGCACTACGATTCAATCGGCATCCAAATCGCTAAGCACAAATTGTGTGTGATTGTTTAGTGATTTACGTCTTTCGCCGGCGATGTGGGGGGTGATCCGTTGGTGACTCGGGTTCTTCAGGTTGATTCAATGAGTCGCTTTTCCGGTGACAACGTGTCCGGACGGATATTCCAGGGGCCGGGCGTTTCCCTATTGCACGGGTTGTTCGGCTAGGTATATTCCTGGTAGGATGAAGGAATGGGTGTAGACCCTACTCAACCCCTAACCCAAACACAAATCCTGAGTCGCACCCACAACGCGCCAAACCCCGAAGCTGGCGAAAACGCGACTACTCCGCTTTCCCGTCGATCGATATTTCCTCGAACTTCGCAACACGGCTTGGCCAAAACCAAAACGTGCGAACTGCCCTGACCTTTCCGTGGGGTACTTTATTCAAACGACTGGCCCAGTCTGTACCGAGCCTGCCCGTATATTCATACGTAGACAGTCCACTACTGGCGTATACTGACAGTAGTACGCATGGCTCCATGCCGTGGTTGGTTCGCCTCTGGTGGATGTATGCTACTGTAAATATGAATGCTTCTACCCATTAGGTGGCACGGCAGTGTGGGGTTTTCGTGGGCCTTTCCCTTCGTCTGATCGATTCCCCGGGGGGGGCTGGGAACGTTGCCACCCGTTCCGCAAAGCAGGCCCATATTTGTGTGTTCTGCCTATTTCAGCGATGGAACCCCTGTCTCACTTCGGATGTCGTGGGAGCTCATGCTCCTCCGGTTCCTTTCTACATATTCGCCCCCCCTCGCTGGAGACGTGGCGTTCGCTTGTGATTGATACTGTTTTCTGGGCTATCATTTCGCTCCCTTCGTCGCTAGAGCCAGTTAGAAGCTTCAGGATCTGATCACTCCACCTTTACGACTGGGTCCCCGTTTCTCCAGCGTTCCTTCGGAATGGGCTTGATAACTTCGCAGGGTAGATGTGTGGGAAACGGTTTTGAGGAGCCGCCTCTATCTTCGGTTCATCATGTTAAAGTTCGTGGAATCGGCGTGTCCCAGAATATCGCGTAGGTCTGGTTCTACGGTTCGTCATGGTGGAATAATGCTATGGCATCGCCCTGGAAAACATGTACAGGCCCAGGTTCAAGTATTTGAAACTTCAGAAAAGGGAAGACGTCACAGTCAAGTGTGCTTCTCGTGTAGGGCAAATCGGGGACGAGTCAAGAGGATTATCACGTCTATTTCAGCCTTTTGGTTCGCTGGAATATAATATCGCAGCGGAGCTCTGTCACACGAAACACAAGCCATTCATTGGCATCGCGGGATCTACCTACTAGACGGACCAGGAAGAGGATACGTGTGCCCCGTGTATACTCTCGCTCTATAGGTGCCCGACACTGATGTATCATACCATTTACCATACGCTGTAAATATATACTAGGGTACACCAGTAGTTGCCGACAACGAGGATCGAGTCCTCTTCCTCATGCCTTCCAGTTAAGTTTCCTGCTATCAGAGCTTACTGCTATGGTATTTATATTATCCACCCCCTTCGATCGGCGCACCAGGCTCCAATGTGAGCCATCATCACAGGTCAACTCTCACAGGACTCCCATGGGCCTAACCCTAGTGTAGTGTACTTGCCCATGGGTCTATCATGGGACGCTCATAGGACCTCCATGGGTATCCGTGGGGCTCCTCTAGGATTTAGTCCATGGGCCTCACATCGGTCTCTCACGGGACTCCCCTCTGGATCTCATGAATTTTCCGTGTTTTTTTTGTGTTCTGATGGGTTTCTCATAATGGGGTTAGAGTGCTGGCGCATGCGCCCCTCGTGGGATTCCTGTCGGGCTTTAGTGCTGACTTGGGAGTCCCATGGATCTCTCACAGATATACCATGAGTCTCATTGGGATCCCCATGGAATCATAGTGGCTCCATGCTGCAATATGTTACAGACTCCCAGGGGTCTACCAAAGTATTCCCATGGGTCTTCCATGGGCTTGTAGTGCGGACCCATGGGAGTCTCACGGGCTTTCTGTGGGCTCCCAGTGTTCCCACCAAACTCCCATGGGACACCTGGGGTATCCCATGGGTATCAAGTGGGTCTCCAATGGCCTTTATGGGACGCCCGTGAAATGCCCAAGAAGGGCTCGCCAGCGCACCTATAGAATCCTCAACCACCGGGAAAACCACAACAGCCCCTAGTCTCTATGCCTATCAACTACAACAGCAGGCAGTGTCCTGCCGTCCACTCGTATGCCTCGTCTGCTATACTGTGCGCGTGGGACCGAATACGAACGAATTATACTGCCCTTCTTGTTCTCCTTCCTGTCGTCTCTGTATCCAGAGGTCAGCCCCTCAATCGGTGGTCGTCAGAGAGATATAGACAATTCTCCAGATCACAAAGAAAATTTAATATCTGAATGACACGCACTGCTTACTGTTTTAAACTACGGCACACAGATAGGAGTCGCCAGGCTTCGAACACGAGCTCTCTGTATTTCGGCTGCGATGATGCGGTATACAGCGTGCGTTCTTGTTCTACACAAGGTGCCCCCTTTCAGCCTACAAAATGCGTCACGATGAGGAACTCTCGCTGCTACACGCAATTAATTGTATACACACACTTGAAAAACGCGACTGTTCGTCCGGTTGGAGGGTCGGACGGAGATGGTCTGGACAGTGTTTCAAAGACGCACCTCGGCCATGCAGTCTGCCTTCCTCGATGTATGACGCTATCGCCAATCCTTCCCGTGCGAGACCAATCAAGATGCTTAGATACGTCGATCGGGCCCTCATGTCGGGGTGCAAACGCCTGAACGACCCTGGACGCGACTGCACCTGTGACCAGACAAAATAGACAATCTTATTCATACACAGATCGCTGCTGCTCCAGCTGTGATTTTAGTTCGCAATATGGGACGACATCAATCTCGAGCGATGGCCTCTTCGGCTCCGCCTATAATGCGAAGGAGGGGTGCCGCGCTTATTGCGGTTGTCCATATCTCTCGTGCGTCCTCCGTCTGCACCCATGAGTACCTTCAGACTCAGCTGAGGCCTCAATACGCGCTGCAAAGAGCTCCCGCGAGCACTGGCCGGTGTTATGGGGCATTTATACAGGTGCTCCGGACCCCATCACTTTCAATGAGTCTTTTAGTGTAGTCGATGCAAATGCTTTACTCCCCAAGTTCCTGCTCGATTAACAAGTTCCGCTCGCCGATGGCTCGAGGGGCAACGTCGTCGGCGTTTGGCAATGCCCACCGTGACAAGACTGCTACTGGTCTTGTTCCGTGGCGGCAGAAACGCATTTTTCCCGTTGACATCGAAACCGCAAAGGCGCTGGAGGCCAGTCGCAAGAAGAGAGCTGCGGTCCTTCTGTCGCCAATAGACGATAATCGACTTTTTCACAGATCGGAGAGGAAGGAGACAGCATAGGTTACTCACCAGCACTCCTGTAGGCGGCAGACGCACAGTTCGCCGTTGAGCCTCTCTCTCTCCGTTATTGCTCACTGACGTTGCGGGGTGGTCTTTGATGGCTCCTGTAAGCGGCACATGCAAAGTGCGTCGTTGATCCTGCCTCTCCCCGTAATTTCTCACTGACGGGGGGTGGTCTTTGATGGCTCCTGTAAGCGGTACATGCAAAGTGCGTCGTTGATCCTGCCTCTCCCCGTAATTTCTCACTGACGTTGCGGGGTAGTCTTTGATGGCCTGACGACGACCTATTCCCGCATAATCAGTGTGTGTGTTCAGGTTATTATTGCCAGTCGTTCCAATACAACAATATCGTGCCGTTCTCATCGTTTTGTTCGTGTACGACGCCTGACGCCAAGCAGCTAACACAACGGTATGCATGTCACCATCGTTCTGCGGATAACTCTATATCTCGGAACTCATCCTACTACAGGACGGGTCGGCACCAACATGTGTGCAAGATGCGGATCTGATTGGTCGAGGCTGGTCTTTCGGCGACCCCAGTGTGTTTGAAAAACTGGCGCGAGGTCGGCTTCGGATCAGGCTTCGAGCTAGGTCTGCGGTCGGGTTGGTCTGGCCTGAGGTGCCAAATTGAAATAGACCACACACCTCCTGCGATTGGTTTGTGCCGGTCGACTCTGCACATCGGACGAGCCTAGATCGTGTTGAAGATACCCCCTTCGCAAATGTGGTTGCCGCCTGTGTGCCCGACCATCCCATTCCGGTTGCAAGCTAGACACCTCCGAAAGGAATGGTGGTTGCGCCCCTCCTCACACCCTCTCGAACACCGCCCTGGTCCATTGAGTGGCTTGGCGACATATGGATTACTCACGCGGTGGCTCTTGCCACACTGACTGTTACTGTATACCCGTCTGCCCATGTTCGAAGTTGAAGGGAATGGGTGAAAAAACTCCCATGAAATTGTGGTAGCTCATCGGAGGTATCCTCAACCTCAACCGGTCATACTCGTCGATCACAGGAGTTGCATCAACGAAGATCAACTGTGCTACTGTAGGCAATGCCAGACCTCGCGTTCGGTTTATGGTAAGCGACAACCACTGGCATGGGGGCGGTTGGCGTCCCTGTCGTGAACCATAAGCAAGTCGTGAATGGGAGTTGGCACGCGTCAGCAAAGGGACCTATGCCACTGGAGACGACTGCGGGGACGAACGAAGCCACCTATGACTGATGAATAACTGGGTCAAGCAAGGATATTTCAACTTAATATTCGGAGGTCACACGGACATAATCAATGCAACAGGATGTCGTAACTGTTTCAGGGACTGCTAAAAGATCGGAATTGGTAATCACCCGCGTAAACGATGTAAGCATTCGTTCAGCGACTACGGACACAAGCGAAAAGTTGCAAAATGAATGCCGCACATGTTAGTATGGATCCCTGGACCGGATGCACATCGAGTTTCGGGCAGAGAAAAAGGGTAACGCCGTCACCACCTCTACCGCCACAACCACCACACACGCCTAGGGAGAATATCAAGCGCAAGGGACGCCGTTGTGATTGCGGCTGCGACGACTGAGGAGGAGGGCGACTGAACGTGTGCCATTACTCACTCGGCCGTGGCGGCCACAAGAAGAGGTTGTACGTCTGCACCTGTCAACATTGGTGCTCAGCCACAAGCTGGCATCGCCTGGGTGAAAAGTGGTTTAGGTGCCACGACTCGAAGTCTATCAAACGTGCGAACTACAACCGGTATACGGCAGAGGCTGCTGAACTTGCGAGGGAAATACGGATCGTAAGGCGTTTGGGACGCTCGTTTGTTTTTTGTGCCTTCCCCCGACAGTGGCAACGAAAAAAACGTGTTTTGTAAGCGCTGAAAACAATGATGGCAGGTTGGCACATGAACCGACGATTTGATGTGTTAATCACGAGTGTTTGAAAGGCGTATCAACCCCTCGCCTCCGCGTACACGATGTTGCATCCCCATATATATGTGCGCTGTGGTGCCGTTAGAGTTGGGGCACCGAATGTCTTACGATTCACCCACAAGGTAGTCTCGAAGGGCAAACTCTTCCCCAGGGTATATCATATGGTCTTCTTCAGATGAACCTTGCCCTAATCAACGGGTTTGGGTCTGTATGCGATATCTCTCCGGTTTCTTTGCACCGTGTTGGCTGAACCCACTAGATATACATGTGAAACGAACACCTCGCGCCGCTACCTCTCGCTGAAAACCTGGCATACCAGTATAATAGGCTCCACTAGGTTTTCCTTGTGTTGAGCACTCAAGCGAGGATGGACAGGAAAGTTGAAACATCGACCACTGTCCAATATGGGACATGCAACTGAAATTGATTCGCCCGAAAGCCGGAAACACTCACCAGGTACTATATCTGCATACATGTGCCAGCACGACTGTCTTGGCACTCCCAATAACCATGTTCGCATGGATGTTCTTCGTACAACATTCAACAAACACACGGACCAATGCGATATAAAACTATCAGGGGATTGGCACCCATATATCACGTAACAGTGCACAACGGACAGCAGTATGAGCTCCCAACACCAACCCAACCCCCCATCCCAACCTTCAAACCCTCCGATCCAACGAGGTCTCCTATTTTGCCACAAGTAAACGCAGCATGGTAGAGATACCCGCGAATATCGTCGTACGTGTCTACCACTATACACTGCGGAGCATGTTACAAGTCGTGGGTCGCATACGGCAAGTGCTGTTGATAAGTCGACCCCCTTTTCGAACGCCGCTGGAGTATGGTGGCGCCGTTCTGTCACCAGCAGCATATCCTTGTCTACTGGATTTTGATCGTTCCATACTCTGACAAGCTATATGTGCATCATGTGCTAACTCTGTGTCGGATACACTAAACTACCAAAACATACAAACGAGGTTCCTGGTATGTGGCTAAGGCGCACGAACATCAACTATCTACTGTGGTGTATTCCCACCACGCGTATATGACGCGTGCTTGACGATGACGTCATTTGTTTCCCCTCGTGTGTGGCGAAATCAGCATGTCCCCCCCAGCCCTACCTCGTGCCACCTCTACCTATAGACCAAAGGTCTAGTGGAAACAGTCGGAGTGACGTCGTGGCTGGATTCTACCGTAGCGCCCGCCGTCTGTACTCGAGGAACATTGTAATGGCCTGGCCACGCCCCGTGAGCATAGGAGGAGCTACCATTGAAGGATTCGAATCCACAGGGAGGTTCTTGAGTCGTGAGCACAAACGCCATTACCGTTCAAGGACGAAATCTACAAGCCGTTGGTAAAACAGGAAACTCGAGGCCAAGCCCGCCAGCACGGAGACGGAGGCCATGAAATGGTGCCACTGGTTGAACGAAGATTCCGCAAACCAGGCTTCTATAGCCCAGCCCGCTGTAATGAGGACGGTCGGAACAATTGACGCTAGACACTCAGCGGTCTCGGTTCCGCCGGCGAATAGTGGCATTTTATCTTCCATGGCGGCAGAGAACATCCTCATGTTGGCGAACAGGTTTACAATCACGTTAATAGTGAAAACCAGAGCGAGGGAAACCGAGATCGGTAGGACGGGTCTCTTCTCGCCGTTGACCATGCGGGCCATGCCAAGGCGAGGCTCCTTCGGGCCAAGAAGCGCCACGACCGTGCTGCCACCGACAAGTGCTTGTGTCCAAGGATTGACGCCGATCACACCCATAGTGAAGAGGCCTAGCCCGAGAGTCTATTAATTGGGGGAGGGATACGGTGGTCGAACGCAGGAGCGGAGCAAGGTGAAACGCTTCAGTGTCGACACAAACGTTTGTAGGGGTGATGTGGCTTACGATAGGGATAACCCTTCTTTGAAAAACCAAAATGTTCTGACTGATGGGGCTTCTCAACCGACAACACCGCCCAACATCGTTTGTTTTGACAATCGTTTTCGTTACTGGCCTAGGCCACAGGATATCTCATCGGGCGTATATGTTTTTCAAACTCAGCTGTTGGGTGAGATATAGAGCTTCTTAAGTGAAGAATCTCAGAAAAAAGCAGACGCACACCCGCCGCAGCATGCGGCGGATAACCCAACCGAAACTAATCAGTGAATGTGAGAAGAACGAAAGTGCAACCCGATGAACAACAAACAATCTTCATGGTAACCAGTCGCAGTATTATTTCTTGGCAACGCACAATATTTTTAAATCCAGTCATTTTTGTAACGATATTGGGTAAAAGCCCCGCCGAGCACGAGATTTGCGGGTTGAAGGTGGCAGCCCTAGCGTAGCACACGTCTGTCATAACATACCAAGACTTACTTCGTGCCGGGCCAAATATCGATGAGAACTCGGTTTACACAAAAGCGAGCGTCCGACACTGTTACGTGTGGCTCATACCACATCTTGCCCCCAATGCTGGCTGGACTGGAACAAGAACGGAGTGTTTGATTTCCCGCAACTACATTGACAAGTACGCACGGAGGGGTACCTACTGTTTTGCTTTCCTTCGTCATTTCACATTCGACCGCGCACTTCTTTCGAGACGGAGCACTGCTGTTGCTACTCCCAAAAGCAGACGCCTTGAAAATTTGAGCGCTCACTACGCTCTTTCTTTATAATACATACCTTAATACAGGACGCATTTTTTTCATCTTCTTCCCCTTCTTACGTCGCCTTCAGCACCTTCACATAGCTATCCCTGAATATTCAGTTTTAGAACCCCCTGCTCCCTGAAAAAAAACATTCTACGGCAGTTCATACCCCCCCCCTCCCCCGGTTCGTAAATAAGTGAACGGCCATGGTGGGTATAGCGAGGTCACCTGGAACGTGAAGAGCATTTGATATGTGACACTCCTCAGCCAAGCGTTATTGTACTCCTCAACTGGGGCCTTCTGGCTCGCTGGGGATGACTGCAACGGGTCGCGGCAAGGCGCGATCTGCCAGCCCTCATACGCATGCTGCACGGGCGCATTAAGTCGAGGATCGAGTCAACAATGGGGTGTGAAAGGGGAATAAGAGGAGTTTGGTGTCGCTCGTGTTTTGTGTTGTCATCGCGTATAGATGGTTTGTTTCCCCCCGTCCCGAATATCATTTGATTCCACGACATTTCAAAAGGCCGTTGTTGAGAAGAGCTACACCTCGCCCGGAAACCGACTTCAAACAACAATATGCTTAAACCCCTGACGTCTAATCTCACGTGCTAGGCATACACCGGATACACACGAATGAAAGAAAAGCAGATGCATCGGGTAGTTTGGGTCAGTCCCAAATATTGGGCTACACATACACCCCCCCCTACCGTGGCACCGTTCCCTTTTCACCCCCAGGCGGGAGCCTCACCCACGCGTCGCCCCCCCCTGGCATGGAATATTTCAGAACGCACGTGCTGCGTTCCGTTGAAGTCGGTCAACTTCGGCGCTTATTCGCCGCCACGATTAACACACACTGTGTATGATACAGAGTGACAACACGAGGCAATGTTTGATTGTCTCACGGTAGAGCTGGGGTCGTTTGTCGTGACCGAGCCTACGGTACAAGAAGGACTTCCAGATCCGTTTAATTTAGCCGCTCAGCGCCACTGGCCCGATTGACGACCCCAATTTCTCGCAGTCTTAAGTTGTTAAACATATTTGTTTTAGTGGCATGCGCCACCATATGATTACTTGTCGACTGTGGCAGCAATGTATTTTCAAATTGAATTTGGTGTGACGTGCAACGCCACTCGTCCAAGTGGTCTAAACGGAGCAATGGAAAGTAAGTCAGCCTCCCTATAATGCTGCTGCAGTGCGACGGTACGATGCCGTTATTTCCCCTACCGAGTTTCGGCCTCTTGGGCGAGTACCCCAGTATCTTCGTGAACTAACACCAGGAGAAACCTATTGGCGTAGCGTGAGATAACCTATCTGGTATCCAAAGGTACATTTAGCGAAATCAAATGTCGTTTACGCTTAAAACTGAATAGGAACAGGGCGGTCACACGACGGAATGGCTTTGAGCGGCCGAAAACGAAAGACCCAGAGGTGCCCCCCCCTACCGTAGGCCCAGTCCAGTGAAGGATACCTGTGTGATATAATAGAGGTGA
Source organism: Nereocystis luetkeana (assembly GCA_031213475.1). NCBI lineage: Eukaryota > Phaeophyceae > Laminariales > Laminariaceae > Nereocystis > Nereocystis luetkeana. The sequence goes on along the minus strand of JARUPZ010000009.1, from coordinate 590,718 downwards.
TCGAAGACATTAAATTGGACAAACGCATATGGATAAAGAAACCAAGGGAGCGGGAAGCGAAAAAGCACTTTGTAGGAAACGTCTATATGCCCCCAGAGTCAAAGAATGCGATCAAAGAAATGCAGAGGAAGTTCGGAGAAGTAGCGGTAAAAGTACACAAGCAAAAAAGGCAAGGAAAAGTAGTACAAGTGAGAGATATAAATCCAACAGTTGGGAAGGCGAGCTAACTCAATGAGTACATTGGGCTATAAGGGGAAGTAACAAAATATTAAGAATGAAGAAGTGGTGTTAAATTCCTTACGTACAACGAGAGGGTGGCGTTAAACAACTGAGTAAAAAAGGCAGAGTCAAATTAGACTAGACAGTGCATACAAAAGGGAGAAAGCCCTATCCGTGACTTGAATAAAGTAGGAAAAGGAAGTGGTGAAGGGGTAAGGAAACAGACCTACATGCATACGCAGCGGACGTAGAAACTACGTGTCGCTGTCTAATATGCACAGACAGTCAGCAGAGGAGAGTGATCAAACATAGGCGAGGTAGGAAATGTACAGGTAGGTGGAGAACAGATAAAATAGAAGTATAAGAACACGAGAAGAGTTCCAAGAAGAGATGGCCATACATGCAGAGCAAATTCCGAGATATTGGAAAGAAAAGGTACAACAAGGAAGGATACAAGGAGAGATAACGCAGGAGCTAGGACAATACAGGGATGGGAGGCATTGGTCAAGACCACAGCAAGTAAAATAGTACCTGGTAGGAAAGAAGTTGATGGTATGTATGTAATAGATCACTAAAATCACTAAAATGCTGGGATGAGATAGTGAAGAGAGGCTATAAAACTAAGGAGGAGGCATACGCAAGACAGACATCGAGTACAACTACGACAGGGTGGGAGGGATATGCTAAAGCTAGCAATAACGTAAAATATATGGTAGAGAAGAAGAAGGAGGAAGGGTTATGGGAGGACGCGGTGAACAAACCGAATCAAGACTTTGAGGGCGGGATGAAGCAGATGTGGTCGGGGATGAAAGGGATACTGGGCAAACAAGCAGGAGAGGCAGACACGGGAATAATAGCTACCTCAAGAGCACAGAACGGTAAAATTGTCAGTAGTTCGAGTGGGGAAAGGGAAGTACTTGTCGTGCATTAACGTAAGCCAGGAACACCCACAGCCAACAAAACGTTCGACGCAGAATTCGAGAAGGAAATCACCGCGTATGCAAGGCGAAGGTAGGTCTATCAGAAAGGGAAACCAATGGTTCAGGAGGGTTACAAAGAGACTTCACAAGGGAAGAAGAAAAGAAGTGTGTAGCTAAACTTGAAAATAGAAAGACAGCAGGGGCAGAACAAATAATGATTGAATTTATGAAGTACGGGGGAGAAGGAAAGCTTACCATGCTGGTTATCTTGTATCACTGGATATATATGGAAAAACGAGTACGCATCTAGAATGTGAAAAAGGCGTAGCAGGAAACTTAGTAAAGAAATGATATAAGGCTGACCCGGGTAACTATACAGGCTTAATGCTACTAAGCACAGAGTAGGCAAAAACATTTAGTAAGATTCTGAACGATTTAGTGGAACCACAATGAATGGAGGAGGAGGACAGAATAAGCGAAGGGCAAGCAGGGTTTAGGCCAAAGCGTGGGTTCGTAGACCATGTTTACACCTTAGGTAGGATAGTCCAAGGTATGAAACACGCGGGACTAACAACGTACTGTTGTTTTTTAGATGTACAGCAGGCCTCCGACACAGCATGGAGAAATGGATTGTGGAAAAAACAATGGAAAATAGGAATCGGAAGAAAGATGCGGAGAATGATGAAAAATATGACGGAATATGCGAAAAGTGCTGTGATGCCGAACTGGGAATTATCGAAGTATGTTTATTTTTTACAAAGAGTTGCACAGGGATCTATGTTGTTACCCAACCTATCCAAGATATATATATATATATATATATATATTATATGTGGAAGACAGGGTCGGAGATATCGTACATCTCGTAACACGCACGTGCGAAGGACACGTCACCGGTCAAGTAATATCATAGTCTCGGGTCTCGAGCGGTCTCACATCATTGATGGGGCAGACCCGTCCTCGGGAAGATAGCTATCGGGAGATACGTAATCCGTCGCAGACTCTCGGCACCAAAAGGGAGCCCCCACAGAGTCAGTCTAGCACTATTAATAGCATCTCCTTGCTAAATATCAACGAAGATTTCTGCTCGGCTTACGTCGGCCGTAACGACGGCTACAAGGGACCCTCGCTGCGCGACCTCATCACGGCGACGTCTCCGCGACTTCTACCCTACGACATCTCCGCGACGACCCCGGTACGAACGACCAGCGCAGGTACTACATCTAAGTAGCAGTCAAAACAGCAAGACAGGGAGTCACGGTAGGGGAAGATGCGGCGTCGTGATTGATGTTCACGCATGACTTCGTGGGGATATCAGAAACACCCGAAGGATTGCAGAAGCAAATAAATGGAGAAGGCGCTAGAATACACTAGGAAATGGAAAGTGACGGCGAACATCAAGAAATGCACAGTAGGTGTTTGTAACGACGATGAGGTGGACCCGGTATATTTCAGTTGGAAGTGGGGAGAAGATGAATTGCCGATCGTTGACCAGTATACAAATCTTGGCGTAGAGCTTTCAAAATGCTGATCTTCTTGGGATAAACATATAGCCAAAGCAATAGGAAATAAATGGTAAAGCACGCGTAGGCAAGATGGATGCGATCCTAACAGACTCGCACCTAGACACTAGGATTAAGATATTTATCCTGATGAATGCGATGGTACCAAAGCTTGAACTATGCAGGAGAAGTATCGGGAGGGAAATCGAAGCTGGTACCACAGTTGGAACCAGTACAGATAACAGCAGCTAAAACAAAATCTAAGAAGCTCATGTACGACTAGTGATACAGTATTAAGAGCAGAACTGGGGATGTGCCCACTCAAGACAAATAAAGACATGAGAAAATTGAAGTGGCAAGATAAATTATGGCACAATGACATGCCAAAAAAGAGGTTACCAGCCGTAGTTGATGGAGCTGCATGGGAGAAAATAACAAAAGGGCGAGGTGGAATGAGGTAGGATAGTGTAGTTGAGAGAGTATGGAAGGATATAGGGGGAACCAAGAAGAGTTGATGTCGAACGGGAAGTTTGGAAGGTACACGGCAGAAGTAGAAACAAGAGGGGAAAGAAAGAAGGGAAAGGCCAGCGCTAAGAAACAAGGCGGAATCGGGGAAACACTTCGAGCTCTGCGGGGGGTTGAGAGAAGGATTATGAATGAAAACGTATTTGCACGGCCCAATGGACTTCGCGAAAACGCTAAAACTGCGACTTCGTGTACCTGGTAGATGACTTGGACCTGCCAGAAAAAAAGAGGTGTATAGTAGCCGGGAGGAGGAGGAAGTAGATGCACAGATGTGCCTGTGTAGCAAAGCAATAGAAGTCACATAGTAGGAGAAGGTGAAATGTACAAGGAGGATCGGGATGCGTTCGAAGAGGAGATAAGGGAAATAGACGAAAGTGACATGGAGGAGTTTAGTACAATAGATAGCAGCGAGAAATCGACCGGTATCCTAGGAGATAGATGGTGGTCACAGGCGGCCAAACAACAAGGGGATAAGATTAGTAAAACGATTTTATGTGTTACATGGAAACAACGTAATGAGCGCCCAACTGTTGGAGGCGTCTTTATTTGGAGTAGGAATGGTGCTTCGTCTCGAAAGGAATGCCGTGATCAATGGTCAAATAAATGACAAAGGCAAGCAACAAAGGAGTACGACCCCCGCCCCTCCCCCCCTACCCTACCGTAGCACCAGTCCAGTCTCGTATTGTATACGGTGACCCTCAATCAGGTGCTGAATAACTTATTAACCCGCGAAGGAACCCTGACGGAGTAATTCCCGAAACATAATTCACACGCAAACATATCGTACTGACAATGCACTATCCTTCGAGGTGCTGCAAAGCCAACTAGAGCGAGTACGTTGCACATAAATATTGGATGTTAAGGCACCCTGATCTGCCGTGTTCTTGGAGTTCGAGTCACAGCTTAAAAAGTAGTGGAACATTGCACTGATAGGTTCTTCTTCAGGAGGCGATATTGCGCAAAACAACGGGGTGTTTCGGCGTTCCTGACGAGCAACGTACATACTGCATAATAAACATACAACGCACGTCAATGCACTACTTTTCGTGCGTGCCGCAAGCAAGGCAAGCGAACTCGACCTGGATGTTATACGTTCCTGAGCGGTAACCAACGCAAGGCGATGCACATAGTTGCTGCTTTCGTTGGCTAGGTTATCGCGCCATTCAAGGGCATATCATGGGTGCCCTACGAGATACCCAAAGGACTCCCATAGGTTTGCAGTGGTGATTCATGGGTGCCTTCCTCATGGGCGACCTATGGGTTATCCATGGGCGAAGCAAGGGTCACCCACGGGAAGCCAATGGCTGACCCGTTGAATCATGGGATGTCTACGAGCGAGACCCAAGAGAATCCCACGGTATAGCCATGGGCGAACCATGGGCCACCACTGTTCTACAGCTGCCAGAGTCAAAGGGTTTGATTTTCGACGTTCAGTTTGGTAAGACACTTCGAGCGTCTTGCGAGGCGGTAGTATTGTTAGCAGACCGGGGCTGCCAGGTGATATGCGCGATCAGGGCGGTCATGGCGTACATTTCTGCCGCACACCACATGGAGGGGGGTATTTGACGTCGGGCATATTTTCCCTGTGGGTTCAGCTGAAGGTGGCCGGGGCAGTCTGGCGCTATCCGAAGCCAGTATGACGACCACTATGCTAGGCAATTTGCGGACGGTAGAACAGCCGAGCCACTTCGCGATGATATCAATTTGCGTGGGAGGCTTCCTCTACGGGCTTCTACATGGGACAGCGGGGGACCAGATCATGGACAATTGGCGACTGAAAGACAGAGTCCGTACCCAAGTACTACATAGGGGTCACCTCCAGTGGAAAAGTACCCGGTCGCAAGTAAAACCGCGGCCAGAGGTTTGCCGATGCTAGCGAGCTACCACTGTCGCCAGGGTTTGACAATTACTTTGGAGCGTGTGCGATAAAATATTGATCCAATGTTCAGGGAATTTGGGTGAGACAACTCTGCACCGGACCAGTGGTTAGCTACGGAGACAATGCAACGGAGCCATGAAGTATGGGCGGGACCACGGGCAGGCGCAAGGGGCCAACTCCAATCCAATACTTACTCTAAACGAACAACGGTAGGGAGGCACAATAAAAGTGAAATCCATTTAGTTTTGTTTTGGGTCAGAGTGAATTGATAAATGGTTTTAGTTCAGGAGACGGTATGGTGAAGAAAGGGCAGATAAGATTTCCGGTAATCGTGTGCATGTAGGGTGAAAGAAAGAGGTCTACTCACAAAAACACCGTCGACAACCTTTTCACTACGGTACAAAGAATTACCTGCTACCTCCAAGCAAGATATCTTAAATAAACGTGGTTGCCGCCTTGAAGGGATAGTACTAATGCCGGATATCTTGTCGTCAATTCTGTGCATGACTCAAGGTAATACAACAACTGAACGTGTGCCATGTGTAAATAAATCAAGTGGCATGAAACGCGTGCTACGGCAGGGGGACAATAGTTTGACCAACAGATTTCTGCCGGACGAGGCTTCCGCGCCGAGGAACTACCCAAAATATTGAATTCATTGTACATCTAAGACATGGAACTATACTTATGATATGCCTTTCTCAGGGTCGTTTCCTGGGGTGAAAATATTTTGGGTAAGGTAGGGTGTTCCCTTAACAAGGATTTTTTCATATTGAAGTTGCTACCCTTGTCGTGGCAAATGGTCACGACGGACATCATCGGCCTTTCACTAGAACTAAACAATAGTGGCCCCGTGAGCATTCCACTGGAGTGCGTTGGGGACCGCCGGGTAACGGGACCACGAGAGGGATTTCGGGCAGTGGAACCGCGGGGTAAGGGAGCCGCCAACGTCACTAGGGTAGCAGAACCACCGGGTAAAGGAACCACCGATGTTAGGTAGGCAGCGGGCAGGGTTGACTAATGGGATCGCCGACGGTGCTCAGGCGGGAGCACCGTCTCTTGCGATTACGACAGTGAACTATGGAATAACTATTTTCGCTTTTGGTTGAGCGACAATCGGTCGTATTTGGGGTCATATTGAAATATATATGTTTGAACAAAGTAGTGTTAGGCGCGTTTGGAGAGATTAGCGGTTCGAGCAGTGTCATATACGAAATTTTTCAAGGCAGTGGTACTGGTGGACTGCTCCGTTTTGGCACTATTATCGTAGTTTTACCATGGTGAGCAGTTTGAGGAGCGTCTGATACGGGGAAAATATTATACGATATTGTATAAGGTAGTGATCGTGGTGGACTGCTCCGTTTGGGCCCTACTCTTGAAGGTTAAAGACCGTGGTCGGTTGGAGGAGCGTCTGAGACGAAAATGTGTGAGATAGTGATGGCGGACGGCTCTGTTTGGGCGCTACTCTTTAACTTTGAACATGGTCAATGGTTTGTGCAGCGGCTTGTACGAAACGTATAAGGTAGTGATGGTGATCGACAGGTCTATTTGGGCACAACCATAGTAGGTTAAACGTGGAGAGTAAACAATCGACAGCAGGGGCGGATTTGGGGAGATTAGCGATTTGAACAGCGGGCTATGCGAAAACGTATACCTACAGTGGTATGCAAGTGGTGGTGTTGGACTGCCTTGTTTGGACCCGATTATTGTACTATAACATGGTGCTGTTACCATTCGCCAGGGCCAGCCATCGTATTGGTCCGCGTTACCGTCAGTGGTCCCTTTACTCGGTGGTCCCGCAGCCTAAATGTCTTTGGCGGTCCCCTTACCCGGCGGTTCTGCTGCCCCCAAGCACCCTCTGGCAGTCCACTCATCCGATGGCGCTCTAAGGAACAACAGTATCCCTAAGATACTGGCATCAGGAACAAGACCAAAGAGCGGGGGCAGTACAGTCGCAAAATTTCATCTCTGCTATCTCGAGCCTTGACGCAACCGTTATCGTGAGTCTCGTGTTTCTCGAGGGTAGAGACTGGGACATGTTTCGGGCCGTACAAAGCAAGGATGCACTTCACGAACCGTTTCCCACGGCAGTCACCTGGCAAAGCTTTGAGCCATCGCCATAATGTCCTTGGCAGTATCACCGCTATGGAATGCTATGGGCTTGATGGCACTGCTATAACGTTTCTAAGGGCGTTCATGGCACTGCCGTGACAATCCGCTAGGTTTTCATGGAACTTGCCATGACACAGCGACGTGCCATGGTACTCCCATGGCTCTTATAATACCAGCCATGAAAGGCCGTGGTACCTTTTACCTGTCGTGGACCCGTCATGGCACTCAACGTTGATGCACTGTCATAGTGTATATTTTCACGTTCTTGGGCTCCCGTGGATCGACGGCACTCGGATGTTTTCATCTCACTGCCGTGGACTCTCGTGGCAATAGCTGCCATGAAACTCCTTGTCACCGCGATTGAATTGCTACAGACATGGGTCTGCCAACAAGACCCACATGATCTGAGCAAGCTTGAACTCGTAGTAGTGTATGAAGCACTCGTTGTTGGTCTCGATTTCTCATCACAACAATAAATGTCCGCGGTCACAAGATAGGCTCCATTAAATCTGGAGTGTTACCACAGCAAAACAATCAAATCTGGTTGTGGCACTAACCTTGACCAGCCTTGAACATAGTCATGTACTGGATGTAGTATAACGCTCACTTTTACCGGCACGCTTTCAAAGTCCAGTTTCTCACCGTCTCTCAAAACGTGAACCTGAAATTCTCAACACTTCGTAGGATATTTCTTATAATAGGAGCCTATACTGTATCTACGTTCATGGCACGATCATTGTCCAGCAATCCATTCCCATGGGATTTCCGTGATACTGCCATCACACTGCCACGAGCTTTCATGGGTTTTCATGGCGCTGCCCTGGCACGGTCGTGGGACTGCCATCAGGCTGTCATGAACTGTCGTGGCGCAGTCATGGCAGTGCCATGGGCGTGCTAACGTGTGCGGTACCCAAGGGCATGCCGTAGCACGGGAATGGCAGTCTCAGCGCAAAGTCATCGGATCGCATGAAACCTTATAGCAGTGCCAAACTGGCTCAAGGTAGTTCGTGGACGCCAATGAGATATCATGGCCGTGGTAGTGCCATGTCAGTCCATGGGGGTGCCATCGGAGTGGCATAGCACGGAAATGGCGTGGCCATGGCAATACCATAGATAGGAAGATTCAAAACACACGGTAGAGTGTCTTGGCAATGCCGATAGAAAGGTTCGTAACATTGAAAAGGCGGTCGGTGTCATCTCCTGGGGATGCCTTGTATAGATCACGGCAAGTCGTGAAAACACATGAAGGGCCATGAAATATCTTGGGTTTCCATAGACATGTCGTGGCAGTGCCATGGAGGTATCACGGGGTACCTATGGGAATGCCATAACACCGTAATGGCAGTGCAATGCCAATACCATGGGAAGTCCCGTATCACTGAGTTTTATTTGCACTACTTACTATCGAAACGTTCGTGACAACATTTCTACGGGAGTAGGTACCATGAAAACCCACAGCAGTGCCATGAAAGCTCAGGGCTAATCGGGAAGAGCCTTTAATGGTCATGGCATGCCGTGGATTTCAATAGCAGTACCATGGGGGTGCCATGGGATGCCTATGGGAGTGCCATATCACGGCAATTTCAATGTCATGGGAGGTGTCATGGCACGGACAACATGAGTATTTTCCATGGCAAAACTATGAAACCTTTCGTGGCACTGCCACGTCAGTTAGGACCAAGAAAACCCATTCGAGTGCGCTGAAACCTTGTGGCAGTACGTCAAAGCCCATGAACGCCCATAAAACATCAGGGGCTACCATTATCACGACCGGTCATGGAAGTGCCCTGGTAGTGCCATGAACGACTATGAACGGTTATGGCAGTATCATGAAGCGCCACGAGGATCGCCTTTAAATTTCATGACAAGGGTAAATAATTCACATCGAAACACTCCTCCCTCTGTCATCATTTGGCGCCGAACACTTCTCCCGTTTTTCAATGTTCCCAATTCATGAAACCAGCATGGCACCATGTTGATATGGTACCTTCGGGTTTGGTTTATGTGGAAATGTAATGCCCCGAGTGGGTCCAAACATACAGCGACCACTCATCGTTGAATACGTTAGCACTCTTTCTTATTTGTGATGCCGTGTGGCGCAGCAGAGTGTACCTGCTGGTGAACCTCAATTGGGTTTTCTTTTTGCCGCGACGATGCCTCTTGAAATTTCAGGAATGCAATCCCAGGAATCTCACACCCGGCGTACTATGCTCACTACTAAACCTGCACGACGACTCAAAGCACGCCATAATAATATTAATGATAACAATAATAATAATAATAATAATAATAATAATAATAATAATAATAATAATAATAATAAAAATAATCATTTCAAGAATGGTGGACCGCCTCTTCTTGTGGAACTCCACCATGTTCGAAACACACGAAACCGTGAGACGTAGAACAGTACTATTAATAGCAATCAAAACGAAGTATGATGTAAAAGCATAGGATAGGAGAATACTTGGTTTTAGGGTCCATGGGTGGGTTGTGGGTTCTGATTGATTTGCCCACCCGCAATACAGTATGGGCCCGCCAACAAGAAATACCTAATCTGAGCAGCAAGTCTTAAATCCTTATTGCAGCGCCATATATATGTAAACAACCTTGAACGTAGGCAATTGTATTGGCTTTAGTGTAGAGTTCACTACTGAGCCGTTTTTCTTATCCGATGTTTCTTAGCGTTCTCCAAAAAATGAGTTTTTTTGTCTCTCTAGGCTGCCTTCCTATTCGTGGGCCTATACTGTACTAGCTAGCACTACAGAACTGCACGCTATTTTCAATTTTCAGCTTCGCTTTCAACAGGGGGGCATATTTGTAGTAATCATCACTAAACATGGTGTAATAACATTGTGGAATGCCTGAGTAACGACTATCATGACCACTCCGTACTACCATCACCACTACTACCCATTATTTTACTCTAAACACAAGAACGATGTACCGCTTCTTGCGAAGCTCCACAAAATACGCTACTACTCACGAATACAGGGGGCATATTAATACCAGGGTATGAACTATTGTACTGTTACAGGTAGTTACCAGAACCAAGCATGGCGTGAAAACATAAAAAGGCATCTATCTGGTGTTTGGGTCCATCGGGAGTTAATTGTGGATACTATACCCACTACTCTGACTGCTCTCGCGATATTCGTTACTCACCCTGATACCGCCGGAAATCCCACCACCAAAAGTCTGGCACAACAGACCGAGTATGATGCAGAACATGCGTGAAGGGCTTGAATCCAGGGTGGTTTCAATGGTGGGAGCACTATCGAAGAGATAGCTGGCAACGAAAAAGCCCAGGGGGAATACTGCCCAGTGGGTCAGCTCAATCAGGTTCAAGATCCAGGCAGCGGCCGTCTTGTCTTGGGGGATGGGGAGAAAGCTCAAGGACTTCTTAGGTGGTGCTTTTTTCAGCGACCACTTCGCCCCCTGAGGAAACGTGGTACTGGGGCATCCTGGTGACGCATTGGCCTCTGCTGTGCCGACAACTCCACCGCGCAAGGCTGTCGCCGCATGTTGAATTCGCACGTTTGCGAAAGGGCCAGCCTTCGGTGAGGCCGACTGGACGAATCCCGATGAAAGTAAGACTAACGTCATCATCAGAGTCGCCTGCGCCGTCACCGTCGTGGGGTTACTCTGCCGCTTCATCTTGGACACTGCTACAACAGCTGCTGAATAATTTTGCCGCCTGAGTGACAGTTGATTGCAGAGTTACCCGTTGGTGGTGGTGCGCCGGCAGTATACGACTGTCTGCATGAGATCAACAAAGTCCAAGAGGATATAATAGAAGGCATGCAGGCGCAGGGCGAAGAGGAGTGCATATTTTACAACATAGCACCGAATACTCGATACTTAGGCTGCGTATCCGAGCAAACCTATCATGTTGTTGTGGAGGATATTATATGTTGGGTACATTGCACTACAGTACACATCCCCACTTGCCTATGTGGTCACGTGCCTATGTACAGTACACAGTAGGCTAATGGGAAGTGCTACGGTACATGAAAACTACAAAAAGGTAAGGACACCTGCTGCGACAAGGGTGCACCTACTTTTATCTCGGGCTGTAGCTCGATACTAATAGTAAGTTTCCCAGACACTGACGTTTTGAGAACAAAATGAAACTGCAACGCAATGAAGTCTGGACTAAAGTAGGTATGCAACAAGCAACATGTAAAATACTACAGTACTACTGCAACTAACTGTGTTCCAACGGTGTTGGGTAGAGTTCCTCGGTTGACCCTTTTGGAACCCCGAAACAAAATCATACCAATACACAACTTGGGCCCTATGAACCGTTTACAATCAGCGTCAAGCAGCCTGAGGGCCCAGCCGCACGGGTAGGGTCATGTTACGCACGAGACGTCCCGTACGGCCGCTTGCATTGTATATCTGCGACACCAATGTGTATACAAACACCAATGTGTATACAAACACCGATGTGTATCACCTCCCCCGCCACGCAGAGGCTGTTGCGGTAATCGTCCAATATCAGAGGCAATTTTCCACTTGAAGCCCCTCATGTGGGTTGAGGAGCCCCGGCGGTTAGAAATATTTCGGGCAAAACATGCGGCCCCTAGCGCCATACTCCCGAGTTCGAACGGTTCTCGCATTAATCCGGATATCACATCAATCCATCCTATCCGAAGCTCTCCCCTTGCCTCGTACTATAGAGTAGTAGTCCGCTGGATGGCTGCTGCTGTAGCTTGGTCGGTGGATCGCCCGCTTCTGGGCATGATGTGGGTGCGGCACTCATTTCTCAACATGAGCAAATTTTCTACCAGGTAGGTGTTAAATGTGTGAAAAAGGCTCGTGACCTTCGACACTATTTATTGTTACAGTAGTACAGAAACAGTGCGTGGCCAGGGGGGAGCGCCAGAAACCAATGACAGCCTAAGAGAACCGGGACGAGCACGCGTACACTGTTTGGCGATGTAGCACGATCCATCAACATACCAGACAAGGCAGCTATGTAGGTGAGAATCAACGAGATCGTAGGCATATCCTACATACTGTTGCCATGTATGTGACAGTGCAAGGTCAAATCAACAAGACCATAGGCACAGCCTACATAGCCGCGTGACTACATATATATGTAGCTGTGTACACTGCTGAAGAGTCAACAGGATCACAATAAGCGTAAATCCGGGGAAAGAACAGTCTGCAATGTTGCGATGTTGCCTCCTGCTTACTTTGAAAGGTACCATCAAATCAGGTAGATGTTGAGACCAAGCCAACGAGTTACAGATTTTATCAACCGATCACCCAAGGGCTCTACGGACGACCCCATACCCATGCAGTACGACCTGCTCTGGGTTCACTACACAGCTCTTCGTCAAGGAGCTAGGCAGATACGCAACCTCTACGTGGTGCATATTGCCTCGTTTTTGGCGCTTTCCTCTATGCCCTGCCACACGATTTAGTCACCGTGGCATTGGCGCACCTTACCTGTATGTGTCCGTCAACCTGAACAGCTGACAAGATCTCTCAGAGAGGATTTCGGTTCCTCGTGCCTTCCTCTTGTGTCCCGTTGCCACAAGCGGCTCCTCTACGCTGAAGTTCGGCTGTGAGGGTGGGGCACGTTTAACTTGCACAGCCTAGCAGCTTCCTACGCTCCTCTCTGTGTTATTTGAATCAGCGTGTCCGTGATCGTGGTGATGGTTTTTCGGCGTGTCCTTATTGGCGGGAAATCGCGCCGCTGGAACAAATGAACAACCATTTTTTTCTCGATTATTTTCGCAGTTTCATTTTTAGCAATTTATTTCTCAAAATCCGTGGTTTGGGCCCTCAACTGCCGCCCCCTTCACAGCAGTAGAACTACAACAGTAGTAGTATTAGTAGTAGTAGTAGTAGTAGTAGTAGTAGTAGTAGTAGTAGTAGTAGTAGTAGTAGTAGTAGTAGTAGTAGTAGTAGTAGTAGTAGTAGTAGTAGTAGTAGTAGTAGTAGTAGTAGTAGTAGTAGTAGTAGTAGTAGTAGTAGTAGTAGTAGTAGTAGTAGTAGTAGTAGTAGTAGTAGTAGTAGTAGTAGTAGGAGTAGGAGTAGGAGTAGGAGTAGTCTTTTTTGAACAACTTCTCGTTTTTTATAGGTGTCGCCTATTATTGTCAAAAATGAAAGCTTATCGTGGATGCGTACTGCTAGTAGATGGTTGTCGTGTGATACCCCCTCCCAAAATATTTTCTGAATCTCAATAACCTCCCCCCCCCAATATTCACCACTCGTATACTTAACTCCTTTGGGAAACAGGAATCTGGATATTAGCAGTTTGTCGCTCCGCAGCCATTGGCATCTTAATTAAACTGGTTTTGAAGAATTAAGCCCAAACCGGAGGGAAACAACACCTAAGCTATATCCAAATTTTACGTTTTTTTAACTTCTGTGACGTAGAGTAGTTTTGCCACCCAACTAACACTAACTAGCGAGCGAGGGGGGAGGAGTGCTCTTGTGTGACCCGGGATCTGAATTACGCAAGGGAGAGATCTGGAGAAGTAAGTCAAACGTATAGTACCGTAAAGTAGATGGCCTTCTTGATCCGACCAGAGGAGGATACCGGTACCTGGCACCTCGTGCCTGGCACCAGTACCTAGTGTAGGCGGAGCGTTGCTAGTCTGCGTACTGCTTTGCTCGTGGTGCGCTGGCGTGGTCACGCTGACGGGAGTTGCACTTCAATCAGCGTCGGTTAGGTACCCCGTGATCTTTCAGCAGGTCTGCGGTAACGACGGGGTTCTGTCGCTGAAGGCGCGGGATCGGTAGTACAGAGAGTAGGGGTGACACGAAAACCCACGTGAGTGAACAATCAACAGGACAGGATGGAGGCAGATGTGGCAGGTCGGGAGTGCTGCGCCCTACACATTGGAAGCAAGGCAATACTCGGAGCAAATTTATAGACAAGAAATGCGAGAGGACGGGGTGGACGTACAGAAGCTAGCCATGAACCCCAGCCAACCCTAACCCTAGAACAGATACCACGCTCGACGTTCTCGAGAGGGTGAGGGGTATATCAAAACAAAACATTGACGCCTGGTAAGTGTTGTAAGGATGGAGTGCTCAGGAATGAGGTATGAACTGTGAAAACGAATAGACCACGGCAGGGGGGAGAGTTCACACCTCAGACAGATCATGATCTATATATCTACAGAACATCACCTACAGCAGGATGTTTAGTTCCTCGCCTACCGTTGTGAGAGGTTGTGCAGAATTTGCATAGCGCAGATCCAACCCAGAGAACATGTGCTGGATCGTGCATATTTTACGCATGGGTCCCATCCGGCAATATGAGCTAGACCATACAGGATCGGGAACGTCTTTTGTATTTGCGAGGTGTGATGAGTCGGGCTGCGAAACTAAAGATCTGCATGTTGTCTACGTACCAAGCTTCCTACAGTATCCAAGATCACAGATAGATGTCTCCCCCCCCCCCCTTGCACAATGTAGGCGTAAACAAATCCTTGTGGATATATTGAATGTTGAACAAAACCCCACAACAAGGTGTCGACAAGTTTTCATCCAGTGCGCCTACTGTAATGATGTCCTACAGTACGTTTGTTCAATATATCCACGAGGATCGTTAAACGCGCAATTTGAGCAGGGAGGAAGTCCCAGCCACCTGTGAATAAGTAACGGTATCACGCATCCATTGTGCTTCGGCGCCTCTGCGGTAGTAGGGTATCGTGTGTGTCCGATGCAAGAAGTATTATCTGGCAAACACGATTTCCCATATCGTTTGCCTCTTACTTTACGTACGAAAACAAGCTGCCATGGATGTAAGCTTACTTACCTGGTACATTTTACTTTAAATTTATGTCCGTGGAATTAAATAACTTTCTATGGAAGTTAGGGTTACTTCCATGAAAGTATATAAAATATCCTGGGGCCTTCCATCAAAATCCATGGAACTTTTCATCAAACAAACTCCATTGCAGCGAATGCTGTTTATTTCGAATTTTCAGTATGTTATGTGACAGTTACACGCAGCTTCGTATTGGTTAGCGCTATTGACATTTTATAGACTACTAGTAGTGTAGTCCGCATTTATTTGGTCTGCTGGGCCTGTGTGCTGGGGTGATGACGCCTCTGAGAGCACTCTCACCCTTCCCCTGTGTCTCTGGTATCTTACCTGCTGGGAGACCAACATCACAATCGAATGAAACCAATCTCGCATGGAACTAGGCATCTACGAGCAATTCATAGAGGTTCGGTGAGCCTAGGTAAGGGCTAGGGGCCACAGCGGTATAGGAACAGGGTCCAGCTTTTGAGGAAGCGGCAAAAGGGAGTGGCGCCAGTATTTCGGGGACCAGTTTGAGATTATCAAGGCGCAAGGGGGGCGTCCACTCGTAAGGGGGAGGCCGGTGGGGAGCAGGAGACAGTCACCACTGGTACAGCAGGGAGAGATCGGTACCGCCATCGTTGGTAGGGATATATATAGATATATATATAGATATGTATATATATGCGGTATCGCCATCGTAGGATGTTTTTCGATGTTGGCAAAGGGAGCAGGGCGGCCAGTCCGATGGGTCACCTGCCCTCTATTAATAGCATACATGTCAGTGGATCTGCGGGGGTCGGCAGTTGTTGGCTGTTATTGGGTAGTGATTTTATAATCATCAAATAAATGTTGGGTTTTGAGCTTGTCTTGCAGACTTCATATTTTGTGTTTCGAGCTTGTACCCTGGAGACGGTATGAATGGTTGTGGTAGCGTTCCTATACTCATATACTGGTATATATACCTGGTATATTTTACACGTGGCGAAGACTAGGCCCCAGTGATGGACAGTGAACCATGTTCATGGTGGTGGAAGGGCCCGGAGATGGTGCCGTGGCGGCAACCCAAGTTTTGGGTGGAGTAGCAGCCATAAAACAATATTTGCTATCAGCTACTACTGGTGTTCAGCAACAACAACAGTAGCTAAACATCCCTTGGTGGTAGTGAAATCAAGGGCAGCAGCAGCAGCAACTTACGTCTTACTTACGGCGGGAGTCAAAACCGTAAGCACCCCTGCCGGGTGTAGCGGGGAAAAGGCGAACGTACAGCAGCAGAGCAATCCCCCAGGAAGGAAGTGTATTTTAGGGCACCCACGTCGTGCGATCGGTGGGGAGAAATTAGGCGGCGTAGCGCACGCACTCCGCTACGAGGAAGTTGGTGGCGGGGGTGAACGATGCGGTGGAGGCAGTGAGGTTTATACGGAGTCACCACTGTTTAACCGTAGCAGTAGCCAAAGTACTGCGGAATGGAACATTAGGCAGGACGTAGCAGCAATGTATGCCTATGGTGGAAACTTATCCATGGGCCCTCACCGGTTCAGTCTAAAGGGGGGACCTACAGCAGCAGCAGCGAAATGCCCCAAGGAGGAAGTACGCCCTTGGGCACCCCCGTCGTGTGGTCGATGGGGGGGGGAATTTTCGGCGTATAGCCGCATGTACTCCGTTGTAGGGAAGTCAGAAGTGGATATGAACGATGCGGTCACGTTGTCGATGTAAGGAAGCAGCTCCTGCTATACAGCAGTAGCAAAAACCCTTACGGCGGAAGTACAGCTGTAGGCCCCCCCGTAGCGTGTTGCGATAGGGAGGCGTCACCCTCGTGCGATTTTTGTTTGCCGTGCGCAATCCACGGAGATATTGGGTATGGCGGAGAAGCAGGTGCGGGGGTATCCCTTAGCAAGGGCGGAGCGTCTGCCCATTCCGCCAAAAGGCGCATGGTCAAGGCTCGACCATATGATCCCGTGACGTCTCACAAGCAATTAATGGCGGTGAGGGAAAACAGTCGTGCGGCATGATCGCGTGAACTCTATTGCGGAGGGATATATATGCGGTGGAAAATTAGCGGGCGTGGGGGTATGGTGGGCCGATTGCAGCAATTCAATATATATATAAGGAACTACGTAGCGCTTGCATGACAGCAACGCACTATTAATAGGTGTGGTCGACTGCGCTTCACGTCAGCAGCAGCGGCGGCGGCGGCGGCGGCGGCGGCGACGGCAGCAGCAGCAGCAACAGCAGCAGCAGGGAGGGGGGGGGGGGGGGGGGGGGTGGAAAGAGCAGATGTGAGTATATCGTCGACTGATTTTTTTAATCCGGTAGCTCACGGGACGAAGGGTGGAACGCATGACTGTAAGCACGTATTTCGCGAGGGTGATTGGTTTCGTTGCGGTGGATACACCTGTCCAACTGAATATTGTTTTCGATCGTATTAATTCGAATTTATTTGTTGTTTGCGACTGGGTAAGGAGTTTTTAATGTGATCGGATTGTTTTTTCAATTCTTTTTTTCCAGGTAAGTCATGGATGACATAAGAGACATCGTTTCAGACTGGGTAGGGGCTTCTGAATAGTACGAGATTAATGGTATTTTTTGGGTAAGTCGTGGATGATAGGGGATTATCGTCTACCATTCGAGATGGATTTCTGAATAGCAGGGGGAATATCGTTCGTTCCGGATAGGGTCGGTGATTTTGGGGGATACATCGTTTGCCATTCGGGTGGGATTTCGGAACGCTAGGGAATTATCGCTCATTCCGGGTAATAATAAAGTTGTGGATGGCTGAAAAAACA
Organism: Nereocystis luetkeana; assembly: GCA_031213475.1. Taxonomy (NCBI): domain Eukaryota; class Phaeophyceae; order Laminariales; family Laminariaceae; genus Nereocystis; species Nereocystis luetkeana. The sequence continues at coordinate 573,004 of JARUPZ010000009.1, read as the reverse complement.
TTGTTTGGGTACATGCATACGGAAATGATACCCCTCCCTCCCCCAGTTTTTTTTTTTTGGCGGTCGGTCACAGCTGGTTGTCGAGTTAGATCATTTATTCGAGGATAACAATAGTCGTATCACGTACGGTACTGTTTTTGGTAAGGCACTCAAGAGGCAGTTACATACCAGTAGTGTACTCCCAGTGCTGTCCCTGGCAATGCCTACACCGGAAATTAAATCAACTTATTGAAGGTGTCATCCGTATGCATATCCGCCTCAAAAGCGGTTCTTAGTACGATGCAGCTCACCCCTCAGACGACTCGCCGGGCACCTCACGGCGCTTCGTGCTTTGTGCAAACAATGTCTGCCTGGTCGCTGTAAATCCGACATGCTTCGTCCCGGCCTTGTGGTCTATGGTCATACGACTACGGCCAATGGCCATGCATGAAATCGAGTACATATCCCCCATCGAGTACACCCCCCCCTCCTGGGAACAGCTGTCTTATAAATCCAGCACGCCGTGTAGCGTTCCGTGGAAGGCATAGCGGTTGGTATGGACAAACTAGCTGTCTTGCGATTCCAGCACGCCATGTGGCGTTCCCCCCAGGGCACTAGTTTCAGTATGGACAGGTTGTAAAGCCCATTGTTCACGGTTTAGGGAGGGCGAGGGCCAGTACGCCTCAGGTTACGGAGCATCATTGGTTATTCTGACTTACTTGTTGGTTTCGCTAGTTTATCTAGTTTGTGGCTGCCTACGTGTGTGGACAAGACGGGAACGGGCCTCCCTGTAACCGTACAGAACATAATGACCTCAGTATGAGAGAGGGGATGCCAAGACTTAGTCATGAACGCCGCACGGCTGGGCCCGCCTGCACCACACAGCTGCCTTAGGTGTCCCGGGCGAAATAAGAGGTTGCCGCCGCCGAGATCAGCAAGCGGCGGGCACAGAAAAAACTCCTAGGAGACGCGTTGTTTGCTCCTGGGGATATGAGCGGCAGCGTTACACCCCGTCTGACTGATTACCTGGTACCCGGTGGCCGGTATTTAGAACCATTGGAATCGGAACTGTCCCGGTCCAACTTAAACAAAATCGCGGACGTTTGTAGCCCGGGTACACGGGTACCCGGATACCCGTTATTTGTGCTATACGGGCCCCCCAAGACCGGGGTATACATTGATATATACATGCACTGTGGCTCTAGACTCTCCCCCTTAAAGACAACAAAGACGTTCATCGTCCTTGACGACTATCAAGACATGCATTCTTCTTGTTTTCCGTTGCTATTTTTTTCTCCGGGTGAGGTCGATTCTGGTGCGGTTGTGTGGTAGAGTGCCGGTTGCATTGATTGAGGTTTTGGCTGAAAGGTTCGGGGTTGACCAGCTGCTGGACTTTTTGTGCAACACGGAACACTTGTGTTGATTAGTGTCTAGCAAGGTAGCCGCACTCATTTGAATGCTCCCTGGTATATGTTTTTGTTTGTTCTTGGACTTTCTCCCGCTAATCAGAAGTCCCAACCATTCGATGTGTTGCTGACCGAGATGGGATTGCCGAAATGAGATCGAACACCATGATTTTCCCGCGGGGTTGCTATTGGATGTTTGAGGAAATGAAGTGCGCGGATATCGGTCTGGATTGTTATTTTGGGATTTTTTTTACAGCGAGATCTGTTTTGATACTTCCTCTGTCCCAGAAGTATACCACGTTATAGGGGGCAGATCGTATCTCGCCGATGGGCGTGCCCATGGTGCTATCGTTAGGTTCGCTGGAAAGCGCTGGATATGTAGATGACCACACAAAAAAAATGAAAAAACATCGGATTCGTATTTATTTGCTGAAAAATGTTGCGGTCAAAAATGGAAATATTTTGAGAATATATTTGAGATTATATTTGAGAATATATTGAGAATGTTGGAGTTTGAACCCCCCTGTCCACCACAACCGCGCCATAACAATGGGCAGTGACATCCTGACACCCCCACGGAGATAATAGGGCACGGAGCTACTAGTGGGCCGCCGTTACGCCATGGCAGTTGAGCTGGCGCTGACCATTCCCCCCGGTAACTCACGGGTGCCAAAAAGCGTTTTGGACCCCATGGCGGAGCGGTACGCTGTTGGCAGTCAAGGGTATGGGGGATGAACGCCAGTTCGGTCGACGTGTTGGTAGAGTCTATCTTCCAGCAACGGGGAGTACAACGGCGAGACTTTAGTAAGGCCTTTTCAAGGTGTACAACCAAACACTCCGATGGGCGATAACAACTTTAAAGTAGAGCATAGCGGAGTGAGGAAGCGGCAGAGGGCAGGAACGCTAGAAATGGTGGTAAACTATGATCAGGAGGCCTTCAGTAAGGCCTTGGACTATCTAGCATCAAGCCATCAAGCCCCAGCGACGGCGAGGACGACTAAGATTTGTTTTTTTCGTCATTTTTTAGCCCCCCGAAAAGGCGCAAAATATGTATTTTTGGGCCGACTGATTTTGTTTCGGCCCTTCATGCATGCAAGGGGGTGCATGCGAATGGAAACGACGGGTTTCAACCAAAACAACACCGAGGATTTCGAAAAACTTAGCGTCCACGGCATTGGACACGCGTGTAACCATACCGTAGTTTACAGACGAATTATTTATTTACATTTTTTTGTTGCAGCAACAGTGTGGGCGAAGGTTTCCCTGGCATTTATTAGTTCCTCTACCGATTGCTGCCATTTCGCTGTTTGGGTGTACGTTTTGATCGCATGATTTGTTAGATGCAAGGAAATATATTGGAAAGAGTTTCCTGATCACTTGACGAGCGAAATAAGGGTAGAACGAAAACACCCCTAATTGCCCTCTGACTTCTTTCTGGCGTCGTTCATCGAGAGAGACGAAACGAAGACATGCCCTCCCACCGTCCACCCTCCACCTTACCTGTTACCACGCCGCCGCTCAAAAAACGCTAAAAGGGGAGAGCAAATAGTTTATGGCACCCCAGGTATCCGGGCACCAGTATCCGCCATACCACGCCGCCGCTCAATCGCAAAAAGGGGAGCAAGTAATATACGTGAACCTGGGTACCCGGCTACCTGCGTCCGCCTTACCACGACACCGCTGAGACGCTAAAAGAGGACCAAATAGTGCATGGTACCCTGGGTACCCGGGTACCCGGGTGTACCGCCCGGTTCCGGTTCCGGCTGAACCCTACCCCACCCGATCGGGTACATCTCTAATGAGGGGGCATCCCCGAGATGGAGAGGTTTCCAACAATTTGGGAGGCCAATACCACTTGTTGGTTTTTCGTAGTCGACTATTTTAGGGCTCCATCATGAACATTGTTTTCGAGGATGGCAACCCATCCTCACCCCTCCACGATTCACGACGCATATTATCAGCTCCTCATTTTTGGCCGACGGTAGAGCGCCTAGGTTTGCATGCCCAAGTCAGTGGTTCACGCCCCGTGCCTTGCCTTTCGAGTATTCTGTTTTTTTCCGGGGTTTGTTTTCTTCAATTGTATGGGACTTTGTTTGCCATGGCATCTATATATAGTGATACTGAAACACACTTGATTTGTTCAAACACCCAGAAACATAGCTTGCTTCAAGAGGAACGGTACATGGATGGGTGGGTGGGTGGGTGGGTGGTGGTTCGGTGCTCGGTGAGTAAGGAACCTTCCTGACGAGGACTTAGGATATATCTTCAAAAATAGGTCGAGGGGCTGATTGCTCACGATTCTCTCGTTAGGAAAAACTTCCGATGGTAGGATCAAGGCACGGTGATAGTCCCAACCCAATCTTTAACCCTAATCCAAGCCCTACCCCTGACCCCAAGCCGGACCCAAAACGGGCCAGAAACAGGTCAGAAACGCAACTGCGCCTCGTCCGATTTATTTTATGACTATTCCGAGCTGTGGAACACAATTTTAATATTGCGGACCACAGCTTTGCTCCTTACACCAGTAGTGAGCTCTACTTCTCTGGACCATGATGGTATACCGCTGGAATAACTATCACAAATCGTTGCCAGGTGTAGTGATTATTTCAATTGTGAGATCCGTCAGTACAGGCCTGGTATTACATTATGCTAGACATACGCTGCAGTGTCAGCAGACTGAAACAGCATGTTGCACACCCACTCAGAGCAGTACATCTGGCAACAACATAGGACAGATCTTCCAGCGATATACAATAAAATTCAGGCAGTATAACTCACTATTGGTGCAAGGAGAAACTGTGGTCCGCAGTTCATTTTTCGTGTTCCACAGCTCGGAAAAGGACTAAAAAGATCGAACGCAGCGCGATCGCGTGTTTGGACCGCTTCTGGCCAGCTCTGGGTCCGGGTTGGGGTTGGGGGTAGGGTTAGGGCTAAGGTTAGGTTTAGGATTAGTTGTTGGATTGCGCCTACGGCTGAGCCTTGATCCACCATCGGAATTTTTATCTAGCGCGAAGATCGTGAGCAATCAGCAACCCGACCCCTTGAAGATGTATCCTAAGTCGTCATCAGGAAGACATATGCTAGGGCCAAGAAGGGCGTAGGTCGTGAAGTGCGCAGTTGGGAAGCAAATATCTCCAGAACGACAAGAAATTTTTAAAACTTTCATGGTTTCTAGAAGACTCTGAGGAGTACTCTCAGCCGCAATAGGGGGAGGGCAGTGCAGTACTTTAGATAACAAGAAAAGCCCTCCTTACGCAGGCAAAACCGATTTGGCGTCGATGGTTCAGAGGTGCTATGCGACGTATCTTCTATTTAGCTTGCGAAAAAAAATGGGGCATCGCTTGGTATAGTTTAACGAGCTGCCAGGCCATTTACGACCATGATCATCAGGAATCTCTTCAACTTGTTGCGTACAAGTACCCTACAAGCTACAGTAGTAGCTCCCACGACCTGCAGGATAGACAACAGCTAAAGTTTTAATGTGGTTGCTTTTCAATGAGCAATACAGTCTATTGTGAGCGACAGGTGAGGTGGACAGGAAAAACGACATAAACAGGTGGTAAAGATAGACACCCGTGGAGAATGCGATAGCTCTCTGGTAAGTGTCGGAATGGCGTAACCTCACCCACTGACAACACTCCTAGTTCGGGCGTTGGTCGCCAGCCAAGCAAGGCAGTATTGATGGACAAACCTCCTGCCAGTTATCATTCACCATTATCAATCAAGTCTAGCGGCTCCTGCGGCCGCCGCAAACACTTTGCTTTGGCGGACGGACTGCTGACTGCCTCCCAAGCACACGGGCTCAATCTATCTTTGTGTCGGCTGGGATCACGCGCTCCACCAAAACTCCTGCGAAGGATGATCCCGGAGCTCAGGTAGGCCACACAGAAACGCCTGCAGGGCATTCGCGTACTCTCCCAGTCCAAACGCCCGCAACGACGAGATGATGCGGGTAAGGCGGAGGGAATTGTGGTCGAACGGCTCCATCCACTTGGCGTTGGGGTCGAAGTCGTCCCCCTTCTCGACGACCACCTGTTCTCCCCGCTGGACCAGGTCGAGCCCGTAGACAATGAGCATCCTGTCCAGCGCGAAGATCATGTTCAGCTGGGGCTTTCCCCCTGTCCTGCTGACCTCGACAATGTCTTCATCCGACAAGACTGGTGCAGTTGGAACCATGCGCGACGGTTGCTTGGTTGGAAACAACCATTGAATATAATCGTGCGTTTGTTCCAACCACGCGTCAGACTGCTTCAATATCTGGGTGAGAGAAGGACCTTGCTCGCCTGCGCCAGACCTGGACCCGCCATCGTCACGGTAAAAAAGTAGAAGCGGGCTCATCGTAGCCGCTGGCCCTAACTGCCTTGGGCTCCCAGAGGCGGTCAGTGGGTCGGAAGGGTGACTGGCCAGCGGATTGGGAACGCCGGCTGCGGTTGTTCCCATAGACTCATCGTTGATCTCCAGGAGTGCGAGGTTGCCGCGATCCATCTCCATACAGTCGATTACCGCTTGCAATTTTGCCGCGGTAGCAGCAATGCTGTCTCGTTCTTCGATCGCCTTGTTCACATCAGCGACAGCTGTTCTTGCATCAAAAGAGGCATGGCATGCTTCTTGTTGGGCGACTGCTAGCTCGACCGCAGCGTTTGCCAGCTGGTTAGAAGTGTCATTGGCGGAAGAAGTGGCCTGGTCGAGCGCCTTCTTCATTTCAACAGAGGACGAAGCTAAGCGGCTCCGCTCCTGTTCCGAAATATACAGCCTCTGTTCAGCCGCGTTCGCACGCAATACGGCCCAGGAAGCATTCTCCTGAGACGCGACCAACTCATTGGCGGCAATGGTGGCGGCAGCATCTTTCTCCATCAGTGCTGCTTGCACAGCGGCACTGGTAGCAGCTGCATAGTCGCGCTCGCTCTCTGCCGCATGGAATCCAGCTGCGGCCTTTTCCTCCGACGAGGTGGCGCGGGCCAACTCTTGTTGAACGGCTTCCAACGCGGTAGTGGTGGTTGCGATAGCCGCGGTCTTGGCCGCCAGTTCTTCCTGCAGATTGACATTTGCGGCAACTAGCTTTTTCCGTTCGTCCTCTACCGCATGCGCGGCTTCGCTCGCCCACGAAATGGCTTGGGCAGCTTCTTGTCGAATGGCTGCCAAGGCGGCGTTCGCGGTGTTGGTAGCGGTAGTCTGCACCGTTAGTGCTTCTTGCATACCAACATTAGCGGCAAGTACATTATCGCGCTCACCCTCTGCCGCATGTGCGGCTTGGTTTGCCGACGAGATGGAGCCGGTAGCCTCTTGGCGAACGGACGCCAACGCAGTAGTGGCGGTGTTGGTAGCTTTGGTCTGCACCTCCAGTGCTTCCTGCAGATTTACATTGGCGGCCAATGCACTATCGCGTTCGCGGTTTGCATGATGGCACCCAGCTACAGCTTCGTTGACCGACGAGGTAGCGCGGGCAGCCTCTTGTCGAACTGCTTCTAATTCGGTAGTGACGATAGAAGTAGCAGTGGTCTGCGCCGCCAGTGCTTCCTGCAGATTAACATTGGCGGCCAATGCACTATCGCGTTCGCGGTTTGCATGATGGCACCCAGCTACAGCTTCGTTGGCCGACGAGGTGGCGCGGGCAGCCTCTTGTCGAACTGCTTCTAATTCGGTAGTGGCGATAGAAGTAGCAGTGGTCTGCGCCGCCAGTGCTTCCTGCAGATTAACATTGGCGGCCAATGCACTATCGCGTTCGCGGTTTGCATCATGGCACCCAGCTATTGCTTCGTTGGCCGACGAGGTGGCGCGGGCAGTCTCTTGTCGAACTGCTTCTAAGTCGGTAGTGGCGATAGAAGTAGCGGTGATCTGTGCCGCCAGTGCTTCCTGAAGATTGGTATTGGCAGCAACGGCATTTTCGCGTTCGTTTTCTGCGGTGTGTGCGACTTCGCTCGCCCGCGAGATGGCGTGGGCAGCCTCTTGTCGAATATTTGTCAAGGCGGTGGTAGCGGTGTTGGTAGCGGTGGTCTGTACCGTTAGTGCTTCCTGAAGATCAGCATTGGCCGCAACTGCACTATCGCGCTCGCCCTCTGCCGCATGTGCGGCTTCATTTGCCGACGATATGGCGCCGACAGCCTCTTGTCGAACGGTTGCCAACTCGGTATTGGCGGTGTTGGTAGCGGTGGTCTGCACCTCTAGTGCTTCCTGCAGATCAACATTGGCGGCAACTGCACAGTCACGTCCGTGGTTTGCCGCATGGCATTCAGCTACGGCTTCATTTGCTGACGAGGTGGCGCGCGAAGCCTCTTGGTGAGCTTCTGCCAAGGCGATGGTGACGATGGTGGCACTGGTTGTTTTCTGCTCTAGTGCTGCTCGCAGCGCCGCGATGGTAGCAGTAGCAGCCACCAAGTCGTTGGTAGCTGAGGTCGCAATTGCTTTCTGTGCCTCCAAATCAACGCGTAGCCCGACAACTAAAGATGCAGCCCGATCCCGCTCTCTGTTGGCCGCGTCCCTTTCCTCTGCGAGCGCACTTGCCATTGAGGTGGCACGAGCAGCCTCTTGAGTAGCCAGCGCGAGCTTAGATGAATTGGTGATGGCCACAACACCGGAAGAAGTAGCTGCAGCAGCGGCGGCAGTGATAGCGTCGCGATCCGCACATGCCGCAGTTGCCGCATTAGTTTCCTCCCGGCGAATCAGCTCCAGCTCACCAGCTGTGTCGGCGGCAATGGCGGATTGACGAGCGACAGTTTCACGCAGACCCGAGATAGGGTCTGTAGCTTCCTTCAAATATTGTTCATGCGCTTCGATTTCATCACGGGCGACGGATTCACGTCGCTGAGCCTCCGCGACTGCAATGTCGGCGGCAGCAGTGGTTGCGGCAAGCTGCTGGGTCAGCTCTGCTGCGGTGGCCCGAGCGATGCCCCGTTCTTGCACGGCGATAGACAGCTGCTCATTTGCCACTTCGAGGGCCAAGTTCGCCGCTGCGGATGCTTGGCGATCTGCGACGACCCCCGCGGTGAGGGTCGAGACGGCGGCACCACTCGTGGTTGCGACTGCCGCCGTACGAGCGAGCCTGTCTTCCAACTCGGCAGCTCTGTCAGCATGTTGTTTACGCTCAGTACATTGGTGGTTCATCGTTGTGGCCAAGCGCTTCTGCAGCCAAGCAATAACAACAGCCGGTTGCTCGGCTTGATCCACGAGCGAGGATGCAGACCTCGGTTCTGTACCTACCATCGACAACGCAACAGTCATCGGCGCTAGATGGGGAGCCTGTCCCATCTCGGCGTTTTCGGCGGCAGTAGTACTGCCCTGTCGCTCAGCTATAGCAGTGGCCGTGGGGATAGTGAGAGAAGCACCAGCCGTTGCCTGGCATTGCCGTACATCCTGTAGATGGCGTTTGCTGTTGAAGCGTACGTACCGCCCCGCTTTTTTTCCTCTTCGAGGTTGAACCCTGCGTATCCCGGCGATTGCCACTTTCTCCCGGCTCACCACAATCATTACAGTAAATCCAACGACCATGAACACTATCTTGGTCACCGCACACGCCGCATGGTCGAGCACTGCCTCATGCGGATCGTGGTGGGTGTACGTCCTGTGTTCCACCAGCAAAGTGGGTCAAACGTGCGCGCATTGGTAGGTATGTTGAGGGCGGTCGGGGCCTAGCTCTGGTGGCTTTTACCGCTCATGTTATATGTTCAAACTCAGTAACGGCCTTACTGGGTGGTAGAATCGCCTACACCGGTATTCTGGTATGCCTTACAAACATGGGGAACATGTCGCACTTCGGCACTGAAAACCGATGACAGTCGCAACAATAGCGTCCTTTTCAACGGCAAAGAGGTTTATTCGATTATCATATTTTTGCGACGACTCAAGGGCAGTAACTCAGTTACCGAAGCTCACCATGCCAGGAAAGTCAGTAACAGGTCCGGCAGATACCATGTCGAAGCCATGCCAATAACCCTGCATAGGTATTGCTGCCGCCGGAGTAGTCCGACAAAGTCCTCCGCAACGCACAAGACAGCGCAAAACTTCAGGAGCACCCACTCGAAAATATCATTTCTTGGATCTTCGCGCTGCCTGCACGCCACACAGAGAACCAGAACGGCATCCGAGAGGGCGCAAGGGGTTGAGAGATCCTGAACAGTCGACACGACTTGACTGGCAAAGTGCTGTCGAATCGTGGTCGCACCATTCACACGTGATGAACATTCTTGGCATGATATCTCGTATGAAACGGCAACGAAAACCACGCCGACTGTGACTGCTGCACGACGTGGTGAGGAGGTGCGGGTATACAGCACGCAATCGATCACGGGAAAGGCACTTGACAACAAAGTTAAAACCCACCGATGCAGAGAAGACCGTTGAGGGAGAGTCATTAATATACCACTGGGCGCCGCGCCTTGAGATGTCCGCCCACACGGTCGTCGTACAGCCAACAGGCGCCGCCATCTGCGTGGCTCCGACGGGTAAATCTGCTCTTTGAGGAAACATATTGTCTCGAAACGAGAAGTGGCTTTGGCCGACAACCGCTGTTGATTGACCTCGAGTCTTTTCAAGGCCCACCTCCTGCATACCATATCCCACACCAACTTTAAGTACTTGGTCCCCAAGAAGGTGGATGCAAGACTGTCGGCATCAACGAGCACGGAATGCTGAGCTTCGTGAAGAGCCATTGACGTCGCTGCGCGCATGACCATAAACCGCGAACGCTGCCTCTTGGCCAGGAGTTTGCGACACTTGAGCCGGTTGACACTCTTGCGGCGCGCGATCATGGAAGAACCCACGGCTACAGCTCCAAGAAATATACAAATTGAAATCAACGCCAAGTTCTCCAACAATCGCGGAGAGTGCTCGATATAGGCGATAAACCTACATACGGAGGGCAAGCGAAAGGCACAGGGAAGGGTCTGGTAAGAAAGGAGATTTCGACACGGGTAGGCTACCGTGATATAGATTATGTCAGCACTATACACGTAGCACGGGTCCGTCGAGGGGGCGAAATATCTGTGGTTTGGCAAATGCCTTAAATGAGACAACTATTGAGTGGCAGGTTAGTCGAGTCCGTGCGTCACGATTATTCCCTGCACACAGCTTGGCTATATACAAGGAAGCACGGAACACTGCATCATTGGTGGTCATAGTGTCGTGACGTCTTATACCAGACGTACGTGAGAGCAGTGCCGTATTTCAACTGCCGTGCGCATTCACGCGGATTCGTTCTGAAGCGCACACCGTCGTAAGAGGCTGCTTCCAACGAACGACATTATAAATTAAGGACGGACCACACGACCGGCCCAGCTACATTCGTTGCAGGCACTCTCGAAGTTTCCGTGGCGGGCACACCTTCATACGACGTGGCCCTGTCAACCCTATCAACCCTGTCGGACGTGTAAGTGTGGAGCATGCCACGGACATTACATTTTGCGCAACGAAGAGCCCGAAACGTTTATCCTGCCTGCAGGGGTGCGAGGGTACAGTATATATTCATGAGGCAGTACCTTAACTGATGGTGCAACCACTGAGCAAGGGAAAGACAAAACTGTTTTTGGGTGTTTCTGACGCTAATAGCATGCTCACTTCTCGTCAGCTCACGAAAGATCGTGATAGATCACATCACCAATTGATAACCGTCGGGAGTGGGCGCGTTCAGAATCCGTTATCGGCAGGCATCGATCGGGTGATACCTACAAATACTCGAGTTATTACTGCATTTGCAATAGTATGTTGCTTGTCGATGGCAAGCCCATCAGGTATTCTGATTATCGCACTATTATAGTTTAGGTCCAATGCTGCTGTTGGACGGAAGTCAGCAAAGGCGGCAGTGCTTTCGCACAGACCAAGCGATAGTGAAACGATCGTCACTTAAACCACTTTAGATAAAATTACGGGAAACCACAACAGTTTCGACAGCAGTACCACTGTACTAGCTGCGCAGCATTACAGCAGAAAATTCGGTCCAGCCTTCTTTGTCAGCCAAACACAACAGCAGAAGCACTAGCCGGGTCCTGGAATGTGTCGCAGCTTTTGTATTGCTCTGAGTTTGCCCAAACCCCAGGATACATGTGTAACCTCACCATACCAGACCCGAAGCGTACTCCCAGAGATGGTGGTAAACACTGTCCTGGACGATTGAGAAAGTGGCGTTATCTGAGTGGGCGAGGTTGATGTCTCCGGTGGGTTCCTCCAGTGGCCTATGGTCGCTCTGAGCGTCGACGAAAATCCAGTGCACGAAAAGAAAACCGCGGGACGTAGTCAGACACCAGGTACATACATATTTTGTCAGCGGGGTTACACGCGTCGAGGAAAGGGAACAGGGTATCGCGTGACGGTGGAATGTACAATGCATCTGATCGACATGATATTTTGTTCTGGAAATCATCAGATCAAAGGTGAAGGTCGAGCGTAGGATACGGGTCGACGAGTATGTTTCTGAGTTTCGAATATTTGTGCTCGGTTGAGGCAGGTTTGCCCCCCCTAAACTCCCGACACCAGCAGAAACCATCGCGGCAAACAAAACAATAGTTCGATATACAAAACAAGACGAATATGATACAACAGCGCTTACGATGTGGTTTGTTCGAGTACGTTGTCAATAATTACTGTACATCAGCACTTGCGCAGATATATAGTTAAAATATTTTGACAAGAGCGAACAGGATTGTTCTCAGGCATGGTGCCAACTCAGCAACGGGCTGATATTACAGGAAGCGCGCGATAAGGGAGCGGGAACAGACGAACATCCAACTTATTAAGGAAGAGAGGATGGCGAGACAGGAGTTTGCTAATTATCGGGAGGGAGACGATACAGGAGGGAAGGCAAGGGGGCTTCGCGGGGGGCGCGGAGACTGGAGAAGAAGGCTCGGGGTGCCTCGAGAGGGACATAAACCAAATGCAACGGAAAATCGAGTGTTCAACACGTGGTCTTGGAAGGGGAAAATTCACATCAAGCAGCTTTCGTTGATCAGCTGAGGGTGCTCTATTGTGCGAAGTGTTATTCATTGATCACTTAGGTCGGGCGAGGAAATGAACGAGGGAAGGATATAACGACCGTTGAAGAGAGGGTTGCGGGTGGATGGAGATCAAGGCGTCCGATATGGCGTAAGCAAGGTAGTATATATTCGAAAAATTAGGGGGGGTAGGCGGGGGCAAAACGTGGCGAGGTAACCATTGGAACGGACGGCGTATCAGAAGTGAAGGTGAATCCCATCTGAGCGTTTGGATCGGTTGGGGATGTTGTACGGGGACGCGGAGATGTATAAGGGGCCGAAAGGGATGCAAGGACGAGCTAGGTGGAATAAGGAGAGGGGGGGGAGGAATGGCCGTGTTCGAACAATATTTTAGATCATGGTCGCAATGATGTGGTGATGATAGATGTTAGGAAGAACAGGCTGGATAGGGAGAGGGCAATGGCGGGGACTGTGCATGGCGGACACCCATCGACGGTTCTAGAGCTCGATCCCACATAAAAAAAGCGAGTATACAAGCCAAATCAAGAATGAAAGTTGAAACCTGAAAGCAGACACTGTCTATAGTAGACGTTCCGAGTCGTTTGGTGGGTTGTTTCATGATAAAAAGCAATAAACGCAAGATTTCTTGGCCCAAGGTGGAGGAAGCGTGGTCGCATAGGAGTGAGGAAGGCGCTCCGACGGTTTTGCTGACGGATTCTCTATCGGTCGACAAGCGGGCGGGGGGTTGTGTAGCGTTTATGCTTGTGGGGATGTCTACCAACGAAGACAGCATGTATATCTCCTTGGCCGCACAATTATCTGCGGTACATTTATTGTGAATGTTGCGAATCAATAGTGCAACAACTGTAGTCGAAACATCGATGAGATATTTCCTGCAGACAAAGTCCAAAAGAACTGGGGGGTGGGGGGTGAAAGACGGGCATCGCTTATTCTCAGGAGTGCCTCGCCTATGCGGAAGGAGTGTATCACGCTGCGGTAAGGAGAGCATTTCCCGTGAGTTGGCTTTCTACGGCAGTTAGGTTTCAATGCGAACTTGCACCGTCATAATTGGTGTTCATGGTCGTGTCTGTTCCTGCGTGACCGTTTGGAAACGCACTGGATTTTGCCGTTACCCCATACGTAGAGGTTGTGACTCATTCTTCCAGGGCTGTGTTGTTTCTCCGTAGTGCTTGACGTCTAATTGAGTCAGTCTGCTGCAGAAAGCACGGGAGTTAGCCGTCTGCCGAGCACGGATGCAGCGTTTTTCTTTGAGGGCTAGCAATCAGCCGGAGAAATGTGGAAAGAACGGGGGAAACCGCATATCAGTCTGTTGTAAAGGGGTCTGGCTGGGGGATCCAAGGCAGATAAAAGTGAGTACAAAGATAAGAACAACACATTTAGGGGACCATGAGTGGGAGTGAGGGTAAAATTTCCCAATACGCTGTTCGGAAGGTTCAAGAAGAGGGTGATGCGAAAGCGAGCGTCGTTGATGGCGTTTGGATCCGGTGGAGGGGGGGAGGCCAAGAGACCCGTGACCTGAACAGAAGGATAGCGGTATATAGTCGGAGACGAGCCCAGCAGCGGGGAAAGGTGGAGAGGTGCACGAGAGGGCTGGTTTCAGAGGATTTATACCTACACTACTAGAAGAGAGGGGGGGAGAGCGAGATGAGTACCTGAAAATACCGGGTTTCTGACGCAGGCGTTTGGACTGGGCGGAGGAGAATATGGGGTGGAGCATCAAGAGCGGGAGGAGAAAGGGAGCTGCCGAGTGAGCTATTCGGAATGTTCAAAGGAAGGGGAGAAGTGACTTTCTTAAGCGACGGTAAGGAGGGGGGGGGAGATATCTCCGGAGAGTAATTCGTGGTATTTCATTGTCGGAGAGGAAGTCAGAGGCGGATGCAGTGGGGACAGAAGAGCGCGGCTAGTCTCAGGGGAGTTTAGTCTGCAGTCCGGAAAGAGAGGGGCGACGATTATGCTGATGGTGGGGGGTGCAGTGGATATAGTCAGCGAGAGGGAAGGTGGTCGTCGAAAGCTTTCTTGAGATACCGATGGACGAAAAAAGAGAGCTTCAGGTACTCCGAGGTTCGGGCATCCTGTAAATAGGAAGGAGGAGGGAGGGTTACGGCCGACAGTGTAGTCGAAGGACTAAATGGAAAGAGAACGACAGGCTTTTTTGAGGGGCAGGGGGCCATACATACAAGAATAAAAGGCATTAGACACGAGACTATATCGTGATGGGGGTTTAGGGTGCTCGCGTGCGACGGCCACCTAGACGTGTCTGCGTGATTTAGGCCAGAGGAGCGTACGGAGAGGGGCATCGGGATCGGGAGACCCTGCATTACGGGGGGCGATAGTAAATAAGACACACGATACACACAAAAACCTATATATTTCGCTATTTTTTTCAACAAGATTTGGCCCTGTTTACTGTGGTCCCCCATAATAGGGTAGATGTATGAGACTCCCCCCTCTCGCCGAACAGATGGTTGACTTTCCAGGCAATTGTCTAATAAGAGGGACGGTGCAGATGCAATCAGACCCGTCGAGCTGCGTACTGTAGTATACAACGGATCAGCGTATCCAATAAGGGGTAGGTTTGTCCGTAGGCGAGGTAACGGACTCCGCAAACGAAGTAACGGACAAAGCAATGTTATTGGTAGAGAGAATGTGGTATGTCCGTATCGGGAACTGGGATAGAACAAGTTTGGTTGGAAGGGAAGGCCTCGCACGCAGTCCTTCCAAGCAAAGCACCGAGCGTAGGTCAGCATCCCCACGCCGGGCACGAGCAAGCACGAGGTCCTGTGACGAGCACAGGCAGACGTGAGGTAATCGCTGGTTTGTCGATCCAAGCCAGGAATTAGGGCCTTATATGCCGCCGCCCCACCCTCCCTGGTATCATAGGAGGGAGAGAGACGTGAAATTAGGGTGGTCGAGACACCCAGGGTATTGTAGGAAGCTGAGATACAGGTATCTGGCCGAGGAGGGGAACCTCTCTCTCTCCCACGACTCAGGAAACGATAATGATAATGCAATTCGAAAGATATACAATAAAGGATACCAGTAACCCTGAAGATCGAGGGAATTATCCAAGGTTAGGTTCTGTAGGGTTTATGGATTTAGGGCTAGGGTATGGATGTCTTACAGAACTTACAGAAGTTCCGGGTTAGGGTATAAAACCCTTACAGAACTCACAGAAGTTCCGGGTATTGTGGTCCGGGCGTACAGAACTCACAGAAGTTCCGGTCAGGTATAAAAACATTGTACTGGTACCCCGGGTATTGTGAGACGGGGCGCACAGAACTTACAGAAGTTCCGGGTACGGGTATGAAGGTCGTACAGAACTCACAGAAGTTCCGGGTACGGGTATAAAACCCTTACAGAACTCACAGAAGTTTCGGGTATAGTGGCACGGGCGTACAGAACTCACAGAAGTTCCAGGCAGGTACGAGATTGGTGTACCCCGGGTATTGTGGCTCGGTCGCACAGAACATACAGAAGTCCCGGGTACGGGTATGAAGGTCGCACAGAACTCACAGAAGTTCCGGGTATCTATTGTGGAATAGACGTACAGAACTCACAGAAGCTCCGATTGTGGCCCGGGCGTGCAGAACTCACAGAAATTGCGACTGTGGGCCGGGCGTACAGAACTCACAGAAGTTCCAATTGTGGCACGGGCGTACAGAATACTCTGGTAAAATCTAATATTACAAACAGCGGTGTTGAGTCCCCCCATCTAGGTTGTGGAAAAATAACAGGCTAATACTAATCTACAGCAGTAGTGCAGCTGCAGCAAGAACAGCAGCCCCCCCCCAACCCAGACTTCGTCACAGCCCTCGTCCGTGCCCATGTCTTGAGTAGTTGATGCTGCAGGATTGTTCAGCAAGTCGAAGGCGGCTTCAGCCGCCACCAAGTCAGCGCCCTTCCCGGTTCAATATCCTTCGCGGCGACCATGGGGATGGCCCCGTAATCGGTGATGTGCTCGAAGTTGGCCTACAGGAACATCACCATCTCCACCCAGTAGGTGTCGATGCGACTCCCGTTTGGCACGAGGAGGTCACCGCAAGCACTGAAATCGCGCTCAACCGTCGGTGTATCAGCGTGCGTTGCTTCAGGCTTTTTGTATAGACGAAAACAAAATAGAAATTAAAAACGATTTTGGACCACCCCCTCCCCGACTACGGCCATGCGTGAAATGAGTACTGGTACGGCACATCTCCCTACTATTGAATAATAAGAATAGAATACGAAGTGTACGAACGAAAAAACGAAACCTCTACGTACGTGCGTATCATAAGTTGCGCTCGTTGTGATATTATTGTATTATTTCTATACGTATCAAACCGGGTACCAGGTATAGATTATCAATATATATATAATATATATATATATATATATACATACCAGGTACAACGTAAACACGGGCTGTAATTTCGTCATTTCGTTTTTGGTGTGTCACTGATGAGACATGATGACGCCAGAATGCATAGCATAACTCCTCAACAAAGATGTCGGGAGGCATGTCAAGCAAGGCAAAACATGCCCTGTCAAGGGTGTAGGGTCGAAGTGTTCCATACTAAAACCTAGTAGTTTGGTGTCAGTCACGGCATGTCAAGGGAAAGCTGCTGTCTGTCAAGGGTTGAAAGTCCTGCCTCCCGGCATATTTGCTCCTCAACGCAGCCTAAGTTGTACCGGCAAATCGGGTAAAATTATCGGTGTTTTAAGAAACTATTAAGGCTAAAGTGTACACAAATACAACCGGCACCCCGGGTATTGTGCCGAGGGTATACCCTTACCCCGGGTATTGTGCCGAAGGTCTTACAGAACTTACAAAAGTTCCGGGTACGGGTATGGATGTCTTACAGAACTTACAGAAGTTCAGGGTACAGGTATAAAACCTTTACAGACCTCACAGAAGTTCCGGGTATTGTGGCACGGGCGTACAGAACCAACAGATGTTTCGGGCAGGTACAGAAACGCTGTACCGGTACCCCGAGTATTGTGAGACGGGGCGCACAGAACTTACAGAAGTGCCGGGTATGGGTATGAAGGTCGTACATAACTTACAGAAGTTCCTGGTACGGGTATAAAGGTCTTACTTACAGAAGTTCTCTGTAGGGTGTTTCCCGGGTAAATACCCCGGGTATGGTTCTGTAGGTACCCTACAGAACATATCCTAGGAATTATCGGTATTAACCCCGTTCGGAATTCACAAAGTAATACTGTCGAACACATGTGACGAGTACAGCACGGATATGCCATACGAAGCACATCGTCTTGCTGGGGTAGGAGATGTGTTGCCAAAACTGCAACGGAGGGATATGTATGACAAGCGAGCGCTCAAGCGTGATGATAAGTTTACGGTAGCATACTCATTTTACCTAAAAAAGGATGAAAAATCCACGCTACCCGTCGTTTTTTAGTTTCTGTACTGGTACGTGAACACAAAAAGAAAAATATGAAGTAGTACGGAGTGTACAGAAATAGGGGCAATACGGCCAGCTGCTGAGTTGCGCGATGGGGCTTGTATCAGTAACGGAGCAGGGGCTATCCGCAATCGAGATAGCTCATCGGGTAGCCTCTGCACGCAGTGACGTCACGAGGAGAAAACGCGTAGGTATGATACGATCCGTCGGATTTTATGGGTGGAGGAAGTACTTGTTGTTGGTAAGTGTGATGTTCGAAGATTTCGCGCCGAGACGTACCGTACATAAAATAGCACGATCACCGTGTTGACAGCAATGAAACGTTAGGATGGGCCGTGACGGTGCCGGAGGATACTGGAGGGAGATTGTTCTCACCAAGTTGTCATGTAGATCCCCCCCGGGATGATCAACACCCAGTGCCCCAATCACCGCCAGTAGAAGGGAGATCACAATCCAGTGCCGAACGTTCTTCATCGTCTGGTACTGCCGTAGCGCGAACCATGCCATGAAGTCATGATGACAGACAGCGGCGGGTTGAAGGTTCGAGGCGAGGGGGATGGAGTCAAGGATTCTAAAGCTGGAACACGGTTGCCGTCTCAACAATATCGACACGCCAACACGGCACTGCGCTTCCCAGCGGATGGTTTTACGGGGATGGGCCTTCTACGAGTGTGTTTGGTACTCGTAATCAACTCCGAGGCTCAACACGAGTGTTTGGTACTCGTAATCAACTCTGAGCCTCAACACGGTGGAACGAGGCCTATACCGTGCGTACTCGTACAACATCCCAAACCAGGTTAGTCGTGCATGAAAACCGGCGTCAACACGAGACAGACAATCGAATCGCGCACATCGGACAGGTGTCTGACCCGTGCGAGTGCACGAGTCGGTCGTACGCAGTTGCAGAACTCTTGGCGAAATCACGCTCGCACTGCACCCATCTCTCCCTGCCTTTGTTGACCGTCTCACCAACATGGCTCAGCCGCGTCCAGGATAAGCTTCCTATGCTTCTGCAAGTGATTTTCCCAACCGTAGTCGTTTCGAGAAGAACGACCAGCGGGATGGGCGGGCGCACGTCGGGCCGGCTGCTATGTGCTGCGAGGTTCAATCTGCCATGGTCTCGGGAGCTGGTTGATCCTCCTATGGGATGAGCGCGAACGATGTCGCGTTGGGATCGTATCCTCCTTGAAAATGAAACGGTTTTCTGAATCCCGGAACCCAGAACACAACCGCCTGCCAGGATTTATGAACACCATTATCATGATTCATCAGATTGCGAGGGGGAAGAGTTGAATTGCATATCGCATCTGGTGGGAGAACATTAGCAGAGGCATACCTTGAGCATACAATGTGAAATCTGCCTTCGATGGCAGTGTTGTGTTGTGCCTTCCTCGTTGTGGTGGGCATACGTATGGAATGGATTCGTCCGATTGCAGCACTGCTATTGCGTGCTCGGCGTTGGGGTTTTGTTTTTGAACGGGCGCGCACCGGGGATCTTCGCCTCAAGAATGGCCACTTCAATCTATCGTCTACGTGAGCCACGCGGCAAGCTAGTGCTGAGGAAAGGAGAGCAGACGGCGGCGGGCGCAAGTGAGGGTTGTCCCGCTTCTCCATACGCGGTAGCACTATGACGAGGTGCCACTTGTACGGCAGCGGAAAAGCTCAGTATGTGAGTGAGCATGTCACATGATATGTGCGGGGTTTTTACCCCCTGTTGTTCTATTTTACAGACGAATTTTGATGCAACCGAATGCAACATGTCCCCTCTGACTTCGCACGACGAGTACATGGCATGGGGTCGCAGTGCTGTACCCGGACTGCAGATGGCCCGGGACTATACCTGTAGTGTGATACCTACTCTACGGATTCTTCTTCTGCAGCGCAGCAGCAACAACAATGGAATTCAGAACGTTCACACAGGCGATGTAACAGGCGATGTAACACCGCAACTGCTGTCGATGTGTCAGCAGGCATCGCCCAAAACGTACCCATACTGGTGATCGGGAACGGGCCACCCTGGGTAAGGCATGCAAAACTATTCTTACCCATTTGTACTGCAGTGCAGCAGGAAATGGCGATCATAAGGCGCGATCTCAGTACCCGCAGTAGTCGGAGCTGCGATGCGCGAATACGGATTGTTGTACTGAACCAACACAAACAAACATCTACGTACGTGCGCGATCGTATGTACCCGTATCCGTGATGTTTGGGTTCATTCTTCTGAAAAAAAAAAAACTCCTTAGTGGCAGCAGCAGCAGACGTCGCGGCGGCGGCAGCAACAACAGCAGCAGTAGCAGTAGGGCATAAGAGGCCAGGGTCAGCTTCGTTGTACGCTCGGCTTGTCCGCCTAACCCTTGAACCCTTTGTACACGTACTCGCTTTTTGTGTGTTTCCTGGTTCCCAACTCGAAATTCGGCACAACTTGAAGACGAAAAATCTACTGCATGTGTCCAACAGAGCTTCTCGTAGGAGGTGCCACCACTATTATTATACAATGCCGCTGTAATAAATATTCAGCAGAGCTTCTCGTGGTCCTCGGTCCCCTCTTTTTCTAGGAGGGTGGGCCTGACAATACTATCTGCAGCATGTCGTAGGGACAAGGCCCGAACGTTGCTATGGACGGGGCACCTTTTTCCTGCTAGGGTATTCTCGTGTCGTTAAGGTCAATTACGAAGAACTCAAAAAACCATAACCGGTGTGACAGGTGCCACCACTATAATACTACAGCTGTACAATATCTGTACAACATCTGTGCAGAGCTTGTCCTGCTTCTCCGTCCCCTCATCAGTACGAGGGTGGGCCTGACAAAACCATCTGCAGGTGTCTTAAGGAGACGACCCAAACGTTGCTGTGGGCAGGTACATTCTGCTTACGAGTACTCGTAGAGTTGGGTTTCGTTGTAGGTAAAACTAAAAAAATAAAAACCTCTATGATATTTTACGGTTCTGTTTTTTTTAACCATGGCCCAGCCATGCGCCTGCACACGTTGCCACACCTAGCTCGACCGACTCAGGACGACTTACAACGGCATCAGCACGAGAAGGTTTCGTTAGTGTGCGTGCGTGCACAGAGCCCGCCGGGGCTGGCATTGGTGTCGTGTGCGTTGAGCGCGGTGGACAAACCTGGCCGAAAAAAAATGTTGAATCACGCACTATGACACACACGCTTGCAGAAAAAGTATAAACGAGGCATCCTGCTCTCGAGCGACTCGCTATGGAGAGCTTTGCCCTTGGAAAACCAATAAAAATTGGCTCGCGCTCGCGCTCCTCACTGTGATCAGAGTATCCCAGATTGCATTGCTATTTTCTATGAAATTTAAAAACACAAAACGTGTGAGACCTATGACAATGGGAACGCGAAGTTTGAGAGCTTTATTTCGAAAAGATTGGGCTCAAGAAACGGCAGAATATGTTTTCTTACCGCCGCTGTGGGAAAAAAGGGGGAAAAAAATGTTGTGTTTTTTTTCAAGGCGACCCCAATTGTTTTTTCTCGTTGCAAATTGTCAACACGCACATAAAAATCAGCTCGTGCGACGATAGACCGCCGACCTTGACGTAGACTCAGCCCACGGTCAACCTGCTTGGTGTCGGGCAACGCGAACGAGTGTAGATGACGACCTCGACGATATCATGTGGATCACACGATATCAACTCGCAAGGGCATGCTACTATCGTTTCGAACGGGAATTAATTGTACGATACGGAAGATGCCCCCATCACTCTAAAAGTGCGCATGCCAGAGGCCGAGATGATGGGTACCCTGCTGTACCGGTGTGTGATGGGAACTCTTGGCGGGAATCACTTCGCTGAGCTCCAAACGGCACACTTTTAACTCCTCCGACGGATCATTGGTTTCCAGCGCCGACAACGCCGTACGCCAAAGCCCCTAAAAAGACACAACGCGAGAGCGTTGAGACGACCATCCGCAAACGACGCCTCCTCTTTGCGGGGGCCATACAACGGATGACCAATGAGCGGCTGACCTGCCAGGTGATCTTCGGGACGATGGCTGGTGGGAAGAACCCGGGACTATGCCGACCAGAAAATAACTTGGCCCAATTTCAAGCAGACGACCTCAGGGTTTTTCAAGCCACCGAGGGGTCCACGGAAAGCTCCCCTTTAATTTTCAGAGTAGAGACATTGTTATGGCCGAGGGTGGTCACAAAGAGCGGGAAGTGGTACCGGGGGGTCGTCACAGCGACGGATTGTTTAATGGCAAGGTGGCACAGAGGCGAAGCGCAGAGAAGCCTGCTGCGCCACGCAGCTGAGATCACCAAGAGCGGTGACACAGGGAGGGGGCGGGTTAGCCGTGCTGACGCAGCTGTCGACGCATGCGGAAACGAAATGATAGATCGGGAGGCTAGGTATCGATTCGACCAGCCCTTGAATTCTAACAGTTTTTGTTTGTTTGTTGTCGAGTTGGTCGATGAAGGGGGGCACGACAGCGGCAATACGAATACTTGACACCGCTACTGACGGGAGTAGGAAGGAGAAGGCAGAGAGTGTGTCTCGGTTCCCGAATCTATTTTCTAGCAAAGACGGGCACCCATGTTACCGTCACCGCCTGGAGAACGATTTGTCTCTCTTTTCTTCTCCCTACCCACTTCTTTCTTCTTGTTTTTTCGCCTCGTGTCTCCCTGTGTTTCCTCTCCCCTCCCCGCCGTCCTTCTGCCGGTATCTTCGTCTCCTTCGCGTTTCTTCGTCCGTGCAGCAGCTATATGTATTTCTTGAGTACGTATGGTTTCCTTCATTTAAATAGTCATTCGGATATCCTCGCGTCGTTTGTATTCTGTTTTATTTCAGATTTTATATTGTATTTTTGCTCTTATTTTTGGGTCTTGCTTATTATGTTGTTATGCTATCGTACCCGGTACGCTGGCAATTCACTTGCTTTACACATGAACTCTTGATTTTTAGTTTGCTGTTGAAAATTCTCTGTCCTACAGTCTGTGACTCCATACCTATCTAGGTTCGGAAATTCTCAACCTCTCTGTATGTCTGTCCCCCCTCAAAAGAAAACTCCAATGCTCGCAAAATCCGATCGCAAACCGCCCCCGACGTTGACCTGCATATCGCGCGAATCGATAGCCGACATACACATCAAAGCAGTCTCGGCCAATATTGGGACTAACGGAACCCTGCGCCTTGAGCTACGCGACCAGAGTCCCACCCGCGGGACAAGCGCTTGTAGGCAATGTCTTGTGCCAGAGTCGGTACGAGCAGGGAAATCTTTCGCCAAAACAGCGTATCGATCGTAACGAAAATGAGATCACCTTGTAGAAGCATGGCTCGCTCAGCGGGGTTGGCAAAAGGCGTTCACTAAGTTGTTGCCCGCCGCTCGCAAACGGGCGTGCAAACCCTATTCTGACTGCAAGGTCTTGACCCCCATGGGGTTTACGATATATTCCGTGGCGTTTTATGGCAGGGTCGCTTCCTGATCCATAGTATATCGAAGTACTTATCAAACCTGTGACAACAAGGGCAGCAGCAGCAGCCAAGCAGCAGCAGCAGCAGCAGCAGCGCCGAAGACTAAGGGTACTTAGAATCTTATTGACGCCGTGCAAGGTCCCAGAGCGATTGCTGACTGGTCGGGAAGACTCGCAAGGATGGAAGCCCGTGCAAGAAATGTTATTGACGCACGGGCACAAGGTTCCTCTCGGAAGCGCCGCGCGCAGCAAGAGTCGAAAGGAGGTTGCTCCTTCGAGAAGGTGTGTCAAACGCCCGGTATAACCGCTACCCGTAGAAATGTAGGCCAAGTCATAAATTGTTAAGGGGAATCAGCAGTGTTGCGCTGTTGCCCTCGTACGTCAACCATAGTTGGCAAGCCCCCGTAAGTCTCCCTCCCTTGTTACTACACACTCTGCAACCAGACCGTGTGGCATTTTGCTTGCATGGAACTAGTATTTCGTGGTTATGAGGCGCAGCCTCAATATCTGCAGTATTGCTCAAGTAGCCCAATCTACCATGCTGCGTTAGCACGGATTCAACGCTCTCTTTCGCCCTGTTTGGAGTTTTGCTGCGCGCGGGTCCGGAGGAGGCTGCTGCTACTGCTGCGAGAAGGTGTGCCAAACTCCCCGTATAGCCGCGATCCTACAGTAGTCAACAACTGTTTCGAGCGAAATACAGCAGTGTCGCGCTGTTCCTCTCCTCCGTCAACCATAGTTGCCGCCGTAAACCTCCCGCCCTTGTTACCACACCCCCTTCAACCAGACCATGTGTCATTCCGCTCGTGTGGAACAAGTATTTCGTGGTTGTGAGGTGCAACCTCATTACCGGCAATAGTGCTGTAGGAGTCTAGTCGGACATGCTGCGTTATTACGGATTCAACTTTCGTGTTTTCTCTGTTGTTTTTCGCCCTGTTTCGAGCTTTGTCGCTCGCGGGTCGGAAGGAGGCTGCTGCTGCGAGAAGGTGCGTCAAACGCCCCGTATAACCGTTGCCCGTTTGACCGTAATCCTAGTCAGCAATTGTTGCGAGGGAAACACAGCAATATTGGGCTGTTGCTCTTGTCCGTCAACCAAGTTGTCGAGCCCCCGTAGATCACCCTTCCTTGTCACCGCACTCCCTTCCCTCAGCCAAACCGTGTGGCATTCTGCTTGCGTGGAACTAGTGTTTCGTGGTTATGAGGCGCAATTTCAACACCTGCAGCACTGCTGTAGTAGTCTAGGGCGGGCATTCTGCACTAATGCGGATTATTCCCTCTTCTCTTTCGCCTTGTTTTGACCCTTGCTGCTCGCGGGTCGGAAGGAGGCTGCTGCTGCGAGAAGGTGTGTGAAACGCCCCGTATTACGATTACACGTGCATTGCGTTGTGGTTGCTGACCACCCGCCCATGCTGCAACGCCATGTGGCAAAAACCATCTTACTTCCCCACCCAAGCCAACCAAGTTTTTCACGTGAGTTCGATTTATGGTATCTTGCCATGATAAGCAGACGAAGGTGTAATAGCCATTTTATTTTGACCTAATCCGCCCACTATCCCACCGACGTTCCGATCCTTACTATTAATAATGGCACAACCGCTGCCATGCCAGCGGGGCCTGCATACGTATATACCCACACCACCGACGTTCCGATGCTTACTCGCGCTTTGGGTTATGTTTGCTGACCACCGGTCCATGCTGCAACGCTATGTAGCGAAAAACTACCCACCTATCCACCCAAACCACCCACACCCCCAGAACTTTTTATTTTGCACTAATCCGTCCACACACACACCGACGTTTCGAAGATTTCTGCTCATGTAGTAGTGGTACGACAGCTGCCACGCCTGCGGGGCCGGCTTACGTTTACACATATGGTATGGAATGTTGGCACATGACCATGTATGAGTCAATGTTCAAGTAGCACTACTCTTGTATCGTAGATCATAGTCTATGTACCGTCTCGGCATGTAACGTATATTATGCGGAGGAATAGCAACCATATCGTATCTTCTCGTAGGATCGAGAATCTCACCCTCGAAGTGATCTCTACCCGGTTCTTGATGGCATCTTAGCTGCCTGGTCATCTCTGGAAGCTGCCGTTGTCTGGACTCCTGCGTTCTCTGTGGAGTACATCTGTGTGTGCTGGCCATCTAAGCGCCAGTGTTTACGTGTTGTCACGTTTTCTTCTCTCTACCGCACGGGCGTACCTTACTTCCAGGGCCACCGCTTGCCCGGGGTCATCTCTCGGCTATCACCGAGGACACAGCCTCT
Organism: Nereocystis luetkeana; assembly: GCA_031213475.1. Lineage (NCBI taxonomy): Eukaryota > Phaeophyceae > Laminariales > Laminariaceae > Nereocystis > Nereocystis luetkeana. The sequence continues at coordinate 547,584 of JARUPZ010000009.1, read as the reverse complement.
GTCTACATTGTCAGGGTACAACGCGAATACAATACTAACATACACCACCGACGTTCCGATGCTCACTCATGCTTTGGGTTATGTTTGCTGACCACCCGCCCATACTGCAAAGGTTTATGGCAGAAACCCAACCCACCTATCCACCCAAACCACCTACACCCCCAGCAGTGCGGTAGTACAGTACAACAATATTACAGCAGTTTGCGCCACTAATCCACCGATGTTCCGATGGTTTCCGCTGTACTAAAGTAGTTGTATTCTTACTTCGTATGTACGATTTTCTATTTTTTGGCCCTCGTACGATTATGATGCTTTCCGCTTGACCGCCTGTTTCCGGGCTTCTGATCTTTGCTATGTGGGCCTTGCAGGAGTCGTCGCAAGCCGGTACCCTGGTCTTCCATCGTCAAGGCATTTTCTGGCTTGGCGTGTGACCATCCTTTGGGCATGATTGACGGGAGTACCTCCACCGTGATGGAGAGGCTTGCCGGCTTCCTTCCATCACGGAAACCACCACCTCGTTCGAGTGCTACAATTGCTACCACTCGTTTGTATTTAACCTGTAGGGTCAAGGTGAGACAGAGTTCTGCTTCTTCGCGTATTGCTTCTACGAGCAAAAGAGGGCGGTCCGCTCCGCCGAAATGTTATGGCACAGGTTCATCCGTGAGAGCCGTTTCGGCGGCAAGCGCGGTTTCAGTCGCAAGTGCGATTTCGGTTTCGGCGCGAGCGCGGAGCCGACGAGTTCACCGGCTGGCGCGAGAGACGGTGGTTCGATCTTGGGCGCAGGGTCTCCCGTGAAAGCGGCTGCAACCCCGACCGCTGGGGGGCCTTTGTGCCCGGGAGGGTAAGGGAACACGGCCCCGCGTAGTTTAGATGCAGCGCGTTTCTAGTCGGATTATGTTTGCCCTGCCTGCCTCGCTGTATCGGCATCGGCGTCGGTGTAGTAAACGTGCCAGAGCATGTTCGGCTGGGTCGGGTTGCGTTGCGTTGCGTTGTGTTAGGGGCGGGGTAAGAGCAAAACGGTTCCGCGTAGATTAAATGCAGAGCTTTTCTAAGCTTGTGGCGGTGCTCATGTGCTTTGACTCTTCCTATACCGTGTCACAACATATTTCGATCGGTTTTTGATGTTTCTTCCCCAGTGTTAGTCTGGGTTATTATGCAATTTCGAGTATTTGTGCCAGAAGTAGTGGCGACCGTCGACCGTTCGCTCGCGACCGTCGTGTCCTTTTTCGACGGGTCTACTTTCCGCGCTGATGTATCATGGACCTGGTTGAAGGTTGAATCAATACAATAACACGCAACTGCGAAAATACTGAATGGGGTGACCTAGGAAACAGCAGGGCAAATATTGCCCTGCTCTACATTAGTATCTATCTAGGATAATGAATTAGGACGGACGCTGGGTCTACTGATGAAGCTGGGTGAAAAGGATGATTTAATGTGAAGACAACACATACAAAACCTTTATCTCTCTACGAGGATTTGTATTAACTCTCATGGACACTATCAATAGTTGTGCTGGATGCCGACCGGTAGAAAGACCGGTTTAATGTGAAGAGTACATATGTACCTGATACGGTTTATCGTCAAAGATGTGATACTTACCGTACGTAGTGGGGAGGGTGGATAATAGCCTTTCATATAATGTGTATGTCGTGTTTGTCGTACCAGTATGACATGACATTGAATTGCCTATTATGATTACTGCATAAATAACAATGTAGTATCTCTGTGGCGTAGATTTGTGACCACACAATGTGTATCTCTCTACTAATGGGATTGAAGAATCGGCATGGACACTGCAGCAGTTGTGCTGGATGCCGATGGGTAGAAAGAACATTTGATTGTGAAGAACACACAACACATGGTGAAGAACACAGAAGAGCCTGCCAGTGCTGCTGCTGTGTGTGACTTGGATCTGGGTTACAACCGTTACGTAACAGGAGGGGGCAAGAAGAGAAAAGCGAAAAAATAAATGAAGTAGAGCAACATCAAGTTGAAAAATATGATATTAATAGACACAAAACAATACCAGATATACCCCCCCCCTTCCATTTTGATCGTTCTGCAACATGGTGGTTTCAACTGTTTTGCGGGTGGTGATGTAGTGCATTAGTGGATCTGCATGTTTAGTCGATCACATTGATTGGGAAACATGCGTAGTGGATCACCGGGCTAGTGGATCACAATTGCGAAAATGAGTGGTGGATCACCGGGCTAGTGGATCACAATTAATTTTAAAAATAGCTGCTGGATCCCCCACTACCACGGTGCAAGATCTTCTCAACTTCACACATTGTGATTACACTATCCTGTCTTCCAGCAGTTATTCTTCCAGTAAATTGTATTTCTTGTATCTTTTTCTGGTACGAAATCGTATTTCTTGTACCTTTTTCCCGTACGAAATCGTATTTCTAGTATCTTTCTCTGGTTCGAAATCGTCGTTGTTGTCTACAGAAATTCGTAACGCTGTTTGGCATCAACTTCTCTACTTCTCCCATTGCGATGCACTATCCGAGTTTCAAGTGGTTTTTCTTCGAGTGTGATCCACTAAGCAGGGTGTTAAGACTCACACACACAAAAAAAAACTACTAGAAAAAAGAAAAACTCACACACACAAACATCATCTACACAAGGGCGACCCTTGCGAGTACGAGATCGTGCGCACCACGTTTGTTTCACATTCATGCAATTCCGAAGAAATCCAAAACGAGCTAGGCTCAGGACCAGCCCCTGTGAGTACGAAAACGTACTGCGTTCCTACAAGAAAAGGAAAACACACTCACAAATCTCCTCTGAGGGTCATTCTTATTATCGGAGAGCTTTTTTCCCCGTAATTTTGACTTTTTTCTCGCGCAATTTTTCAAACTTCTATATTTTCCTGTTTTTTTTCCAAATATATATGTGAAATTTAACGAACTCGATTTTTTTTGCTCTTGGAGAAATTTCATGAATAGTGACAGAACGCCTCCGTATATTGATACATATCCCCAATCATTTTCAAACTTAGGAAATTATGGAAAAAACGCTCTCCGATAAGAATGAGCCTGAACAAGTAGGGCACACAAATCTCGTTTTAACACCATGCTTAGTGGATCAGACTCGAAGAAAAACCTCTGGACAACCAGATAGTGCATCGCAATGGGAGAACTAGATAAATTGATGCAAAACAGCGTTACTAACTAGACAGCGACGATTTCGAATAAAAAACGTAAACGAAGTCCGATTTCGTACCAGAAAAAAGAAATACGATTTCGTACCAGAAAAAGATACAAGAAATACAATTTCGTACCAGAAAAAGGTACAAGAAATACGATTTTGTACCAGAAAAAGATACAAGCAATACGATTTCCTACCAGAGATAAACGAACACCGTGCTTAGTAGATCACACTGGAAGAATAACTGCTGGAAAACAGGATAGTGTATCACAATGCGTGAAGTTGGGAAATTGTTGCACCCCACCAGCTATTTTTAAAACTGTGATCCACTAGCCCGGTGATCCACCACTCATTTTCGCATTTATTTGTGATCCACTAGCCCGGTGATCCACCACTCATTTTTGGAATTGTGGCCCACTAGCCCGGTGATCCACTCCGCATTTTTCCCGATGTTGATCCACTAAACATGCTTTTGGTGATCCACTAATGCACTACCCTGGTACAGTATATAGTGATGTTAGTTTCACTTACTACTTACTTGCTGATACGTGTTCGCGTTGAATCAATTGTTGTTGTTTTTTTAATGCAAGGCATGAGCCGTACTGTTGTGAGGGAAGCGGATAAGAGCCTACTCTCTTACCCCGGATATGAGTTACTAGTAGAATGGAGAGAGAAACGAACGGAGAAGTCAAAAGTCGTACATGGGATAGAGAAAAATCAGAGCAAATACTTAGTGAAGGAGACGTTCACTATTACTACCTGATATATTAGACCCCTACCCACCCACCCGCCCACCCACCCACCCACCCACCCACCTACCATACCAACAAGGTTTTGCTTAACAATCCAATGTCGTTGGTGGGTGGTGTTTCCTTTTTCGTTTCCGGTTGTACCCGCGGGTTGGGTCGCATATGGGGGTGATTGAACGCGTGTCAATGTTTCAGTTACATTCTGAAGCCATGTCGGCTTCGGTATCGAGTCCTATTCTAGTCTACCTTGCTTTCTGGTTTGGTTGGTTCGTTCGGCCTTGAAGAATTCCCTTGTTGTGTTTCCATCTTGCCTGGGGATCGAGGGGGGGGGGGGGTCTGCTTTTATTTCTTCGCTACGCATACATATTTACTCGCATATTCGAACCTTTTCTCAAACGGCAAAATGTTCAAAACACCTACACATCTTCACTCCTCTCGTCTACTGTCATTGAAAAACTCTCGCAATTGTCAAGGACGAGTATGGCGACTGGAGCAAAAGAATGCCATTGTAGTCTGGAGTTTGGCGGACCGGGAAAGAAAATTACAGAAAACGAGGTAGGGGGGGGCGGGGGGGGGGGGTGGTTCCGGTATACAGTATAGGAGATACCTGGTTAGCGAATCACAGCAGCAGCACAGCTACACGTATCTACGGGGCAGGCATATGCAGCAGCATCGGTACAGCGGGAGCAATAGCAGCAGCAGCAGTGGTGGCAGAGAAGGTCGACGGTGGGTCCATAGAGGATTTGGGATGCAGCAAGAAGTGGTGGAGGTTGCCTGTCAAGGTGGGGGGCAGGCCAGCCGCGTACATCAGCTAGAATGAGGAACGGGGGAGGGGGGGCAAGGGGAAATGGACGAAGGGGATCCGTCAAAGTTTCACCCACTCACCGTGGGCGACACGGGATACTAAACTACACACACGCAATTTTCGTGCAAAACTCGGCGGCAATTCAGGCAATCCTTTGGTGTTAACCCCTTTGGAACCGCAGTCCCGTTTTGGGGATAAACTACTTGAAATTAGAGTGGTTTGTCCCCAAAACGGGACTGCGGTTCTAAAAGGGTTAACGCCGGAATGCTGAACTTTGGGTGGATTCTTCTGATGCTAAATAGTATTTTGACTTCGATATTCGGGTTAGGCCGTGTGGTATAATATTGCGTTTTGAATTTGGTACTTTAATTGGTAGGTGAGATTTGAATTTTGATTTTGGGATTCAATACATGATATCCGACTATTACGGGGGGCCATAGTAAATAGGACCTACTGTATGATAAACACAAAAACCTACCTGGTATATATACCTATGTTTACTAACAATTTTTGGTCCTACGTATTTGCTGTGGCCCCCGGTAATAATATTATCAAGTTTTTGGCTTCGTGATATTGAACATTAGGACACTGCCAGTATTCAGGGGGGACGCAGGAATAATTGATCAGTGCCTTGCACGAATATTAAACATTGCACAAAAATAGGAATATCTGTCCGGGAAACATTGGTGGGCGGAAAGACAAGAAGTTATCGTTGGCGTGCCTTACCAATGTGAACACCACCATACAAGTAGTACAAGAACCTCCGACGAGGAAGCCTGATGAGGCGCCTGTCACGCTTTTTTTCCCACCAACTATTTCACAAACATCCTAACACCATTTTGCACCATCTCTCTTTCTCGCCACGCTGGGGCTACATCTGCCTGTCCTTGTAGTTTTGGGTCAACCCCTCTCACGAAGCTGTTACCTACACTCAACCCCCGTATCCACAGCTTCATACACAACCACACCGATAGACACCACCGCTCCAACAGATGACACCTTCTATTAATATCGACAGACCCCAGCCTTCTATCTCAGCTTTGGACCATGACGGGAGGTGATACAAAATTCTCGACACCGTTTGCAATCGGCAGCATGCATCTGAGGAATCGCGTGGTGCATGCGCCGCTGACCCGAATGAGAGCGTCCACGGACCTGGTGCCCACAGACAGGGACGCCGACGTGAGCATGCTTGTGTACTACGAGCAGCGGGCTTCTGCAGGTAAGGAAGTAGTGCAGCTTGTTTGCTTTGGGCACGCGCTTTAGTGGGCGTTGTTCTTCTGCCCTGTGATGAAGTTGAGCCGAAGAGAGAAGGGAAATGAATCAGCGAAAGGTGAAATATATGCCCAAATAACTTAGAGTAGGGTCGAACCCAAGTGTCACGCCGCCTTCTCTCGCTTCTCTCGCTTCGCGTGGGCAGGTTTAATCATCTCGGAGGCAACCGTCGTCTCCCAGGAGGCGCAGGGGTACCCACTAACCCCTGGCATCTTTACCCCCGACCAGATCGCCGGATGGAAAAAAATCACCGACGCTGTCCATGCTAAGGTACGCGTGAGAAGGCCCAGCTTCGCTAGAGGAACTGAGAGGTATTTGCTACAACCGCATTCGTTGCTGCGGTTGCAGCAGATAAGACGGCCTACACGTTACGACGTGTAGGCCTCCCGCCATAATAGGTAGGCGAACAGGGGCTTGGTGAATGTAGGTATGAGAAAATATACTTTGCAACTATCGCCGAAAAATGTTATTGCCACACCGTTAGGCGGAGCTATATATGTAGCCGAGTCCGTCAAGCTGCGGCTCTCGTGTGGTAGACTAGTGACCCCGTTTTTGTGTGTACTGCTGGCGTGGTTTGAACCAGTATTCCTTCGCGAGGCAGTGTAGACTTAACTGACGCGACACCCCTGTGATGCGGGTGGTTTTTATCAATGCATCATTGTTGCAACAGTAGTAATATCTGCAATATCCCTGTTGGTGTTTTCAAATATGTGTGTTTGTGTTTTTCACATCGAACCGTTCTTCTACTCGTCGGCATCCAGCACACAGCAGGCACAATTCGATGCGAGTTGACGAGGGAAGAAAAAGGCTGAAATCTTCTCGCGATAAAAATGAAGGCACGTACCGTAGCGGGAAGGGGGGAGAAGAGCCTGCTATGTGACCCCGGATCTGAGTTACGAGTTGGAAGGAGAGAGAGAAGAAGATGTGCGAAGATAATGAATGGGATGAGCAAAAAAAAAAAAAAAGTGTGTATGTACTGCTTTTTTAATGGTCACAAGCTACAACAAAGGGACAGCACACCATAATGCTGTACTCGCCAGCCAATTAGACAACGCAATGACATACCATCATCCTGGGTACGGCAAGCACGACATAAACACGTCAGCAATATGTACGCATTGGAAGAGAAGAATGAAACTATTAATAACAAAACAAACAAATCGTATAGTATGCGTGCATTGGTGCTTGCTTCGAAACTAAAGGTATGCGTTTTATTGATGAAGTGGTCGCTCCGTGTCACATCGACAAATAGAGCAGCACCCGATTTCTGTCTACGGGAATAATAGTGTGTGTTATTTCTACCCGTCGACACCCAGCACATACATCCTGCCCGTGCCGATTGTCCCATCCTAATGAAGTATGGTCGCTTCTTGCCTCATATTTCTGTTTTTTTTCCGTATTGTTGCTAGGTTAACAATAATAGTTTATAACTTTTATTTTTTGTTTTAGGGTTGATTTTAACGAGAGTGTTTGCCATTTTTTCCTCCAGTATTTTCCCGAAGTTTCGGCCTTTTAATACCGAAAATTTCCGAAACTTCGGGAAAACGCTGAAAAGAAGCCCTCGTTGAGATCGACCCTTAGTTACGCACTTGTTTTTTTTGTTTTTCGTATTTTTCGTTATTGTGTCTTCAGTGCTTGACACGAAAGTGGAAAGAAATTGAGTATCAATATGACGGAATGGAGAGAGCGGGGGCAACGGTCGTGGGGAACCGCGGTTGACGAAAGCAGGAAGGAGACGGCAGGCAGGGTAGCAAGGTACCAGACCTACTAGTAGGCAAAACCTGTATGTGCTACTCGTGCCTAGAGGTGGGTACCGGATGAAGAAAAATCGGTTCATCACGGTTTTCTGAAACCCGGCAGGCGTTCGCAGTATGTCGGTTTCCAAAATGGAACCCCGGTGTTTACTCTGGTTAATTTTAGTTTTTTTAAGCGCCCATATCACTTACACGAGCCTGCAGCAATTAATTATTGAACTATGTGAACATATAAAGAGGGCAGCGTCAAAGTTGGGCAAACAAGGTAACCAAAAGAACCAGATACACACCTGGGAGTACACAACAAAGTGCAAATTAATTGAGGAAAAATCGAAAAATCACCCGTAGTTTCCAATGACTGGAACTTGAGCCCTTTTGGAACAACTGCAGTCCCGTTTCGGGAACAAACCACTCAAATTCCCAAATATGTTATTCCCAAAACGGGACTGCATCTCTAAGGTCAATCAAAAACCGGTTAAACAAATTGTTCGGCTCTAAGAATAACGCCTCCTATCCGGGTTTCAGTTTTTCGAAACTGCTATTCTATGGAGGTCGCCTCCTCTGCTGGTGTCGGCGTTGTCGTGATCCTGGACGTGTTTTGCCGAAGCCTTGACGCGCAAGTTTTCTTTCTTATATACTGGTATGTGGCAAGGAGGTGTCTTCGTGTAACCTACCTCGCATCTCGCGAGGAGAGATATCGTAGGAAAGGAACACTCTTGGTAGGTGGAGTCTTGACTGGTGGGCATGTCGTCTTCTCTTTCACTGCAATAATCTGTACCGAAACCCCCCCCCGACTACCTGCGATAGCACACTTCGTGTTTATACATATACGGCTGATACGCGTTAGGATTCGCACAGTTTTGGTTCGAATGCCGGTAGCTATAAGTTCGGTGTTACAACAGCTGTCCCATTCAATTTGGTTTTTTAGAATTAATTATTGTTGTTATCTGTCGTGTGCTCACACCAAGACAGCAGCACTCCTCGTGACGGCTGCGACACGGGCGAATGTTTGCGTGCGTATCTACTTTCTCGGAGTGGTGTTGCCTTAGTATGGAGCAAATGTCGGATAGATGAGTTATTTGGAGGGCAGATGCCCAGGCATCGGTGTTTACGGGGTAGGTTGGTGAGACCGGACCGCTTGGGTGCTGACCTCGTCTTCGCCCGCATGGTCTCGCTGAGATATCTTTGGTCGAACCGGGTCCCTTCGAGCTATGGTATTTGGTAGAACGGTGGTATACTTGGCGCGTTCTACGATAGAGGTCAGTAGCACATTCCCGCTAACATGTGTTCTGAATGACGGGGTTCCTTAACTCAAAATCACCGGAATGCCAATGAAGTTTCGAAAAAAAACGTTGTTGTATACCTGGGCCATGGAATTATTCACCTCGGATGCCATTTTTTTTTTCTGAAGTCAGTTTTCGAGTGAGGTATGGAGCTCCTCAAGTGAGGAGCCTCATAAACTTTAGGGTGAACCTCTATCCTATCGTAGAACGCCTCACTTGTAGTACTGTTGCTGTCGAACCCTTCTTATTTTCTTGTGGTTTGTTGGAATCTATCGGTTGCTTTTTCTCGGATTCCAGAGACAGAGGTTTCTATTGCGAGACATCCTCCCCGACAAGTTCTCGAATATAAGACTGATAGACTGCAATCTATCGTTGATACCATATGTTGCCTTCTCGCTCGAGATATAGTTGGCGCAGCACAAAATCTGAATCACTTACGTAATATATCAGGTATACATCTTGTGACGGAATCCTTGTGGGTTGATGCAATATTCAATTCCTACCATTTTCTCGCTCCGCTTTTTGACGCCGCGGGGTGTGGGGTTTTTGGGAGACGCCATGTATGTATGTGTGAACAATTTCAACTTTGTTTATTTGTAAGCGGCTCCAATACGTGACACTGCTGTGGTTATCTCGTCTGGGCGAGACTCTTTTGTTCTGCGGTAGCTGAAATAGCGCAGATCCTCTGTGCTCGGTCCAAGCCAGTAATCGACCACTTTCTCAAAGAAGTATGACTCAATTATTTGTTGAGCTTCTCATCTATCTGGATGATCCAACGCCAGTGGGGAGTTATTTATTGTTTTTTCAAGAAGAATCCAGCCAGGATATCAAAATTATGTGCTGGTGGTCTTTGTCGCAGATGGCAAGTGTGGGTAAAGTGCACGGATGTTTTCTCTTATTTGTTTCCATGCATTTTACTCGATACACAGCAGTGGTGGCAGTTGTGAGCGAGTCGTGTATGCTTATTTCCACGAAAGAGCAGGGTGGGGTTTGGCGAGCCGAATCCTGATCTGGTGAATTCAATTTACTTATTGGACAGGATGGAACCACACCGGGTACGGCGGTGACCTTCCTTTCCGGCCGGTTGTTCCGTTGCACGTTCCGACACTGTCCGCTGTTCGGCGTACTACATCGAAGGCGACTCGTATGTTGTCCCGTTTTGGGTGTGTTATTTCCGTAGCATCTGCTGTGCTTCCTTCGTATGGAATGCCAAGGACAACATGTACTGGTGGTCGTGCTGGACTACCGCACATACATATTATTATGGAAGAAACATGTTTCCTGCCCGTATTATTACAGCAGTAGTATACATTACGTTATGGACAATTGTATTATTAGTAGCAGTGAGAGTAGCCATGCGCAGCGCTCACGATTGATCGATCTGTGCATGCCATGCTGAACACTAAATTTAAATGCGTAGTTGAGTATATATACACCAAAACGGACCTTCTCAGACGGTTCTGTGCGGCTTTTCTTGAATCCGAGTATGCTCTGTGCGACCGGTGAATCACTTTATTGTTATTTCTCTTCCCATCCGACAATGTGCAGCATGATTTTCCACTAAAGTGCGATCACTCATAAGTTTCCCGAAAGAAGAAAACCTCGGAAACAAAAGGAAACCCACGCACCAAGTCCACCTCCCTTTTGTGCCAACGTTCGGCTTGTCTACTCCATTTGATGTCCTTGCTCCTTCCTTCTCATTTCGTTCTATTCTTAAATCCTAAGCTGCATCCAAGCAACATCCCCACGCCAACACTCACTAGATTTTCGAACACGGGACTTTAATGTAAATGTAGAATCTCGGGTGGAACAAAGATTTTTATTCATAGTATGCGATCAATGATTGCTTGTGCGATTACGCGAGCAGACTTATTTGGTATTGGTGTTCAGGTTGCAAATCGAAATTTTGTTTCTCCATCATTGTGAGGGCGTACAGTATGGGCCCGCCAACAACAAACACCTAATCTGGGCAAGCCTGAGATTCTTATTGGGGCGCCATCTTCAAACAACCTTGAGCATACGCTATTATATGGGATTTAGTGTAGAGTTCACCACTGAGCCGTTTTCCTATCCCCATTTTCTTAGTGTTCTCCAAAAAGTGAGCATTATGTTCTTATTGGGCACTTTCTTATTGGCGGGCCTATGTTGTATTTCCATTTTTCCACCGGCGGCTGAAACATACGACGCTTTATATTCGACAAAGTCGACCGACATCGTTTCAAGTGGCCGCTGAACGGGTACACGTCCAATGTGTAAGGTATTGGTGTTTAGATCCAAACCATAGTTGTTTATCTATTGTTGTGAGGACTTATTTGCATTTTACATCGGCGGGTGAATCTGAAACATATGATGCGTTGCATTCGACGAAGTCGACGGATCTTGTTTTAAGTGCCCGCTGAACGGATATTCGTTCCATGGCAATACCGTTGGTCGGTTGTGTGCCGTATTTCGGCTTTGTCATGCTAAGCATTTTGGCACCAGTTGCGTACATCACGATCAATTGTCGCCCACCAGTATTTTCGGCGCACTTTTTCGTTCGTTGGTCGGAATGCACGTCGGCCTTCTCACAAAACTTGGTCGGTCGTGGTTCAAAGGTAAATAACCGCGACAGGGTCTGGTAGGGCTTGTAACTTCCCAATATTATGCTTCACTACGGAATCGTTCGACTGTGAGTAGTGCTACGGCGACACAATATGTTCTTGTTGACTTGCACGTTGTAGAGGTACAACGCGGCGAGATCCGTCACACGCACTACAGTAAGTGGTTTCCCCACAGATAGGGTACTCACTGCATAATAATATATTTGTGTGTGGCCGAATAGCGTCGTTGGCTATTCTCAGTTTGTAAAACTGGGGGGGGGGGGGTTATTGTAAATATGTCCGTCTGTCCGCATCCCTTGCACTTTCGAACCTATATTACTGCGTCCCAATGATCGATGCATTAGGTCGTTACAGATGATATTCATACGACGTGTTCGACTCTTACAGACCTTATGTACTGCAACATACCATACCACCGGCCAATATTGAGCCATATCATACATCCACCACACCGTACCATCATGCCATACCGCCAACATACCATATCAACATACCGTGATTTTTCCTTATGGTACATCAAACCGTACTATCATATCATACCAACATACGATATCACATACCGTGTCATACCGCACACCATATCACACCGTACCGTACCACGTACCATACCATATCCACGCTGTACAATTACTAAACTACCCGAGGGGCTCAACCGTACAAAAACTGAACGAGTGTAGATACCATCATAATGTTGTACCAACGAACACCACAAAAGTAAGTGCACAATAGCATGCCTTCAAGGCAACAGAGCAGGAGGAGCGAGCATAGCTACCACACTGCTGTATTAGCACCACAAGTACACAAGCGCATGCGAGCGCGCGACGGACGATGACAGAGCGTCAGCTCTCTGAGCGCATACTACTGCTACAACCAACATAACACAAGTGTACAAGATCATGCCTTCAGGGCGACAAAGCAAAAGGAGCAAGCGCGAGACGAGCGATGGCAGAGCGTCCTCAGCTCTCTGAACGTAGAGCCATACGAAGACACAAGAAGAGCATGCCCCGCGCAGAGTACTCGAGCACGAACGAGTATACTGTAGATACCACACTCTTGTTGTACCAACAACACACGAACGAGTGCAGATACCACACTGCTGTTGTTGTACCAAGATACCACTCTGACCGAAAGTACAACACCCATCTAGAGTCTGTAACCGATATCACCCGTTTTTTATATTTCCTATCAGAGTGGTGCCATGCTGCTGTTGTACAGTACCAACACCATACGTTGCACGAACGAGTATAGACCATATTGAGTTTTGTAATATGGTAAAAAGTAGTTCAACCGACTATTTCTTTTTCATAGGGTTTTAGTTGGCATAACTCGATAAAAATATTTCGGAGAAGGGACGACACTTACATGAGACCACGGTTTGTCCAGAAGCAGGGCAGTAAAATATAGATAACCCCCTCCGAGAAAAACACGCGATTGGCCTCTTTCTAAATCAGGTACCCCGCTCAAGGCACGCAACTGACACGACCCCCTGACCGACGCTGCAGACGCAGTATCATCTTCAAGACGAAACATATTTTGATTTCTTACGTTGCGATCCTCTTTGTGGTACAGACATTTTCTATCTATTCGTCAGTTGATTACTTTTCAGCCGTCGTGCGCGCAAGCGCAATGTCCAGAAACCCCGCTGATGACCACTACCGCCGTAGATCTGTCACGTTTATTCCCTCTCTTCTAGTAATAATAGGCTATGAAAGAGTCTGGTGCATCACTATTAATACCAACAACACGAAGCAGATATTTTCCTAGCATGCTCGATGCCCTTTACGAACCACGACGAATATCCCATATCCCCGGCCAGTACGACCACCAGTAGTACCGATGCCAGCACGCAGACCCTCAGTCTGAGCCATACCCCGCCTGCTGGGGCGCCGTCTGTGCCGGTCCCGACTGGTCTCTCTCGTCACTCTCACCAATTCCAACGGCGACTTCACAAAAAACAAGCAAAATGAGAACAGCGCTCGGAAGCATTTAATCAAGGGCAATGACAATTTCTATTAGTGCGTCTTCATTTTCTTGTAATCAAACAAGGTCGTTATACTGCAATATATTTGATGTGTTTTTTTCTCACGATGTTAACCAAGCCAAGTACTGATCGTAGCTCTTCCAAATATTTTCGGGCGTTGGGAGATCTTCTGCCGTCTATAGCTCTTGTTTACTACTTGCAGAGCTTTTAACACGTTTTCGTCTTTATGTTTCCAAGTAGATACGAAACAAATGGATTTCGTCGATATAGACGACGGGGTCAATCTTACGAGCAAAGTGTGTAAATGACAACATCGTTCGTGCGGAAAGACTAGGTGTATTGGCGATTTGGCGAAGCCACTATTAATAGGGAATAGTTTCTTGTATAACCCATGTTCCATTTTTCGTACGCCACGCAGGTGTCTTCGTCTTGGTTAGATTATTCTACCGGGAGTGGTGGTGGAGGCGTTTTGCGTGTCGCAGATTGTTACCTGTATATTTCCCGAGCCTGCTACAGTGCCTATATAAGCGGTCCTATCGGGCATATACGCGCAAATAGTTAGTCAATGGTGGATATATGCTTTACGCAGAGCTGGGGGTGTTTCGTCGATTTTTCCACTGTCGATAACCCAATAGCAAGACACCAGGCCGACTGGTAAGTGGAGCATGTCTATGCTACTCGTGCCACCAACGGCTGCAGCTCGTTCGAACGTGGTCTTCTTTTGTGTTCTCTTTCCTTCTGCGCCTAGATCATCCGTGATTTTCTGTTCGATATTTTTATCTTTGTTCGTTAGGTCCTTCTGACAGGAGTATTGTGGCGTTGGCCACGCAGGCAAAGTGTTTTTGAAAATCGTCGCGTCCCGCCTTAGCAAGTACTGCGAGACCAAGGGATTACTCCCGGAAAAATAGTGCGGATTCCGCCTAGCACGATTAACGATTGATATCTTGTTGGTCGTGTTCCGAAATTGCAAGAGCTCGGACGACAGAGGAAAAATCTCCCGTATATGAGCGTCATCGATCTGCAGAAAGTGTTGCTGTGGCAAGTACTCACACGCTCTGGCGTACCAACCAAGATGCTTCCAATGATACGCAATTTCGACGAAGGCTTATGGGCTCGCGTGCGTACGGATGACGGCGAGCACTCAGTACGGTTTGGTGTCACGCAGGGGCTGCGGCAAGGCTGCGTGCTGTCACCATTGCTGGTGAGCGTGTCATTCGCTGCTGCATTACGCGTGGGAGTGCTATACTGCAGCAAAGACGAAAATATCATCAGGGGTTGGGTTCACCTCAATGATGCCGGAGTAGTCGGAACAGCGGAGCAGGAGCCGTTGGCATGCGTGGGGAGGGCTGTAAAGGCATGTTGTAAGTCGATGACGCAGAAATTGTCTCGAAGTCGGCTGAAGGGCTCGCTAAAATGATGACAGTCATTTTGGGTGTCTTCAGAACCAGCAGGCTTCACGGCATCGGAAAAATAGCCAGAACTGCTTCTACCAACACCAGACCAGACAAACCCTCGCCCCACATGTCGTCATCGAAGCAGCAGGCCAGAGATATAAATAGACGGCCCAGTTCTTATACCGAGGCGGCATTATCCGCGAAAACGCTGGTGGCTAGGGCGATCGGATCCGTCTCCTGCGGGCATGCCTCAAACGGTTGGGCCCGGCGTTGTATGATAGGGCGACCGCCCCGCTTAGCCTGAAAGGCGAATGCTGAAGGCCGTGCACGGGATTACCAAACGGGATCGACACTTGCACCGAACGACGCTACGAGTACTCGCTCCTAGAGGTCCCATTACAATCTGGGAGAAAGGATATTTAGGTTGGTAGGCTGTTCAGGTATTATGGGTCTTGTTGGCATCAAGGTACGGGCGAAAACCCAACCCAACCCCTGACTCTAACCCCAACCCTGACCCCAAACCGCAGCCAAAACGGGCCAAACCTGGCCATACACGCGACCCAACCCCTGACTCTAACTCTAACCCTTTCCCTAACCCTGACCCCAAACCGCAGGCTAAACGGGCCAAAACAATCGCCATAAACGCGGTTGCGCCGCGTTTGCATCGAACCAGGAAATTTCTCAGTTGCGGACGACAATTCCGAAGTGCAGACCACGCTACCCATTTTTCAATTCAAAAACATCCTGAAAGATCCCTTCTCCCAGATTGCTTAACCTACTCGCCGCGTTTGCACCGAACCAGGAAAATTTTCGATTGCGGACGACGATTCCGAAGTGCAGACCGCGCTACGCAATTTTCAAGTCAAAAACATCACTACAGCTCCTTCTCCCAGATTGCTAAACCTACTCCGCTCCTACCAAGTACGTATTTTTCCTACAAGGCATTTTTATTGTTTTCTTCGTATATCTATTAATTATATATAGATAGCGTGATGCCCAATTTACAAGTTCATCATAGTATTGCCTCAATAGTACCAACTTGTTCAAAAAAATATATACCTCACGTACTCACAACTTTTAAAAGCTCCCGTCATGCACCAACTTGAAACAAAACGTATATCTCACATACTCCGAAATCACTTTTTGCAAGCTGCCTTCGTGCAACGCTCCAAGATATTGTCCTTTGCGACGTCATCTTCGAAACACGCATGTGATCCTGCCCTCCTGCGCTTTGAGCATCCGGTCCTTGTCATCTACCGCCGCTTCACCCGAAGTCCATCGAAATAAGAGTCTTTCGAGCTACCGAGGAGTTCATGCAATCCTCTCTGTCGTATTTTGTACACAAGATACGCCGCGCTGTGGACTACTGCAGACATTGAAGCAGTACCTTCCGCTATAAGCTCTGCAACAACACCCAATTTCCAAATCATCCTCCCTCTCTCCTTCTACCGCAGCATACTGCTGTACACACCATCATGCAGCTTGACACGAGAAGGTATCTGTCTGTCCCGCCGCGTTGCTGGTCGAGATTGTACCTTGCCGGTACGGTTCGAAAACTCGCCGCAATTTTTGTTATTTAACCAACCGACTTCCCCTCCCGTATAGAGAGGATGAGGAGCGACGCTCGCTCCACCGCGTTGTTGGTGGCCCGTGGCGATGATGATGAGTTACGGGGCGAAGACATTGCCCCGAGCAAAGACAACTCGACTGCATACAGCAGCAGCGGAAGGAAGAAGCCTGCCTGGAGCACCTGTGGTGAGACAACAAAAACCGCCTACACGGTGCGAAAGACGTTGGCTCTCCTAGCAGGAGCGGATGTATGACGCGTATGCGCGGCTCGTTTGTCATCCTCCGTCGGTTCCCGTTTGCTCGTGCCGGGTTCGTTTGATCCCCGCCGATTTTGACCACTCGGCTTGATGCTGCTGCTGCTGCTCCTTCTGTCGTTTCGCCATCGTGTGATGCTGTTGTTGGCACGCTACTCGAGCTCCACTACTACTTGAATATCAGTAAGAATCACGATGATCCAAAACAGTTTTTCACGACGTCAAAACTCGCCCTATATCACCCGTGCAGCAGCCGGTTTGACGTTTTTTGGGGGTTGTACCGACATTGCTCGCGGCTCGAAAGCTTTCGATGTCTCGGTATTATACTCGCTAATCCGAGTATACTTGGAGTATCGAACAATTTTCGTACTCCGAGTATCAGAGTACTGGTGGCCTAAATACTCGGAGTACTTGCAGTATGAGCAGTACTGAAGGGCTAAAACCTCCGAGTACTGGGAGTATGAGCAATATTTATACTCGAGTACAAGCAGTACCCGGAGTACAAACATCTAAATTACTCGGAGTACTCCGAGCATCGCGAGTATTGAACCCAGGAATACTTCATCATCCGAGTAGAATACTCCGAGTAATACTCTAACCCGGAGTATATTGGGGTATAAAACCCTGAAATATTCCGAGTATTACTCGTACCTTACGAAACCCTGAAATACTCCGGGTATTGAAATTTTTGCAGTACGAAATGCCCAAGTACCCCGAGTACTTAAAGTAGGAGCAGTACAAGATCCCCAAATACTTTAAATACAACGAGTATTCCAGAGTAATGAACCCCAAATTACTCGGAGTACAGCACTATTTCAGGGTATCGAACCCTGAAATACCCCGAGTACAAGCAGTATTGAGAGTGATCATACCCGAAATACTCTGAGTACGAGCAGTATCCCGGAGTATCGAGCCCCGAAATACTCCGAGTACACGAAGTACCTGTAATTTATCTCCGATACTCGTTACTTTACCCCAAGGTATTCGGAGCATCTATCTGCACCTTCCCATATTGATATATTACGAGCATCGTTTAGCCTTTGCTCAGGACGACCCAATCCGGTACACTCTTCTGTCGATGGCCGCCATAATTACAGCCGTTCCTCGTGCAGATACGTCTCCTACGGCATTATCATTATGCGTTACCACTGCTGCTACCGTCTCCATCATCCTCGTGTTTGTGATTAAGTAAGTTCGACATCGTTTTAATTTCAATATCCTACCAGCACGATCGTCTGACCTCTGCTCTGACACCTCGATCTAAGACACCTCATCCTCTCGATTAAAGTGATAATATTGACGACCATTCATTCGGATACTTCGGCGTCCGATCCTGCTGGCACTCCTTGCACCCGTGGCATTTGAATATTTAGTACTACTCACACTCGCACTTACTCGCAACATTCTGGCAGTATTTCGAGGTTTGAAGTTGAGTACTGCTCACACTCCCAGTCACTGGCAACGTTGAGGCCGTAAGCACCCTAAATGTCTCAGCATTCAGAGTACGAATTTTGCTCGATACGGAAACAATCGATACTCCGAGTGTGGTCCCTCTGCTGTGCGTTTATCGTATTGCCCGCAAATTGTATTGCATCGTGCTGCTGCGACCAACAACTAATAAGGTTGCAGTGTGAGATTCCAGAGAGGGAGCAAGCACATCAAATGAATATTGCACAATTCACCATTTTAACGCAAATTGAGGTCCTACATAAAGTGACTTACAAAGTGGTTTTCATTAATTTAAAGGACGGGGCCACAATTAAGGTCCCTCCTATGTACGTATTGGTTCACCTATTATAGCTCCTATATAATTTTCTACTGGAATCTGCCCCGACCACCGTGGGGGCGGGAGGGCCTTTTATTCCCTACCAGGTGGTATTTAATATTCATGACAATGAAATCAATTGTCATGAAACTGTATGAATCTTCATAACTTCCAGTGGCAACATCAACGCACCAACAGCTGCCCCATTCACTGTACAGACAAACACCGACCGCATCACACACCAGATATTTTCACAGCAACGACCCGAATTCCGTTTAGTTTTACCTTCCCGTCCCGCCGTGTAGATATATATTGTCCCGCCCCGTCGTGAATAATAGCATTTCAAATTTTACCGTCCCGTCCCATTGTGGAATAAACTCCCGTTGTACTTTATCCGTCCCGTCCCGTCGCGGAAACACGATCCATTGTACTGCTGGGCCGTCCCGTCCCGTCGTGAACATCTACCCCGTCGAAATTCACCGTCGTTCCCCGTTGAGAAATAGTGCACCCGCTGTCCCGTCCAGTCCGGCTCCGCCAACTAGTTTTGTCGCCATTTTGCCGTCCATTCCCGTCCTGCCTTCAATTTTATTCCTGCCAAACAAGTCCAAAAAGTCCGGTCCCGTCCTGTCTCGATTGTTTGTCACTGTGATAAGCCTAGCGGTTTTACCCCACCAATGGCCCAGTCCGATGAATTCCGCCCTGACTGGTAGACCCCCACCTCTTTCTGTTGCTGCGATGCCCGCAGCAGCAGCAGCAGCAGCAGAGGCAGTAACGCCTGCTCCTGTTTCCTGCTGCAACAACCGCTCCTGCAACAACATCTGCTACTATCGATATTTCATCCAGGGGTGGCATAGATCACGCCTCCAGTGATCCTTCGGCAGGGGCTTCCCATAACTGCGGCGTCAGTTCTCGTTGCCGGTTCGACAAACGAGACCCACGAAGGTGAACGTCGCTGTAACTCTCGGTCCAAAGGTGTTCGCTGTCTAGGCGTACTTCACAGCAAGTTTTCGCTGGCGGTTCTGTCCGGAACGAACCCGAGAGGGGAAACGTGAATTCTGCCTGGATCCCGGAGATGGCAAGGGGTGTCCTCTATACACCTGCCAAGGCCATTATCAGGCATTTGTACAAGGACCACGAAAAGCGAATCAGCAAGGGAGGGCATCGCAGCAAAAGTGGTACACCGCATGTCATGGGCCGTGGCCCGGGCCGACGTGGGCCGCCTCGTGAGCCGGGTGGATGTCGTAATACTAGTAGCCGTAGTTCTCCTATTGTTATGGGCTTCGGCCCGGGCCGGCCCGTCAAAACACGTGGGCCGCCTCATGGGCTAGGCGGAACAGTCCATGTAGATCCCATATTTTTATGGGCCGCGGCGTGGCGCGGCCCATCAATTATATTCTTGTTGGGCTGCGGCCAGGCCCAGCCACATCCTATTACAGAGAATGGGCCGCGTGCCGGCCCGGCCCATCACATTTTCAAACGTTCCCGGCTCGGCCCGGCCCGGCCAACCAACAATCCTAATTCCTTGGCGCGCCCGGCCCGACCCGGCCCGGCTCATCTCATTTCCACAACCCTGGGCGCTGCCCGGCGCGCCCCATCACATTTTCAAAATCCTCTGCCCGATCCTCTGCCCGAGCCGGACCATCGGCCAATGACAAGCCTTATAACTTATCACAGAAACAGAATATCAACGGTCGACCTAAGGCTACTGGTACCTAGGTCTGGTGTACACAGCATAAGCGTGTGTGCAGTTGGACGAAGATGGTGCATGCAACGTCAAAACGAAAAATTAAAGGAAAGTGAAAATTTGCCCACACCCGTATCATATATTGTACCAGGTACGAGGTATCGAACAACCTGGTATCAACCAAAGGGGGTAAAACATTCAGTGGACAACACAACCGAGAGAGTTACTTCTGCTGTCCTGCGCCCACGAATACGAATCGCCGGAAACAAATAAAATGCCAGCACAGAGCATGTTTTCAAGAACAAGGTGAAACTTCGGGGATGATGGAACACGACACCCGACATGTTGGTCACTCCCTTAGGTGTAGGGGGGCCGACCTGGACAGGTTAATGTATGGGCACACGTAATGGTACAGCACAATTACGTTTTCATTGTCAGCACGATGTTCCACAGAAGTGAAGTCTACAGAAACATGGAATGCTACAGGGAGATTCTCGACCGCGACATAACCGTCTCGTACACAGAACCATGGCACCTGCTCTCTTCTCGCACACCTATACAAAACTGTAACCTCAAAATGAAAAATACTAGTCCTACATCAGAAAGGGAGCTAAACAGTACAGCTCTGCTCGCAGGGAAGATCACGACCACGGCAGAAGCGTCTCTTACACATACACACGGCATCCCCTCCGTCCCCGCCCTCCTATAAAAACATGCAAACACAATGTAAAAACAAGCTGATTGTTTCAATGGTGCACATACTGTTCTGTGCATCATAAAGAGAGCTGTATGTTACAGATCTGATCTGCCTCCGGGATGAAGGCCATCTGCCCCCTCAATATAATACTTAATCTTCGAGTGGAAAAAAATACCTTCAGCCGCCTTCTGGGGAAACGGGGGTCACAAGTGACGTCCCGTCTCGGAACGTGCCTTCGTTGCTTTGGACCATGGGGCTCAACCACAAAGTCTATGACCCCAGGCCCTCCTAGGACAAGCAAACCAAAAGCAACGACTTGATGGGCTTCTCTTTAATGGAAATGTCGGGGCTGGATAATATACCAGGATTGTTGAAAACTCGCCGGGATACCCGAAGGTAGCTAACCGGGTACCCGTTTGCCAAAATACCCGCGGATATTGTTGCCAATACCCGACTTGACGAACGGTATCCCTGTCACGGGTACACCCGCCGGGTACCCGGGTATTCTTGTGACGGGGTGCAGATGTAGACGCTACTCATATTTACCCCGGATGCATGGCGCTTCCTACCCAATTTCGACTCATCTTCGTGTAAAGCATGAAAGACAAGAAACGAGATAAAAGAAGGAGCAAACTACAGTATATACATACTTCGCACGACCTTCGTACTGTAGCTTGATGTAGCCAAGACCGGAACTTTTCTGCTTCAATTTTGGCGCCGTCGTAGAAGACGAGTGCGAAAACGAAATTTGACGGTTGTTTTTCATGACCACCCGAAAAAGATACACTGGCCTTTTTGACACAAAGTTTTTTTGCTTAAGGAGGCACATTTTAACGCTTTATTTCTACTTTTCTTCAACTTTGACTTGAAATTTAACGACGACAAAGTGAAAAAAAAAATGAAAAAAGCCCAATGTGTCGTTTTTGTTACGGTAGAGCCAAAGTTCGTTTTCTATCTCGCTCTTACGACGGTGCAAAAGCGATTTCCTTGAAAAACAGACAAATCGGAAAAATGGGAACGAAGCCTAAAATGAGAACCAAGCCGTATCTCCAGAACCATGTGGTGTATCAGAGAACCAAAATGATCCTGCGAAACCCCTTGGCCAGCCCTGTGAGAGGAGCTCGTCAGAACGGTCATGCTCCATCTCGTGCCTTCGGGTGGGCGCAAAAAGCGATATACGCTGGCTCTATTGTGATTTCTCTAGATGCTGGTTACCGCGGCGATGCCGAGGACTTCCAGCCTGAGCGACAGCTCATTCGAAGGCTGCTGTACAGCCCCACAGGACTGTCAACTTTTTTTCTTGGAGTTGTACACAATTGGTTTGCTTTCTAAAAAAAAACGTCCGTTCCCATTTTTTGTTTCGTTCCCATTTTTCCGTTTTGTCTGTTGAAAGTGAAAAGTTCGCCTAGAGGTTTCAAGAGCTCAGTACATTGTTCAAGTAGTTTGGCACGCGTTTCTCAGAACAACCTGATACGGGTCGCTCGACGAAACAAATGTCACGGACGTCCCCTTGTTGATGCGATATAGTCAACACGTCTATTAATAGCGTCGAATCATTCCGCGTATTGACCGAATTATGGCCTACAGAGGAATCACACGGATTTTACTATTGATCCCTTATACCCTATGCAACAACGTCGCCCCAACTAATCCGAGCAATCCCCATATTTCACGAACTGAAGCTCGCATGCCACACCCAGCATCACAGGTGTGTTCCCCTTGTTGATGCGGTCACGTGGATATGTTATGTGTTATGGTTTTCAGTGTATTCGTTGTGTTACAAATGCGTAACCAAAACAAATCAAGAGAAAAATAAGCCATGTACGGAAGGACCCTGGCTTGAACTGCAGTACAGCTGAAGAAAGAGTTTCGGTATACTCTAATGACCTAGTAGATAGGACCGTTAAGACATTGAGTGTTGTCACTGGTGTTTCTTTTGATGTTGCTGTTGGTGTTGGCGTTGTTGACGGTGTGTTGTAGTTTGTGGTCGTTCTCGTTTCTTGTGGTCGGCGGCGTCAGTTTTGTTCTCAGTGTTGCATTGCTCATACTTCCTATTATCGCCCTCCTGTACATGAGTAGAGTACTCGTCACCGCGCCTAGTGCCCCAGCATCCTAGAACGAAGAAAACGAATACATACATACCTGTACCGGTGGACGCAACAATTAGTGGTCAATTATTAATATGCTTTTAGTCAACTCTTCCGACAGTAAGCTCACTTGCGACTTGTTTTATTGATGTCCGGACATTGGCGCACACAGGGCTCCAAAATGGTCTGTCAAATTTGGCACTGTGGGAGGGTCAGTCACGCGAGCTACCAACCGGAGGGGCAGGCGCCACTCGCACCATCTGCTCTGGCCTGCCCTGAAGCTGGTGCTGTCACAAATGAAGGACCCAAGGTACCCCGCGACCGACTCATGTCTAGCTTGTGTTTACTCTCATGTCTTATCAGCGCTGTGGTTTCAGCGTTCAGTGCAAAGGAGGACACTATGCTCGGTACTGGCGGAGCGGTAGATTCTCGCCAGTGTGTAGACACAGCATTCTTGGCCCACCCGCGGCATGTGCCTCTTCGAAAGATAAATCATGCCGACTCACTAATGCATTGAGGTCGTGGGCTAGGGCTCAATCAGAATCAGTCTCTAGAGGGCAGTCGGGCGCGTTCTCATAGCACAGGTCGCATTTGTCGAAATAAGGTCATACGTCGAGCACAAGACACATTACCCGAAACGACTGACGCATTTTCCGATGGGGATGCTGTTCGAATATGCTTGTTCAGTATTTTGACGGTTTCATTACTATTCGGTATGTTGGCTGATATGAATTACTTGGTGGTTCCTTCTGTGGGTGTACGTGATACCCACACGACCACTTCCATCTGTATCTACTCTGCCGGGAGAATAATAGTAAAAGCTGAAGCATCATCTTTCTTCGCTTGGGACTTATCAACACTCTAGAGTTCGCAACGTTGAGAACCTAGGCTCATGGGTGACGAGGTAAAAGATCTTCGGATGCGGGTATTAGAGCAGGGCCTCGCCCTCGAGGGGCTGCAGCGGGCGGCCGCAGACGCAGAGTGTTGATAAGTCCCGAGCGAAGAAAGATGATGCTTCAGCTTTTATGACTTATCGACAGATGCATCTAGCTCTTATGAGGCGTATTAGTGCAGGAGTTCCATACTTCAACCACAAGTTGGCTGTGAGAAAGAATGTACGCTTACTGTAGAACCGCCGAACATTGCCGTGGGTTAGGAAATTAGCGAATGTAACTGTGGTATGACGCGTGCGGTTCAATTCGATTGCAACGGTATTTCGCAGTTATTTAGCTAAAACAGAACATCAGTCAGATCATGTTTTGCCTGACGATGCTATCGATATTGTAACACGTCGCGACACTCGATTTGTATCATACACCTCAGCCTTCTGTGTGCTGGGGGTGAGGGGGTGCACGATGCATCCGTTCGCCCCGGTTGTGGTTTTCGGCACAATAACGTTTCCCGGGGTGCCCCGTTGTCCTATTGGAGGCCAGGGTCAACCCACACGTTCAATGCCGATGATTGACAACCCAAACGATCAAGGAGATACGCCCCCACCCCTGGTTTGAGTTGCCCCACATTGCCCCCCCCCATGTTTTTTATTTTATTCGCCTTGCCTTGCTTTGCTTTGCCTTGCCTTGCCTTGCCTTGTCTATCCTTGCCTTGCCTTGCCTTGCCTTGCCTTGCCTTGCCTTGCCTGGCCTGGCCTTGCCTTGCCTTGCCTTGCCTTGCCTTGCCTTGCCTTGCCTTGCCTTGCCTTGCCTTGCCTTGCCTTGCCTTGCCTTGCCTTGCCTTGCCTTGCCTTGCCTTGCCTTGCCTTGCCTTGCCTTGCCTTGCCTTGCCTTGCCTTGCCTTGCCTTGCCTTGCCTTGCCTTGCCTTGCCTTACCTAACCTTACCTTGCCGCGCCTTGCCTTTCCTTGCCTTATCTTGTCTTGCCTTGCCTTGCCTTGCCTTGCCTTACCTTGCATTGCCCTGCCCTGCCTTGCCTTGCCTTGCCTTGCCTTACCCTGCCCTGCTATGCGTTGCGATCTGATTCAGCCGTTCCCGATCCCGCGCGAGATGACGCTGGAGGATATCAAAGCGTCTGTCGAGCAGTTCAGACAGGCAGCTCTTAACAGCGTTGAGGCCGGCTTCGACGGAGTAGAGGTGATTCATCGTGTACGAACAAGTGCCGTGCCAATGCACTACTTGAGAGGTGTACAGTACATCAACGTCATACAACGTTCACCTATCCCCCTCTCTTACGCCACCCTCCCCGTGGAGAAACAGGCTTGGAGATCGCCCTTTCTCTTTCTCAACCAGGGGCAGGTCTGGCTTGAGGACCACTGATTCATTATGTGCCCTGTGTAACTGTGACCCGTGCACTTCAATCCCTTCCGGCCTGTCTTGTCTTGTCTACTCGTATGACTAACATAATAGACGCGACTATCCTCTTTTTTTGCATATTTGCAAGATCCATGCTGCAAACGGGTATCTGTTTGACCAGTTCCTGAAGGACAGTTCCAACAAGCGGACCGACGACTACGGAGGATCTCTGGAGAACCGATTCAGATTACTCAGGGAGACCGTCGTGGCTTGCCAGGAGGCCATCGGTAACGATAAGGTGAATCACCACGCCGGGAGAGGTCGACTCTTCGAGGCACCAATGAGACGCGCACACAGAGGAGGCGGGACGTACCCAGTAGTTGAGCAAAAAAAACTACGCTTTATTACTATTACTGTAGTGGTGGATGGGCCAACCTTTACCTGCTGTACTGGAGGATGGGTCTGCAGGTCGCAGTACGCCCACCCACTCTTTCTCCTAAGGGTATCGGCTGAGCCATCGATGGGGGAAGCATGGAGGTTTTTGTTCACGTTGTTTGTCTCACTTGATGACGGGTGATCTAAGGTTAGGGCTCCCATTTTTCCCATCTTACGCCCCCTCCTGTCTTCTACTACGGGCTACTCACGTAGGAGCATGCGTTTTACCAAGCGATGTACTACACGTTGGTGTTCAGCATTCATGTCGGACTGCTGTAGTCGGTCGAACGCTTCAACATATCTTCCGGAACTTTTCTACTATAGTATTCCTGACACGGCTGTTTTCGTATCACGGCTACCCACGACGCCTGCTAGGTATTATAGGTGGTGCAATAGCCTTCTCGTCCTCTCACCGAATATGGTGTGGCCTATTGACGTGCCCTGTTTAGGTTGGAGTGCGCCTTTCTCCAGGCGGTACCTTCAACGCGACTAAGGACAACATCGATGAGGCTACCGGGAACCACGAGTACTTCGCCAAAGAGCTCAGCGCCCTGGAAATAAGTTACCTACACATCAAGCTCGCGGACGATCAGGACGAGCGACACGGAGGAAAGATCGTACCCATAAAGTGAGTCTTCCCTTGTACGCTTCTTACAGTGCAACGTGTACGCTGCTCCGTGTGTGTTGCGCTTTTTTGTTTGGGTCTGCCGAGTGAAAACCTAGTACCGCTTCGAAATTCTTCCCTTCAGCGCGCCTTACACAGTATTGCAGTGCTCAACGACCTAAAGCGCAAAATAATCAACAATCAACATAACCCTTCATGTGGAGCTTACCAACACTCCCGCAGTTTCGGGCGTAACTTGTCTCGGAATAAGGAATATACTGAAATAGGGAGTAAACGCCTCCGCCCGCCCCCACGGTGGTAGGGCCAGAGTGAAGGAAGTGGCTGTGAAGCGAATGTGGGAGGCTGAAAATATTTTCAAGGAAGAGGTCGGACAAACCAATGAAAGGACAACATTATTTGTGAGCTGAGACTGGCAGGAGTAATCATGTAATTGTGGGCGATACAAACACATACCAGGGTACCAGGTATATACGTGACAGGAAGCACGTTTGAAGACAAAAAACAAAGCTCAGGTTGTAAGGGCAGGGGGTCTCCATTTCCGCGTTTTTTTTTTCATTTCACGATCAAAATATGCTTCGGTTAAAGAAATAGTATTTTCTGCCGCCAGAGACCGGGACCAATAGAATGCATGTTGAATAGAACGCTTCCTAAATAACTTCAGCTTGAAATATTCATAACACGATTTATACGTGTTGTGACCAGATCGCGCATGTAGTAGTCGAGACGAAAAAGCGAAAAGCGGTAGTCTTGCCCTGCGGCACCATGGCAGCAGTGGGAACAACACAGAGTCCTTGTGTATGACTGCTGTTCACATCTCGTGCTTTGTGATGGCCTTCGTGGAAAGCGTTGACCACCGCCTAGGATCGAATTTGACGAGCTATATTTTGGCCCTCTCCAGCCTCCGGAATACAAGTTGTTGGAGTGGCTGGTGTATGAGAAATACTAACAGCCGAAGCACTGCGAGTAGTACTATTATAATAGAAGGGCGGGAATAAAGATTTGCGACATATATATACCCTGAGGTGGTCGAACTCCCAACTGCAATAATAAGTAACGAGTACTGCATTGGTTGTTCTTCTATCGGGCACGTATGTTGTATGTGTTGAGCCTAATCAGCTGGGAGCATACTCCACGCTCCTCATTCCCCTCGTTCGTGTAGTAACTCCTTTTAAAACTGCTCCTACGTTTTTGCGAACAAACACTTGGAGTTAGTGCGGGCCAGAAACAGACACGCTATATTCCCACCATCGTCCAACAACAACGGCAACAAACACCGAAAACGCCGAAACCTATGAATCCAGATAAAATTCAACAATACAAGTTACTGGAAATTAGCGTGGAACAGCAAGATCACCCGCAACCTTTCCACTCTATTGCTGTACTGTAGTCTAGGCGAACAACAATAACATTCCAAACAGAGGTACTCCTACCAAAGGTAAATAATACGCCGTGAAAAACAAAATCGTGGGGTGTTATTTCTGGACGATTTTACGTTTTGCTGGGAAGTGCGTTTACTTCGTTTCAGTATACCTATGCCTGGTCTTGAAAAAACATAATGGGGTGTCGGATGTTTTCACTTGAGTTTGTTTAAGCTAATGTATTCATTTAACCCTAAAAATGTGCAATAGCCTTGGGATATCGTTTTCGTGGTTAACCCCTTTAGAACCGCAGTCCCGTTTGCGGACAAAACTACTTGAAATTTGACTGGTTTGTCCCCAGAACGGGACTGCGGTTTTAAAATATTAAGCGATGCGCGTCAGCGCTATAACCTTTCGACTGGTTCCAGGTTCGTACCGCAGGTAGTAATTGAAAACGACAGCGACAACAGCCTTGAACAACAGCGGTATATTCATGCCCTTGGCCGCCACCACAATCAGCAGCAGCAACTAACACCTCCGCCACCACCACCACCACCACCATTATGTTTCTGCTGCCGGTCCTGGTAGTGGGGGTGGAGATACTCTATTTACTGGTGGTACCTAGTTTTCCAGTGAGCACACAGCAAATAGAGACGTCCACCATCACCACCATAACTAGATGAAGCAACCACAACCATCATCACTAACAAGAACAACAACGCCAAGCTTCTGCTGCTGGTGGTACTAGCTGGCGGTGGTCGTGGTGGTCGTGGTGGTGGTGGCAGTGGTGCTTGACTCGAGGATTGTTTGGTACCTGCTACCTGGCATGTGGTATGCGGTGGAATGCGTATGCTTGCTTTCTCGGGACGACACTTGGAACCTGGTAAAGAAGGCCATTCAACATGACCAAGCTTCGCGAACTCGGGATAGCTTTCAACACGAGCAGAGGAGAATGGAGATGCTTTTTAGGGGAGTTCAGAGACCCCGTCCGTTCCTAAATCAGGGATTATTCTGGCGCGCACGGTGACAACAGGCGACCTACGTATTACATGATACGAGTATCGGAATGAAGATGAGCTATTCACATGTATACTCGGCAAAGATTGAAAGTAGCAACGGCGCTGCTGCACTGCACTAGAGCGGCCGCGAATCGCTGTGGCCACGACGACAAGCACGGTGCAAGTACAAGTTACATTGCAGTATTCCTACCTACGGCGGGAGAAAAAGGTGCCGGACCTGCCAGTGTTTGCAGAAGCATGCGTTTTGAATGTGTGTACGAGTAGGAGAAAAAAAAAGGATCACCATGGTACCTGGTAGGTATGTTTTTTATAATAGCATTTGCTTAACTCGTAAGCTGCTATGATAAATTCGGCATCTAAGATCACTTGATTAAAGTATCGTTTTTTGGGCATCAAACGAACTACTGTGTACCAGGTAGCAGTGGTATCGAATAAATACAGTGAAGAGTATGTTAGGCTACGCACTGGTGGACGACATCTACAGGGTAAAATAGCTGATCTAGCGTTTGTTTCGGTCAACATCCCTCAATAAATGGTTCGCAAACAGCATGGTGAACCCTGGAGTCCTCACGAACCCTCGGCTAATGCGGAGACCGTACCCGACAAAAAAACAAAGGGAATTTCCCCTCATTATTCCGTCGCCGTCCGGGGCTAATGCGGGTGCGGGTTCGTTGCTGCAATGGTGCGGAATCGACGATTGCGTTGATGTCCACGCGATCATGGAAGCCATATATATGGCGAATTCTTGGTTTGGCAGTGTTACAGAAAAACGCTTATGAGCGGAAATCAAGAGAAGAATTACTGTACGAGTAGATATTACAGTCAGTGTATTGGGGGAGGCAGCTCATGGCCCGTAGTCGAGTCAGCGAGTGTACAGGTGCGTTTAGTGCGCCACACTGATCCCAACTTTGACATCAGGACATGACCTCATCAGCTGTGTTAGGGCCGTCAGACGCAGTGGAAGTTTCTGCCCTGTTAGGAAAGACTCGTCCACGATGCTCTCACCATGAGAGTCCTTCCCCCACCTCGCTACTTCACCAAAAATGGGGAATGCACACAGGAACAAGCCAGACTACCGTTTTGCATGTTTTCGCTTCAGGCGCATACTGCCGGCACATACATCTTGGTTCCGCGAACTGCTCCGAGATCGGCAAAGCCCCACCGACAGCTACGCGTTCGCGCAGCGTGCTTGTCTACTGAAATAGAGCTATAATCCCTACCAGGTATCTAACACCATGTTGCTGTAGGCGTTCACCACACGTGTCAATAACCCAACACTGTCCACCCTGCCCCAGAACTGCGCTTTTTCCGATGCTCCCACCTTCTGTCCACACCCGTCAAAACGTGTGGCGTATTCAATGGATCAAAATACTCGAATGACGACCACTAACGTCTACCCGAGCACCAACGATCGCCCTCTCAAGCGGTCCAACGCGCACTTACGCTCTATTTGGGGTCCAACCGTTGCTTCCGGCACTATGAACAATACCAGCGCCATCCGCAGATGCTTTGACGGCATCCTCGTGACGAATAACCGCTACGATGAGATGAAGGACTTCGGGGAAGGCGACCTGGGCAAGGAGTACGATGCCGTTGCTTTCGGGCGGGCGTTCCTCGCCAACCCCGACCTGCCCGCCAGGTTAGTTTTAATTTCAGCCAACTCCGTTTGGCGAGGTAGCGAGAGTACAAAAAATACACTTGGTTGTTTCCAGGGTCGGTCATAAAGGATAGACCAGATATCCATGTATATGGTATGAGAATAGATGTATTGTGTTACTTCAACTCTAGTACCTAGAGTCGTCGGGCATGCGCGCGAACCATGGTACACAATACGTGTCTACGAGTACCGTTGCGCCTCTCATCGCACTGCCTTGGGAGGCAAGCACCCACGTGGTCAAGAAAACATTTTCGTGACCTCACGGCCATGATATCCGTGAACGAGAAGCATCCGTGCGGTCGAAGCGGTTTAAGCCAATATATTTTCATACCACTTTTTCGTCAAATGCTTGGTCCGATCCGTGCGGCCCACTTCCACGCACATGTTTATACACGTGCTGCAATTTGTTCATGTGGTGCATTGACAGTATGACAGGTCGTGGTATCTCTCCCTTCCTCGTTCTCCGTCTCGTTGTCGTCTATGATGTATCTAAAACACACGTCGTCTTACGTCGTTGTGGTGATGTCGCACTTGTGGGCTGCGCTCTCGTGAGCAGGATTGAAAAGAAGGCCAACTTGAACGATTGGGACTACTCTTCCTTTTACGGTGGGACCGAGAAGGGCTTCACTGATTACCCCTCTATGGCCGACGCTTAACAAGCCAGTTTACCGGACCATGAAGGGGATTACCGCTCACGCAACCAGTCTCCGCTATTTTCGTTCTTCCAGAGACTGGGAGGGAGGGGGGGGGGGGGGTCCTTTGGAGAGTGGCGGGGGGGGGGGGGGGTTAGCTTCTGTTGCCGATATACCTTGCATAAACTAACCCTGCCGCATAAATTGCAAGTATAGGGGCAACGACTACCAGCATCTATTGATGCTGGGTGCTGCGTTTTAGCTTGTACTGTTGTTTCCCGAAGTATGTTTCCACTCCAGAGCTCCTGGCCACGGACTCGACTATGGCGACGACAAATTGCCATGACAGCACCAACAGCAGCTGAGATTTACGGAGAAGAGGCCTTCGGGCTTAAGGAGTATAGCCGTGCGCGCGGTGTATCCATGAGTCGGTTACGCCCGCCCTTGTTGTACCGCAATCACGCAATCACATCATGCTTTGAATCGTCCCTTGCTTGGAAGGAGAGAGTGCATAGAATGTGTACGGCGATGGGTGGATAGCTGAAGCGTTTGGGACTGTGGACGCGACGCCTTATGCATTGTTCATAGACCGGAAAAACTATAGTCCGCAATACTTGCTGCGTGTCGTATGGACTCGTGCTACGATGGAGCAGGGAGAATTCAACAAATTTTGACCAACGCGGTTGTGGCTGACGAGGCTCCTTGAGGCCTTAAGGGCATCGAGGATCTACCCAATATCGTTGGAATGCCTCTATTAACAGTATTTTGGTATGTTGCGCAGTCATAAAAACCACCCCTCCCACCCAACAGACCCGCTCAACACCAAAGCGTTGGGAGAGGCGAACACATCGACAGGTTGGAGAAATATCGCACACTGTTCACTAGTAGATGCAGTGTGTAGCGAAAAGTCTGTCTCCGACCGCGAGAAGCCGTCAACATACAGCTCAAACAGAGGTACCATGTATAAAAAAGAACTTATGGTCGAGACATTACCATCCAAACTCCCCTCCGACAGACAAAGGGAATTTTGTACAAGGGAAGTGAGGGAGTGATGATTCCCCGCTGTACATACGGTGTGCCGAGCGCCTCCCGCCCCCAGCATGGGCTACACTGCACACTTCGACACTCATGTCTGAGATTGCATGTATGTCTGAGGTTGCATGTCTGAGGTACGCACGAACATACACTGCCGACACGACTCCCTGGCGAACGTTCCTTGCACCGCGCGGTACGCTCGATCACGCTACGAGTAGACAGAAATTGGTAACCCTGATACACGCACACCTTACCCTTACAAGGCGCTCACTAAGCAAGAAGTGTTGAAAAAAGAATAGCGCACACAGCATCACAGAAAAAACGCCCCTTATGAGGAAGCCGAGCAAGTAGCCTGACGCCATCGTGCTATTCTGGGCTGGCGCCCAGCGCCGACTCGGCATCCATCATTATGGACCAAATTAAGGTCTCTAGGTTGCCATCTGCAGGGGGCACGCCGAGAGGGCGCCGAAACGTAGGAAGGGGAAAGGGCGAACACTATATATGCACCTGCTGTTGTTGTTTTCGGTCGACGTCTTTGCGAACGTATCGTTCCTGCGTTTTGGCCGCTTTTCTAAGCCCGACCAATCCCTGAAATTCCCATGCCTCCATCCACTCTTGAATTAAATGGTAACACCTAGGCAACAGCTGGCCAACGCTTGCCCTGCTCTTCAATATATATTATATATATATATATATACATATGTAGACAGAAAAAAAGGCATTCCACATCAGCGTCGTGGGAGTACCATCTGGCATGTCGTTTGGGGGGGCTGAAATTCGCGTCGTTTCAACCCTGTCACGGCGGCCGCCGCCCTTTACAAGGGCGCGCACAATACTTGATACGACTCCATTCGTTTCGCGAAAGATCCAATTCGACGCGAATGATTTTTTTTTTTCTTCGCTATCAAACGACGGAAATAGACAAAACAAATAAACGTGAAACTCGCACTCGCACGTAACAGTATATCAGAGGCGCGGAAAACAAAATGGTGCTGTTAGAAGTTCCCAATATTCACCCTTTTCTCCTGTGCTCCGCGACATTTAGGGAAACGACGCAACATAAAAGCAGCAAAACGCAAGCCACACATGTAAGCACAAAAATCGTGGTCACACCCACACAGAACATGTCCTCGTCGGCGTCACCAAAACGTTCGCAATCATTTCGACCTCTCTTCTGGGCATCACCCCTCTCGCGCAAGCAGCCCCGGCCTTCACCATATGGATGTGTGGGGATAGCTGTCGGACGTCTTCGCCTTACGGCGACACACAAAAACGAGGAGCCAGAGACCACGCACCATCACCCATCACCCTGCAAAGCTGGCACACTCGCTCTACGGCGTTAGCACCTACGGTAATATCAAGCGCACAGAGAGGATAGTAGGTGCAAGGTAAGGTTGGGTGGGTTCTTGTTTGATGGTACGATACAGGTGGCGGTGGTGTTGACATTCCAGGTCAACTTTGGATCAACACCAAATGAAGCGGCAGATCGTGGTAATGGGATGGTGGCGATGCTCCGCTTCCTTGCGAGGCCCCATGAACATAGCAGCATACCTACCCAAGACAGACAGTCTAGCTTGTGTCATTGCCACGATGCCGCGGAATCATCACACCGTTAGAACTACTCCTCCTGAGGGCACAACTTACTTCAAATTAGAATAAACCAGATATGTGTTTACAGTGCGAGGCACTAAAAGAGTTATTTGCGCGAGCGTGAAACTTACCATCATGTTGTATATCCTAGATCTGGGTTTACAGATATATTATGGTAGAGATTACGGTGCCGCCTTAGACACGACTGCCGGTTGCCAAACCCTATGATGCACCACCCAAAGAATCGTCGTCTCGAGTGGTGTTTGCATGTGGTAGAGAAACAATACCTGGCCCTTACCCTGCACTCTCGGTAAAGCGCCAACCACAACCCTAGCTCGTCTCGACACCTCCTGTGTTTACCGTCTTGAAGTGTGCTATGCCAAAACGCTTCCAACGTCTGCTCCCATACAGTATCCTGATATCTGCAAGAGGCATGGATCACGCGGTACAGATAGGCCACACGTATCAAGCCATTGAGCAGCATCCTGACCGTTTCCATAGCGAACACATCACGCGGCTGTGTTGTCCGCCCACCCAATCTGAGACGCAAAAGTAGATGCATCGACTCTCTGAGCGTGCTGTCCGCGATTATGACGAGGGAGCAGCTGAACGAGGGAGTTAGTCCCCGCGTTGCGTAGAAACGGTCGCGTCCCAGGTCGATTTAGGTCGCTGTGCGATAAAACGGATCGATACAAAACCGTCGCTTGCACACATGCGGGGAGTTGGACACGGCAACCAACCGCACAACGAATGCCGTGCGCATGCCCGCACGAAAAGCCACACGACACCATCAACATGACCTAGGTCCACATCTGCAGTAAAGCCTCCACCGGTTAAAGAACCAGCATTAAAACACTGCCGCGGTTCGAGCGTTGCTCAGCGTTGCACAATACGGAGTCTCGGTGTGAGGATTTAGATACTAGACTACACATTGCGCCCTTCTCTTGGTAAATCAATGCTACACCGACGTCAGCTATAGATCGATGCAGAAATGCAATCGATGGCCCAGAGTCCTTCGCTTGGCCTTTTGCGGGTTTTTCTGCATTAACAATCACCACCAAGGTACAATAGATGGCGTGGCTATTGCAGCACCTGGCGAAATACTTCACACCTCGGACCAATGATGGTCTATATATCTATCTGATATGTCTATTGTAGATCATCTAGTTCCTCACCTGCCGTCGTGAGAGGTTGTGCAGATATGCATACTATATATTGATAGTACAAACCCAGCATGATGGTCTATCTATCTATCTGATATGTCTAGTGTAGATCATCTAGTTCCTCACCTGCCGTCGTGAGAGGTTGTGCAGATATGCATACTATGTAGTACAGATCCAGCATGTGCTAGATCATTCAGAATGCACGGCTTCCACCCGGCGACATGAGCTAAACCCCTACAGAACAGGAATCGATCTGTCCTGAATTATCTAGATAAATCATCTGTCCGAGGTGGGAAGCATGCCATATGCCCCGTTCTTGTTTCCATCTCCGTGGGTGCCTCCGCCGTTGGACGCCGGAACAACGCTACAATATTATCGGGGGACAGAGTAATCAGAACCAAAAAATATGTTATCTAAGCAGAAGGGGATCAGAGTTGAAGTCCAGCATTCCAATCGGGGTGACCGGTCGAGCAGCAGCAATCGTTCCCCTAAGGCCAGCGGAAAAACTGTCTATTTTCAAGTCGAAAAACTCATTATTGCACTGTCCTGCAAGCGACAAGCGGCATGGCAATAGCAATGGCCACCTGCGGGCGATTTCTTTCGAAACGCAGTCCCTCATGGGTTCTGATTCTTAATACTCAACATGGACCCCTGTAATACGTATTTTTTCCCGGGTGAAAATACAATATTCAGAAACAGCACCGGCGTCCCCGGTGGCTTAATAGGTAGTCCGCGTGCCTACTAAAATCACTTTCGTAGGTTCAAGTCTTACCGAGTGCATACTCGTGCTCGAAATGGACTTTTCAGGCATAAAAACTAAATAGCGGAAAGCGCGAAAGCGTGAGTTAGCTACATTCGATGAAAATCGACGAGCAGTAGGAACGCTGAACCCATGCGCGACCAAAAATTAAAGGCACGTACCGTGGGGGGGAAGGGACGACACCTGTGGCCACGGCTTGTCCAGAAGAAGGCCGCTGAGGGCAAACCCTCCTACGAATTAATCTGGAGAATGAAAGCGATTATTAAAAATAAAACAAAATGATCGGGTGTGGACAGTGGGAGACACCTGGTTTTTGGGTTCATCGTGGATTCTGACTACTTTGTACTGCTATGCCGCCCCGTGATAGTGGCACTATTTTATTGTGTTATTTTTTCGGCGTGGTTTGTCGTAGTTGGAATACTGTCTGAGTACTCCCGACGGGTGGTGCGTCACGGGAGTCATTATTGAGTTGTCAAACACGGATACTCCAGTCATGATTGGTCCACTAAACATGAAAGAGCTGAGTCGGCATTGATTCATCACCCTGACTAAAACAAAAGCAAATTGTACTTTCGACCCGTCTAGCTCGTGGAAAACAGAACAGTGAGACTTCTGCTGCTGTAGAGTTACGGACAGCTTGGGCGGAGGCAACAACCGCCGATACCACCACGACCGACGATTTGGCGGTCGCTCGGCAAGAGGCTGTCCGTGGTACATAATGCGGTGGCGAACGAGGGGGGACGGAATTCGGTGGAGTACGAGCCGCAGAGGACTGCTGCTGCTGCTGTCGAGCTGCCGGCAGCACTGGTGTCGTGGACCATTGCCGCCACCACAGCAACTAACGTGTTGATACAAAGCTTTCAGAAATAGAATTATCGAGCCGCTTCGTCGGCGAACAATGCAGCGGAGGGACCTCATTCGGCGGAGCGCGAGCGCGAGAGTGAGATTGCTACTTCTGTCCAGCTGCGAGCACGCGAGAGTGAAAGAGACCAACGCCGCCGCGAACGAACTGGCATCCGCTTCGAACAAGGATTATCGAGCCACTTTGTTTCGTGAGCGAAGCCGGCAGAGGAATGCTCTTCGGCAGAGCACGAACGCGAGAGTGGGATTGGTGTTACTGTATACAGCAGCAGCAATGGCACTATCAAGCCCGTGCTCTGCCAAAGGGCGTCCGCCCACGGCTTCGTTCGAAACACAAAGTGGCGCGAGAAGCATCTTCCCGAACCACGGCCAACCCACTGGCGGCGATGGTAGTGGCGGTAGTTGTCTGCCCCCGCACTGCTGTTCGCAGCTAGACAAAATAGCAATGGCACTTTCCCGCTTGTGCTCCGTCGAAAGTCGTCCATCCGCGACTTTGTTCGTCGACGACATCGAACTGGCAACCTCGTGCCGAAAATCAGCCAACTCGCTAGTCGCGACGGTGGCCGCAGTTGTGCGCATCACTAGTGCTGCTCGAAGCTCGAAAGCAGCAGCGATCGCACTCTCCCGCTCGCGTTCCGCCGAATTGTATCCCCCCGTGGCTCTTCGTTTGTCGAAAAAATGGCGTGTGCATCTTGTTGTCGATCAGAAGCCAGCGTATTGAGCGGCTGTGGTATGATCCACCAATCAGTGCTTCCCACAGTTCAATAGCGGTACAGCAGCAGCGGCAGCAGAGACAATCGAATTCCCCTGCCCGTGCCGCGCCGATTCACTACCCTCCGCGGTTTTCGCTAGCCGATGAAGTGGCTCGGACAGTCTCTGAACAGGCGGCTACCGGTGCAGGGGCGGCTGTGGTGGCGGCAAGTGGCCTGCTGCTCTAGATCTGGAAGAAACTTCACGACAGTTTTGCCGTGTATGACGGTGTACAGCATACCCCCGGTGATAACGTGTTTTTTTTCGGATTATAAACCTTCATCGCATGGTAGTATACCGTAGATGGGGAAGGTATAAAACATTCTCCGGGGGATAAAGCGGGTGATCGTGTGCAACTTTAGAATATTTACCACCCAGGTGGTATGCTGGAGAGTACGTGGTTTCCTGCTCCAACGCTAGACGAAGCTTCCCCACAGTACTAATACTACAGTATTGGCTTTATCCCGCTCGGCCTTCACAATTGTGATTGTTCGCTTCTCTTTGCTCATATTTACCCTACCAAGTGACTTGACCAACCCCTTGCCGAACGGCAGTCAACTCGATGAAACTGGTGTTTGTGGCAGAGCTCTCCTCCCTCAGCGCTGCCCGCAGCTCTACAGCACCAGCTATGGCCTAGCCTTGCCCCCAGTTCATGGTATCCCGCTCTCGCGGGCGACACAGTAAGCGTAGTGATTGGTGTGTGTTGCGCGCTTATCTCATATGGTTCTTCGTGGCGGGTTGCGTCCGCCGACAAATAAAACGTTTCGGCATGGTACCTTCTGAGACACACAACATAAGACTGCTGCACTGAAGTTTCGTTTCGTGCATTGCTTTCTTTAGAGCTAAGGCTGTAGTGAATACCATGTATGTTGGCATATTTGGTTCTCGTCGCTGTTCTTATGGTGCTGCCGCTGACAAAACCCGTTCCTAATTCGGGTTTGATTTGAAACCTGCGGATTATTGAGTCGGAATGCACCCGAAAACCCGACGACTTCGGGCACCCGGGTACCTGTGTACTTGGAATGTCCCCCATTCGGTATCCCTCACAGCGTCTCAAGCAAATTATGGAAATAAAAGAAAGCGGCTTCCCCAGCGGCTCACGTATTCAAAGGACCAATGTTGGCCTTTGCCGCTCGGGTCGGAGAGTACAGCTGCGGGATCAATTTCACTTTCAGTATTTTATGTTACCCATTGGTATTTTCGGGTGCTCTCCATGACTTTCTTCTTGATTATTTTCTTGTTCGAGTTGAATACGCTTTGACCGGTTTGTTTTTGAGGAGCAACAGCAATATGCTCTCTTTCACTCGTACACCATTATTGTCATTGTTTATCCGGAGTGTGTCCCATTATCTTCCCTCTTCACGTTTTAATACGAGTTTTTTTATTGTAATACACCGGTCTAACAGGTGCAGTATGGAATACTGTTGAAAACCAATCGGTATACCCTTTATTTCTGCTGCGTACAACAATCAGTTGCAAGGGGGTAATACCTCAAATCAAATTTCACATTTCCACCTATTCGCAGCCGGAGACGAAACGATCCAGACACCGCAGCTTGGCGTAGTCATCCATCCCCAACCTTAAACACTACCTGGTGCAAACCGTCTCCACAACAATAGACGTCTCTACTGCTATTATACCAAGTATTCATGTGAGTATCAGACAGTGGTGACTTCAAGCCCGGACAGCTCAGCGCTCAGTGGAAATATCTATCCCTCCTGCATGCCGTCGCCACCACCGCTGCCGACGACGTTGCTGCTGCTGCTGCTGCTGCTGCTGCTGCTGCTGGTGGTGTTTATTTCTTATTGACCATAAATATATTTTTCTATTTTGTTTCTTTTTCCGCCCTCATCCTAGCCGCGAGATCAAAATGCGGTCCACGTGCCCAAAACCGAATTCCCCAGTCAGAGTTATTGCGCTTTTTAACGTCATCTTGATCTCGATGCTGGATATGTGCCCAAAAACGTATCCCCCAGCGAGAGGCTTCGCGCTCCTTAGCCCTACCTTCGTCTACGACGCCATGCTCTGTGTTTTCAAAATGAATGTACTTCTTTCCCTGCGCAATCTTCGTACGGTTGCATCTTCACTTGCTGGCAAGACCGTCGTCGTCGCTGGATGTGTCGGGTGCTTGTACACATCCAGCGGCCACGACGATATTGCCAGCGAGTGAGTTTACATACAACTTGAAGATTGGGCATGGTAAAAAGCGCGATCACTGTGAAGACAATAAGTATGACTTCGTAAACCAGGGCAACGCCAAGAAACGATCTGAATGAAGGGTGTTTGCTGCGGACGTGACCAGCCTTTTTAATCTCGCGGCTAAGAAGAGGGCGAGCTAGAAACAATCGGTAGAGAGGACGGAGAAAAATACATAAACGCCCTGTGCTGGAGCAGACACCAGCACCCGACACATCTAGTGGCAACGACCACCTTACCAGCGAGTGAGATACAACAGCATGAGGATTGCACAGGATGACAAGCGCAATCACTCTGAAGAAACAGAGCATGACACAGGAGACCAAGGTGACGCCCAAAAGCGCAGATGCTAGTGACATGCCCAAAAGCATTCCCCATTCAGAGGCCTCGCGTTTCTTGGTAATGCTCGAGCAGAAAGCAGCATCCGACACATCCAGCGCCAACAACAACCTTGCCAGCGGGTGAGATACAACATCATGAAAACTGCACATGGGAATAAGCGCAATCACTCTGGAGGTACAGAGGATGACATCGTAGACCAAGGTGGCGCTAAGAAGCGCAAGACCAAACGATGCTTCCAACGTGCCCAAAACATACACGCAAGTCAGAGGCCTTGCGCTAATTAGTGGCACCTTGGTCTACGATGTCATGCTTGGTGCCTCGAGAGTGATTGACAACCCTCAGGGAGGGCTACTCATATTCTACGGACACCGTAGTCGTCGTGCGTGGTGGCGTAGGCGGAAGTGGAAGGGGGGCATTGAGAGGCTTGGAAGCCAGAGCGGACAAACACGTGCCTTTGGTATTGTAAAACACGCACCCGTACCAAGTGCCAGGTAATGATATACTCGCGCTGGACTAGTGATGCCATCGTTCATGTTTCAAACCCGATTAGTAATGCTAAGTGTGCTAGATTCATTGCCAAAGCGTGGTATTCCACCGCCCACGACAGCGAAACATGGTTGACATTGAAGGCCGTTTCATATCGTGAAATTAATGACAATCGCGCTCAGGTTACTTCTAATCGGAAACATACTCGGCCCTAGAGTGTTTTGCACTATTAGTACCTATCTGCTGCTTGTTTTCGTTTGGCGCCATTTGGGGGGCAGGAAAACACTATTTCAGGCCTTATGAGATCCGTGTCTCCGGATTCATCCCGTCTGCGCTCAAAAAACGAAAAACATTTATTTCTTCGTGCGCGGATATCGTGCACGGACCTGAGCGTATATGATAGCATCATGACAACACAGATGAGGGGCACGCCGCTTTGGCAACGGCACACAGGCACCACCACAGTGAGTACTTGGAACTCCACAACGAGCGCAGCGACACGACCACCAGCCGTCGCGTGACGAAGGTCGGCCGGAGTCTGAGACTGACGATGACAGCCGACGATGTGCTCGTTATTTTTTTTACTGTAGCGCCGTGGTAACAACAAACAGCTGTACCAGGCATCCAAGATTTAATGGCATACACCATTATGTCCTAGAATACGAGGAATAATTGGATTGGACACTACATACAATTGGTTATTACGTTTTTGGACATAATGTACATTTCAAGTCTGTGGTCATTACAACTCAGTCCGTATAAGGGCCCCATATGAGATAGAACGGCGAAAGCATGGTAGAGTCGAGCGAATCGAGTCGATCCCGTGTGCGTGCTTGGCGGCCTGGCCCGTACTTTTCGATGACCGAGTACACACGGTTTTTCGAACTCGGTACAACATGCCTTCGAAATCTCAACAGAATGGGGCCATCTGTTCAGTGTGAACCATAAATTATGAGGCTGTGGATTCAAGCCGCATCTTCGTCAAAAAATATAAATAGGGTCGTTTTCGTGGTGGGCACAACTTGCAGCGGAACTATGCCTACCGTGCACGACTTGCTTGTGTGGGGCAGCAACCTTGCCTATATGAGTGCGCTGTTTGCGACCATACAGAGGGGACGAGGGTGCACGGGGACGTGAAGCTGCGCGTTCAGTGGGAGTGCCTTTGTTCGGTGATGTGGAGTTCTCATGAACGCGCACACGAGTTGAAAGACAACCCTGCCTCTACGTACACCGGGCGCAGGATCTCACGAGAATCCAAATCATTAACATGGCATGTCCCGCGCGTTGGCTGTTACATAGATGAGCTATGCGCACAAAACTCTCGTATACACGGCCACGAAACTCAACTGTTGCTTAACGTTGCACGGTTTGGTGGCGATTTGGGTCAGTTTGGGCGTACACCAGGTTCTAGATATGCCCCCCCCTCAATGGACCCATGTGATACTACCGATATCATCTGTAAAACAGCAGTCTCCTCGCACACAAAACCTTTTTTTACCAGAGATCCTTCCCCGCACCTTTCACTCGCAGTCTGCATGAGGCTCTATCGCCTAAATCGAGTAGTCTCTGAGGCTGTTTGAGAACTCGGCTTTGGTTACGATCTGCGTCTTTCTTGGAGTTATTTCCGTGGGTTCCTTCCACAATCGCGCGTCGCAAGAGCCGCAGGAGCATCAAGCGCCGCAGGCTTCTAGCTAAGAGACGACGGCTACTAACCAAGCCCAGCATGACGTGTCCGTTGATAGTGACGGCCTTTTACCCACTCTAATCATGACGAACTCCTTCAAGTTTGTATGGGTTATGTTGAGCCGGAATTTGAAAGTGCAGGGGCTTGATTGAGGTGGAGCGACATTGGCTGTCTAACACTGGACGTCTGTTCCGTGAGGATTTATTTTCTGAAGAGGGAAATCTGTCCTACGTGGGCGAGCTGGTGGCAGCGTCTGGCACTACCACGCGGATCGCGTGAGGAAAAAAAGTGAAACACGAGAACACTCAACTGGACGCTCTCCTCGCGGTCATCTGTCCATCGATGTGCTGAGCTCAACCACGAATTTGCACGTAGCCCACTAGGCTGATGAGCAGACTGCCTGAGGGAGGGCAACCAACTGCGAACGCCCCGTTTTCGCATTGCGCTCACAGGATCTGCATGCTGCCATCAAATGCTGTCATCTGAGCGACTGAACATGGCAACTATCCATCTTCATGAAAAACAAGTCTTCCGAAAGGGGTGCGACTTTGGCCGACAGCCACGGTCCATCCGCACTAAGCCTCTTTTCCCTTTTACTCCGGTTGTCCCACACAAGCTTCAAGTAGTCCGTCCCGAAGAATGTGTATGGAAGACTACGGTCATAGAGTACTGAGGTTAGTCAATTACCCATTTTTTATAACCACACGGATCCCGATAATCCGAAATCGCCGTCTCTTAGCTAGAAGCTTTGCGGCACTTGACGCTCTTATGTCTCTACCTGCGCGCGATGGCGTAAACACCCACGGGGATAGCAAAATCGAAAGAAGCGGGTGGTCACCATCGCCAGGTTTTCCAGCAGCCGCGGAAACTATTGCTTAAACGCGAAGAGCTTTCATGAAGAGGGCAAGCGGAAGGTGCAGGGCTGATAGCAAACTGTGTTTTTGTACGCATCGATTTACCGAATTTTATCGGCACCACAACATGGGCCTGTTGAGAGGGGTGCAAGACTGACAGTTCCGTGAACGCCCAAAATAGTGCGATGATTCGCCAAATCGTCAGCCGTT
This sequence comes from Nereocystis luetkeana, assembly GCA_031213475.1. Taxonomy (NCBI): domain Eukaryota; class Phaeophyceae; order Laminariales; family Laminariaceae; genus Nereocystis; species Nereocystis luetkeana. Next base: position 504,629 of record JARUPZ010000009.1, on the reverse strand, counting down.
TAGCAACGAACGTTTGGGTCGTGTCGGTATGTGACAGCAAATATGTGTATGTACAACAGATTTTATCAACAACAGCATCAGCAGCAGCAGCAACAGCAGTCGGATCCTGTGTTAGTGGAAGCAATGCAATCAGCCAGCTGACAGCTGACAACGCTCCAGACCACAACATGTAATCCGGTAGTTTGCGGCTCGTGAGAGACCAACGTTTGAGTATAGCATTTGTGGTGGCGACCAGACGATAAATTGAAAGCTGTACTGCTGAGCGCGTGCGCTAATTACTCAGTCGCTGTCTGCTGAGACCAGTCTTGATCTCTGCTGCTCTCCGCTTACCTGACACCATGTGCTACCAGTACCAGGTACCTTGTACAGTATGTATGGCATGAACTGCGCCGGCACTCTGTTGTTATGGCCTGCAGTTAACTCGGCGCAAACAGAGCGTACCGCGGGCACCTCCTAAAAAAAATCGTTCAAGGTTCACACGAGTACCGCGAGTGTTGTCGATTCAAAATCCAAAACTGCAGAGTATTCCTTTTCCTGTAAGCCATACGTGTAAACATTTGCCGTCCCTCTTGGTTTGCTACGTAGCGATGGTGCGTCCGCCGGAAAATGAGCGGTCAATTTCGCAAGAGCGTGGTTGGTCCATCACCTCGACGATTTCTCATCAAAAACACCTGGAGGTTCGGCCCGTCTTGCTCGTGGAAAACAGTGTTTTCATGTAGCAATATCAATCCGGAGCGAAGCTCGAACCTGGCATGTAGCAGGCTACCAATGCCGTTCAACGTGTATGTTGCGGATGGTGTCCGGGTTCGGAAGCACCGCAAGCCATTGGCAACCGCCCAAACATACAGGGCTCAATCAGTCAGCTACAGGAAGGGTTGGAGGGGAGCGCAAACCTCGGGCATGTCGAGGCTCATGAGCCAAGCATCGGTCGTCCGTTAGAAGCAAGACGCGATCCAAAAGAAGGCAGCGTAGCTTCGGCCAGAATTGTGGACCCGCGCAAAACCATTGCTAATCAATCAATGTTTACCCACCACACCACTGCCGAGCTCAGCCTTTCTCGCGAGGAGGGCAATAACTCTGCCGATGACGCAACGGCGGCATGCGCAGAGCAGAGGGAAGCCGTGCAGGGTTGAAACAACTACTGCCAGCATGGTCTCACAACTGCACGGGGTATGGCTGTTTCTGCTGCTGCCGCTGCCACTGCCGTCACCGATTCATCCGAGCTCGCGGCGGCGGAAGAGACCGCTTCTTTCGCGGCCGATGCTGCACAAGAGCTGTCGCAAGCAGAGTGCGGGGCCAGGACACAGCTACTGTTGTCGGGCCGCAAGAATAACCGGTCGAGAAGACCACTTTCGCCACAAGCGCCACCAAAGGGTCGGCAGCCAATCAACAAATGGTTGTCGGGACGGCTTCATTTGCAGACGCGGTTGCACAAGAGCTGTTTGTTTTCGGAGCGTGAGCGGAGCTGTGCAGCTGAAACCTGTGTAGGAAAGAAGGTAGAGTGCTAAATCAAATTAGCGTGCCAACGCTGACAATCAGTTGGAAATCGCGCGGCAATATCAATCGCGTGCCCGTTTGGTGGCGAGCACGGCCAGAGCAGCATAGGGTAGGGCAACTTCGGCACGCAGCAGTATTGCTGCTTCTGCAGTCAAAGTGCAGGCGGCACCCGGTGCGGATTGAACATATGGCGTCACTTGAAGTGCCACCAACGAACCGGTAGTCGCTGAGATGCTGCCTGTCCTTGCCTCGAATTCGAACGAGACGGGGAATAAGAGCGGCCCTTTTACACTCAACGGGAGAAACTCGTCTGCCACGGCGACAGCAGCACTCATCGAGCCTAACGCTGTCGCTGAAACGGGGACGGCGGGGGGCAAGAAAACAATTAATGATAACTCCGCTTGCCGCCCAAGAGATGAATACGGCCCTAGTAGCCGCAGCAGCAGCACCCGCTGTTCTAAACAAATCGTCTGCCAGTTCTAGTTGGGAGCCTCAGCCTTCTGGGAAACCTGCAGAGTGAGGGCCAGGCATGTGTGCTAGCCCCGTCGTTGCATTCTACAGCAGTGACGGTGATAAACATCCGGATCTGGCGTTGGTGGCAAAGGCCCGCCGTTGTTAAAAATTCCAGCAGTCAGACGCCTGGCTGAAAACGACCCACCAATATATCCAATGGCTGTTTCCACGAGGCAGCCGTCGCTGTTCGTTGCTAATGCGCCTGTCTTGACATCCGGATATCTCCGCGAGGTCGCTAAGCAGAGGGAGGAGCCTCATGCTGACATGTTACGGGCTCTACAGAGGACGTTAAAGTTTTACGGGCCAGAGGTAATCCTGCGGTGAGGGCGGCACTTACGCGTTGCACAAGGAGACAATTTTAACCCCAATGCAAAGTGAACGGAGCCGTCCGATCATATCTCTCGTCGATTGACACGCATCCTAATGTCCTTGCGACTGTGTATCCTGTCGTTGCGAAACTAGTTGCAACGACATGACGATGCGCGTCAATCGATGGGCGATATAATCGGACGGTCCCATCCAATATGAGTTGGGTTGAACGCTGTCACCGTTTGCGACGCATAGCTGATGTCCTTCCATGCCCGTAAAGCATCAACGTCCTCTCGAGAGCGCGCATCATGTTTCCCTAAACGTTCCTCCTGTGCTCCATTCGGGGAGGTTTTCGCACGTCAAGACCGGCGCACTCACCACGAACAGCGATGACCACCTCGTTGGCAACAGCCACTGAACATAATAATGGGTCATTTCCAGCCCGGTGTCGGACTGCTCGAGGATTTTGGTGATAGACGGGCACTTCCCGCCTTGTGCCAGAAGCTGAGGTTTGACACGGTAAAACGCAATGACGGGGGTAGTACCTACGCCTGGAACTGAATATCATGCAGGTTTGCCAGAGGTGGCTGAGGGCACAGGTAAAGCTGGTGGGCGGTGGTTTGGGAAGGACAATTACTGCTGCTGCGGCAGTTGCTGCTGCCGCCTTTACCTCTTCGACATGAACAGGTGTGAACCTGGCTTTTTCCTTGCCGCCGGCGTCCCCATTTCAGAGAGATCGTTGGGCATAACAAATACTGCAGCATTGCCCCTGCACGGGCGTGAAAGTGACGCTTTTCTCTGGCATATTGTTCGACGACAAAGCAGCGCGGGAAGGTCACAACCAAGCGACTGCCAACTTAGTGGGGGCAGCGCAGACAGCGGGCGTCGAATGCCACCAGCATCTCGACAGTGCCAGCACCATCACGGTCGCGCTCCCGCATCACCTTATTCCGCCCTGCCGGAATCATATTCGTCGCCAACAAATGGCCTGTGAAGCTTTCTGAGCGATCGCCAGCTGGTTGGCGGTGTTATCGGCGACAGTTGGTAGTAAGGTCGAGCGCGGACCGCCTCCTGGCAGAAGCAGGAGCTGCATGGTTGCGCTCTCGCCCAAACAAATCCCGCTCCTGTGCCGCCGCGTTCCCTAACAAAGCGGAAAAGGAATGTGTTGCTCGCGAATTTCGTTATAGAGCCGAGGCTAACGTTTTCGGCATTTACCACTGGTCTGTGCTGAGCGCTCGTTATTTGTGGCGTGTTGTGTCTAACTTCTTGGTTACCAGCAGCTTGTACGCAAGGTTCTCTACATAATTTCAGCATGGTGCCTGCTGTAACGTTTGCTGATTCCTCTAAAGTGGTGAGTTGTAACTATTGAAGTGCTATACTTAACTCGACGCGAACAGGAGCGTATCGCGAGGGCCCTCTCTTCGTTGAAGGGCGCATCGTTGTTGGAAATACCACCGGAGTCCAGCACCAAAGCGCAGCACATCCCCCATGCTTGAAAGGCATACCGGCATTACCAGTATAGGCCGGTCGCTCCCGTGGTCTAGTGGTTGCCCACGAATACCACTAGCATGAGGGCCGGGTTTTAAATCCCGGCGGGTTCCCAAAAAACAAAAGTATTTAATGTTCCATTTTTTCATCGCAAAAAGCGCGAGAGCGTGAGTTAGCAAAAAATCACGGAAATAAACGAGCAGCGGGAAATATGAACTCTCTGCGCGCTAAAAATGAACCCAAGTACCGGGGGGGGAGAAGGGAGGACTCCTGTGACCACGGCTTATCCACAGAGATGGAAAAGTAAGAAATAAGGTAAAAAAAACAATATTAAAAAATAGACGACTTTATCCTCCCTCCTATCAGTAGCGTGACCATACCAGTAGGGCGGCCGTACCATGAGCAGAAGTCAGAAAAGCTGAGTCATGATTGTCTCATCATACTCTCTACGATTGTCCATCAAAGTGTGCCGCATCTTTGACCCGCCATGCTCGCCGAACACATCATTCGAAACCACCAACACTCTCATGATGTTCGACCGCGCGGTGTTGATAGTGGCCAATATAGTCCTTCTTCTCATTGGCTTTGGTGTCCCTTTCCTAATAAACCGTGAGAGACTGACGAGACATCCAGGTCTCGGTTAGAGGTGCAGGCCTCGGTGTTCGCCACCAGCCCACCGTTCATCAAGAAGCGGTACCAGAGTCAACCGTAAGGAGGACCGCATTGATGTCTCAGGAAACGAACGAGGAGGCGCATCAGCCTTGACCATGATGCTTGCCTATGTAGGGGCACAGGGAAACCAAGCCAGAGGCTGCTGTTGCAGGAGGTTCTGCCGCTGCCACGGCGGAAGGGACGCGAAAGGACGATGCCACTGCCGCCGCGCATATTGAGGTGGGGTTGAGGTGGGGGGCGCTCATCAACCACAAAAAGCGTCGCTGGATGTTGCTTCGGCCACGGCCGCTACAAGATAGAGGCGTTCATCTGGAGCTCCTTGGCGAGGGTGACCAGCCGACTGCTGTCATCGCCTGGCTTCAAGGTGTGATTCGTTACAACGGCCCACGGCCTACTATGCGCGACGAGTGCGGCCGGCCTCCTCAGCTGCTTAGATGGAAGGCATGCTCGCTAGCCCGGCTGCGATCGGCACCGCGAGCGATGCTGCTGCTATCGCCCTCGCCGCAAACGCCTCAAGAGACCGAGAAGCGTCCACAACCGCGCCATTGGCCGTCGATTGGCGAACGAGCAGCTTTCCGCCGCCGAGCAAGAGCGGGACAGCGCTCGCATCACTGCATAAGAGCTCGCCAAGCAGCTTGCCGCAACCGCTGCAGCGGCCAATAACGAGGTCGCGAAGGTTTAACAACGTAACTCAGCCACCCGTGGGGAGACAAGGGCGAGGAGACAGGAGTGCAAAGAAAGCACATGCATCATCGCAGGTCAAAGCCAAACCATCCCTATCAAATCCGCCCTTACAGCCGACACTGCTGCCCAACTGTAACTGACTCGCCAGGAGGTCACTAGTGCTACCGGTGCATCAACTGCGGCATACGCGGGGCGTGATGCCGCTGTGCGAGACGCAACATTGCGGTTATTCATAGCAAGGTAGCACAGGCACGCACGGCACTCACTGGGCAGGCTAGTGTTGCCTCTTCAGCTGCCACTGTCGCTGATTCTGCTGTCGTCGCGTCCGAGCTCGTGGTGGCTAGACAACGCTGCTCGCGCCACCTCGTTGGCTACCGCCGCTGAGCAAGCCCGGGATACTGCGGGCAGGGGGCGAGATCAGGCCACAGCTGCCGCTACCGAGGTACGAACGGAACCAGAGGGAGAAAAGTACCGCTGCAACAACCATGTCAATGAGCGCGTTGACAGCGGTGGATATAGCGGTGCTCTTTCCCCTCAGTTGTACTCGCAGCTTGACAGCGGCAGCTGTGGCTTGGCCTGTCTCCATGGCCGCAGTATCCCGCTCTTGCTCAGTTACGCTTGCCAACGAGGTGGCGCGGGCAGCCTTTTCCTTAGCCACCGCGAGCTCGGACCAACTAACGACGACAAAAGCAGAGGCAGTGACAATTGCAGAGACAACACTACCCTGATCGATGAGCTCCGCGTGTAGTTGTGCCACCATACTACGAATAACTGCATCGTTTGAACCTTGCACGGCGGCCCCATGCTCCGGCCGCGGTGGCTGCACCGGTAGTTTTGTCTTGGCGAGCCAGCTACAGCTCAGCAGCATTGTCGGTGGCAACCGCGGATTAGCTAGCGGTGGCTTCGCACAGATCCACGATAATGCCCGCGGCTTCGGTACACTCCGGTCGCCTGGTTTCTTGCTCCTCACGGGCCGCCGATATATATTGTGAGCCTTCGCGATCTCGATTTTGGCCTCTGCAGCGGTTGCAACAAGCTGCTTGGTCAACGTCCCCCACAGTGGTGCGAGCGCTGTTCTGCTCTTGCGTAGCGGCGGAAAGCAGCTTCTTCGCAGTTTAAAATGCGCGTCTGTGGACAATTCACGGCGTGCTGAGGCCTTTGCAGCGGTGGTAACGAGGGCACCATCGCTGACGGCGGCGATAGCCGCCGTACGAGCGAGCTGTACGTAGCTCGACAACCAGATCAGTGGCACGAGCCCGCTTTCGCTTCGCTCATGTTCGCTAACATTCACCAATGAAAATTACTTGGCCTGCCTCTCGCCGAGCGGCTGTCAGCTCATTCACTAGTGCGGTCATAGCGGATATTCTCTCTCTCCCGTCAGTTATGCCCACAGCTCGTCAGCAGCAGCTGTGGCTCGATAACGCTTGCGTGTTTGGGGTATCCCGCTCTCGTGAACGATATCGTAAGCCCTGGGCTTCAGCAACTCTTTATCTTGTGCCGCCGAATAAATACTCTCCGTTTTCGAGTTTATAACAACCCCCGCCGAGACTAGTAACCGCCGGTGCGGACGCTGCGCCGGCTGCTTCTCGTACCGTTTGATGCGGTATTTACGGCAGATGTCGAGATGGTTGGAAGAAAACCTCGCTCGATCAGGGGCGAAAACGCGACAGCCAGTGGGATCCTAAGTGGCCCGCACCCTGCGCTTTAACTTCCAAGAAAACAAAACAAACACATAAAATCTACCAGAACGCACTGTTCCGCCCTCAGCTACCCTATGTGCTTTCTTCTGTACGTGGCTGAAGAAGAGCGGGGGGGCGAATGGACAGCAAAATGTAATAAACAACATTTCCTGCAGTTTACCATACGGTACGTGCTTTCAAATGAATAATCACAATCATCCTACCTCTAACAATTGTGTACCAGGGATAGCCTACGAGTATACAGTATGGCAACGGAATACAGACGCGGGCGGGCCTGGGTTTTACAAGCAAGACAGTAAACATTGTACACCAGGGTACGTGGAAATGGGGGATTAGAGGTACGCAACTACTGCGTAGAACGCGGGAGAGCCAGCACAGACGTAAGTGCATCAGGAAGGAGCGGTCATACAGCCAACGGGGACCAGCAGGACAGAAGAAGGAATCTCCAAGAGGCTTGAACGCTTCGCGCATTCCTCGAGGGGAGTTTGCAGGCGGGACAAACGTATCCGGTAGGTATATATCTATGTACGAGCTTTGTTGATAATGTTTTGCATGTGAACTACAAGACAGAAAAAAGCGCAGCATGCCACACGTGCCGGGTACAAGAAACAGGAGATACACAACGACACACAATACAGCAAATACAGAAGCTCAAGGTTAAGACGGCAGAAGCAAGCGTTGATTGGAAGAAACCGAGGGGCAGGCGTTTCTATTTGCGCGACGTCAGCACGTAACGAACGGCGGCGATCGAAAAACGGCAAAAACAAACAGGCCCACCGCAAAACAAAAGGTGAGTGAATGGACAGGGTGGCGACGACTGCTGTATTGTAGATATGATTCACGGTACGGGCGAAGCTAGGCACTCAGTCGGCGCCCTGAGCTTTGCATATAAAACACTACAATATCGCGCTTTTCTCCTACCGATCGAACTGAAGACCTTAACGAGCGAAGCCATCGCCCCTTGTAGCCGCAGTGTACTCGTAATCTTGAGTGAGCGGCACGCAATGACACTGCCTCGGCGCTACCCCACGTGTTCCTGGTGAGAGACAAGTAAGAAAGACAGGCCAAGAAAGCCGTGAACGAACGGACAACGTAGTGTAATCAGTGAGAGGGCTGTGGCTCTGGCTTCGCAGGGTTGGCTTGTTCGATATGATCCTATAAAGGAAAAATACGCGTGCTATTGGGGGCTTACAGTTACCAACGGCAGTTCAGTTGGAAGCGGCACAGCTCTACAAGAGTAGTACAACGTGATGTGGAATACCCTCTTGCTGGGGAGGTGGTGTCGTGATTCCGACTGTTGAACGGGACCAGCAAACCGTGGCAGCAAAGCGCAACGAAAACACCAAGCACAAAAAGCAAAGTCCGGACAAAACAAGGAAATGCTTGGAGGGTACGCGCGACTGACGTGCTGCTTGAATATCAGGTAAAAGAGTGCCTTGAAAAGTAGCGTATCGACAGGCTTTTCTTAGTTGAACCGACACCTGACGTATCATACCCTGTAACTCGTATGTACCTGCGGACTTCACTACGCTGACACAAAAAAACAAAAGGTCTTAATAGTAGAGTATCGACAGGCCTCTCCAACTTCAACCGACCGCTGACGTACCACAAAAGTCCTTCACAGACACAAAAGACACGATACGTCTTGCATAATAGACTATCGACAGACCTCTTGAAGTTGAACTTACAGCTGACGAATCAAAACTCGTGCCTGCAAACTTCACTTCACTCGCACGATCTACAATATATTTTCTACGTCTTGAAGAGTAGAGTATTAACAGACAACTCTCTTAGTTGAACATACCTAGAGCTGACGTATCATAAAACTCGTACCTGCGGACTTCACTTCACAGACACGGTCTATCATATAATACACGCCTTGAACATTAGGGTATCAACAGACACCTCTCCTAGATGAAGATATACACAGCTGATGCCCCATACTTCGTATAACTCATACGTGCGTAGTACACTTCACAGACATCAAATATAGTATAAGTCCTGAAACGCAGAGAATCGAGTAGTTGAACCTACAGCGGACGTGCAAAATAATTCGTGTTGTGCGTGCAGAGTTCATACACTTCACAGGCACGGAATATTTGGCACATCAGCTATGAGTTCTGCTGGCACTAAAAACTTCTGGAGGTCTGCATATCTCCTTTTCTGTTCGTAAACTGCGTACGAAGCACCTTGTACGATACAAGCTCATCTTAGCATGGCGCTCTACGAAAACTTACCAGACACCTAGGCTCTGAGACCGAGGATTTCGTCGAAGCCCATTTCTTGCAGGCAGAGCGTCATACTCCAATCGTACTGTTTGTAACCCCTGGGGTTGGGCTGAGCAATACATACGTAGGCAGGCACACGTTCCAGAACCCGGGAAATGTTTGCTTGCTGTGTGCTGTGTGGTCACAGGCAAACGACTAGCAGGCGGTCGGGCGCATTTCTTCCTGTGAGTATGTTAATCCTATAGCAGTAGCGCTCCATTCATCGGTATATCTGCTATAAAAGAAAGTAGATGCAGGCGGGCCGGGGTTCTACGAGCAAGACGGCCAATACCGTATACCAGGGTACATGGAAAAGGCCATATAGAGGTACATCATAGAACCAATGCGCAGAAAACACAACAAGGGACAGCGAAAAGAGCAGTGCGCCTTGGATGAGCGGACATGGGGCGATAGCGCCATCGGCATCAGCCCAACAGGAAGAGGAAAACATCTGAAAGGCTTGAACGCTTTCAGCGCTCCTCGTGGGGGCTTCGCCGATGAACCAAAAATTTACTTCGGTACCTGGTAGGCGATATCTTGTTGCATTTCTTTGTGTGTATACTTCGCACTAAACCATTATCTCCCCCTACCGGCATCCAGCGCACCCAGTGGCCGTGCTGATCCTTCGCCCTACAAATAATGCAGTGCTGTGGGTCACAAACCTACGAAACAGATCAAATACATAGCGTGCCAAACAAGCTGGGTACGAGAAGCAGGAGATACACACACCAGAATAAATACAGGAAATTAAAGTACGTCGTACACGTTTTAAACAGCAGTACGAGAAGTATGCGCTGATGGATGAGGTGGAGGGGGAGACCGTAGTAATTGAGCGACGCCAAAACGTAGCGAACAGCGAGGATGGGAAAAAAGCGAAATCAAGAGAGGGCGACCCCAAGACAAAAGGTAAGGATAAGGAACGCGCGACGACTCCTGTTGCATTACGTTATATAAAACGACGCATATTGTGGGTGAAGCTATTAATAGCCACTCAGTTGGCGCCCTGAGTTTGGCACAGAAAACACCATCATCTCGAGCATATACATATTACGAAAACACCATCAACTCGCGCCTTTATCTTACGAAGCGGACTGAAGACCATTCAGGAGCGAAGCCGATCGCACCTTGAACCGCAGGATACTCATAATCTTGAAGAAGAAGCGCGCAATGAGACTGCTTCCCCGCTATCCCGTATGTTCCTGCCGAGAGTGCAAGCAAGCACGTCAGACCAAGAAAGCCGCGACCACGAACGAACAACGTGGTGCAATCAGTGAGAGGGATGTGGCCCTGGCCTCGCGGTGTCAGTTTAGCGAAGACTATCCAGGGAAAAAGTACCTGATAACAAACTAAGAGCCACCAGCAGCAACACATCACCTGCGAGTGTAGTATGGTGGTGTGGTGTATCCCCGTTCTGAGGTAGTGTCGTGGTGTTGGCATATCGCGGCAGTCAAACACGACGAAAACAGTAAGCACACAGAGCACACCCGTGACTGAACAATGAAATGCTTTGGGTCACACGCGACCGATGTTGCATTGCCATCATAGATAAATGGTGATTTCGTTTCTCCTTGGAAAGCAGGGTGTCGGCCTGCGTGTCTCAGTCGAGCCAAGAGCTGACGTACTATTAATAGGTACCATGTGCATATCACCTGCGGGGTACACTTCACAGGCACGGAATATGTGATACATCTTGAGAAATAGAGCATCCACCTGCGGGGTACACTTCACAGGCACGGAATATGTTATACGTCTTGAGAAATAGAGCATCGACGGGCCTCTCCTAGTTAAACTTGAAGCTGGCGTACCAGGTATCATACACCACGTACCTGCGGAGAACGCTTCGCAGGCACGAATTATTGCATCCGTCTTCAGGGTAGCGTATCGACAGGCTCTCTCTAAGTTGAATCAACAGCTGACGCACCAGGTATCATATAACTCCTACCAGTGGGGTACACTTCACAGGCATGGGTTATGTTATGCGTCTTGAAAAGTATAGTATCGACGGGACTCTCCTATTAACAGTGGAATCTACAGCTGGCGCATCATATAACTCGTATTATATCTACAGGGTACACTTCACAGGCATGAAATACATTACCAGGTATACATATTGAAATGTAGAGTATCGATAGGCCTCTCCTAGTTGAAGCTACAGTTAGTTGAATATAACTCGTACCTGCGGGGTACACTTCACAGGCAGGAAATATGTAATACGTCTCGTGAAGTAGAGTACCGACAAAGGTATCTTGTCGAACTCTACAGCTGACGTTAATTCGTTCTTGCGAAGTACACTCCACAGGCTCGAAATATATGCTACGTCAGCTGTGAGGTCAACCAAGAGAGACCTGTCGGTACTCTATTTTGTTGTGCCACACCTCAAAGTCAGCAAGGCACACACGACACGACAAACACAAAAAGGCATCGTCACTTCATTAAACCGGCCGTTCCGACGATCGATGGAATATGTAGGGGCGTGACATGTTTAGCCCCGCAATGGTTGGTGCCGGGTGTCGGCTTCAAATTCCGCTGTCGCCGGACCATTTTTCCGGGGACCCAACGCGCGTCTATCGGCTGAGGGCCGACAGTCTCTCTCAAAGCCGGCATCATCCATGTGACACCGTGCGGAAAATGCCCAGCGTGGGTTTTGAAAGCGTATCGCTGGCGCAAGCCGACGACTGACGATCGTTGGAAGTCGAGAGGGCTGTATATATTTTACCTTTTGTTTTAAACGTCCTCAACAACTATATGTAAGATGTACCAGTATAGTTGTGTTGCTGTACTTTTAAAGTCAACCCGGCCTAACCCAAATCTGGGCCCCAGCCCATACCGTGACCCTCCATATTGTGACCCTCTATAATATGCAGCACGTGTAGAACACTTGCGATCACCAAGCATGGACTGTGGCTCCTAAAACTTATTGAACCTACGCAGTATAAATATATATATCGTAATAGCCCACGTCAAAAACACGTTCGTGTTTGGTTGACACTACGCTGCGGAGACCAGACTGGACTGTTGTGACCTGGAACAGTTGAAATGTCCCCACTGGATACGCGCGCGTATCATCAATGATTCGCGTCTACATACTACGTGTCAATCATGCCCTTCGACCAATAGGTGAAGAGGCGAGGTAACTAGACTGTGCGCACTGCTGGCCCGTACAATGCGCGACACAACATCAGGAACGGGGAGGAGGGCAGAGAGGCTTGCTTAGTGTAGAGAGACCCCGGGACCGCGGGATGTGACATTGGGTGTACTCCGGATGAACAATGAGCGATAATCAGAGACGAGGGGTATCGGCATAAGCACAGAATATGAGGGGCAAGGCAGCAACTACAGTACAGATACTGCTCCGTATTATCGTACTGTTTTCAAGGATGGCGTCGTCGCTGCGGGCTGAAGCCTACCTGCGCCTTTGCGCACCCCCGTGAGGGCGAATAGAGGTAGATAAATACATAAGTAAGCCAAGGCCGCACAAAAAAAGTGAGTGTACTGCCAAGGGGTGTACGTCAACAGTAAAGTACTTATCATTTTCACTTTCCGGCTTAACTCGTAGGAGGTTTCACCCCCAGCGGTCTTCTTCTGGACAAGCCGTGGACACAGGTGTTATCCCTTCTACCCCCCGGTACGTGCCTTCATTTTTTTTATCGTGCATAGAGTTCAGCATTCCCACTTGCTCGTCGACTTTCATCGAATGTAGCTAACTCACGCTTTCACGCTTTCCGCCAGTCAATTTTTATGCAAGATAAAATCCTTGCGATTATGCACTCGAGTGGGGCTTGAACCCACGAAATTGATCCTAGTAGGCACGCGGACCACCTGCAAAGCCACCGGGTCGCCGGCATCGTTCGTTCGATTGTATTAACTTAAAAAACAACGACGGTAACTACTGCTGTAACGAAGAGCACCTCGAGTGGCAGGTTTGCAATGACGAACAGTACGAAGCAGCAGCAACAGCAGCGAAATATATACACACAGCAGCAGCTTCACATACCTTTGTACATACGTATCTCCAGTGCCGAAATAAGCATACACGCATACCTGGTATAGATATATATATATACAATGAATCTCGGCCGCTATGAGCGAACCTTAAAATTCCGATTTTATCTCCAACTTTATCTGGGACTCCGGAAGCCTTCGCTCCCCTGCCTTCGTGCTTGCTTTTTTAACCGCTTTCCTCGACGGTTGCGCGAGCTGGACTCCGACGGGTGTTCTCCCGTGCGCGCGTCTCGGAGTCTCGCGCCACCGACGAGCGCGGCGACCCCGAACTTGAGGGATATTTGCCGGAAAAAGGAGACACGGACGTTCTATTTTCTGTGGTCCTGGAAATTTGTTCAGGTGCTGTTGCTCCGCGAAGAGCTTCTCGTGGCAGGCTTCATCTTACAATATTATAAATAGTACTGTAGCTTTTACTCTCCGAGGTTCGATCTCTCGGTCTTGCTGATGCTACCGCTTTCAACCGGCTGCCTCGCTTTGCGGGCCGCCGCCATCGGCCTGTTCGAACCCCTCATTCTTGCCTTTCTCGGTGGCTCCCTTCCCTTGCCCCTGTCTCTTCGCCGGACGACTACACACGTCTTCTCGGCGTATCGCGCAGTTTTTGGTACCAGATCGCTGCATATCCCGGTGATTTTGCTTTGTTGGTTTTTTTTTAGTAAACTGTTGATAACTCGGCACATCTTCTCTTTTTCCCCTACGACTACGTATTGTTCTAAAAGGTACACGGGTTGCTCGTGTACTCAGGATGCGAACGATTGACGGGTTCATAATTTTCGCGGAAGATTTTTTATTGTTCAAAGTGACAGTCCCGTTTTCGACCACGAACTCGAAGAACATTTTGCTGCCTTGAGGAGACACGGAGCTCTATCTTCAGGTTGCGCGAAGCCTTCGCTATCGACTTAGTCTTGAACCTTGTCTGGGACTCCGGACGCCTTCGCCTCCCTGCCTTTATACTTGCTTTTTCGACCTCGATACGTATTGACAGTCTCATGTATTCTTGGGTGCGATATCTATAAAAGCTCATTATTTACCTGGTATACTGTATACGTGACAGACTTGATCTTATCTCATTTTCTCTCCGAGGTTCGATCTCTCGGCCTTGCTGATGCTACCGCTTTCTCCCGACTCCCTTGCTTTGCGGGCCACCATCGGCCTGGTCGACCACCTCGGTCTTGCCTTACTCGCTGGCTGCCTTCCATTGCCCCTCTCTCTTCGACGGACGACTGCTCGCGCCTTCTCGGGGTATCGCACCGTTATTGGTACCAGATCGTTGTACGAGCATCTTATCCCGGTGATTGCTGTGTTGGTGCTTTAGAACTCGGCACGTCTTCTGTTTTCGCCGGGATTCAGACTGAGAATACTACCCATGTCGCCAGCAGTAGTAGTACGAGTACTTTGCGGTTGTTTTGTATTGCCGATCGATATCAGGTATCAGGTATCCGGTAGGTGCTCGATACTGCTCATCATACTTGCAGTATCTCGATTGCTGCCTGCTGTTCTCAGGATTGGGTGCGATAATGCGCGTACAGTACGCGTCATGTAACGTATTTTATGCGTATACTGCAAGTTGCAGTCTGCTGCGATAGGTGTCCCTCCCCCGTTGAATCGCCGCTATGATACATGCACCACGATGCCAACGCCGTGCGTGTCCATAGCCCATCTTGACTAAGGGTTCGTCTACTCTACATACCGGAGGGACGAACGGCCTGGATGGATCGCCAAGAAACGAAAAACCAAACAAAATAAAACTTCGATACGATATTGAGGATGGTGCACATTGCAATCTGCGATACTTGCGCATACGGCACGCCTCAAAGGGACCCTTCTGACGAACGAAACCAATCACCAATCGTGTGTCAATGTCATGAATCCGTTTGTTTTTTTTGTCCTGGATCATGACAAGAACAACATCGCGATTCATGATGCCAATTTTTTAAGATGTTCCTTAACAGGACAAAATTACGATTCGTGACTTTCGTCGTGGCTCGAAATACGCCTGATCAAGGCACGACGCAACCCACGCGCACCAACGGTATCCGAAGGCCGGTATACGGGCATGGCAGAGTCTGCTTCGTACGCCGTCTGTGGGCAACGGGCGCCTACCCAAAGACACCGCAGGGCGCGGGCAAACAAGCACGTTGTGGCCTCAAAAAAATCGAGAAGCAGGAGTCGCAGCTCAAAGAAAAAAACGGAAATAATCTAGGAATCTCAGTCCAGGCCGGAGAGATGGCCTGTCAGATTAAAATCTTGCGCACTGGCCTTGGCCGACGGTGGATGGGACTGGAAGTATTGCAGGCTGGGCCAGGCATCGGCATTGAATAGATGACGGGCCGGGCAGGTGCGGTCGGCCCGGCCCGGCCTGGCCGTACCCCACTCGCGAGAGTTGCCTCCATCCGCAAAAAACGTTGGATTTGAAATCTCGGAAATTTCACAGATCGAAAACATCACGAAACGTGACGCTTTTTAACTTTTGGCTTGGAACTGAAAGGTAACGGATCGTGAGGTGTCGTCACGCCAAAAAAGTCACGAATTGTGATGTTTTTTGTTCGTAAGGGTCGGCCCCAGCGAGAGGAAAAAAACGAAAAAAAAGAAGCAGAACTAGAGAGCAAGTACGGTATTTTGGTAAAATTAAAAAAATTACAAGTAGAGATCCCGATACCTCGGTTTTTACATTTCGTTGTTTTCAAGTCCCAGAGCACTTCGTTTCTTACGAAATGGGTTCGAAATAAAGGAACATGGGTTACCCAGGGGCGAGAGGAACATAGGAGGGGCTCGGGGCGTTGGGATAAAGTTCTGATGAAGTTTATACGCCCGGTTGGCCAGCGCACGGTTGCCGAGGTAGGGCATGTGTCTGCTACTCGGCTTGTCTGCTGACGGGGTGAGCATAAATGGGTAGGGCATGACCAAGCGGGGCCCTCGCAAGAAATCGGGGGGGCGGGAAATGGCTGTGGGGGTAACGTTTTCGACAAGCGGGCCACTCAACATTCAAGCGTCTCTCATCGAACAGCGATGGCCGAGACGCAACTATTGGACAACTCCGGAGGGAGCGGGTTGGACCACGAGAACAGCCTGCTTCGAGGGGAGCCTTGCGTGTGCGAGAGTTGTGTCTACCCACCGCCGTTGTAGAGCACCATGGCAAAAAAATGACCTGCTGCGGCGGTTGAATCATGCCAACAAAAATGCACCGCGGAAAGTATCGACTCGGCGGCTTGTGTTGTTTCGTTTCTTTCCCCTCGATAGGACTCAAACTGCTGTTTTTTACGAAAAAGCGAAAGCATGTTCGTTCATTCCGTTTTTTTCCCGATTTCCCCCCCCCCCCCGTGAGGACCGGCCCTTAGGAACGGCCCTAAAAATAGCGAGACCTGGGGTTGGGAATTCTCAAAACTCAGGCGGATGCTTCGTCCGAAGCGGCGAGATTCCGAGTCCTCGACAGACATTGATCGACAAAACCAACGAGTGCTTCATGAATTCTGAACGGAGTGCGCTCGTTAGGGGCTCCGACCCACCCTAGGGTCACCGTCTTCACACCATGACAGGTGTCATGTGGCGGAAGCTGACCAGGCGTATGATGAAAAAACAAAAACCCGCTGGTGTGGAAAAACATTTCCGATCCGTCTCGATCGGAAGAAAAAATGTTTTTTTTCCAGGTTTGGGAGAAGACCGTAGGACGCCGCCGGCAAGTTCTCGCCGTCTAGATCATCGTTCCACCTGATATCCTCAGAGGCCGTCATCTAAACTCGTTGGTCTTGCCCGACACCAAGTGGGTTGGCTGTGGGCTAAGTCTATGTCGAGATCGAACGTCAATCATCGCACGATTTTTACCCACGTGTTGACAATTTGCAACGGGAGAAAAACAAATTGGGCCGCCTGGAGTCGTTCGAGAAAAAAAAAAATGTGTTTCTCTTTTTTCCCACAGCGGCGGTACGAGAACGTATTCGGCTGTTTGTTGAAAGAGATAGAGTGTGACGAAAACTGTCAGGCTTCGCGTTTCCATTGTCATAGGCCTTTATCACGCCCAAGTTGTTGACGGTGGGTAGCCCGTTCCCGACTCCCACTCCGCTCCTATTACGTTCCTAATATAAGAGCCATGTGCATGTTAATATTTAATCCAAACGGTGCTTGTGCTCGAGACATAGAGGTATATACCAGGTATGTGCGGATGTTCGGGTGGCGTAGGAAGACACGTCGACAGCAGGTGCGATGTTGCCATCGCCATCGCCCGTTTGGAACGTTATCAGCTTCAGTGTTGCTGACGATGTGCAGCTGGGGTAGGGCAGGCAGCGTAGCGGGCAATCCGCAACCCTCAACACGGTACCTACTCGTACCTGCAGTATTGCTGTCTGTATGTAGTCTGCAGTGGGATACGTAGATAACTCCAACCCTTAAGGATGTTTGAATCGGTGGTATCCTGAAGAAAAAAAAGAAAAAAAAAAAACAGAAACCCTCCGAAAAGGTTGGCTGGGACACAAATTACACCGTGTCAAAACTTGTCGTCAAAATACGTGTCAGCAACACGAAGCGGGGCACAGCCAAGAAACCGCTGTGGTAGCGCCTTGGCTGGCCCGGCTCTCACATGCTTGTAGTCGCTTTTGATGCTTTCAGAAGCGGTCAAAAAAGGGTATGCTTCCGGCCACGTGCGGGGAAATGACGGTCAATTGGGGGTTGCACCTGGTATATAAATTTAGAATATTTGCGGGGGCATACCCCCCTCCCTGAAGGTGTCGTCGTCAAAAAGGAGGATCATTTTTCCCCTCCTGCTCCGCGGTATCGTTACTCGTTAGACCCAACAACCTGCCCGAAAAAAACAAAAAGGTGTGCGTGCTTGGCATGAGCTGCGGGCGTCTTGCCAGCGGTTGGAATTGGAATTGAGGCAGGTTGAGAGGCACGTGGAAGCGCTCGCCGTATGCGTGTTTCACGTATACCCTCAGAGGGCCGAGAAAATAGAGAGGTATACCCCAATTTGACAATTTTCCATGGAGGTAATATTGATCAAATACTTTTCGTGTAGTACCTAGGTCATGGGGGCTGTTCATCTGTACACTACTGTAGGGTTGCGCTTTTCTTTTCCTCAAAGTTATTTGCACTAGGGGTGCTCATTCGTACTATTAATAGGGCTGTAAAATTGTACTACAGTAGGGCGGCTGTTCATTTGTGCTAATAATAGGGTCAGGTATAGACCTCCCAAAGTGAGGACCATCGGAAAACAAAAGGTGCACCCCTACCGAAGCATGCGCCCACAGTGCCTACACTAAACCAGGGTTCATGGTTCAGGCCCCTCTCCTCGGTATGACCGAAAACATCGCGGTATTCGTCTAGTGCTGTCTAGTGTAGGAGCGGTTGATGCCGCACGCTTGCCAATCGTGAAGGGTGGGCATTGTTCCGTGACAAGGTGTGGCTTCCGTGGCAAGGTGTGACCACCACGTAAACGGCGAAGAAGGTGTTTGTAGACGGCGTGGCGTTGCCTGTGACTACCGCGTGATATCGATCACGCGACAGGGACTGGCAACGACACGGGCAACACAAGAACCTTCGCCGTTCCCGTGGTGGAAACCCCTCGCGACGGAACAATGCCCGCCCTTGACGATTGGTAAGCGTGCGGCCTCAGCCCCTCCTATAGTAGACCAATGCACTATTGCCGATCATACAGAGGGGGCGGATACACGAGGACGTTAAGCTGCGCGTGCGGTGGAAGGGACCTCGTACGGCGGTTGCTGTGTCCGATCGACCGCAAAAGAGTGCGGGGTAGGGAGCTGGAAGACGACACCCCCCCCCCCCCTCCTCCCCATCGACCGGGTAAACGACCTCACAAAAACCCAAATTATCATCGTCACGTTGTTCCGCGCCACGGCTGGTCTGTACCGTAGAGTGGACGAGCTAAGCACGCAAACTGCTCTTGGCTCACAGCCTCAAGTGTTGCTCAACGTTGCACGATTTGGTGTCCGTTTTTGTAGTTTAGGCGTAGGCTAGGTTACCCCTCGCAAAGGAAAGGCTTATCGTCTACATCGAGCAGTCTGCGCAACTGTTGGAGAACCTGGCGCTATCGTTTCTCTTCTGCGTCTTTCCTTCTGCCTCCAAGTGTATTTCCGCCATTACGAGCCGCAAAACACCTATTAATAGGAGCATTGAGCGCCGCAAGCTTCTTGTCAGGAAACGTTCCCGACTTCTCGCGATCATCTCGGCGATGGCGATGGCGATGACGGTTAATAGATGCGTGTCTATCTCAGAGGGTTGCATTCCTAAAGAGGAAATTCTACCCTGAGAAACCGCAGGCGGCAGCATGTGGCATCAGCTCGCGGTTCGCGTGAGCGGAAGGTAGAAGAGGATGCGGTACCCGAAAGTCCTTTCATAAACCTCGTGGCTTCGTTCTTCTTTGGCATCGCGATGGTCCTCTCCGCGCAGGTGGGTGTTAATTACCATCGCCAATGACAAAATAGTGTACTAAGACACCCGCACTGCCTCCCAACGTCGTGCAGCAGTCGTATTCGGCATGGGTGGCATCCTCGTCTGGCGGTATACCCCAAACACAGTTATACGCATGTATGCCGCACACACGACTCCACAGCAATAAGTCAATCCAATATCGTCGACTGTTAGGCTAACCGTAACCGTAGGCAGTAGATTGCCCCCTTGTTGGTGTGTGCGTTGAGGTTCGAACCTCGGCTGGTCTAGCTATGTATTTATGCACAGGGTTTGTTTTCTGAGTCCCCTTCTGTCGCCGAAAGGGTAAGAAAGGGAGGTGCTAAACTTCGATAAAACTCGATGGGCAGTGAGTGGGAATGCTGAACCCTATGCGCGATGAAAAAGGAAAGGCAAGCACAGGGGAGAGAGAAGGGTAGACACTCGTGACCTCGGCTATTAATAGCTGTCCAGAAGGACGATGATAGAAGAAGAAAAAAAACTACGAACTGAGCTGAACAGTACACATAAACATAAATATGATACGAGTAAATAAAAAAACACACACAGACACCATATATCAAACACACCAAGTCGCACAACATACAACACACAACGAAAAATCACGGGTTTTCGCGGGTGGGGTCAACTGTCGCGGGTGGGGCCAGCCCGTGAATGTTTCAAGCCTCAGGCCTCCGCCCGGGGCGGGCCGGCCTGGCCCGTGATATTTTCAGCGCACGCCCCCTCGGTTTGGCCCGGTCCGTGAGATTTGCGAGAAATGGCAAACCCGTCCCGGCGCGGCCCGAGAGGATACCCGCTGGGCAACGACATGAATCCCATCCATCTATTAATAGTGGTGCGACTGGTTGGTTTCGGGGTACACTTTAATCCAATGTGTTCTTCGGGGGGCTAGAGCTTGTCAATTTATACAGTGTCCAAAACATTGAATCCAATTTGGAAGTCCAATGCAGCTCAAGGAAGCCGAAGCGGCATGTGCAAACTAGACTACTGTAATTAGGACTGATTGTGTCGTCCACTGTTTCAGAGACGAGACCGAGCGAGAAACCAAGAAGCTCAACGGACAGCGACCGACCCAGCTAGAGCACGAACGCCAAAGGTTCCTATTTACGTAAGCACACGGCGTAGGATGTCGACGGCCACCGCAGATCCACCTTTTTAAGCCCTTGCACCTCCAATACCACACGAGCATCGACGTACAGGACACCGAGTTCGTTCAATTCAATACATGTGACGGCTCCGTCGCTATCGCTCGCCTGTGCGTCGGAAATTACGACTACTGCCGCCCACTCGAGATACCCCGAGAGGGATCAGGTATGAAAAATTGAAGATCCCACAGGCCGGACCGGGCCGGGTTTGGAAATCTGAAAGATTGCGGGTCGGGCCAGGCTGGGTTTCAAAATCTTAAAGCTCACGGGCCAGGCCAGGCCAGGCCGGGCCGGGCCGGGTGTACCAACCTGAAACTCGCACGAGCCGGGTTTCTAACGGGCCGGGCTGCCATGAACCGCAAAAAAATCGATCCCCATGTTTTTCCGTTGTCGACCGGCGGATCGGCCCATGAGAGAAGCTCTCCAAAACCTCGCGGGTTACCGTCTTCTGGCCTTACCTGTGCCAATATTCCATATTCCGACCTATGATATATTGGAATTGATTTCGCAAAAACCGCGAACTTGGGTGCCGTTGGGAAATAACCGTATCCTCCACCGAAAACATTCTAATAACGCAGAACATAAAGTCTACATGCACTCGGCCAGAAATCACAGAGGCGAGCAACCGAACAACGGGGAACGGCACGCGTCCTCGAAGGCGTGCCGCCTTCATCCGCCTGCTTGCTTTGGGCGGCAGCTACTAAAAAACTAGTTGGTAGTGTTTTCCTGTACGTTGCCAAATTATGATTTGCAAGAGGTAGGTATATACAAGGCGCTTCGTGCAGCCGGCGGTTCCGCCCGACACGCTCGCTCACCAGGGGCATAGAATAGAAGATGTAGTCCAAACAATAAGGCGCGAACAAGTGACTTGCAAATGCCAAGAGCTCAATCACCGTCCAGGAAAACAGCCCGGATGCCGCAAGCATGTACCTACATATTTATTTTTTTTCCCCGCTCTTGATACGCACGAAAGAGAAAGCACAGCACAGCACCGCACCGCACCGCAAAAAACGAATATTTAATGTTAAAAAATGAAAGAGAACAAAACTCCCCGTCCCGTTTCAGGTAAGTATTTCCCGCCTGGTTGGAACATCTTTGCGCCGGTCTAAAACAAAAACGGACAAAAAAGTAGAGCTCCTCTCAGCCTCGTACGCTGCCCGCCCCTTTCGCGACCACATCGCCACCGACTCGGCTCGGGTAAAGCTTAAGCTTCCCTCCCTCTCTGCCCCCCCCAGTGAGCCGCCTCTCGTAAAGCCCGGTGCTCACCGTGGCCCTCGTTCGTCAGCTCGACAATGTGGTCCTCAGATTACGATGCGCTCTCTCAGAACTTCAGCTCGGTCGCAAAAATAAGCACCGCTCGAATGCTATTTTGCAACCCTTACGGCCCTTATAGACTCGTACTAGGTACCTACTATCGTTGTTCCGACATCAGAAGGTCAGACAGAGTCCATTCATGTTTCCCTCGTGTCGCGATGCACACGCAACGCCTAGCCACGAAAACGAGACCGAAAGAGAAACAGCCGAGGCATGGGTATAAATATGGATGATCTGGGCATTACACCTGAACCCGTTATAAGTGCGCACCACACGGCAGCACCGTCGTTAAGGGGACAAGCTTTAATAACACCAGGAAAGAATAGCGCAATCTAAAGTCCTATATATGTTTTTGCACGCTAATACGAGTACGTACGTACCAGGGCTTACAATAGGTGGTTAAATGATACGCTGACGCGCATTTCCCCCCCTAAAATCTGTTTTTTAGGGCTTTTCACGGGTCAGGTCAAACCTCACGGGTCGCGTCGGGTCGACCCGACCCGACCCGCGAAATTTTGAGTTATGTTGACTTGACTCGACCAGATCCGCGAGATTTTGAAAACCTCTTGACCCGACCCGACCCGCAAGATTTAAAAAACTGTTGACCAGACCCGACCCGACCTGTGAAATTTGAAAATCTCCTAACCCGACCCGACCCAACCCGCCACTTTCTGACTGACCCGTGAAGCACAGGTTTCATGCGGGTCGGGTCACCTTAACCCCCGAGACCCTTTACCTTGACCCGAAGGTTCGATCCGCGGATCTGGCCCGTGGGTCGACACTTCAAAAACAAATTAAAAGTCATTTTTGTGCCCCGCAGCGATGTGTGGCCTTACTGCTGTAGTGGGTATGGATGGATGCGGGCATACGTATATGGATTTCGCGGTGTTTTATTGTTCGAATATGATAAGGAGTATTATTGAGTATTGGTACGAGAGAAGCCTTCGGGAAAAAGAACAGGAAGTGTTTCAAGTGTCGGATCCGCGAGCCGGATGCGCGGGTCCGACCCACGGATGAGCACAAAACAACTCACGGGTCATGCTGACCCGACCCGCGAGTGACCCGTTTCTCGCGGGTCACGACCCGAGAGCTTTTTATCACCTTTTGACCCGACCTGACCCGACTCGTGAGATTTGAAAAAATCTTGACCCGACCCGTGAGAATTGAAAAACTACTGACCCGACCTGACCCGATCCGCGAGATTTGAAAACCTCTTGACCCGACCCGACCCGACCCGACCCGTGAGATTTTGAACACTTCCTGGACCGACCGGACCCGACTCGACCCGTGATATTTTTAACACCCCGAGACCCGACCTGCGGGTCGGATCAGGCCGGGTCACCGGGTCGGGTCATGACCCGCGAAAGGCCAAGTTTTTTCCACCACTAGTTGTAGGCGTGGTGGGGCTTTGCCACACCACGAGTGTTGAGTGCAGCACCTATTTTCGCCGTGGGCAAGTATGCGGCTTTTTTTTTTTGCTTTTTTTGGTCCGTTTCGTCGCGGGCGAAAAATGTTCTGGAGTTTTTTCGCAAAATATGTTTTTCGCGACAAATGCTCTGGCGTGTTTTTCGCTACATATGTTTTTTCTCGTTGCCTTTAAATATTTTTTGTTGGTTGTCGTTTCAACTTGCGTAAGGGTCTAACCCAGCCAGCCGGCGCGACGTCTACAAGAGGGTGAAACGAGCGCGTAAGACGAACACTTTGGGTATGTTTTCGTATGCATGTGTGTTGAAAAAATGGCCTCCGGGAGTCCTCCTGGGGTTCTCCGGGGAAGCGCACCACGAGCCGAAGGCCTATTTTACGCTCTGGTACATTCGTACAGTAAGTCAAAGACAAATGGCTGGAGGCACGACGCGGGGAGCCAGAAGTTATCGTAGCAAGTAGCCTGCAGTCAAGATTCTTGTTGGTGGATCCACCTTACGACTGATCTACGAACGTACCGATTTTCATCTGAATCTTGATCGGGTGCGATCTACTGCTGTAGAGGGGCTACCTGCGGGTTCAAGCAAAACGCCGTAAAAATTGCGTCCACCACCACGAATGTCGCAAAATGTAGCTACTCGAATGTCACGTATTTGGCACCTGGCATCATCATACCGGCCGTAATGGACAGCGGAAAAAGGGTGGCATATCCCTTTTTTTCGTCAAGGGTCTAGGGCTGGCGCTACTCGTAGCGGCAAAATTGTGTCCCGACCAACCACAGACCTTCAAAAAGTCAACGTTTGACAGGCGTTTTCGAAGAAAGAAACCATTGTTTCATACTTTTGCCCGGAACGAACGAGTTCCAGGTATTCGAAGGCATGCCTGTGAACCGGTTCCAGGTATCCCACGGCATGCCTGCCAAAAGAGTTTGGGCTATTCGAAGAACCGACTGCGTGGGATCGATGTAAACCAAACGTTAACAATAAATGCCTAACCAAGTGACTTAGAAAAATACGGTAAAATATGCCTGGAACGTTTTCCCCCCACAAAAGCCCAGAAGTTCACTCCGTTTTTTTAGTTAGACCCTGAAACTTCGCGTACACCTTCCGCGTCATTATGTCGAGATTCACACACAGGGGGTACAAGTTTTGTTCGTTCCGCTAGATGTCTGGGGTCCTATTAATAGAAAGCCCACTATTCGGAAAAACAGCGGTATTTTTAGACGAGTACCTGGTACACTGGTATGTCGTGTGGCGACCTGAGAGGTGATAACTTCAAGTCATTAGTCAGCAAAAACGACGTTGTCTGAATGGCTGGATATAGTAGTAGTACTGCTGATAATAGCTAAAACTGCATACCAGGTACCTGATACACAGCAGCAGCAGTATGGCATCAGGTGTACTTCGTGTTTCGTACACGCAGGGCTCGGTACTGGGCCAGTATCTACCAGCGGTACGCTGGTCCTGGCAGCACATCTCTCCTGGCTGAGGGAGGTGCCAGGTGCCAGGTTTCAGTAAATTTACCGACGTCCCACTAAACGCCTCTGAAAACAACGAAAACCATACGGAACGCGCGCATGACAAGAAAGAAACAGTACTGCTGCCATTGTACAGCAGCATGCCGTAAACGCCCGTGCCATACTGTATATAATATATATTGTTCGCATTTTCGACTATTTCCCGAGTCAGTGGATTGGTCACCCCTGATTGAATCTTTGTCTTTGAGATACAGCCCACCATCAACGTACCGAGTTTTTTTTTCCTTTATAGTGAAGCCAAATCGCGTCAAAACGTGCCTCTGGCAGGGCATCTCCAGCACGGCCCCCCGAGGTTGGCTCCGGGGGAGGGTGTACTCGATAGGGGAGATGTACTCGATATCATACATGGCCGTTTTTGTATGACCATGAACCCTCGCATCCCTACAATGCCGGGACGGAGCATGTCAGCTTTTCACCGACCAGGCAGACATTGCCTGCACCGAGCGCGAAGCGGGTCGGGGGGGAGGGCTTACCAGCCGAGGGGGGGCACCGCCACCAAAATCCCGGTCGGGTCCTTCTCCTGGCTTCGTCGAACTACCAGTAGCTAGCCCTGCGTACTACTTCGAGAGCATGAATATGTACTTGTACAGCTTGCCACCTTGCTGTACGAGTAGAAAGCCGGTCGACCCGGTGGTTCAAGCGGTTAACCTCGAAGTCTACTTGTTTTAGTCCTGGGTTCGAGCCCCAGGTGGGTCGGACTTTGACTTTATTTGCAAAAATAAAAATAGAAAAGGATTCAATTGTTGAGAGCGCCTTGCAGCGTGGGTAGGCACACTTCGATGCGAGTCGACGAGGGAAGAAAAGGCTGAAATCTTCTCGCGATAAATAGGAAGGCACGTACCGTAGCGGGAAGGGGGGAGAAGAGCCTGCTATGTGACCCCGGATCTGAGTTACGAATTGGAAGGAGAGAGAGAAGAAGATGTGCGAAGACAATGATTGGGATGAGCAAACAAAAAAAAAGAAGAGAGTGGCTTTGGCTTTTAGGCTTTCTCCGCTTGCGCTCTGCAGTGCTAGCAGGCACGCACTATAAATATTAATACGAGGTAGGTACCAGTATTCTCTACCAGGTAGGCTGTACGAGGTTGTAGACGTCCTCGGGTCTTCCATAGGTAGTGTACGAGTACAGGTGCCAGCTTCAACCTTCAACGAGGCTGGCTGGACAGATCATGTGAAGAACAGCACCCGCGCACCCATACTGCTGCTGTACGACCTACAGCACCTGCTGCTGCATATACCTACCTGGTATGCTGTACGAGTACAAATAATACGCATGAAAGACAGCCTTGAAATCGATGCCCCAGTTGAATCGCCACTACTACTTGTTTGATGCCCTCATATGATATGATATCATATCATGCTCGCACCATGCTACCAACGCTGTGCGCGCCCTGCTCGTACGCGACAACGTCGGCGGTTACATCACCGCACTCAAGGTGCTGAACTAAACGTGCCCTGTACTTAGACTCCTTTGGTGGATTGAACAAACAGTAAGGTGGACGTCCTCGGGTCTTCCATAGGTAGTGTACGAGTACAGGTGCCAGCTTCAACCTTCAACGAGGCTGGCTGGACAGATCATGTGAAGAACAGCACCCACGCACCCATACTGCTGTTGTACGACCTACAGCACTTACTGCTGCATATACCTACCTGGTATGCTGTACGAGTACAAATAATACGCATGAAAGAGAGCCTTGAGATCGATGCCCCAGTTGAATCGCCACTACTACTTGTATGATGCTCTCATACGATATCATATCATATCATGCTCGCACCATGCTACCAACGCTGTGCGCGCCCTGCTCGTACGCTCATGTCTCATATCGCAATGATTTTGGTGTAACCTCATGAACAGATATCGAAGAAACCACTGAAAGCAAAATCACTCTATACCGCATTCAAGATTGAAGGCCTGCAGTCTGCAAAACATATTAAAAATCGCGAGACGCGAATCAGAACCAGGACTCATCATGCCTTCGTGCCATGCTGTGGGTGGCCCATTCCCGACTCCCGACTACCTGGTGTATACTCGTACCAGCATATACACACCAGGTACTTTCGGACGGCGATGGCGGATGGCAGCCACATCGACAGCAGTCGCAAGGCTGTCATCGCCTGTGCGGAGCACCATCAGTTTCAGCATCGCCGTGTGCTGCTGCTACACAGTACTTCGGGAGTAGGGTAGGCAGTAGGCAGCTTATGTGGTCCAGCCAGGCCATCTGCTACCTCGTACGAGCGTATATGCAACGCGACAGCAACTGCTGCCGCCGCCGCCGCAGTACCCAAGGGGACTGGTGACTGGTACAGCCATGGACGGGAATGTAAGGGCCATCTTGATATTCGTATTGATGCCAACACGATCCTTATATTTCCGTGCAAAGTTGGTACTACAATAGGTAAGGTACCAAAGGCAGTCTGGGAGCAAGCATCGAAATTCGTCTGTGAAATAGTCTTGTGATTGTTGTAAATAATGTTGATTGTTGATCGGTAAAACTCCGCACGCCCAGATTTTCCGTGTGCCTTCACGCCGTTCACTCTTTCACTCACATCATGCGATCTTTTTCTCCGCGGTGGTACGCACCTCGTCGCCCGCTTGCATATGTCTGCACTTCCTCGCCTCTCCCTAGCACTAGCTTATGAGGTGGCTCGCGTAGGCGACGGCTTCAAGTGGCAGTTGTAGGTGAAGATTTCCGTCCGAATGCCTCTACTGCCTGTGGAGAGATGCGAGTGTATCATGAGCCGGCCAAAATTCAAAACAAGCTCTCAACACCCAACACCACTTACTGCTGCGGCCGAGGGTCACGAAATGCATGCTCATCAGAAACACAAAAACCGTATGGCATCACTACCACCGGTGCAAGCCCTGGGGGTGCAGGTACAATACATGCCCCTAGAGCAGGCTCCCCAGCCTGCGAGCGATCCGATTCGATGATTCGATCCTCAAAAATAAAAAATAGAACAAAGAATTTGTAAATCCTGGCAGGCGGTTGCATCCTGGGAAATCCATTCTGGTTGCGCGCGCCGAAAAACGTTTCACGCCCACAAGCAGGAGCGATCCACATCGTTGGTGCTCATCAAGCAGGAGCGATCCACATCGTTGGTGCTCATCCGCGGAGGATCAACCAGCTCCCTAGACTGTAACCGGTTGAAGCCTATCGGCACCCAGCAGCAACGTTCGCCGTGCTTCCGTCCGAAGCCCAGCTCCGTTTTTTCGAAACGACACGGTTAGGAAAATCTATCGCAGACACTTTGTGTGCCTGCTGAGCCTGGAGCATCCAACCCGTCTACGCCAGGAATGCTACTTCTGAGCCATGGTAAGAGAGAAAGAGAGAGAGAGAGAGAGAGAGAGAGAGAGAGAGAGAGAGAGAGAGAGAGAGAGAGAGAGAGAGATTGCAGTGGAGTACAAGCGCGAGCGTGGTCTCGCCAAGACGCGTGTAACTATTAATAGGTGCGATTGCTTCGTGCGCTCACACGTGTCAGACGCCTGGTTGGTGTGCTCTCGATCGATGGGGGCGTCCACATTGAGTTGTAGGCGCCCGTGCTCAGGAGTAGCTGAACTGGTTTAGCATTTCGATTTCGTTGCGGCCTTCTTTCATCGAGTCCATCCAACCTTCCGCCTTGTGTACGTACCATACGAGTGCAAGGCCCGGACGCACGGAACCACAAGCGGGTACGAACATGTCCCCGACGTATCGGCGACGATCAGACGGCAAGTTGTTGCTGTTGATACGTTGTCGTTACGAGCGGCAACCGCGTTCCAGGTTGTAGTCTTGGCCTCCACGCCGTCCACCCCTTCGAAGGTCAAGCCCACCGCTGTCTTCTGTGTCATGGCGTCTTGCTCTACTATTAATATGTATCATGACAGGTTTTCCACGACGAGAAGATGCCCAGGTGGGACGTTCGCTGGTGTCTCGCGGTCTTGTCCCTGCTCATGTTGGTAGGCACCTTCGGCCTGGGCAGTGATCACCTCGCGGAGGATCTGGGCGACCTGAGGGCGGTGAGGAAATTTCCCCCCCCGTATCCTCGAAAATGCTAAAATGCTACCAGTATGTACGTCTCGGTTCGAAAATCTTTGGGCGTCACACTTGCCAAAAAAGAGTACGTTTTTTCTCCACTCAACACCGAAAAAAACGGATGGATGGCCAATGGCAAGATTTTTCTTCCCTGGGTACAGCAGCAGCAGCATACACAAACTGCATGAAGTGGCTGCGTGCTGACACATATCGGCACGTATCATCTCAGCATCGTTGAGCGTCTTGTCTGTGCAGCCTTACTGCCTTGAGCTCCGCCGCCCAACGCAGAGTGCCTGGGACTGTTCGAGTGTACCTGTGGCTGTTCGATACACAACTCCTTCTTGAATGCAAAGAGAAGCCATCCCCCCCGCCGTCAGATTTACTATTCACGACGGCAGCACGCACGGTAGGTGTATACATTTCGAGTACGAACCAGGTACTCGTTTTTCCCGTTTCTATCATTACATTCTGTACTGCTGCACCAGTAGCTCTTGAAGATAAAACCCCAACAGCACCGTCCTTTTCCGTTTGTATCCTCGATATATATTCCCAATCACAAAGGTGGGAAACAACTATCAGGTACACTTTTTGTCGCTGCTTCTCGAACCATTTCATGAACACATCTACACTACAGTGTTCCCGACACCCACACCTCTCTCCGTACGATATTTAGGCGAAAACGACATTGATGCGCCTCGATGGTTGTCGCGCGCAAGTACCCTACCCACTCTCCCATCGCGACATCGATTTTTCGCCGATGATAAGTTATATTCTTGGATATATGGCCTTCTGCCCTCCACAAACCCCTGTCGTTCCCCTTCCATTTAGTCCCTCGGCTAGGCTATCCGCGGTACCCCCCCCCCCCTGCCCACGACTGCGGGATATCCGGAACCCCCAGACCGCTGTAAGTTCTCTTTTTTTGGCCATCCATACATCATGAACACGTTCGATCTCCCCCTGACAATGTGAACCGGAACCCTCGCCTCCAGCTTGATCACCGTCTCTTCCCGGAAAATCAGAGTCAACTCTTCTGGAATCAGGCGCACTATCCCGCCCTCCTTCCCCCGCCGCTCCACTCGCCTCCGACTGCTGCTACGTTCCCCTCTCCTCAGGCCACGGTTTTCATATACTCCCGCCCTCCCCCTCCCGCCGCTTCAAATTGGCATCAACGGCGCTCGCTCCCTGCAGCATTACCTTCCCCCTAAACTTTCCGAACATCCTACACGGAAGTTGTGCCCTCTTGGCACTTCATGACCCTCACACCCCCGTCCATATTGTTTACTTGCATCAACATCGCCTTTGCTGACCTTGATCCCCAGATTCGGCCTTCAAAGAGGTATGTATATCCGTTTCCCCCCCTCGTTCCTCCCTTTGAGGCTAACTTCCCCCTCCCCCCCCCCAATATCCCCTCTTCGCGGAGAGCAATGTATGGTGCTCTCTGGGACAGTAGTTATGATAGCGCCAGCCAAGTTCACATCACGACCCGTCCCGAAGCCCTATCACTGGCTCCCGCCTTCCCCCGCCACTACTGTAGCAAACCCCTGTAAGTGGTCTCCGTATTTACTATACAGCAGTTCGACCAGGGAGATACTGTAGCAACAACACCAGAATTGCGCCAGCTTGCCAGCAGAGCCTCACGACACCATGAGTGGCACCAGCTTGTCAGCAAAACCTCATCCCTGGTCATTACCAGCAGCCTTTCTAGTGAAATCCTGTAATTAACCCAGGTTTTGATCAGTATACCTCGTCAGCACGACCTTGACATCATAATGAGGAAGAAGAAAAAATGCAATGAAAACGAACCCTGAGAAAAAATGAGTCGAACCCTTCGCGTTTGGACTACGTACGAACACAAAAGCTACTGCAGTGTATCAAAACGTGCATTCAAAACCAGGAACAACCATTAACGCGATCATCGCAGTGCAATTTCGCATACGAACGTACCCGCTACAGCAGGGTACTTCGCTGTGGGTGTGCTCAGTGCCGCAGCTGGATACACGCCACCCGCGACGCGACGCACCCCTAACAGCAGGCCGTGCTTATGGTATAACCCTCAATCCCGAGCGTGTTCTGGATATTATGTTTGTTGGCGATATCTCTGTTTGATAATTTGATGCCAGCCGCTGCAGCCTTGGGTGGCATTCTCATCGTTAAACCTACCACCAGAGCCTCCTCCCGACCCTGCAGGATTTAGCGCTTTCACTCCTTGGTTATATTTTGACCATATACGCTGGCTTTGTTAACATACACGACCCCCTGAGAACCATAAATGCTGCGCAGCCACGCAGTGCCCCATGTCCTCGTGAATTGGCGGATATACCGTTCCCAAAACCTTCCAAGCGCCTCCCTTGTTTCTACTCCACTGCGAGCTTCCTCGACATTGTGCGCGCCAAGTTTACTGTATTTTTGTACTTCAAATGTATGAAACTAGCTACAGAAGGACTTGGGACCTCTTCTGTTGACATATTATAGAATTAGATAGTTCATGCTCACTTTTTTAAAAATAAATTTGCTTTCCATCTTTGGCTTTCTGTCTTCTTGTGTTCGTCTGTTTTCTCGCTGCGTTGAAACAGGCCCTACCTCTTGCACCGCCGATGGGTTTCCTCTCAATGAACTACACCCGCCGTTACCCTCTTCCTATCCAGCCTTTTTTATCTATCGTATATCACCAGCCCCCATCATCGAGGCATCAGATTCGAAACACGATCATCTTTTCCCTCCCCCGTACTCTTTTCCTTGCACCTCTTCCCCCCAGCACACCCCCGTCCCCGCCTCCCCCCCAACCCCATTGTTTACGTATGATTCTCCTTCACATCTGCAACCCCGTCTAATATGGTGGCTCTTGTCGCCGCCTTTTGTTTGCCTCTCCTCCCTCTCTTTTGGGGTCCCCACCATCCAGCCTTCGCAAGAACGTATGCTGTGAGCTTATTTTTTCTCCCTCGCTTACACGCTCGTGATATGCCTCCCTCGGGTCTTTCCTCCCCCGGCCCACGCATGCCCAATAACAAGTACCTGGTACTTTGCAAAAAGCTACGCATACGGCGCACAAAAACTCACACGGGACAATCAGCGAGAGCCGCGTGGTGAAAGCTTCCACGTTCCAACAATACTATAAACCCTTCAAATCTCCCGTACGGCTCGTTGCTGTCTCTCTCTACGTGCGTACCCGGCGCTCCCTTCTCCAATTCCAGCGCCCCCCGTGGAACTCCCCGCTCATCTCTCCGTTATCTCGCCCCCCTCCTTCTGCTTCGCCTCTTGCCCGCCTTGCCTCCCTCCGTGGATTTCTTAGCCGGACGTCCGCCTACTCCCGCTCGCTGATCACATGCTGCCTGTCTTACCCGCCCGCCCGCCCGCCGCTGGGTTGATCCTACAGTACGTCTAAGAACGACCTTGCGTACTGTTGACAATTAACCTGATACCAACAGCCGATTTTGCAAACGCCGTTATATGATACCAGTTTGTAAGTATTGACCGATAGCTGCCCGTATCTATGCTGCTGGGATTCCGATGGGTCCCCAGGGTTTTTTGGGGCAAGCCTACCTCCACCGGTGCTGAAAATGTGGAACCAGCAAGACACGCGGTGACCAGCATATTGCGCCCAAAACGTAAAAACTAGTTCCATAGCACCTCTTACCATATGTATTGTACGGCCCATCGGTACGTCAGTACCCCGATTCCTTTTCCAAGACATAGACCCCTTTTCTCAAAGCGTGCGACCCCTGGATTAAACCTTTTGTGACTTCAGCCAGCATACCCTAATTCCGTACATCTTTTTTCCACGACGCCGACCAGGACTACATCGACTTCCCCTGCTCGGGGAGCGCCGCGTTACCGATCGAAGAGGGCAGTGTTTGCCATCCACTCTGGGAGCAATCTTTGACTCTGACATGGTGAGGTTCATGCTGTACCCCCTGGGAGTTTGATGAAACTCTGAGCATTACACATGCAGTCAAACGTTCCAGGACCTGGACAACGTTTTTCTTTTCATTTGGCTGACTTAGGGAGGTGTGATGAACTGCGTGCTGCTATGCGCCACTTTGGAGTGCTTTTCCTCGGTAAAATCTGTAGTAAACATTTTGCCTTCACGTGTCGTCGTTTCAATCTGGTCTGGGTACTATTCCTGCCGCTCACCCTTGCGCTACGTGAGAGCACGGGCCCATGTGTTTTGCCCCGATTCAGCAGCAAATCAGGATTAAAATAAATACCCTTACCTAGCAAAACCTGACGAGCTGTCGTCGGCAAGCAGCATGCGATTATATAGCTCCCCGTTTCAAGTACTACTTTCCGGTAATTAAGGCTCGATTCCTGTCGGAAACGTATGATGGGTCCGTCTTACCCTAAACGTCAAGATGCTGTGACCTATAGCGATGAAACGTACGTAAGCTTGACGTAAATTGGGTAACTTCCTCAGCGTCAGCAATAGGCTAGCCAGCACCCCACAACAAAGGGGTGGCTGTCTACTATCCAGTAGCGACGCCAATAAATACGGTGCTGCCTTAGTAGCAGTGCCGCGGAAGCCGTTCAAACTCTCCCCTGCGCAATGTTCACGTTCGTGGCATAGGCATACCGCCTAGCCTTTACCCTCGCTATGCAGTAGTAGCATGACAGCCATTGACCGAGGGAGTCTCGATGGGCCTCTATGTTCGTGTACCCCCCCACTAATTTCTGCTGCAACGTTTGCCCATTCTCGCCCCCGCATGATATTACCGCCTCGACGTCAAGGAGGGACCAGGCGACCGTGACCGGCAATGCCTCGCCGAACTCAGACACGGTTGGGGTTTCCGTGGTGGACACACTAGTTACACCTAGCGACGGCTTGTGGGCTCTTTATGATTTGTGAGTGTGGAAGATCAACCTCAGCTGTTTTAATACGCCGTTTACGATTTGCTGAGGCGTTGGCTGTGGTAAGCTGCGCGTTGGGTGGAAGCTACCTTGTATTGGGGGATGTGCGCTTCGCGACGGATTTTCTGTGAACGCGCGCGATCTGGAAGCCGATACTCCCCGCACCACGTATGCCGGGCACAGGACCCCACGAGAACCCAAGCCATCAACATGGCAGTCTTTCGTGCGTTGGCTGGTATAGAGACAAGGTATGGGCCCAAAATGATCAGGACGAACTGACTCGACCCAAATGTTGCTCAACCTCTCAACGTCGCACGTTTTTTGTGCCTATTTTTGATAGTGCTGTTCTGGACGTTCATCAGGATATTGATTGCGCGCTTCGCGCAACAAAGCAACGTCACAATAGGTACCGAAATCTTGTGTGAAACGATACGGGAGTCTACAGATGGGTTTCCCTGTTGTTTTTACCAGACACCCTTCCCCGTACCCTTCGCTTACCCTCCACGTGAAGGTGTATCGCGAACATCGAGCAGTTCCCACGGCTCCTGGAGAACCTGGCTCTAGCGTGTATCTTCTGCGTTTTGGTCATCATCTCCACGGCTCCTTCCGCGATCGCCCGCCGCAATAGCCCGAGAAACATGCAGCGCCGAAAGCTCCTCGCGAAGAGGCCTCGTTCTCGCCTGTTGGCGATTCTATTCACGGCCACATCGGCTACATGCAGGACGAGGTTGTCGGCCGAAATCACGAGTCTATCCAAAACTATAACACTCCTGAAAATCCTGATTTTTGCCGGCAACCCGCGCAGAAGGCGGCGTCAGGCACCAACCAGAACATCCTCGGACCGCGAGTCACAAGATGCGGCGCCCAACAACGGTGTTTTCATGAACCTCTGGACTTGCTCTTGGTCGGCCTTCGACGGGCTTTCGGTACCTCCTTCATGATCGCGGGTCTCGTGCCACCGTCAAATGGCAATCCGCGGTTATCAACGATACGGCTGCCGAGCGAGGCATGGCTCGCGGAGAGGCCAGCACCGCGACTAGTGAGGCAACCGCGGCACGTGCGGAGCGTGACGCCGCCATACGTGATCGCATTAATGCAGAAGGTATGGTGGAAACACTGCAAGCCGCACTCGCTGACCAGGCTAGTGTTGCCGCTGCCACTGCCGCTTCTTCTGCCGTCGTTGCTTCTGCCAAGCTGACCGCGGCTGAGGAAAAGGCTTCGCACGCCACCTCGGTGGCAACTACGGCAGAGCTAGAGCGCGACGCCGCTCACAGGGAGCGAGACCTAGTGAAAGCTGCTGCTGTCGAGACTCGAGTCGAGTTGAGCAAAACGCGCGCTACTACAATCACGGCTGCTAACGACTTGGCCGTCGCTACTACTCTTGTAGTCCGACTACAAACAGACTTGGGGCCGGAAAAGGATGCCACCACCACCGCTACCAACGAGTTGGCGGTTGCTCAGAAAGAGACCGCCGTCGTTGGGCGGATCTCGAACGGGATGGTGCGATTGCTGCTTTTGGGGAGTTACGGGCAGAGTTGATGGTGCAAACTAACGCAGCCAATACTGCCACAGAGCAGTTGTCAACTGCCACACCTTTCATGTGCGATGTTTGAGTCGAAAGAAGCCGCGGAGGGGGATCGTTTGGCGGAGAACGGGCAAAGAAGTGCGGTTGCTGCTGTTGCCGGGCTGCAGGTAGCATTGGCGGACAAGATCTACGAGGCCACCGCCGCTACTGAAGCGTGGGCAGCGTCTCAACAGCAAGCTGGCCGCGCCATATCAGAGGCAACTAATGCCGCGGAAGGCAGTCGTTTGGCGGAGCATGAGCTGGCTGCCGCTAGTACCTCTGTTGTCCAGTTGCGTACAGCTTTGAAGGAGAAGACAATCGAATTCGCCACCGCTACTACCGAGCTAGCAGCTTCTCACCAAGAAACTACCCGCGCTTTCTTGGAAGCAACTAGTGCCAAGGAGGGCCTTGGTTCGGTAGAGCACGAGCTGGCTGCCGCTAATACCTCTGTCGTCCAGCTGCGTGCAGCTTTGGCTGAGAAAGCCATAGAGGTCACGACCCCTACTAACCAGAGTGAAACAATTCGGCAGGAGGCTGTCCTTGCAGTATTGGCGGCGGGCAAAGTCGCCGAAAGCCGCCAGCTGGCGGAGGTCGAACGGGATGAAGTATTTGCTGCCTCTCTCATGATGGAGGCAGCGTTCGTGGCGCAGGCCGCCGCAACCACCACCGCGACTAGTGAGGGGGAAACCGCCCGGAAAGAGGCTGTAGGCGCAACTCTAGCGGCGCAAGCGGCTGAACTGAAGTGGGATGTTCCGGAACGAGGGCGGAAGTGTGCACTTGCTACTGTTGCCGAGCTGCTTGCAGAGTTGGATGAGAAAGATATTGCCGCCGCTACCGCCGCCAGCGAACTGGTAGCTTCTCGGCAAGAAGCTGCACGCTCTGCTTTATTAGCGAGTGAGGCTGTACGGGGCCGGGATGGGTCAGATCGAGAGCGAACCCGTGCAATTGCCGCTTTGTTTGGAATGCGTTCAGAACTCGAACAGGTCAAGGCTGCCTTCCACAACGCTGCGAACCAGCTGAGCACGGCGGTACAAGACCGCGATGCGTCGGAACGAGAGCAGAGCCGTGCAGCTGCTGCTTCGGCCGGGATGTATTCAGAGCTCGAAGTGGTCACCGCTGCCTGGAGGGAAACTGCCGACCAGCTGGCAATTTCCCAACAAGAAAAGAACCGTGCCGTTTGGGAAGGAAACACGGCGACGTTAGAGCGGGATAGGGTGAGGTTGGAACAAGACAGTGCTCCGGCTAGTCCAGTCGAGGTGAAGGTGGAACTCGACCGCGCACAGAGGAAGCGTGGTGCTTTTGCTCTTGAACAAGGAAACTCCGCTGCCCCTGTGAGGACTGTGAATGGCATCGCTGGAATGGGGCCGACTACGGCCTGGAAGAAAGCGAGGTTCGCGGTTTTTCCCAGTCGCAAGGCCAAGGCGGCAGCAACTCCGTCGGCAGCAGCAGAAGCACCACCACCACCACCATCATCACCAGTAGCACCACCAGTCTTTCCCAATCCGCTGGACAGCTGTTCTTCATTCGGTTCATCAGCCACCTTTGGGATTCTAGGGCAGTCTGTACCACGGTTGGTTGCCTGCCCCATTGTAGCCTTCTACCGCGACGGTGGCCGCATATCAAGCGCTGGCGCAGGTGGGCAAGTCCCATCTCTCGCCGAGGTTCTGCAGAAGTCTATCCACTGGCTCGAAGTCATCCCTGACTACATCCAGTGGGTGTTTCCGACGCAGCAAGCGTCAAGGGCCGTTCGAGATGTGCCAGTGTTGAACTTTGACGATCTCCACGAGATCACCACGCACGGAGAACACGTTCGAAGCAACACGTCACTGGCGCTACAGAGAATGATGCGCTTCTATGAGCTAGAGATTGTACAGGGGGGAGACGAGGTATGGGTTGTAAAGGGGGGGAACTACGACCCCAACGCCCAGTGGATGAAGCCGTTGGACCACAACGCCCTTCGCCTGACCCGCATCCTGACGTTGTTGCGGCTGTTTCAGCTGGGGGCTTATGCGAATGCGCTGCAGGCGTTCCTGCGTGGTTTGCCTGAGCTCCGCACGCATCCATCGCAGGATTTCTGGCAGAGCGCGTGACAGGTTCTATGGTTGACGTTTGACTCTGAGTAACGTATAATGTTTTACAAGCTACTCATAGTCAAACGCCAATCATAGAACCTGTCACGCGCTCCGCCAGAAATTCTCCGATGGATGCGTGCGGAGCTCAGGCAAGCCACACAGAAACGCCTGCAGCGCATTCGCATAAGCCCCCAGCTGAAACAGCCGCAACAACGTCAGGATGCGGGTCAGGCGAAGGGCGTTGTGGTCCAACGGCTTCATCCACTGGGCGTTGGGGTCGAAGTTCCCCCCTTTTACAACCCATACCTCGTCTCCCCCTGTACAATCTCTAGCTCATAGAAGCGCATCATCCTCCATAGCGCCAGTAACATGTTGCTTCGAACGTGTTCTCCGTGCGTGGTGATCACGTGGAGATCGTCAGAGGTCAACACAGGTGCATCTCGAACGGCCCTCGACGCTTGCTGCGTCGGGAACACCCACTGGATGTAGTCATGAGTGACTTCGAGCCAGTGGCTAGACTTCTGCAGAACCTCGGCGAGAGATGGGACTTTCCCACCTGCGCCAGAGCTTGCAGGCGTTTCTGTGAGGCTTGCCTGAGCTCTGTACGCATCCATGGCAGGATTTCTGGCAGAGCGCGTGACAGGTTCTATCGTTGACGTTTGAATATGAGTAACTTATAGTGTTTTACAAGCTACTCATAGTCAAACGTCAACCATAGAACCTGTCACGCGCTCCGCCAGAAATCCTGCGATGGATGCGTACGGAGCTCAGGCAAGCCACACAGAAACGCCTGCAGCGCATTCGCATAAGCCCCCAGCTGAAACAGCCGAAACAACGTCAGGATGTGGGTCAGACGAAGGGCGTTGTGGTCCAAAGGCTTCATCCACTGGGCGTTGGGGTCGATGTTCCCCCCCTTTACAACCCATACCTCGTCTCCCCCCGGTACCATTTCTAGCCCATAGAAACTCATTATCCTCTGTAGCGCCAGTAACATGTTGCTCCAAACGTGCCACTCTGTACCTGGTCATCTCGCGGAGATCGTCGAAGGTCAATACTGGCGCATATCGAACGGCCCTCGACGCTTGCTGCATCGGGAACACCCACTGGATGTAGTCATGAGTGACTTCGAGCCAGTGGTTGGATTTCTGCAGAACCTCGGCGAGAGATGGGCCTTCCCCGCCTGCGCCAGAGCTTGCAGGCGTTTCTGTGTGGCTTGCGTGAGCTCCGTACGCATCCATGGCGGGAATTCTGGCAGAGCGCGTGACAGGTTCCATGGTTGGTGTTTGACTATGAGTAACTTATAGTGTTTTGCAAGCTACACATAGTCAAACGTCAACCATAGAACCTGTCACGCGCTCTGCCAGAAATTCTGCGATGGATGCGTGCGGAGCTCAGGCAAGCCACACAGAAACGCCTGCAGCGCATTCGCATACGCCCCCAGCTGAAACAGCCGCAACGACGCCAGGATGCGGGCAGACGAAGGGCATTGTGGTCCAACGGCTTTATCCACTGGGCGTTGGGGTCGATGTTCCCCCCCTTTACAACCCATACCTCGTCTCCCCCCGGTACCATTTCTAGCCCATAGAAACTCATTATTCTCTGTAGAGCCAGAAACATGATGCTCCAAACGTGCCACTCTGTACCTGGTGATCTCGCGGATATCGTCGAAGGTCAATACTGGCGCATATCGAACGGCCCTCGACGCTTGCTGCATCGGGAACACCCGCTGGATGTAGTCATGAGTGACTTTCAGCCAGTGGTTGGATTTCTGCAGAACCTCGGCGAAAATGGGCCTTCCCCGCCTGCGCCAGAGCTTGCAGGCGTTTCTGTGTGGCTTGCCTGAGCTCCGTACGCATCCATGGCGGGATTCTGGCAGAGCGCGTGACAGGTTCTATGGTTGGCGTTTGACTACGAGCTGGGCCAGCCGAAAAATGCATAAACCATCCGAAGGTCGTATCTCGCGAACCACTGCGAATTTGAACTTGAAATTTAGAGGCCCTGGCCCTGACACTACACTGCACGCACAGAAAGAAGAGCATTTTTTATATTCCGACTCGATCTCGACGACTTATCGGCGGAAACGCAAAAACGACAATTTTTCAACACACATTTCGCAACAAAATCGTCGTTCCCGATCAAGGCAAAAATTGGTGGAGGCGTAGCTAAAGACCGCAGGAGAAGATCGAGATTATACTTTCATTGCCCAATTCGCCACCCATCAAGATATATTGCCAAAACACGGCTTTAATACATAAAGCAAGTAATTACGAATAATGTGGGTTCTTCTGTGATGCCCCGCTCAATTTTGCGAGTTTCGATCCAAAACAATAAACCTCATGTTTGAACCGCATGTGCAAACAAACGGAGAAGTAGCTTTTTTTATTTTTGCCTTTCCTGACAAGGTATGGCCGTTTTTGTATTTTTCGGATCGTCCTATCGGTCATATCCCGCGAACAAACGGAAAAAAGTCGAGTCTTGTGTTTGTTGGTTTGTGCATGATCAACACGGTGTGAAAAAAACTCATGCCAAAATATAGTATCGAGCGGGGCATCTCCGATCAACCGAAAAAACAGCACCTCGGCTGGGCCAGGGTCTTACGAGGAGCTTAGAATGTGCATCCTATTTTCATTTGAGTAAAGCGTTTGCAGTGGAGTTTTTAGTGATTAGTGACCACGCTTGAAGCAATATACTAATACGCCAGCGAAGTGCCCGCATGTAACAGACAGTGCGGTGGACGTTCCAGTCCAGAGCCTTGACGCGAGCCGTGGTCAGGCGCGCTCGTGAGGTTCGTTCAGAAGACATGTATAGTGTTGAAAGGGGGCTCTCCCTGGACCCAAAAATGAAGAAGACACAATGAATTTGAGGCAGAGTTTAGAAGGCTTACCGAATTATGGGCGATGGGCGCACTTGCAACTACCCTCGGCCAATCTCGGAAAGATACACGCAGCTATGACGACCGAACTATAGCAATATCTTTCCTTGATGCTTGCACGTGGGAGTTGATCAGCTGCGTACTTCTTGCGGTTTCTGTTACGACCCAAGACTGAGATAAGGATCTTGTATCGTGCTTACTTCTGCAACTCCGCCGCACATTGTGACCAATACTCCTTATGTCAAGTACTTCGTATTCATACTTAATACATAGAGAGACCGCTTAGTGTTGTCTGCTGAGCTTACGTACCAAATGCCACAAATACCAGCCACGGGTATACCCTCAATCCTACTGCTGCAACACCAACGAACCCCGAAAACAAACATTTTACGCCCACACCCACCCACCCACCCACCCACCTATCGGTACTTACTCGAAAAATGTACCAGGTAGGTGATTTATGAATAGTGTTCAAACTATCGTATTGGCTTTAGCTGATGATACTACTAAAGTGTGACACAGGAAAACTATCTATGTAAAAAACTCAAACGAGTGGATGCAACTTAAGACCACCGCCCTGCGCCTACAGAATTGAGTGCTCTACCTCTGACCTCAGACCCAAAATCAGGGTAGTTATTCTCCGGGGGGGGGGGGGTCGTGTATCACCCCCGGGGGAAACACTCCCTCCATTCAATTGGAACCCCAAAACACGAGACACGAAAAAACATCACCGGGAGGAAAACGCCACAATTTTAGACCCCCCCCCCCTCCCAGCGATCCTCAACCCACTTCCTTCCCAGGGATCAAGCAAGCCGTCGCCGGGAGGACACCTTTCGACGCTTCCCGCTCGCTGAGTTCGGCGGCGGCGCCTCTTGTTTCACCCGGGACACCGACGGCTGCCGTATGGGGGGGGGGGTGGCGCCGCTATGTGGCGGCGAGAGGTCCGGTGGCGTTCGGGATAGCCGGTGTCCTGTGGGGCATACTAAAACCGAATACGTTGTGAAGATCCAAGACGACATGATTACCGCGAAAGTAAGTAAATTCCATTAAAAGTGTACGTACTGTAGTACTCCATGCCACTACGCATTTGTTACTGTAGATAGTGGGTAGGCTACGTAATTTGCTCTGCCTGCTGCCTAGTACTCGTGTAGACCACTTTGTTGCCGATCAGCGACTCGTTCGACTGTTGGCTACTGTTGTTGTTGCGAATAACCTACATCAACGAAAGAAAGCCTTTCTCAGGCATGGACCATTCGACATGAAACAGAGTGTCGTATCCGTTCACTGCGCAGGGGGGATCCGCCGCATAATGCACTTGGCATCGGCAGCGCTCAGAAGCGGCCAAAACACTGCTCTACAGCGGGGAACACCGGCCTGAGTACTGTAGATAGGAGTGGGTGTACCGTGCGTAACATCTGTTGCGGATTGAGCTGCCGACACTAAGAGCTTCCTTTGGCGGGCTTCCCATATATACCGTCACCTGGCGCGGAACACCCCCAGCATACCGTTTTCTGTCGAATGGTCCATCGGACACATTTTGACTTTCCAATATCGAGGACTCCACAAACTGGGGAATAACATGTGCGGGGTGGACCGACTTCTGCCCGAATGGTGTAATTACGATATGATAGGTATTTCGTCGAATTGTGAGAGGAAAAATGGAAACCCTCGACCGCACTACTAGACTACAGTAGGGATCCTTGAGAAAAAAAGTGAGTCATGTGGTGTTGGCCCACTAGCTGGACATAGAACTACCAGCAAACGAAAGTCTCGTTGCTTCGGGCCTCCGCATCTGAGCGCTGACAATATGCCTGTACCTTCGTTGGCTCTTGTTTGATTCTTCTGTCTGGCATCTGTAGCCTGCGCTCAGGTATGTTTTGTTACATATTTGCATCCTTTTTCTGTCCCCGCTCGAAGTCCTTTCAGCCTATTTTCCGGCGTACCACACCATGGATATTATCTGGGATTGGTGCGTTTGCACGTGGTACGGGATGGTATAAATACCATATGCCACAACCTGTATCAATAGTACATTTTTCCTTTCGTACGAGGAAACACTGCGGTGCAAACCTCTTCTCGTAGCGGTACTTGAGGTGTTCCCTTCCAGACGTTTTCCCCACTTTTCAGCCTGTGTATGGTAACCACGGGTTACATCCAAGAGAAAAAACTGCTCGTAATGTCATCACGTCACCAGCAGCAGCAGCAGCAGCAGCAGAGGCATTTCACAACAGAGAGAACAGGCGTACGCGACAAACGAATGCGCCAGGCGAAACAAAAAAACGGAATGCCTCAGCAAGAAAAGAAACACACACAGAAAATGTAATGCCTTGATATCGTTAAAATTCGTCACCACCTGAAGGCAAAACGTACTCCGATACTCACTGGACACTTGTAATGCTATATATGCTCTCCTCCCTATCAGAGGCACCTCGCAAAAATAATAACGCCTGCAGAAAACAGATGAAACCATCCGATAACCCACCGCGGCCACAGACTGCTGACAACGTGTGGCCCACCCCCCATATAAACAACAGCATAGAGAGGATACAACAGGCGAGACGACAAGAGAAACCACGACGACAAAGAGCGACCAGAAAGTAAGATACAAGAGGCACCAGTGTCAATAAACGATGACAACAACTCGAGAGAAACATAAAACGATGGTTCCGACAAGAAAACAGCAGTCGGTGCAATGATTAGGCACTGCTCTTTTTCGTTTCACATCGAAGGACTGGCGGGAGCAAACATCTCGAGA
Organism: Nereocystis luetkeana; assembly: GCA_031213475.1. Taxonomy (NCBI): domain Eukaryota; class Phaeophyceae; order Laminariales; family Laminariaceae; genus Nereocystis; species Nereocystis luetkeana. The sequence continues at coordinate 461,550 of JARUPZ010000009.1, read as the reverse complement.
CGCCTCTCTGCTTCACTAGAACCGATTGACTATCTATCTCGCCCCCAGGTAGCAAGGCGGTCACCAGTTAACCCCCCCTCCCCTAGTGGACCCATGCAACACCCATGCGTGGGGGCAGCGAACCCCAACTGCAAGTTCGAGGAGGAGCGCACACTGTGAAGTGGCGACCACAGGTAGAAGCAGGGCATTACGAAAGCTCTCTGTCTTCGACCGCGAGAAGCCGTCAATCATAAAAGCACCGAATGAACTACTGTACGTAAAAAGTGCCAAGGTCAAGGTATCTCAGCTTGAAACAAACCCTCCAAGAGAGAGCGCGTATTTCACACAAGGGGGTTCAGGAAGTTGCTATTCATCCGCTGAGCGCACGGTGCGCCAACCACCTCGCCCACGCCCCCCTGCGCCTCACAGCACGGCCTCACGGACCGATCATGCCCCTACGAAGCACATACCGCGCGCGGCGTCCTAGATGTCAGAGGTACTCACGCATCTCCACTGCCAACAAATCTCCCCGGGGGAGCCCCAGGCTGCACGCTGATTCGCACAAACGCATCACGAGTAACAAAAACAAAAAAGTCGCTCTTGATATATGGCGCGCACACCTTACTCTTGGGCGGCTCTCAGATGGCAAGAATGGGTAGAATGGCTATTAATAGAACACACACAACATCAACAGCGAGACAGGGCTCAGCCGGGAAAGCCGAGCTAGCGGCCTCATCTCGTCGTGCTCTCCTCGCTCGGCGCCCAGCTGCGAGTTGGCTCCATCATCGTGGACCAACTGGAGGTATCTACGCAGGCATCTGCAAGGGATACGCCGAAGGGGCTAACAAGTAAGGAGGGGGAACAAGGAGCCATGCACGAGTTGTACTGAGATAGAGCAACCGTCCTACGATACGGATTGCACTTGAATATAGCTTAGTCCAGGCATGTCCGACTCACGAGGGTCGTCAACCAACGAGGTACCCAACACCTTTCGATCCGATATGCTCTTACACTATTTTCGGCTGGAGAACTATATACTGCAGATAGTCTATTAATAGCCTGGAGCGTTGTCTATCGAGCCTACGAGCTGGGCCAGCCAAAAAAGGGATACACCATCGGCACGTCGTGTCTCGTGAACCCCTACGAAGAAGGACTTGAAATTTGGACGCTCCAACCCTGACACAACACTGCATTTGAAAAAAAAACTTGTAGAAAAAAGACATGTTTATACGTAGTTCGTCTCGATCTCGACGAGATATTGTCCAAAACTCGAAAACACCAACTTTTCAACACTAAATTCGTAATAAAACCGTCGTTCCCGATAAAGGCGAACATTGTAGAGACACGCGTAGCGGAAGATCAACATTAGTTTTAGTGCCCAATTCGCCACCCATCAAGAGATATCGCCAAAACACGATTTCAATACATAACACAAGTAGTTACGATCAGTTTTTGGTTTTCTGCGATGCCACGTTCAAATTTGCGATATTCGACCTGAAAAATTAACCTCGTATTTGCACGACATATGCACACAAACGGAAAGCGAGCCCGTTTTTTTTTCAGACAGGTTACGTTCGCTTTCGATTTTTCCCGGACCTTTGTATCCGTCTTAAATTTCTCTCTCGAAAAAAAAAGGGCTTGCTTTCCATTTGTGGGTTAGTGCATGATCAACAACACCGTGTCAAAATATCGCATCCAAATACGTAGTATTGAGCGGGGCGTGGACAATCAACCGAGTTGGCGGCACCTTGGCTGGCCCAGATCGTAGCTTAAAAGCTTACGCAATATCGGCTGCGGGGAAAGGCATACAGATCCTCCAGCAGAATGTGGAGCCTCAGAATTTTGAGATGTTACCCTCTACCCTTGCCACTGCACACGTCGAAATGCTGATGCTGCTGGTCTAATGCTGATGATGCTGGTCTAATGCTGATGATGCTGGTCAAATGCTGATGCTGGTCTAATGCTGATGCTGGTGGTCTAATGCTGATGCTGGTGGTCTAATGCTGATGCTGGTCTAATGCTGATGCTGCTGGTCTAATGCTGATGCTGCTGGTCTAATGCTGATGGTCGTCTAATGCTGATGCTGGTCTAATGCTGATGGTCGTCTAATGCTGATGCTGGTGGTCTAATGCTGATGCTGGTCTAATGCTGATGCTGGTGGTCTAATGCCGATGGTTACCCTTGAATGCTGCTGATGGTTGATGTCGTTGATGAAGTTGATTCCGTGAGTTCGGAGCCCACCGCTGTGTGTTGAGATTATGAATTGAGTGCAAAAATAAAAAGGAAGGGATTACATTGCCGACAGCGCGTAGCGTGGGTAGGCACAATCAATCATCAATCAGACGCCAGTCGACGAGGAAAGAAAGGGCTCAAGTCTTCTCCCGGTAAAAGTGCAAGGCACGAACCGGAGGGAGGGAGGAGAGGCTGCTACAATATGTGACCTCGGATCTGAGCTAGGACTTAATAGAAGGGAGAGAGAAGAAAAGAAGGGAAGAAAACGAAAGGCGAGGGGGGAAAAAAAGGGGGGGGGAAGTACTGGAACAACAACCAGTATGTGGTGTGGCGACCTGATACGTAAACGGTGTACGAAGCCAGGCAAAACGGCGGCGTCTAAGATTCTTGATACAGCAACAGTAAAACGAATACGGCATACCTGGTACACAGCAGCAGCAGCAGCAGCAGTATGGCAGCAGCAGTATGGCAGCAGCAGCAGCAGTATGGCAGCAGATATTCTTGGTATTTCGTACCACAGTATGGTAGTAGGGGTCGGTACTGGGCCAGTATCTACCGGCAGTATGCTGGTCGTCCTCAGAATACAACGGAAACACATCGAAGCGCCCGCATGAGAAGACAAAGAACAACACCACGAGTACTGTAACAAAGCAGCATGCCGTACACGCCTGCATCACCCTGTAACACCATTTACTTTGTTCTTCGACCTTTTCCTGAGTCAATCAATCTATCACCCCTGTGATCCAAACAGCGTCTTTGAGATATCATACACTCCAAATACAGCCCAAAAATGGCTTTAACCCTTTTACAACCGCAGTCCCGTTCAAGTACAAACCACTCAAATTTCAAGAAGTTTGCCCCCGAAACGGAACTGCGGTTTTAAAGGGGTTAAAAGAAAAAACAAATAGGGAAGCCAGATCGCGTCATAACGTGCTTCCGGCGGGGCCCCCTTACCAGCCAGGGGAGTCGTCGCTACAAAAAAAAATGGTCGGGTCAATAGTCCTGGTTGCTCACACTGCGAGGAATCGTTCTCCTGGCCAGAGCTACCGGTACCTAGGCCTAAGTAGTATTTCGAGTATATGAATATGTACAAGTAGCTTGCCTTCATGCTGGCAATGCCGCTGTACTGCTGTGTGATACGTACGTGCATGCTGGTATTAATACCAGTAGTAGAGAGTGGTTTTGGCTCTCTCCGCCTGCACTTTGCTGTGTTACGTACTACCCTGGTACCTGGTATTATTTAGAGCCTGGTATCAGTATAGGGCTACCCTATATACCCCCTGTACGATATGCTATCTCCACAGCAGTACTTAGGTTCATTCTTGTCGGAGAGCGTTTTTTCCATAATTTCCAAAGTTTGGAAATAATTGGAGATTTGTATCAATATACGGAGGCGTTCTGTCACTATTCGTGAAATTCTCCAGAATCAAAAATATCAAGTTCGTTAACATTCCAATATTTGGAGAAAAAAAAACAGGAAGATATGGAAGATTGAAAAATTGCGCGAAAAAAATGTCGAAAATTAGGAAAAAAAGCTCTCCGATAAAAATGACCATTTTTTTTTTTTAATCATCACTTTTACTTTCCAGCCTTACTCGTGGGAGTTTTTACCCTCAACGAGCTTCTGGACAAGCCGTGGTCACAGGTGTCATCCCTTCTCCCCCCCGGTACGTGCCTTTAGTTTTTATCGCGCATAGGGTTCAGCATTCCCACTGCTCGTCGATTTTCGTCGAATGTAGCTAACTCACGCTCTCGCGCTTTCCGCTAATCAATTTATTTTTTGCAAGAAAAAGCCACGAGCATGCACTCGGTGAGACTTGAACCCACGAAATTGATCTTGATAGGCACGCTAACCACCTACCAAGCCACCGGGGACGCCGGCTCTTTAGACCTATGCCAATGGAAACGAGGAGTTCAAAAGTTTATTTCAAATATTTTGCTTTAAAAAAATAGCCGAAAATTTTCACGTATCGCCGCTGTGGGGAAAAAAGAGAAAAATGTTTGATTTTTTCTTTTTTTTTCCCCAACGGCTGCAGGCGGCGCAATTTGTGTGTTTCTGGTTGCAAATTGTCACGGTGATAGAAACCAGCTCGTGCGACGATCGACGCTTGATCTCGACATAGACTCAGCCCACGGCCAACCCGCTCGGTATCTGGCAAGGCCAACGAATATAGATGACGGCCTCGAAGATATCAGGTGGATCCACGGTCTAGGGGGCGAGAGCTTGCCGGCGGCGTCCTACGGTATCCTCCCAAACCTGCAAAAAAGTTTATGTTTTGCCATTCGAGACGGATGGAGAAGTTTTGTCTTCTGTTTTGTGCAAACTAGCGGCCAAATGTTTTTTTATCATGCGCCTGATCAGCTCCCGCCACAGGACACCGGCCATGGTGTGAAGACGGTGACCCTAGGGTGGGTCGGAGCACCTAACGAGCGCACTCTGTTCAGAATTCATGACGCAATGTTGGTTTTGTTGATCGATGTCTGTCGAGGACTCGGAATCTCGCTGCTTCGAACCAAAGATCGGCCTGATTTTTTCTCAAGCCGATGTTAGCCCAACATCGGCCCCAGATTTGCTTTTTTCGGGCTTTTCCAAAAGTTAGGGACTTTCTTTTTTTTCACGTGGCCCATAGGAAGCGTGTTCTGAAAAAAATTGGCGGGTATCTTTGAAATTCAAACTTTTTATTGAAACTTCGCTGTCCCATTGGCATAGTTCTTAGTCATGTTTTTTCGCCGAAGTGTGCGATATATATCATACCAGGTATTTTATTACATCGCTATACGTATATAGGAGCTTCCAGCACGACGATGTGACTAAAACGTGATATGATATTTGGTACCATATATATTATATATACGTCCGCTATGAAGGGATATATCGGCGTATACCTGGTATATAATAAGGTGATACAATATAATATATCGGCCAATATGAAGTGAAATGCGTGATATAGCTATCCGATATAATATGGTATAATACGACGACTTGCTGTCTTGACGATACATCTTGTACATTTATCGGCGTACATTTTGGGCGGAATATACGTACAGTGTATAACTGGTACGTATATAGGAGTAGTAGGAGTAGGAAGCGTATTGCACAGCACAAGGGGACGTATCTGTGTCCTCTGTTGTCTTTCTGCAGTGCGGTTTTGATCCGCGATCAGCTACGTATTAATAGCCGAGGGCGCCATCGCCTCCGGCCACAAGCGAGCCACAACTACAGCAGTCGCCTTCGACATCGTCCAGCGCCGCCACACATCTACATGCAAAATAACCTCGCGGAGAAGGGGTTGCTGTATCGTCATTCATGCATTTTGTGTACCGGGTAGTACGTAGCGGGCACCGATCGCCAAGTACCGAGCCAGTGCTTTACCATCTGTGTGGCACAAGGCCCCAACCACGAGCAAGTGCCGATGTGACACGGCGGTGGCGTACACACAGAGGTGATAATAGCACACGACCGCACGATATATAGGGCAGATATGAAGTGATATACTGTATCACAATATACAAGGTACATGATATATAACATGATATATACGATATTATCACGATATATATATGATCTATCACACGATATATATGTTATATCACACGATGTATGACATGATATACCATAACGGTGTACCCCGAGGAGTACCCGTCGCAAACGGGTACTCGGATAATTCTGAAAGTGAAACCCGAACCCGTTGCGGGTAACTCGGGTTTTCAGACGAATTCAAACGGTTTCAACGAGTACTCGGGTAAACCCGGGTACTCGGACAACCCGTTTTCGTCTACGATCATCCAGGGGCAATACAAACGGGCGACTATGCATACTACGATTTGGTGTCTAAACCAGAGCCAACTGTAAACATCAAGCGACAACAGCAGAGTATTACCTGGTACCGTAGAAATCAATGCAATAGGTTTGCCTCTTGGTGTTTGTGTGCACGTTGCATGCTGTACATACTGCTTGATATATACGTACTCGTACCTGGTACCTGGTATTTTTTTGCACAGCTGCACAGCATGATGAGTATGTGTACCGATGCAGATAAAAATCCCGCATTATACGAGTACAGTAGTGGTCACGTGCGGCATGTGTATGGTTGCGCGCGAAAAAGCAGATACCCACACCTACTATACTGCTGTATGTATGCCCGTGACACCTTATACTGTATGTATGCCCGTGAAGTTGTCGCATTCAGGTAGCACACACAGGAAGCGAATAACAGATTGACATTCTCATGGCAACAGCTATTAATAGTAGGAGGCGTTTCCAGGTCTCCATGACGGGCAGGCGTCACGGCGAGAGCAAAATAAATTAGTGCCTACGAGAAAACATCGGTAGTAACCCGCCGGAATACCGAAGATGTTAGCACAACAGACACGCGTTTGAAAATAATTAGTGGGAATCCACTGTGCAAACCGTACAGAAGGCATGGGTATTCCACTCTGAAAAAAGGATAGTACCCCTGTGGGGCGCTGGGGACCTCGTTATTGTGTCGATTTGAGAGGTTTATGAAGGTATTGTGAGACATACTGAACGGCGGACATGTCAAACATACGGGTACCCGGGTATTCGAACCCGCCGAGTACCCGGGTTATGGTCACCCCCAAAACCCGCGGGTTTCAAGTCAAACCCGAACCTGTCACGGGTTTTGGCCGTCCGGGTTGTACCCGCCGAGTACGCGGGTTTCGATCATCCGGGGTACACGAGGTCTCTATACCCTGCATATATCACATCTCATACCGATATATAAAAAAATGCCCGTGATATGGACATGACTAAGTAATATCAACTTTTATGACGTCATGGTTTTTGCGGGGGAATATACAGAGATTATATACCCCCCCCCCCCCCGATTTTTGGGTGATTCCAGGCTCTACTATTAATATTATTACCAGGTACGTACCCTTTACCAGGTAGGCTGTTCGTTGCAGACGTTCTTGGGTTTGCTTGTGAGTAGTACGTAATACGGGTTCTCCCTTAGCAGTATACAAGTGCACGGCTTCAACCTTCAACGAGGCTGGCTGGACAGGTCATGTGAAAAACAGCAACCATACTGCTGCTGTACGACGTACCAGTGGAGTACAGTAGTAGTACCTGGTGTAAACGTACCTGGTACCTGGTATGCTGTACAAGACAGTACCAGTCTGGATCTACTCGTGCGAGGACATGTAACACAAAGCGTTTCGCGTAGCGGGCGGTGCCCCCGTTGAAATCGCCACTTTGATCCTATCATATGATATCATGGATGCATCGTCATTATCATGATCATCATCATCACAACATCATGGATGCACCAACTCCGTGCGTACTCTACTCGTACGCTCATATCGCGCTTCGTCTTCGTGCATCAACTATTTTAGAGTAATCAGCAAGAAACTTCGGCAAATGGCTCTACGTATACGCCCTATGGGAAATGGAGGGGTGCATCTTGCAACCCGCCACGATTTATTGAATCGCGAGACGTGAATCAGGAGCAGGACTCATGATTGCTTTGTGCCTTGCGGTGGCTGGCGCATTCCCGACCTTTTATGATACGGTCGCCCCGGGTTTTCAAGTGGTTAACCTCGAATTCTACTTGTGTTTTGAGTCCTGGGTTCGAGCCCCAGGTGGGTCGGACTTTTGACTTTATTTGCAAAAAAAATAAAAATAAAAAGGATTCAATTGTTGAGAGCGCCTTGCAGCGTGGGTAGGCACAATTCGATGCGAGTCGACGAAGGAAGAAAAGGCTGAAATCTTCTCGCGATAAAAATGAAGGCACGTACCGTAGCGGGAAGGGGGGAGAAGAGCCTGCTATGTGACCCCGGATCTGAGTTACGAGTTGGAAGGAGAGAGAGAAGAAGATGGGCGAAGATAATAAATGGGATGAGCAAAAATGAAATAAAATAAAATAATACCTGGTGTATACCAGTATATAAATACCAGGTACGTTCGGACGACGATGGCCGATGGCAGACACATCGACAGCAGTTGCGAGGTTACCATCGCCTGTGTGGAACGCCATCAGTTTCAGTACCATGGTGTGCTGCTGCTGCTGCTATACAGTACTTCTGGAGTAGGGTAGGCAGCAGGCAGCGTATGTAGTCCCGCCAGGCCATCTGCGATACGCATCGCCACAGCAACTGCTGCTGCTGCTGCTGCTGCTGTACCGTCGTACGTAAGTGGTACATGGTCGCTATTGGCTGAAATATCAGATGAGTATGATTTTATGATTTTGTATTATTGCCCAAACGATCCTTACGTTTCCGTCCACAAGCAGTGGTATGCACCAAGCCACCTGGTACAGCTGTATGGCACATCTACAGCAGTATCATACCAGGTACAGCATAGCTGTGGGCGCCCGCAGTTGAATCATAATGTCAAGAAAAATAGGCTCAGCACGAACAATAAAAAAAAATGGGGAACCGCAGTCCCGGTCTGGGGACAAGCCAGTCAAATTTTAAGTAGTTTGTCCCCAAAACGGGACTGCGGTTCAGTTGGACCAACTCTAAATCCTACCAGGTACCTGGTATACAGCAGTAGAGTTAAATCAAGGTCTGAAAAAAGGAAGCCATTAAGCCTGGACATCAAATTGACGTTTCTGAACACCGGGTGCCCACTGCTGTAGGCTGTGGTATGGGCACAACACGACCCTTTGACTGCTTATGTCCTTGCTGGCTGCATCGAAATGCGTTTGCCAATAGCATCGAAGTGCTATTTATAAAATACGGAGTAGTTGTTGGTAAAAACTCCGCACGCACAGCCTTTTTCCTTTTTGTCCCTTCTCTTCGTTCTGCCTTCACTCACCTGCTGTACATGATGCATGCGAGCCTTTCTCCTGCCTTGGTATGCATCTCGTCGAATAATGTGCTATCACGAACCACGAACGCCGAAATGTAACTGCCCCCACTTGCACCTGTCTGCGCTTCCTCGCCCTTCCTCCGCACTAGCTTATTATGGCGTGGCTCGCGTAGGCGACGGTTGTGGCAGTTCCTAGGTGCAGATTTCCGCGCGAGCGCTATCACACTTGGTACCTGTTACAATATTATGGCGGGTCATCCATGATGAGCTGGCCAAAATTCAAAATTCAAACAACCTCCCAACACCCAACAACCAACACTACTTACTGCTGCGACCGAAAGTGCCGAAATATATGTTCATCAGAGGCATGAGTACGCATGGCATCACTATCACCGGTGCAAGCCCTTGGGGTTGTAGGTGCAATGCATACCCCTAGAGCAGGCTCCCCAGCCTGCGAACAAGTTGCGATTCGATGCTCAAAAATGGAACAAAGGATTTGTAAATCCTGGCAGGCGGTTGCATCCTGGGAAATCCATTCTGGTCGCGCGCGCCGAAAAACGTTTCACGCGCACAAGGCAGGAGCGATCCACATCGTTGGTGCTCATCCGCGGAGGATCAACCAGCTCCCTAGATTGTGGTAGGTTGGAGCTTATCAGCACCCAGCAGCAGAGGTCACCGTGCTCCCGTCCGAAGCCCAGTTCCTTTTTTTTCGAAACGACACGGTTGGGAAAATCTATCGCAGACACTTTGTGTGCCGGAGCCTGGAGCATCCAACCCGTCTACGCCAGGAATGCTACTTCTGAGCCATGGTAAGAGAGAGAGAGAGAGATTGCAGTGGAGTACAAGCGCGAGCGTGGTCTCGCCAAGACGCGTTTAACTATTAATAGGTGCTATTGCTTCGTGCGCTCACACGTGTCAGACGCCTGGTTGGTGTGCTCTCGATGGGAGCGTCCACATTGAGTTGTGGGCGCCCGTGCTCAGGAGTAGTAGTAGCTGAACTGGTTTAGCATTTCGATTTCGTTGCGGCCTTCTTTCATCGAGTCCATCCAACCTTCCGCCTTGTGTACGTACCATACGAGTGCAAGGCCCGGACCCACGGAACCACAAGCGGGTACGAACATGTCCCCGACGTATCGGCGACGATCAGTCGGCAAGTTGTTGCTGTTGATACGTTGTCGTCACGAGCGGCAACCGCGTTCCACACCAGGTTGTAGTCTTGGCCTCCACGCCGTCCACCCCTTCGAAGGTCAAGCCCACCGCTGTCTCCTGTGTCATGGCGTCTTGCTCTATTATGTATCATGACAGGTTTTCCACAACGAGAAGATGCCCAGGTGGGGCGTTCGCTGGTGTCTCGCGGTCTTCTCCCTGCTCATGTTGGTAGGCACCTTCGGCCTGGGCAGTGATCACCTCGCGGAGGATCTGGGCGACCTGAGGGCGGTGAGGAAATTTCCCCCCCCCCGTATCCTCGAGAGCTGTGCACGTCTCGGTGCGAAAATCTTTGGGCGTCACACTTGCCAAAAAGAGGGCGTTTTTTCTCCACTCAACAAACACCGAAAAAAACGGAGGGTTCGCACGTTTTTTTTTTCCTGGGTATAGCACAGTATATACCACAAACTGGATGAAGTGACTGCCTGAAGCGACTATTTTTTTAATTAATACCTGGTAGTTTTTTTGTTGTTGTTGTTGCTTATCCTCCAACGGATTGGTAAAAATAGGCACCCGCCTGCTGGCCAACACACACCCGGGTATCATCCTAGAGTCGTTGAGCGTCCTGTCTGTGCAGCCTTACTGCCTTGAGCCCCACCGCTCAACGCCCTGCAGCTGTTGCTGTTCGATGCATGTCCTTCCTATCTATGCCCAAATGCAGCGAAAAACGCTTCTCCCCATCGTCAAATTTACTTATATATATACTATACTACACTTCGCGCGGTATTTATTCGTTTCATGTGTCTCGAGTACAAGGAATACATTTTCCTGTTTCTATCAATACATTCTGTACTGCTGCACCAGTAGCTTTTGTTGGAGATATAGCCCCAACAGCACCGTCCTTTTCCGTTTGTATCCTCGATATATACTCCCAATCACAAAGGTGCAAAAAAAACCTACCAGGTACACTTTTTGTCGCTGCTTCTCGAACCATTGCATGAATATATCTACACTACAGTGTTCCCGACCCCCACACCTCTCTCCGTACGATATTTAGTCGAAAACGACATTGATGCGCCTCGATGGTTGTCGCGCTCAAGTACCCTACCCACTCTCCCATCGCGACATTGATTTTTCGCCGATGATAAGTTTTATTCTTGGATATATGGCCTCCAGCCCTCCAAAATAAACTGCCGTTCCCCTTCCATCTAGTCCCTCTTGAAGCCTATCCGCCGTGCCCCCTCCCCCTGCCCACGACTGCGGGATATCCGGAACCCCCAGAGTACTGTAAGTTCTCTTTTTTTGGCCATCCATACATCATGAACACGTTCGAGGGCCCTCGCCTCTCCCCCTGACAATGTGAACCGGAACCCTCGCCACCAGCTTGATCGCCGTCCCTCTCTTCCCGGAAAATCAGAGTCAACTCCTCTGGAATCAGGCGCACTATCCCGCCCTCCTTCCCCCGCCACTCCACGCGTCTCCGACTGCTGCTACGTGCACATCTCCGTAGGCCACGGTTTTCATATACTCCCGCCCTCCCCCTCCCGCCGCTTCAAATTGGCATCAACGGCGCTCGCTCCCTGCAGCATTACCTTCCCCCTAAACTTTCCGAACATCCTACACGGAAGTTGTGCCCTCTTGGCACTTCATGACCCTCACACCCCCGTCCATATTTTTTCTTCGCATCAACATCGCCTTTGCTGACCTTGATCCCCAGATTCGGCCTTCAAATAGGTATGTATATCCGTTTCCCCCCCCTCGTTCCTCCCTTTAAGGCTAACTTCCCCCTCCCTCCCCCCAATATCCCCTCTTCGCGGAGAGCAATGTATGGTGCTCTGTGGGACAGTAGTTATGATAGCGCCAGCCAAGTTCACATCACGACCCGTCCCGAAGCCCTATCACTGGCTCCCGCCTTCCCCCGCCACTACTGTAGCAAACCCCTGTAAGTGGTCTCCGTATTTACTATACAGCAGTTTGACCAAGGAGATACTGTAGCAACAACACCAGAATTGCACCAGCTTGCCAGCAGAGCCTCACGACACCATGAGTGGCACCAGCTTGTCAGCAAAACGTCATCCCTGGTCATTACCAGCAGCCTTTCTAGTGAAATCCTGTAATTAACCCAGGTTTTGATCAGTATACCTCGTCAGCACGACCTTGACATCATAATGAGGAAGAAAAAAAAATGCAATGAAAACGAACCCTGAAAAACAATGAGTCGAACCCTTCGCGTTTGGACTACGTACGAACACAAAAGCTACTGCAGTGTATCAAAACGTGCATTCAAAACCAGAAACAACCATTAACGCGATCATCGCGGTGCAATTTCGCATACGAACGTACCCGCTACAGCAGGGTACTTCGCTGTGGGTGTGCTCAGTGCCGCAGCTGGATACACGCCACCCGCAACGCGACGCACCCCTAACAGCAGGCCGTGCTTATGGTATAACCCTCAATGCCGAGCGTGTTCTGGATATTATGTTGTTGGCGATATCTCTGTTTGATGATTTGAGGCCAGCCGCTGCAGCCTTGGGTGGCATTCTCATCGTTAAACCTACCACCAGAGCCTCCTCCCGACCCTGCAGGATTTAGCGCTTTCACTCCTCGGTTATATTTTGACCATATACGCTGGCTTTGTTAACAGACAAGGCACTTTGAGAACCATAAATGCTGCGCAGCCACGCAGTACCCCATGTCCTTGTGAAATGGCGGATATACCGTTCCCAAAACCTTCCGAGCGCCTCCCTTGTTTCTACTCGACATTGTGCGAGCTGGGCCAGCCGTAAAACAGATTTTCATTCGATCGGCTGTTTTGCAGTCATTTGGACATATTTTGACTTCAAAATTGATGACCGTGTTTCTGAGCTTACAGCCCACTTGCAGACACCCTACGTTTTCAAATCTGAGTTGATTTCGCCGAGAAAATCAATATCGAATAAATCTCGTCACACAGGTAGATATTTCCGTACCAAAGCCAATACGAAACCGACAAAAATATGTACAGTGTATGACGCTGATTCTCGGTGTGGGCATTCCTTGAGGCATGGCGAAACGACCGATACCCTCCCTATCGCCTAATTGGCTACCAGGTATCGGTGAAGAGGTGTAGTGTGTTTATCATTCGCAATACAAAGTCAAGATGTTACGATGAGGGACACAAAATCCCGATTTCCCAGCCCAGTTTTTTGTTTTTGTTTCCGAAATTTTGACACTTGATTTATATCAGTATAACAAAAATATTCACGTTGGTGCATTGTTAATTTTCATTTTAATCATCGCTTTGTCTCAAAACAAGGCCCCTCTTGACGGGGACTTTTACTTTTTCAACTTGATTTTTTGTTTTTTTCTATTTAATTTGCATCTGATTGGCCGAAGAAGGAACGACCAAGTAGGCAAATTAGAAAATTCAAGTTGAGTGAAAAGTCTTTTGGGAATTGTTTCGTGTGATTTTTATAATTTCAATTTGGAATTGGGGAGTTCCTCGGTCTTGATGTAATGTAGCATGCTCATGGTGGGTCAACACCCTCGATGGAGTCTGGGGCGATTCTTGGCCGCTTTGGTAAGCACGATTGAGGCGATAAAACGCGAACGTCAACGAGAGGTGACCGGGGCAATAAGCGCGCCCACGCCCACAGACCATATAACATCATACCCCGGCGGTGGCGCCTAAAAAGTAATCATGGCGGTCGCAATCCCAATTTTCGGCCTTCTCGATTGGCCAACAATCTCGAAACCCGACCAAACGAGCAGTAAAACGGAGGATACGCTCGAGGTCTCGATAGCTGCATCACCGCTGCTGTTCCGCACGTGGCGCTTGAGGGCTTCCTCCGTCCACCCAAGATACCCTGAGAGTGATAGTTTTCTATCCTGCGCGACCAAAAAGAAAAAGAGGCTGGCGGCGGCGCGCACGCGTCAGCGCAAACTTTCGCTCTCGTCTACGCTCGTCGCTGTTTTTCGGCTGGGCGTTGTGTGACGCAGCGCGTTCTTCCAGGTTATTCCGAATTATTTTTTGATAGACAATTAATACCCCGTTCCCCGATAGGACCCAAACACGTCTTTTTTTTAAATCAAACCATTTTTTTTTTGTATTTGCAAATAATAGTGTTTCCCGTTAAGATGGGCCCTAATCGGAAGCACGTGTCAAAATTTCAGGTTCTGATTCGCGAAAACCGTCTCGGAAATCCAGTTCAGCCAATTATTTGCGTCTTGCCCGGCCCAGCTCGTACGCTTCCTCGAAACTGTCTGGGTCAAGTTGGCTGTGGTTTTGTACTTCAAATGTTTGAGTCTGCAGTAGCTGCCGAAGGACTCGGTACCTCCTGTCTTGACAGATTCTAAAATTTGGTCGTTCATGCCTACACATATTGTTTTCAATGTTTTTGCTTTCGATCTTCATCTTTTTGCTTTTTTGTTCTCGGTAGCTTTTCTCGCTGCGTTGAAATGGGCCCTACCTCTTGCACCGCGGATGGGTTTCCTCACTCAATTACGCCCTCCCATACTGTCTTCCTATCCAGCCTGTTCCTTTTATTATATCAGGTATCGTAATGCACCGGACACCCTAATCGAGGCATCAGATCCAAAACGAATATTTGAAACATGACCATCTCATCCCTCCCCCGCACTCCTTTCCTTGTACTTCTTCCGCCCCCCAGCACACCCCCGTCCCTCCCTCCCCTCCAACTCAAATGTTTGCGTCTGATACTCCTGCACATCTGAAACCCCGTCCTTTCTGGTGGCTCATATCGCCAACTTTTGTTTGCCCCCCCCCCCCTTCTCGATTCTCCACCATCCCGACCATCCCGACTACGCAATAACGCATACCGTGAGCTTTCCTTTTCTCCCTCGCTTCCACGCTATTCCTCGCTCGGGCCTTTCCTCCCCCGGCCCACGCATGCCCATTAACAAGTACTTGGCATAAAACTACGAAGACTTCGCACAAACAATCAAACGGGAACAAAAGCGAGAGCCGCGTGGTGAAAGCTTTCACGTTCCAACAATACTATAAACCCTTCAAATCTCCCGTACGGTTCGTTGCTGCCCCTCTCTACGTACGTACCCCCCGCTCCCTTCTCCAATTCCAGCGCCCTCCCTGAAGCTCCCCGCCCATCTCTCCGTCATATCGCCCCCTTCCTTCTGCTTCGCCTCTTGCCCGCCTTGCCTCCCTCCGTGGATTTCTTAGCCGGACGTCCGCCTACTCCCGCTCGCTGATCACATGCTGCCTGTCTTACCCGCCCGCCCGCCGCTGGGTTGATCCTACAGTACATCTAAGAACGACCTTGCGTACTGTTGACAATTAACCTGATACCAACAGCCGATTTTGCAAACGCCGTTATATGATACTAGTATGTAAGTATTGACCGATAGCTGCCTGTATCTATGCTGCTGGGATTCCGATGGGTCCCCAGAGTTTTTGGGGGCAAGCCTTCCTCCACCGGTGCTGAAAATGTGGAACCAGCAAGACACGCGGTGACCAGCATATTGCGCCCAAAACGTAAAAACTAGTTCCATAGCACCTCTTACCGTATGTATTGTACGAACCATCGGTACGTCAGTACCCCGATTCCTTTTCCAAGACACAGCCCCTTTTATCAAAGCGTGCGACCCCTGGATTAAACCTTTTGTGACTTCAGCCAACATACCCTAATTCCGTACATCTTTTTTCCACGACGCCGACCAGGACTACATCGACTTCCCCTGCTCGGGGAGCGCCGCGTTGCCGATCGAAGAGGGCAGTGTTTGCCATCCACTCTGGGAGCAATCTTTGACTCTGACATGGTGAGGTTCATGCTGTACCCCCTGGGAGCTTGATGAAACTCAGAGCATTACACATGCAATCAAACGTTCCAGGACCTGGACAACGTTTTTCTTTTCATTTGGCTGACTTAGGGAGGTGTGATGAACTGCGTGCTGCTATGCGCCACTTTGGAGTGCTTTTCCTCGGTAAAATCTGTAGTAAACATTTTGCCTTCACGTGTCGTCGTTTCAATCTGGTTTGGGTACTATTCCTGCCGCTCACCCTTGCGCTACGTGAGAGCACGGCCCCATGTGTTTTGCCCCGATTCAGCAGCAAATCAGGATTAAAATAAATACCCTTACCTAGCAAAACCTGACGAGCTGTCGTCGGCAAGCAGCATGCGATTATATAGCTCCCCGCTTCAAGTACTACTTTCCGGTAATTAAGGCTCGATTCCTGTCGGAAACGTATGATGGGTCCGTCTTACCCTAAACGTCTAGATGCTGTGACCTATAGCGATGAAACGTACGTAAGCTTGACGTAAATTGGGTAACTTCCTCAGCGTCAGCAATAGGCTAGCCAGCACCCCACAACAAAGGGGTGGCTGTCTACTATCCAGTAGCGACGCCAATAAATACGGTGCTGCCTTAATAGCAGTGCCGCGGAAGCCGTTCAAACTCTCCCCTGCGCAATGTTCACGTTCGTGGCACAGGCATGCCGCCTAGCCTTTACCCTCGCTATGCAGTAGTAGCATGACAGTCGTTGACCGAGGGAGTCTCGATGGGCCTCTATATTCGTGTACCCCCCCACTAATTTCTGCTGCAACGTTTGCCCATTCTCGCCCCCGCATGATATTACCGCCTCGACGTCAAGGAGGGACCAGGCGACCGTGACCGGCAATGCCACGCCGGACTCAGACACGGTTGGGGTTTCCGTGGTGGACACACTAGTTACACCTAGCGACGGCTTGTGGGCTCTTTATGATTTGTGAGTGTGGAGATCAACCTCAGCTGTTTTAATACGCCGCTTACGATTTGCTGAGGCGTTGGCTGTGGTAAGCTGCGCGTTGGGTGGAAGCTACCTTGTATTGGGGGATGTGCGCTTCGCGACGGATTTCCTGTGAACGCGCGCGATTTGGAAGCCGATACTCCCCGCACCACGTATGCCGGGTTCAGGACCCCACGAGAACCCAAGCCATCAACATGGCAGTCTTTCGTGCGTTGGCTGGTATAGAGACAAGGGATGGACCCAGAATGATCAGGACGAACTGACTCGACCCAAATGTTGCTCAACCTCTCAAGGTCGCACGTTCTTTGTGCCCATTTTTGATAGTGCTGTTCTGGACGTTCATCAGGATATTGATTGCGCGCTTCGCGCAACGAAGCATCGTCACAATAGGTACCGAAATCTTGTGTGAAACGATACGGGAGTCTACAGATGGGTTTCCCTGTTGTTTTTACCAGACACCCTTCCCCGTACCCTTCGCTTACCCTCCACGTGAAGGTGTATCGCGAACATCGAGCAGTCCCCGCGGCTCCTGGAGAACCTGGCTCTAGCGTATATCTTCTGCGTTCTGGTCGTCATCTCCACTGCTGCTTCCGCGATCGCCCGCCGCAATAGCCCGAGAAACATGCAGCGCCGAAAGCTCCTCGCGAAGAGGCATCGTTCTCGCCTGTTGGCGATTCTATTCACGGCCACATCGGCTACGTGCAGGACGAGGTTGTCGGCCGAAATCACGAGTCTATCCAAAACTATAACACTCCTGAAAATCCTGATTTTTGCCGGCAACCCGTGCAGAAGGCAGCGTCAGGCACCAACCAGAACATCATTGGAGCGCGAGTCACAAGATGCGGCGCCCAACAACGGTGTTTTCATGAACCTCTGGACTTGCTCTTGGTCGGCCTTTCGACGGGCTTTCGGTACCTCCGACATCGTCGCGGGTCTGGTGGCCACCGTCAAATGGCAATCCGCGGTTATCAACGATACGGCTGCCGAGCGAGACATGGCTCGCCTTGAGACCAGCACCGCCACTGGTGAGGCAACCACGGCACGTGCGGAGCGTGACGCCGCCATACGTGATCGCATTAATGCAGAAGGTATGGTGGAAACACTGCAAGCCGCACTCGCTGACCAGGCTAGTGTTGCCGCTGCCACTGCCGCTTCTTCTGCCGTCGTTGCTTCTGCCAAGCTGACCGCGGCTGAGGAAAAGGCTTCGCACGCCACCTCTCTGGCAACTGCGGCAGAGCTAGAGCGCGACGCCGCTCACAGGGAGCGAGACCTAGTGAAAGCTGCTGCTGTCGAGACTCGAGTCGAGTTGAGCAAAACGCGTGCTACTACAATCACGGCTGCTAACGACTTGGCCGTCGCTACTACTCTTCTCGTCCGGCTACAAGCAGACTTGGGACAGGAAAAGGATGCCACCACCACCGCTACCAACGAGTTGGCGGTTGCTCAGAAAGAGACGGCACGTGCTATTTTGGTGTCTAACGAGGCCATGGAAAGCCGTCATTCGGCGGATCTCGAACGGGATGGTGCGATTGCTGCTTTTGGGGAGTTACGGGCAGAGTTGATGGTGCAAACTAACGCAGCCAATACTGCCACTGAGCAGTTGTCAGTTGTCACGCAAGAGGCTTCCCGCGCGACGTTTGCGTCAAAAGAAGCCGCGGAGGGACGTCGTTTGGCGGAGAACGAGCAAAGAAGTGCGGTTGCTGCTGTTGCCGGGCTGCAGGTAGCATTAGCGGACAAGACCTACGAGGCCACCGCCGCTACTGAGGCGTGGGAAGCGTCTCAACAGCAAGCTGGCCGCGCCATATCAGAGGCAACTAATGCCGCGGAAGGCCGTCGTTTGGCGGAGCATAAGCTGGCTGCCGCTAGTACCTCTGTCGTCCAGCTGCGTGCAGCTTTGAAGGAGAAAGCCAGAGAGGCCACCACCGCTACTAACCAGTGTGAAACAATTCGGCAGGAGGCCGTCCTTGCAGCTTTAGCGACGGACAAAGTCGCCGAAAGCCACCAGTTGGCGGAGGTCGAACGGGATGAAGCAGTTGTTGCTGCTCTCGAGATGGAGGTAGCGTTCGTGGCGCAGGCCGCCGCAACCGCCACCGCGACTAGGGAGGGGGAAACCGCTCGGAACGAGGCTTCAGGCGCAACTCTAGCGGCGCAAGCGGCTGAACTGAAGTGGGATGTTTCGGAACGAGGGCGGAAGTGTGCACTTGCTACTGTTGCCGAGCTGCGAGAAGAATTGGATGAGGAAGATATTGCCGCCGCTACCGCCGCCAGCGAACTGGTAGCTTCTCGGCAAGAAGCTGCACGCTCTGCTTTGTTAGCGAGTGAGGCTGTACGGGACCGGGATGGGTCAGATCGAGAGCGAACCCGTGCAGTCACTGCCATGTTTGGAATGCGTTCAGAACTCGAACAGGTCAAGGCTGCCTTCCACAACGCTGCGAACCTGCTGAGCACGGCGGTACAAGCCCGCGATGCATCGGAACGAGAGCAGAGCCGCACAGCTGCTGCTTCGGTCGGAATGCATTCAGAACTCGAAGTGGTCACCGCTGCCTGGAAGGAAACTGTCAATAAGCTGGCCATTTCCCAACAAGAAAAAAACCGTGCCGTTTCGGAGGCAAACACGGCGACGTTAGAGCGGGATAGGGCGAGGTTGGAACGGGACAGTGTTCAGGCTAGCCTAGTCGATGTGCAGGCGGCACTCGACCGCGCGCAGAGGAAGCGTGGTACGTTTGCTCTCGAAGAAGGAAACACCGCTGCCCCTGTGACGACTGTGAATGGCGTCGCTGGGATGGGGCCGACTACGGCCAGGAAAAAAGCGAGGTTCGCGGTTTTTCCCAGTCGCAAGGTCAAGGCGGCAGCAACACCGTCGGCAGCAGCAGCACCCCAACCACCACCACCACCACCGGTAGCACCCGCAGTCTTTCCCAATCTGCCGGGCAGCAGTTTCTCCTTCGGTTCATCAGCCGCCTTTGGGAATCTAGGGCAGCCCGTACCACGGTCGGTTGCCAGCCCGCTTGTAGCCTTCTACCGCGATGGTGGCCGCATGTCTAGCTCTGGCACAGATGGGAAAGGTCCATCCCTTGCCGAGGTCCTGCAGAAGTCTAGCCACTGGCTCGAAGTCACCCATGACTACATCCAGTGGCTATTTCCGACGCAACAACCGTCGAGGGCCGTTCTAGATGCGCCAGTATTGACTCTTGACGATCTCCACGAGATCACCACGCACGGAGAACACGTTCGGAGCAACATGTTACTGGCGCTTAGGAGGATGATGCGCTTCTTTGGGCTAGAGATAGTACTGGGGGGGGACGAGATATGGGTGATAAAGGGGGGGAACTTCGACCCCAACGCCCAGTGGATGAAGCCGTTGGACCACAACGCCCTTCGTCTGACCCGCATCCTGACGTCGTTGCGACTGTTTCAGCTGGGGTCGTATGCGGATGCGCTGCAGGCGTTCCTGCGTGGCTTGCCTGAGCTCCGTACGCATCCATCACAGGAGTTCTGGCAGAGCGCCTAACCGAATCCGATACACCGTAACTACGGTTGGCACTTGACTATAAGTACTGTAGCTTGATATGTACATCTTGATTTCATTTTATTCAAACGTTTGCAGTTTTTTTTTTTAGTAACTAATGACCACGCTTGGGGTAAAATATTAATGTAAAGTAGAGCAAGCAGTATGCGTTGCTCTGCTGTTCCCTAGGTGTTAGTTTAATACGTGCGTGTATGGCGATCGGGGTGGTGGTTTTTGGTGTTGGGGTTAAGGTTAGAATTCGGCTGAGAACTGCCAATCCGAACATATCTAAGTGACATCCAGCGTATATTTTTGGTTTAGTATGACCCCCCCTGCCCACGCCCCGGAAACAGTGGCGTAGTGTCCGCATGTGACAGTGTGGTGGACGCGCTAGTCCAAAGGCTTGGCGTGAGCCGAAGCTAGGTGGGCTCATGAGCTTCGTTCAGGAAAAATGTATGATGTTGAAGGGTGGTTCTCCCAGGGTCCAAAATGAACACGACGAAATCAAGATGAGACAGAGATGAGACATTTGGTAGGAATTTGAGCGAGGGCGGCGCATCTGCAACCACCCTCGACCAATCTCGGCGCGATGCAACCTCGACGGCTACGTCGATGTGCCCTACCGGGTC
The DNA here is from genome assembly GCA_031213475.1 of Nereocystis luetkeana. Lineage (NCBI taxonomy): Eukaryota > Phaeophyceae > Laminariales > Laminariaceae > Nereocystis > Nereocystis luetkeana. Next base: position 440,545 of record JARUPZ010000009.1, on the reverse strand, counting down.
GCTGCGCTGACGGATCTACAGCATTGTTTCTTGACACTTATCCGTGGAAGTTGATCAACTACACCACCGTACTATTGCTAGTGCCCCGACGACCGACAATCGAGAGAATTTTCTTGCAACATTCTTACTGCTGCAATTACGCCGCATTGAATGGCTGCTCCTCTACTACCAAGTACTAGCCATACGTACATGGGTTGTGTAGTGCTGTCTGTTATGATTACATACCAATTCTGCGTATAAATTCACTTCAATACCGTAGTAGTTAATGCTACTGGGCATTGACTAGGTGGTTTATGCAGCTCGCCTACCTGCTGTAGACGACTGTATTGCCCATCAGCGACTCGGTACATAGACTAACGTATTACTATTACGGGGGACCATAGTTACTAGGACCAAATATTGTTAGTAAAAATGGTTATATATTTAGGTTCTTATGTATATCATAGGTCCTATTAACTATGGTCCCCCGTAATAGTGATGTACCAGGTAGCAAGTTAATCACCTATATCAATACGACCCCTCGATGGAGGGGACAAGGCCATGAGTACTGTTAGGCATAGAAATAGGTACGTACTCGTTCCATGTGCTTCATACTCACAACTATTTATAATTATTATTATTATTATTATTTTTCATTATTATTATTATTGTTATTTGCCTCCCGGCAATGTGCAGGGCATTATTCATTCATAACGAAAAAGCTAAAATAATTCGTCGAATACCGCCAACTTCATCCAACCAATTCTCCTTCCCTGCGTATACTCAATTGAATACGCGCTACCACAATTTACCGAGGTATTTCACCTACTATGTATCTATACGCCATGCGTCCTACTCCGCATCTACATTCCACCCCCACGCCATTGGAAGTAGTCCTCCCTCCTCCTCCCTTCTCCCCCTGGCGGCCTGGCGGTCTCGCAGGGCGAGCTTATATCGGTGCACTCTGCGTGAGATCGCGACTTGGGTGGTCACCGATATTACCTGGAAAATATGTTCCTTACAAAACCCTTTTCTTTCTAAAGATCCCCCGTCTGTTCCTCCGACGATGCTCGCCGCCAGCTGGTCGATGAAATCGCTACCTTCCTTCCCGAGGCGTCCAAAGCTTTCCGCCGCGAGGGTGACAAGTTTATGGCTGCGCTCGTCGAAGGACGCTTGTCCTGCACGAGCGTAGTGGTTGCGCTTTCGCGCCTCAGAAGTGGAGGCAGCTGATCCGTCTCGATCAGCGCTGCCAGCCCGCATGCGGACTCTCGCTTGGGGGTCTGCATGCGTGATGTCGAAGAGTATCGCCTAGTTGCGGTATTCTGACGTCGTAGCGTCTCGGAGGCCTTCCCTCTCGATCACTATATCCATGCGGAGGTTTCAGTCGGCGTTGAAGGGCGCCCCGCTTTCCATTTGATGGCGGATGGACAACCGCTTGAAGGTGCGGGACACCGCGTGGACTAGTGGCTGATGCTGGTTTACCTGCGCGCCTGCTCGATGGCATGAGCGCGCGTGGCGTGTGGTGACATCCGCCGCTTCGCATCAGGGGCACCTCGCCGCTATGGGCTCCTCCATTCCCAGGAAGCGCCGTCCCGTAGACACGAACTCCGAAGCCGGTATGATTCGTGCCGTGTCCACGGGTCTTGCCCTCAAACAGGCGACTGCGCCTGGTCCCGATAGGCTCCGTTGCCGAGCCTTGGCAAGACCTCTGGTCTCGTTCCCCCCGAACACGTCGTTCCGATCCGACGGGCCTGCTGCCTCGGGGAGCTGATCCAGAGAAGCAACGTACCGTTGGTACCGTACCCGGTTTACCTGCTGCCCTAGCTTGTGCTGCGCCTTGTGGGAGCTGATCGTTTGGGCGTCATGTGCCGACAGTACCTCCACATCATACTGCCCTGAGACCCCTTCCTCGTTTACGCGGAACGCCCTGTTCCACCAGCTTTCCGGGACACGTTCGCCATTGCCTCCTCCGATACCCCATGGATGTCGCGAAGGTCCCTGACGCTACTCCATATGCGGCGAATGAGGTCCGAATTGGGCAACTCCCTTCGGGTTTTTTTCCCCCAATGGACCGGAGAGGTTAGCAAGGACCTCTGGCACCGTCGCCAGTAAGCTCCCGATGGGCGCTGACATCCTCCAGGATTCAGCCGACGACAGTCCAACCCCCCCGGCCCCTGTGGAGAGGCTCGCCTGCGCTTTCTGGTGGGGCTGTAGCGTCAACCGGTTCGCCGGGCATCCGTCAGTTAAGAACGGCGATTCGTCCGCTATCCCTGGAAGCTCGCAACCATTGACTGCTACCATAGCACATGTTGTTGAATTCTTGACAATTCGAACTCTTGCCATGTCGAGTTTTCTCTACATTCACGCGTGAAACATGTTGCTATGGCGCAGCAAAAAGGTTAAAAGTCCACTACTCATTTTCCGCACCGAAGCAACACCAACCGTTCCTATCCGCTCACGACGGCTATCGATCCTTCTACAGCTAACGCAGCAACTACTACTGCATGTGTAACCTTTCAATGCAATGACATATTGTTAATTGTGTTTTGACCGGTTCGAAGCAGGGCCGAGCATGCAAACCGTAACGTATCACACACAGACCTTAGAACGCGCCCGGGGGTCAGTGAACATGTACCAGGCAGGCATTTACGGTATGATTCTACTCAGTGCGCATAATGTACCGAGGCCGTTTTGGCGGTAGGTTTTACTTCTGAAAACATACCATGTGAACAGCAGTTGCTTCTGAAACACTTTTCATACGCCCATGGTTGTATACTGGCCAAAAGAGCAAAAGAGTGGATACACAATTCAAGATAGGTTTGTGTCAGAGAGAGGCAATAATGTACCATCGCAAAAGCTCGCAACTGCACCTTAAGAAAAAAAAAAAGTACAGTACCAGCTGTGAAGTTTCGTTGATTAGTTTGCAGAAAAACAAACAGAACTACTATTAACATGTAGCAGACAACGAGTGCCACGTTTCTGTCCGCCCTGTACTCAGTGCGGTATTGCGACAAAAAAAATGACGGGAAGCTAGTGCGACCACAGACGATGAAGGTGTCTTCCTCCTGGCGATCCAGATGATGGTGCAGCGACCCTAGAACCGATATTCCAGTAGCCCCCAATCGGTGATGATGTGCAGTAATGTTGGACCTTTTGTAGAAAATACCCGGGTACTCGCGAGTACAAATTCTGCCAATCTTCGCCACGGATACGAGTAGCACTTTCGTACTCGCGACTATTTGGGGCCCGGCCATTGTGTGTAGTATAGTATAATTAAATTTCATATATACAATTGTATGGTAATATATTATAGTTACACCAAAACCCATACGAGTTATAATCGGCATACTAAAAATCATACACTATGTTTGCGATACACGGCACCTATTGAAACCCACACAAATATCTTCCGTACCACTGGTGTTGACCACCTGAAGAGTCACTGGTCGTGTCCACTATTGCTAAGTGATAAGATTTTTCTCTCAGATTTTCCGTCTGCACACTCGCAAATATTTTGCGGAGGTCTTGGGCGCCATTTTTTCAAGACCCTGGGATTTGTTACATAAACCATGCTGGGACTCGCACCATTCCGTCGCAGCCAGCCGCTCCCCCAGAAAAACGTCATGCCATACAGTACGAACCCAACGATTGGGCTATGCCGTTCCACTTCCCGCGGCGTTTAAGACCTCAAACCATCCACTCGCCCGGCGTTCCTTGCCGCCCACAGCAGGCAATACATAACAGACCGACAAAAAGGCGAGCGATGAAGGACCTGGCTGTTTTTTCGACGCCACCAAGCCCATCTACCTACGGCTGTAGAGTGGATGGTGTTAAGGTCTTCCCACAGCCTCCATCTCTGGTCGCCCAGATATCATGGTCGCATACGCACCCCGTATTACGCGCGATCGAGGTATCATACGTAGCTTGCAAACATAGATTTCGAAGAACAAAACAGTAATCCGAGCGACACCAAATGGTGACCCACACGAACTCATGTACTTCGTGTGATAGCAACCTGACAAAAAAGCGAGGTATACCCCCGTTATCGTGTGGCATGACCTACATACATGTGCTTGCGTCTCGACCAAAAATGACGTAAACTCCCGCCGAAAAAGTGATGCTACTGTAGTTCTAGCCACTACAGCACTGAATCTTACTGTAAGTTACCCTCTAATACACCTCCAACACTTTCTTTATTCTCTAGTATTAATAGTACGTCTGCTGCAGCAGCATGGTTCGAATATACGCCAGCGACTGTCGTTTTGCTTCTCTGAGAAACAAGACGCTACGAGTTATATTCGGTGCATTCTATGCAGTACCGGATTTACCCTCGAAAGAAGTGGACAAAAACGGCACACCAAAATTGGTCAAAATAGGAAAATAACGCCAATTCCCCGTGGATGGCGACACGATCAAACAAATTAAATTCCCAGCACACGAAGATAGATTCGTTCGCACTCCGTAGACAAAATACATACATTGTGGGAGTCAATGCCAGCGCTAGCGCACAGGACTGCGTCAAAGACCGATACATTCGAAAAACACGAAAACAGCAGACTGCAACCGATTTGATCACTGAGCCAAACAAGGGGTACAGTCTATACTCTCGATAGGTAATATAAGAATGATGTGGGGGGGGGTTGTGTGGTTCTTTGGCCGAGGCCCTGCACGTTGGCGCAAGCGCAGAAGGAACAACATCAGGGCTTTCCACCTGGTCCCCCACCGTAGTTCTAGCTCAGGCCCGACGCCGCTTAACTTTACAGAACGGACGGGATGTAGTGCGATCGATGTGGTGTGGCCGTTCCCGAATCCGAACACATTGGCGCCCATGGATGAGCTATATAGCTGAGATGTGGCGATAGAATGACACGGGGGTCACTTTTTCGAGCCTCGTTTTTCAGAACTCTAGGTACGGTGCTTCCACCCCGTTTCTTTGCAGCCTCGCGCTCTCTTTCGCTCTGCCGATGAGGCACGGACACATGGGACAGCAACTGTTAGCTACGGTGCTTGCACCCCGTTCTTTGCATTCTCACGCTTTAAAGTTTTTGAGTCTGTCGATGTGGCACGGCCACATGGAACAGCAATCGTTGGTTCCGCGATACGAGGGTTTGAATCCGTTATTTTTTTCAGTACAGCACGCCAACCCCCCGGCACGTCATGAGAACGGGGTTACCCCCCCTACCGTATGCATAGACTACACCTTACACCTCGCGTGAAGGAAAAAGCGCCCTCTGAATTGTGCGAGGAGACGTGGCTAACGAAACGTGTGTGGAGGATCAGGGAGATTTTTCAGACAAGATACACCCTGTTCCCCGCGGTGACATCGGCTTCGCCGTCAACATCGTCGTCGGTGGCGGCAGTGGCGGTAACATCGCGGCCTCCTGCAGCAGCACTGGGGTGCAGTTTTGCTGTCTGCAGCTGCTCGTTCTCTTCAGCCGTCTCCTTGAGCTGCCGTTCGTCATCGGCGCGCATCGTTTTGTTTCCCGAGCCGTCGCATAAGGTGCCGCCCGTTGCACCGTGGCAACCTGGGAGTAGCGGCTGCCTTACCGATGACTCGGGCCCCATAACGCCATCTACATCGGGTGGCGAGTGCAGAGGAGGCCTGGAAAGAACGAAGCATAGAACGAGGGTCGAACGTTTGTATATAGTCTGTACATATGCCTGTCACAACCAGCCGCTGCAGCCTCCACCACTTGGTCTGGGTGCGGAAAAGGAGCGGGCGGGACGGTGGGGGGGGTACTCGATAGGAGAGATGTATTCGATATTATGCATGGCTGTGGTCGTATGACCATAGACCCTCGCATCCCTACAATGCCGGGACGGAGCACGTCGGTTTTTCACCGACCAGGCAGACATTGCTTGCACCAAGCGCGAAGCGACGTGAGGTGTCCGGCGAGTCGCATGAAGGGTGAGCTGCATCCTACAAAAAACCACTTGTGAGGCGGACTTGCTTATGGGTGACAGCTTCAATGAGATTATTTGATTTCCGGTGTGGCCACTTCCAGAGACAGCAATGGGAGTACTATGTAACTGCCTCTTGGGTGCCTTACCATGAACACTACCTGGTACGTGATACGACCATCGCACTTGGGCGGAGTAAAGGTTGTCCACCTCGCACAAATTATCTACTGTAACTCGACAACCAGCTGTGACCGACCGCCGAAAAACAAACGGTACCCTGGTTGTCTAGCTCATGTAGTGAACGGCATATTTTACAGCATTGTCTTTGCCAACAGACGCCAACCCATCCCATATATTCGGGGGCGGGGGGGGGGGGGGGTGTCTTCATAGAGCGGAGAGCACGACAGACGAATTGGTGGCGTGATATCACCACGAGAAAGCCCTTGGAACAAAAAGGAGAACGATGGCACAAACAATTATCTGTGCATTCGTACCATGCGGAATAAAACAAAGCAGTGCCAAGCAACGCCAAACGTAGTGCAATTCTTACAGGCTACGCAGTGGTCTGCCAGCGGGTTCCCACCAGAGGTTCGGTCCGACACCCAACTGCAGGTGCGCGATCTGGCATAGAGCCCATTCGCCGGACTAAACTGCTAGATAAGGAACACATCCGGTTATTTGCTGCTCACGCTCACTTTCGCACGTACCTAGCGACCCGGTCGACGATGAATAATAGGTACAGCGCGGCCTGCGCGGTAACCGCGCAGTAAATCAGGGGGTGATGCACGTACCAGGACATGTACGAGCTTTTTACCCAGCCGACAACGTAGAGGCCTCGATACGCCGCAAGCAGGCAGACGTACACCCCTGCGTTAGTCATTCACCGGAGAATCGTGTGCGCGGATCGGAGGCAGCGGCGGTCAGGAGTAGGTGGAAGAATTGAAGGTTATCCCCGCATCTCGTACCTGTCAGATTTAAGAGAGCGCAACTGACAATTTGCAGCCCGAAAGTCATACATACTTTATTCAAGTTCGATGGCATGTAGGTAAGCGCCATCCCATGCGCATCGCGCGCTTTCTCGTCAATGATTATCGTCGCTCGGAGAGGGGGAAGCGAACCACCGGAAAAATATTAGCCATCGCCAGGCTTTAGCGTTCCTCTGCGCGGGCGGTGTCGCCCACGGACTCCCTGAAAGAGCTCAGCCGCCGCGGCGACCGGGAGCTACAGTAGTGGTTTGGTGTTCATGCAATCCCATTGCATCTACCGTACTACTGTAATCACTGCCGCATGCGGACGGGAGGGCGTGCACCCTAGGGTCAACCACTTCGAACGCCCCCGTTGAAAGCAAGGACGCCATGCGACAGCAACGGTGCGCGCTTCGCTGGCAACATCAAGAAAGAATATAAAGGAATCCGACAAAGCGAGAGAGCGAAAGCGGCCAGCGGAGGGGTTAAGATGTTCACTGGTCTAGGACATGACGGGTAGCCATCGGCAGTATCAGATTCCACCCGAGCCCGGCTCCCGCCAAACCAAAGCTACGTTGAACCCGGAATTACGCTACGGTTCTCACATGCCAGCCGTCTGGTATCCGTGCACCTACGGAACAACAGTAATTGCGGCGCGATCGCAAACGGTTCCAGAAGCTCCGAGAACCAAAACGCTCCCTCCACCAACCGCGAACGATCGGGTTCCTGGACGAAATCAAACCGAGTTGGTCAGCAAAAGGAAGCGATATGATTCCATTGAAAGAAGAGGTGGGTGGGGCAGGGCGGACGACATAATGATGGTAGATAGGGTGGGTGGGGAGGAGGAGGGCTGAGGGAACCTACCACACAGATCGATGCGAGGCGAAGGGAAACGTTACGCCAAGAGAATAAACTGCCCGCGGGACTCAACCTATGTCGCGCAAGCTCGCTCCTCGGTATATTACAGAAGGCAGAACCCATGGCGAGTGTACACGTCACGCGATGCCTACAAGCCCCTTCTCTCTTTTTCTTTGAACTGCTACCATCCCACGGCTCGGTATCATGCGGTGGCATGGCCGGAGGACGATGGTACCACGGCAGTACAGCCCGCCCGAGATAACTGAGGACGTTCAATCTAACGGCGCTTTGCATCCTAGCACACTGTGCAAACGCTCAAGGCGGACAAGGTGCAGAGTGGCAAGAGCTCGCGCCCCCTCCTGGACACGCCGGCACCTGTTGCACGTGGACATCGACACGAACGAAAAAAAAATACCCCCTGCGGAAATATCCCGGGTACTCTTCAGTCGGCAAATACCGTGCGACCTGCAGGCAGTTACTTACCTTGGGCATCAACGCCATGATTAGGCAGGCCGCCACAAAGCACGGCAGGACTGCGTACTTCCAGTGGCGGAAAGAGTCCTGCGCAAGTGACGCCGGGAGGACACACACACTCGCGAGTTAACGAGACGTAGAATTTGTGGGCTGCTTGTTAGTCTTGTTGATGGCATTATTGTTGTCGCCTCCCCCCCCTACGCGCGCGCTGGAGGTCACAGTTTAGTCCTAGGGGAAGGGGAAGCATTCGGTGGCATTTGCTTGCCATCGACCCTGCCGAACGCTAGCCTTCTTCCCTTTCACCCTTCCCTCTGTACGCTACCCCGATCGATTTTCATACGTGAAAAAAAATGGCACAGGGGCGTGCGAGGGTCGCGTTTCGCTATCGTACCGCAATTCCGGCGAACACACTGCTGATGGGGCGCGGAACGGAGTGTCATCACAGAACCCGGTGGGAAACACCCGACGCACATATCGATCACGGCCGAAGGTGGAAAATAAGGGACGAACAAAATAAACACAACCTCGGGCGTTTAATCCCCTAGGCAAAAACACGGAGCCGATTCGATCGCCCCACGAGCACCAAACTAAAGCGCGAAAACATTATCATGGCCGCCGCTACGAACGTATGGTACGCTTGTCGCGAGAGAAACGATACTTCCGTGGTCAACCTACGACGTAGCGCGAGGTGTGCCCGCAGCACGATCAAAAGACAAAAAAACGAGAAACTGCTTCGCGGTCCAAGCGAAGGAGCTCACACGGAAGCATGCGCCGAAGCGCCTCCGCAGCCCCACCGCTATTGTTGGCACACAGTGAATCATTGCCTCCTTTCTTCTGAACCACTGCTTGCATCCGAGCTAATGTGCAAACAGCAGAAATATAATATATATTATATATATATATATATATCCCCCCCCCTCTCTCCCTACCCCCCCCCTCCTCTCTCTCTCTCTCCCCGTCTCCCCCTCATTTTCCTTCTTTTTCCCGGTGTCTCCCCCTCTTTCTCTCCCTGACCCCTGTGACCCCTTTCGTCAAAAATACATCGGTTGCTATTTTCCTCGTTTGGTCGGCACTGATTTCCGCGGGTTCCCTCCTGTGTGCAGGGAGCGACCAACGAAAGCGGTGCGTCAATCTGCCTGCCTATTCATGCGTATGTCTATACGGACGTCCTTCCGATCTAGGGCTGCGGATTAACCTAGAGCTAGCTCCATCGTTCTGCATGATACATCCACGCTATCTGCCACAGATTATGTACAGTATTAATTTGCACCGGCAGGAGGCATCGCCATGCGTAAGAAGCGCCACTCTTTCGCCAGCAGCACAAGGGACCCTGTCTCCATCACAACGTAACAACTACCAGGTACCAGGTATGTCACAAGTACAATACGTGCGAGCACACGACAAATGACTGGCATCAATAATCATCACGTTGTTCTGCCCAAAACAAGGTAGAGGTGCTGTACATGAAGTAGCACTGTCAGACGGTGCGCGTGGCGCTTCCTCACCAACGAGCTGTCGTATGACGCCCTTAGCGAAGGCCTCATCCTCATCATGGCGATGGTCGAAGCGGTCAGTGTCAAGTACACGATCTTCAATACGCTGCCGTTCAAGCCGTAACAGTGACGGTGGGCGTGGTCACAGCAGTCGAGTCGCACCTTTCTCTCAATCGTGTACGCAGGAACGAACCCACGTATTTGTAAGTCTCAATTTTAGTGTCCTGTCTCAATTACAGCGGAAGCCGCTATCTTGGGAGGGGGCTGACGAGAGAGGGGAGGGGGAGGGGGGGCGTACTCAGATATTGCTTGCCTTCGTTATTTGATCATCGAACACGCATCCCTTTCGAGACGGAGCAAGGGGAGGAGGGGTGTACTTGATGTCATGTATGGCCGTAGTCGTATGATAGACCCTCGCATCCCCATAGTGCCGGGACGGAACACGTCGGGTTTTCACCGACCAGGAAGATATTGAAGGGGGGGGGGGGGGCACGCTCATTTGTTGCTTGCCTCCCCCTTTCGAGATAGAGCACCGTTCTTACTCCTACTAGAAGCACCTTTAACTTTTGGCCGCTAATTACAGTGTTTCTATATATACATAGAGACGTTTTGTTAGTCTTATCCCCTTTGTTTTCGCCGCCTGTGGCCACCATCTCTCTCTTAACCCTACCGATCATTTTTTCGCTGTTATCTAGTGTACCAAACTCCTATGCATCTCCTCTTCCAATACATCCCGTTCCCCTTTGTACATTCCACATTCTCCTACTATGTGAGTCCTACAGTAGTCCCTATTGCTTTGCCACACGGGTACATCTGTGCATCTACTTCCTCCTCCTCTCGGCTACTGACATACCTCTTTCTTCTTTCTGACAGGTCCAGGTCACCTACACGGAATCGCAGTTTCAGCGTTTTCTCAAAGTCCATTGGCCCGTGCACATTCGTTTTCATTCCTATTCCTTCCCTCAATCCCCCGTATATCTCTAAGTGTTTCTCTGATTTCACTTTGTTTCTTAGCGCTAGCCTTTCCCTTTTTTCTATCATTTCTTCTACTTCCGCGTCAGGTGAAATATTGAAATATCGTGTACCCCTGGTATAGCGTGATGGTGGCGTTTCTTCACGAGCGCAGCGATCGCCAATGCATACGAAGGGCATGGGTGCGCTGAGTGATAGCGCCATCGATGGCATGATTAGTTTTGCACGACTCAGTCAATACCCACCAAGAAAAAATACGAGGCGGTTGAAAGGCAACAGCAGCCTACCGTCGTGATCAGGGAAGTACCGGTAGTAAGCGCCGTCTCACCTGTTGTATAAGTAGGAGTAGCGATAGAACACGTCCAAATACCGCGTGAGGAACACCAGCAGGTACAGCTCTTGAGTTTTGAGCGATATCCCTGCGGAGGCCAGCGCCGCAATCAAGAGAACGCGTAAGGCAAACGCAGCAGAAAAGCAGCAAGGGCGTCAGATGGTGGAGTTAAAAATGAGGGAAAAAATCCGCCCCCTCTGTGGCAAGCCAAGAAGACGCGCACCTATCACGCGCTTTCGTCGAGGGCCGGTCTTGCCGGAACAATGGAAGAGCCGGTAACCGACTTATTCGTTTTCGCCTGCGGCGCAAAAGGCTCCACAACAACTGTTTCATCTACGGCGTGTTGCGCAAAGCTACAACACGCCTTCGGCGTGTGTTGCCAATATGAGTGACTTCGTGGGAAATGTTGCGCTGGCGCAACAGCGCAACACGTGAAAGAAGCCCTGGTGCATACGTAGCTCGGGAGCGTAGAGGATGAACGATACACGTTCCGTGGTCACAAATTAATACACCAACGAAACAGGGGAAAAAACGAAAAACACGCCTCGCAGAATAGCTTGTGAGCGTGCAGGGCTGCGCACTGGCAGCCTCAATCCGTAGAGATTAGGGATCATGCTGTTTTCGCCATCTGTTATTTTACCGGGTACAATACTGCTGAAATGCTGTATTGGCCGGGGGTGGCCGGGGGCATTGGCGCAGAAGAGAGCGTAGAAAAACAACAGGAAAAAAAATGGAACTTACATCGATAATATGGCGACCGATATTTTTATTTGTTCGCTCTCCTGCTCTCCCGGAACTCATGAAGTCATTGTTTGTATGGTTTTCCGTCATTTCATATGGAGTGTTTCTTGGACGTATTAAACCTAAGATGAAATCTACTGGCAGCATATACTGGCAGGCTTGATCAGTCGATCTCTACTGGCAGTAAAATATAATATGCCCGTGCGCAGCCGTTAACATGACAGAACATTTGCGAGTGAGCTACCAGTAGGCCGAGCCTCATCCGGCTGGCTCACTTCGGTCTACATTTTGCTTTTTGGCTAGGTCGAATTTGGCCGAAATTCCCCCCTCCAAACAAACACGGTTTTCGGCTCATTTTGGGCTCGGGGCGTGGCAGTTTCGGTTTGAAAAAAGTCGACTGCTGAACTCCTCTCCCCCCCCCCCCATAAAAAACCGGTTTGCCGTCCATTTCGGCTCAGCGCATGGCAATGTTATTAGCTAGAATGTGTGATACGCTAAACAAGGGCAGGACAACAAGGAGGCAGTCGTCGAAGGAGACTGAAGTAGGAGCTACAGAGGGAGAAGGGAGTCGGAGTGACAGAGGCAGGAGAAGAAAACATGAATGGCAGGGGGAGGGGCTACATACCGCACCACCCGGTCCTTCCGCGCCGACAAAATTGATAGTGGTTCCGCTGATTTGTGGGCACATGAACTTCCAAGCGGATGACACGACGACGAGTTCGGACGGACGTATAATACTCGTATGACGAACACCTTTTACTGGGGAACCCGTTCTACGATAGAGGTAGCACATTTCCGCTATTTTTTTTCTGAAAGACGGGGTTCCTTGACCCGAAATCGTCGGAATGCCAATCTTGATTTCGAAAAAAAAAGGTTTTGTAGACTCGGGCCATGGAATTATTCACCGCGATGAAATTTGATTTTTGCCGAAGTCAGTTTTCGGGTGAGGCATGGAGCTCCTCAAGTGAGGAGCCTCAGCAAATTTGGGGTGAACCTCTATCGTAGAACGCCTCTACGGCATCAGTGCTCCGAAAGGACGCAACGATGTACCAGGTACGTATTACAAGGCGCTTCGCTCCGCGGGCGGTCTACGCCGCCCGCTACGCTCGCTCAGGAAGGAAAAAAGTACACCAAATTACTATGTGAAACGGACAGAGGTCCATGATTGAATATACCAGGTAGTTTTTTTTGTTATGATGATCGTAGATGCAAACTGGCGACTTTATAATGCCAAGAGTCCCACCGCCATGCTTCAGGAGAAAACAGCTCGGACGCCACATACGCTTCGCATCGCGGGCGGTTGCCGCAAGTACGTACATACCCCAGGTAGGGTACTTGATTTATTATTTTGATATGCTTTATGTAAGAAAAAAAAATAAAGCACAGCACAGCACAGCGGCACAGCACCATCGGAAAAACAATGTAAAATGAAACCGAAAAATTCGGAGAGAAAAAAAAATCCCCGTCCCTCTCCTGAAATAATTTTCTGCCTGATTGAAACACCTTGCACCGATCAAAAAAGAAAAAAAGGAACAGCAGAGCTTCTCTCTCAGCCTCGTGCGCCGCCCGCCCCTCTCGCGACCACCTCGCCACCGATTCGGTCTGGGTAAAGATTTCCTCACTCTCTGCTACAGTGAGCCCCGTCGCCCACCTCGCGTGAAGCCCGGTGCTCACCGTGGGCGTCGTTCGCCAGCTCGACAGTATTGGTATTCAGACTGGGAGCTCCCTCTTTCAACTTCAGCGTGGTTGCTGAAATAAGCACCGCTTGGATATTACTGGTATCTTGCAATTTCGAACGACCCTTATTTCTCCTACATACTCTATCCACAATCTCAAATTGTGGCCAGACAGAACCCGTTCATGTGTCTCGAGGCACACGCGACACCTAGGCACGAAAGCGGCGACCGCGCTCCTTGCAATCCCCCCTCTACCCGCCAGCACCCGCTGACACCCGCGACGACGCCGGGCTCTCCCGCCGTGCCGTGCTCGGAGTACACGCACGCACATGAAACGAAAGAAGAAAAAAGGAAGAAAGGACCGAGAGTGCCAAGAGAAATGGAGAAAACAAATGACCGCTAGAAAGGTCCGGCAAGTACTAAAAGGAGGTGGGTTCGAAGTGGGAGCTCTGAGAGGCCAGGGATATACCAACCCAGCACGCTCAGGGATTTAGATCTAAGTAAGTGGTTCTATACTATGCAAGGGGGCTTCGCCGCGGCGAGCTGACGCCCGCCCGAGGCTCCGCGCACGTCCGACATGGTCGAGGATGTAGGAAATCGATGCCGTAAGCGTGACAGTACTGCCAAGGGGTGCATTCAGAAATCCCAGAGAAATAGCGTAAATACCATACACCCTGCAGCCTACGGCGACCCCTGCATTGTGCACAGAACTTCACGGTTTCAGAGGGTCAAAGAACCGTGAAGCTCGGAATCCGTCCGGGCTTACACGACGCAGATATGCAAGCATTTTCGTCCACCCCGTGCCCCTCTTTTTTTTTTTTTTTGCCCCGGAGAGCGAGAGGAAACCCCTGTCCACACTTAGTTCTCAAGCTTTCGTGTACCGGTTCGAACCCGGTTCGTTTCTTCCACCTTTGTCGGGCCTGTCTGTGACCGTCATTAAAGTGTGGTTTACTCCGAGGATGTAGGCACCTGAGTGTATTAGTAGATAGTATCTCTCCCGACTGAGTGAGGTAGTGTGGGATTTGAACCCACTAAAACCCGTCATAGTCTCCCCAGCTTGGCTCAGTACACGAGTCACCCTACCCGTCTGGGCGTTGGTCCGCAACTCTCTCTTTGGCGTTCGACGTCTGCTCGTGTTGCTTGAACCCTTAAGGTATAGACGCAGTTCGTACGGGAACGCGTGGTTGACGCCATTCAGTAACACGGAACTCGTTCTCCTTTTACAATTCCCGAGCTGTCCAGTTGATTCGCCTTATAAGGAGGTATATACGCAGCGAGTGACATCAGGAGGCTGGCACATTATCTCGATATCCCAATATCCAGCATCCCACGACCAGAATCCTTACCCAGCATGGAACTCCTCAATCTACGATTGCTCTCATGCGTCATGTTCCTGAGTACAACCAACATCCCCCCTACTCATTATACACGACCATGCAAATATCCCCCCTGCTCTGTGCATGACAAGGCACGATATCGCAGAGTTGATACATCGCAACATCACAACACACTCATATCAGACTCGAAAAATAAAAAATTCAATTTATAGCTCAAACATCACATCCTGGAATCAGCACCCAATCCTCAAATCTGTACTCAAATCCTCAAATCCACAGCTTCTCTGCTGGAAACACTTAGCAAACTCGAAATCCAATGAGAGGTGAAAACGGCATTATTCTCGGATTTAGCCAGGTAAAAACGGCGTTTGCCGCCGAATTGGTTCAAATATATTCGTCCATTCTGAAAAACAAAAACGAAAATCCTCCCTGATTATCCCCGATTCCCAGAATACTCTATTTAATAGTACGGGGCTTACTGTAGCTGAACCAGGAAACCTGACACTCGAAACTGTACGAACATAACCGCAGGAACTCCTTTCACGTGCATTTTACAGGATTTCTTCTATTTAATAGTACAGGTCAAATCAAGTTCGACAAACGCGTCACAAACGCAATAGAGAGATGCGAGCCCTGTAGTCACAACACTACAGAGATACTATGCACATTGTGATGCAGTAAGCAGAGTAGATAATCCAATACCATATCATAGTAGTACTGGATACGAAAGGCACGGCATACACATTCAAGCATGCATAATCCCCCACAACAGATGGTATAAGGCATACCTATACCCGGGCAACTTTTTAAGGTCGTACCCAACATACCTAAAACTTATAGATGACGTATATGGACGTCCGCACCTAACCTACCTAACGCTTAGGTATTGACATCGGGGTCCGTACCTAACGTACCTAAAGCTTAGGTAAGGCATTGAGGTCGTCCCCAGGCTCGTGGCTAAACCCGCGGGTATTTCGTCGACGGGCATACCCGATACCCGGGTAAGTATTGGACGACGTCGTGCCTAAAACTTAGGTGAGGTATCTTGATCCGTACCTAACGTACCTAACGTTATCGTGGTCCGTACCTAATGTACCTATACCAGTAGCACTTACCAGGCACATAATATATCGAGGCCAGTACCTATGACTTACCTATGCGTCGGGTACGGGTACATAACCGCGGGTATACCTACGAGTAAGTAAGCACCAAACCTATTAATAACTGCAAGTAGCATGCGTATAGTCCCCCCACAACATAATATACGTGCAATTTGGCAGCAAAAGCTCCAACCCCTGCCAGTAAATACGAGGGACCAGAGTAAACAGGACCATACGTTGTTAGTAAAAATAGCGAAATATATACCTGGTAGGTTTTTTGTGTGCACCGTAGGTCCTATTTAATATACTCCCCCGTAGTACGAGTATCACACCCCTTGTTATAACACACCCCTGCCGCCTTCGTGAAGTGCGACAGCCAGTAGACCTAAACCTCGAACCACACTGCTATCACACCCCCTTTATCACACCCCCTTTATTTCCTGCTCGGAGTGTGGCAGCCAAACCCATTTGCAACCACTAACGGTTATCACACCCCTTTGATCACCCCCCCCTAAATCATACCACGCCGGTGACGCGCTTTTTATCAGATCGGAAAAAAACACCCAATTCATTGGCTACAATTCATCCATTTAGAACCGGGGTACGCCCCCGGATAAACACACCAACTTTTTTTTTATTTACGTACTGCTGTACCAGGTATGTTGTAGGTGGTGGTGGAGCGTAAAATGGTAAAATGCTGCTAGGGGGTGTGGTATATACCGTCGCATACGGTACTGCTGTACCTGGTGTCTGGTACGTCATATGCCTGAATCAATTTTCAAGCCGTATCACCTGCAGCGCTTCTGGACGCGTGGAGCTTGAAGGGAAGCAGCATGACCGCCGCCAGATGGGCCATATCCCCTCCCAACAGGAACACGTTGGGCATGATGATCATCGGCGCTACTCGTACACGTTGCAGAGGCCGAGAGTTGCATTGGTTGGGAAAACGTCGTTTATTATACTCGTTTGCATTTATTCTGAAACAATCATAGTTTGCTACTTGCTGTTGTACTCGATGTACCGGACCTCCTCGTATGTGATGTGATAGGCAGTAAGTTCCTGTGGTCTACGATACCAGGTACGTTCGTCGAGCAGAGCAGAGCAGAGCGATACCCATAAAACTGCGACGCTGGAAACTGCGTACAACAGCAACAGCCCACGCAAAGAAAAGGCAGCCGTTTTGACGGCGCTCAAATGTCTCGTATGCAGAAATATCGCTGCTCGGTACGTACTCGCATTGTTTGTGTCTGCGTTCTTCGTTCTTTCCACGAGTACCCGTCGACGCTACTCTTATGTACCAGGTATAGTACAGCAGTAGTAGTACCAGGTACCTGTGGTCTTTTATTACATAGAAAAGGAAGAAGAGGGACGACGTGTTCGCTGACAGCAACAAAGTGTACACAGGTGTCTCAGGTGTACTCTGTTTCAGGTTTATGAACGTACAGAGTAGTGGCCCAGTATTACTAGTAGTACCAAGTACCTGGTATACCGGTAGAGGAGTAGTGCTCACCACACGCAAGTAAGTACCTGGTAGGTATTAATAGTACTATTAATAGTACCAGGTACTCGTAGTATTTATTAGTACCAGGTACCAGGGAATGTCTGTGAAATGGCGTGAGGAGACCGCTAAGCAGAGCTAGTAACTATTAAGAGTATAGTGGTACGATTATTAATAATAACAGCAGTACGAGTATAGTGCCGGTATCGGCGTGGCTGTTGCATACCTGGTACCAGGTACCATGGTAGGTACCTCGAACGAGAAGGGGGGCCATTTTATACTTTTATACTGCTGCACCAGTATATATACCAGGAACTCACCTGCATTGCTGGTGCTGTAATACGAACTGCTGTATGACATGGTGGGTGGGTGGGTGGGTGGATCGGTGGGATATGTTGGTGGGTCTCGGTGTGGGTGTGGGCTGACGGGTTGGTGGATGATAGGTAGGTGTGGTTGCGAGACGTAATAACAAGAAACATTGCGTTTTTCTCCGATGAGTGGTGATGGTGTTGTACTGCTTGTTGTGCTTTGCTGCAAGCAGCGTACGAATAATAAAAATGGGTAAATGCCAAAATCAGTTACACTTGATCCGTTTAAGCCAAACTCAGGTATATACTATAGCCAAGTGAAAAACACACGCCACGAGCGGTGTGTTCTGTCCATGAAAAATCCATAACAAACAATACTGTGCCTAAAGCATGAAGCGTGCCACATGCCACATATGGCCTCCAAAATCTGAATTGTTTTGTTTCCTTTAGGGTGTAAACATCACGGGCTCCACTTGGACCAGCAGAGAGTCCCTATGTTGTTGTTACAATACAATGCAGTCCGTGGTCGCAGGACAGGCTCCAATAACTCTGGATGGAGTAGAAGAAATACCTCGGTAGTAAAACAGAGGCAAAAACAGAAATCAAGCATACGCACTCCACCACTGCGGACACCAGGGAAGCAAAAAGGAGACTTTTAATAGCAGACAAAAACCTAAAAAAGAAGATGAAGCGAAGCAAAAACAAAACAAAACAAAAACAGAAGTAGGTAGCAAAACGCAAAAAGGCAAAACGGACCATACAAACAGAGACACAAAGAGGTACAAACGGGAATGAAAGAAAGATGAAAAAAAGAAGCGACAAAAAGCTATAATAACGGGCGGGGGGGAAAGAAAATACGAAAGGCAGGCACTGGAGCATACAGACACGCAAAGTTGCCCAGGTGGCACCATGCTATAGTTACTTGGGCCCCAAAGAAGGGAGTGCATCATGACGATGTGATGGCCATAACCAGGCTTCATTTCAGTCTGTTGGGCAGACCGCCTCTCCCCCCCCCCCATTTCCCCTCGTCCCCCTTTCGCCCCCCCCCCCTCTTCCCTGCCATTCTGCGCACTCGCGTTGGCGTCGACGGCTGTGGTCGTGGTTGCAGCTATTATTCCATGCCGTTCTGCCGATGCCTCCTTCTCATATATATGTATGCCTTTTCCGCATGAAGGCCTCCGCCCCTTCCTCGACCCGTCGGAACCATCTGCCTGAATCAGATGCCGAACTCCTTGAGGTCCTCCTCAAGGTACCTCATCCAGCCCCTCTCCTGTCCTCCGGAGTAGCCCTTACCCCGGACCATCTCCCCAAACATCACCCTCTTCGGCAGACGCTCCTCTCCCATGCGTATCACAAAGCCCGCAAACAAGAGCCTACGTCTGCATACCGTCGTCTCAACGTTCTCAGATTTTGTCCTGAGAAGCGCGCTAGCATAGGATAGAATGTGGTCTTTGCGCTTTCGTTTTCGCCAGCCGATGCATCGGAGGAGCATCTTGTGGCGAACCTCCCGTAGCCTGCCGTAATCAGTCTTGCTCGGGCTCCAAGTAACGCAACCGTAGAGCAACGTTTCGATCACCTCGGTTCTCAGCATTCGCACCCCTTCAGGCGTAGGTGCACACCCGGGCGGTCATAGATTTCCATCTTATACCGTCCGAAGCATGCCCATGCCCTCTGGAGTCGACGCGTTACCTCGACACTTCTGCCCGTCCAATCTGCGCAGAAGTAGATAGCCCCGCCCAGATACACAAACTCGGTCGTTTGTTTGTACACTTGGCCGGTTGCGGTGACGGTGAACGGCACGTTCCCCCCATATTTCGTCTGCAGACACATTATCTCCGTCTTGGCCTCCGAGACCGTCAGGCCGAAAGCAGCACAAATATGCAGACACGATCACCGTCATCATCCTCTCCAGGCCGTTGGGTGATCTCGATACTATGCCTGCATCGTCAGCTTAGAGCATAGCCCACAGCGTCTGGGCCTCTTTATCATTCCCCTGTCCGTCGGCGTGCCCGGCCCGTGCCTTCCCCCTCTTCTTTTTCTTCTTCTCCTGCTTTTGTTGGAGTTGCACCAAGCTGTCCGTGATGGCTTTATCAGCAGCGAAACGTTTCTCCGCCACACGCAGCACCGCTGTAAAAAACATGTTGAACAACAATGGCGCGAGCACACACCCTTCTTGCCGTAGGCCCTGTTTCACGCCGAACATATCTGAGCACTCGCCGTCATCCAGCCACACGCATGCTCGCATGCCGTCGTGGAATTGGCGGATAACGGTGAGCACCCTCTATATATATATATATTATTATATGCTTCGTTTGTTTCGCCACGGCGGCCCCCCGAGAGTGTATTGACTCTGGCGCCCCCCCCCCGTTCACAGCTAGACCGTCCTCGCGGAACCGCCTGCTCGAGAGTATATTATATTTACTCTGGCGCCCCCCCCCCGTTGACAGCTTTAAATCTTCTATTATTCTAGACCATCCTCGCGGAACCGCCTGCTCGGCACGAAATTATCTTGCCGTATACCAAACCTGCGACCACCTCGACGCGGGGTGGTGCAGACAAAGACCATGTATATGTGGTGCTGTATAGACTGCTGTGACCATACCAGGTAGAAAACAACTGAGTACACATCACAACAACTATTGTTAAATACATGAAGCACGTCGCACGCCCCCAAAAAAAAGAAAAAGTGAAACCAGCGTATGCATGGCAGTATGCATGTATAAATACGTATTTTTACGTATGGCGTACGAGCAGAGTTTATACGGTAATACAGAAGAATTTCAACCCAAGGGGCGGAGGGCAGAGGCACACGGAGAGAAAACACGGTGTACGTATGGCCGCTCTGACTGGTTCAAATTTGGCCAAAATCAGTTGAAAGCTAAACAGAGCAGAAAAAAACAGGTATACCTTGGCCTTTACGAGCCAAAATCAGTTACAATGTCAGCCTGGCCAATAGCAGGGCTCCTGGGGTGTGTTTTGTACCAAATTTTGGCCGAAAAGTGGCCAGGTATAATACCTGACCTTGGCAAAAACCCTATCATAATCAAGCGTAAGGAAGTTACAACAAATTGTCTACGACGACTATTCATTATTAAAATATACAAGCACCCAAACCAGGTACATCTATCCCACTTGAGCCAAAAACAGTTACATCCTGAAACCAAGTAAAAAACACACGCCACGCAAAGCGTTTTTTCTGGCCATGAGGAGTCACGTGCATTCTTTTTTGCGCCCGAACATTGAGCGCGCCTCCAAATTTGCGTTGTTTCGCTGTTGTTATGGAATAATATAATAATAATAATAATAATAATAATAATAATAATAATAATAATAATAATAATAATAATAATAATAATAATAATAATAATAATAATAATAATAATAATAATAATAATAATAATAATAATAATAATAATAATAATAATAATAACAATAATATCAATAATAATAAATTGGATTGTTGTGAGGTGGTCACTTATTTTCACAAGACATGAAAAAATAATGCCGGAAAGCTCCCCTTCAGGCGGATCGAACCATCTAGGCAGATTTATTTTTTTCGTCGTTTGGGTCGGAGTTTTCCGCTTTTCCGACAGAAATTGGTCAAGATTTTGGAGGTCGACACGGTGGGGTCGTCTTTTTGTTTTGACACAGGATTTGAAGGTATCCCGTGAAGGGAAAATTCTGTCGAAGCAGATTTTTATTTTTTCCTATTTTGAAGCGAGATATACATGATGATGAGTGAAAACCCGTATTTTTCCAGCTCCAGCTGTGGAGATTTTAGCTCGAAATTGGCACGATGAATGTCGAAAAACTCCTCGGATTCGGATGAATTGGACCTCCGCCCAGAGCGATTTTTTCTCGTTTCGAGAAAAAATCTGTGGGCCGAGATATTTCACCTCAAAGTTAAGGAAAAAAACGGAGACTTTCCATCTCGTCCCCGGTATACTTTTCAGGCATCTTTTTTTTCACTACGGTTTTGAACGCGCCCCAGTAATTTATAAAACTCATTTTTTTTTTTCAGCTCGTTCGTTTTCGCTCTCAACACGTTGTTATTGAATATCGAGCTGACCTCATTTTTTTTACGCTGAATCGCCTCAAGGTTAATAATTACTAGATTAAAGTATGGTCCAGAGTCGAAAATGGCTGTTGTTACCGAAAACCTTTTTTAGTACGTCTATCTTGTTTATTTTTTCCGTGCGATTACGATGCCTGTTTTCAGTTCCCAATTCTCAAAACTGATTGAGAAAAAGCCGGTACCCCCTTTGGAAAAAATTCACTGCATGGACCATACGTATGTATGTACGTAAGCCAGAAATTTAAATCGAATATGAATATACAGAGTTTTACGAGCTAGCAGTAGTAGAGGAAGGTTGTTCTGACAACCTGGCGGTGTTTGTAACGGCAACGGGTAGAAAGTTAAAAAGAAACAATAACATGTAAAATCGAAGGGGGGTTCACGCGGAATTAACGGGATGTTTAGTACGGGGGTAACACTAGAAAGACAAGAGGGCACTCGTAGCAGGATCAATCGCACTTCAAGTGGAAAGAGAGCAGAGCAGCGGGAGCAGCGATATAATCAGAGTCGCTAGATATCGGGCGAATCCCAGCACGAGCAGGGGAGAGTCAGGCGACGAGCAGGGAGAGACGTAGATCCATCAGGCGTCGTTTTTTTTGGGGGGTTCGGGTTTGGTTCTTTGTTTTTTGGTCTAGGGGACAAGCAACCCAATGTTTGAGAAGTGGCATAGCAGACGCGTGGGGAGGTGGAGGAATGAAGGGAGAGGGGGGTGGGGGCGAGGCTGGTTCCGGAAGAGTTCACGTTGCATTCGGGGAGGATAGGGGGGGCCACAAGACTCGCAGCAAAGCGAGTGCCAGAGGCGGTGATCAAGAAGGAAGGAAGGTGGTGAACGGACGCTTTCATGGTGTATGTTAGGGTGGGCATGGAAGACCCAGTATGGGTTTCAGAGGTGCTAGGGGAAGGGGCCGGGGAGTACGAGAGACAACCGGGGCAAGGGACTAGATGGGGGTGAAAACAGAAATAATAGATAAGAACACCGCGACCTCGTAAAGGGAGGAGTTTCATTCGCGGAGCGCGACCCCTGGGGAGGCCGGCCGCGGTTTGTTATGTGTTTCGGGGAAGGCGTTAACACGCGGGGGGGAAAAGGGGCGGCACGGCCCCTTTCCCCCCCCCCTTTTTGCTATTCGTTATTGGTGAAGGGGAAGCGGACGCACGCGGGAAAAGGAGCAGAGCAGCCCCCTTTCCCCCCCCCTTCAGCTGTTATCACGATTCAAAGCATCGCTCGTGGAAGTAACATCCAAAGAGGAAGGTTGTTAGACAGCCTGGTGTTTGGAACGGCAACGGGTAGAAAGATAAAAAGAAACAGCCAAATCGAAGGTGGGGTTTCACACGGAACCAACGGGATGTTTAGTACGGGGGTAACACTAGAATGACAAGAGGGCACTCGTAGCAGGATCAATCGCACTACTTCAAGTAAGGAAGAGAGTAGAGCAGCGGGAGCAGCGAGATATATTAGAGTCGCTAGATATCGGGCGAAGCCCAGCACGAGCAGGGGAGAGTCAGGCGCCGAGCAGGGAGCGGCGTAGATCCATCAGGCATCGGTTTTTTGGGGGTTTCGTTCTTTGTTTTTTTTTGTTTTTTTTTCCACCCCCCCTCCCGTATTTCCACGGCGGACGGGCAAACGGAGGGGAAGAGGGCAGAGCACGTAGCGGTCGATTGTTGTGGTGATCCAATATGAGCGGACCATCCTAATCGTTTAGCAATCGTGGTGGGTTCACGATATGAGCGGCCCGTTAGATACGGTAGACCACTCTAGAGCACGTGTACTTAGTGGTCGATTAGCAGTGGTTTTCCCGACATGAGCGGGCCGTTAGAAACCGGAACCATTGCACTGAATAATTGTTTGACAATCACGGCGGGTCCCCCATATGAGCGGGCCGTTGTCACGGTAGACAAACCCGAAACGGCATTTGTGCCGGGTATACCCAAATTTGGCGGCTTATACCCCCCTCAAGAGGTACCCGATTGTTGTACCCTCCTACCCGGAAATGACCGGGCTATTCGACCACGGCGACCAACCACTACTTCGGGGCTAGTGGCTCTCGCCCTGACGAAGACGGAGCCATCTGCTTCATGTCCAACCATGCATTAACCCCCGCCCGCTCTCCTCTCCCTCTTCCAGACAAAAGTTAGCACTGCCCTCTCTTTCCCCTTCTCCCTAACCCTAACCCAACCTCAGAGCAGCAGTCGTAATATTACGGGGGGCCATAGTTAACAGGACCAAATTTTGTCAGTAAAAATGGGTAAACATACTGGTTTTTATGTATACCATAGGTCCTGTTAACTATGGTCCCCCGTAATAGTAATAGTACTGTCAGTAGTGGCGGACAATGAACGACGCCACCAACTTCATGTCGAAAAAGTGATATCCAGACACAAAGAGTGGGCGTTGCTATTGGAGATGCCCGCATGTGCAACGTGTGATATGAGCGAAGTACTCATGGGCTATAGGTATAGAAAACATAGTCTGCAGTCTTGTAGCCTCAGGAATACAAGAATAATCCAAAAAATGGATTCACCCGGCGGCTATTCCGTTAGTTGAGAGTAACGTTTTTTCTGGAATGTTCTCTAGGGCGGATAGCCCGTTAGACGAGAGTAATGCTCCTTAACGTAGATAGGACCACAAAGTGAGAGGTTCTTACATTATTAGCAGAAGAACGTAGACATAGGAAAGTTCTTTAGGAGTGCATTAGATAAGAGGGATTTAGGATAGAGCTTGTAGCGTGGGGTGGGACGAGTGTATCTGAGTGTCGAGTCCCACCCCCCCTACCTCTCACTTCTCTACCAGAGCACCTACCTCCTCAGCTCTAATCAATCACAAAGAAGATATATATCATAAGAATCGAAGCACTGCTTCCCAGCTGCCAGATACACCTGCGTCCCTCACCCTCACCTTACCCTTACCTCGGCCATCACTTCACAGACATCTCTTATTTCTGGCACGGCTGGAATTCTTACGCAAGGCAGGGTGTGTCCCACCCCTTTTTCAGTACAAAACAAAAGTCATGTTCTTATATGATATTCAGTACTATTCACGGGTCGCGAAAACCTCGCGGGTCAGGTCGGGTCGGGTATAGAGGGTGACCCGATCCGACCCGTGAGAGTTTGAAAATATCTCGACCCGACCCGACCCGACCCGTAAAATTAAAAAAAAAAATGTTGACTAGACCAGCGGGTCGGGTCATGACCTGTGAAGAACCCTGCCTATTTTCGTCCAACCCTCGAGCTTGACATTATCAACAACAGTCAAATCCGTACCGGTAAGTACTGCTAGCAGCTGTCGTGTATTGTAGCTATTCAAAAAAGGCGGCTCATTAAAGAAAGCTCGGCGACGCTTTCAATTTTTTCCTCGCTCGTTTTTTGTAGTCCAACTGGAGAACCAAGTCGTTTGCACTCTCAGGAGGACAGAGGCCTCACTTTAATTAAACGATTTACGCTGAATGCAAACGCGAAGTGGAATTCATCGCTGAGATTACCGAGCACAACCACTAGACCACAGCGGCAGGTGACATGCGCGAAACCAACGCTGACAGCGCGTGGCTACGGCTTTCTTGGGCTGGGATGATGTGGTGGTGCTTATCAGGAGCAGGTAAGCAAAGCCGGGTAAAAAAGAGGCGAGCCCAGTTTTATTTACACGAAGCATAGACTAAATAAACCCTACGATACGTATACGTCGGGGTTATTTAGAGTTTTAGCGCTCGATTTCCGTGCATTATTTCTTCGCGTGAAAGTACACATCATGAATAATATCCTGGGATGTGTGCGCTTGCTCGTCATACGGGATGGTGTACCACAGCCTGTGTTACCGGTTCCCCTGCGTGCTGGCACTGCGGTGCACCTACTGCTGTTTGGTACTGGTTTTTGTTTCATCGTGACGTTTCATCTTTTGTTTTTAGCCACCACGGGCTAGATTCAGGGATATAAAGTAAAAAGTGATAACATCATCATCACCACCATCGCACAACAGAGAAGACAGGCGCATCGCCTAAAAAAACTAAAATAACATAATCATCAAGCATTGTGCAACAGAGAGCATCAGAGAGGACAGGCCATCACGCCTGGTACAAACAAAATCGCAAGGCAGGGCCTGCGGTGGGCCTGGAACACAGAGAAAATGTCATGTCTTGACACCGTTTAGTGCATCATTTCCTGAAAATAATACCTGGTACGTACTCGAATACTCACTGACTAGTTGCAATGTTTTCTATATATGCTCTCCGCCCCATCAGAGGTACCTCTCCGGAATAACGCCTGCAACAACAATAAACCATTAACTCGACCGCAGTCACAGACTGCTGGCAACGTGCGGTCCACCACGAAAGCAAACACAAAATAGAGAGGATACTAGAGGGAAAACAAAAAAAGAAACTACAGCGACAAAGCAGAAACAGAAAAAAGCAAGAGCTACAACAGGCACTGGCGAGCACAGACGATGACGGCAACTCGAGATAATATAAAAATGTTGGCTCCGCCAATAGATCAGCAGTCGGTGCAATACAAGAGACACTGCGCCTTTTCGATACATATCCAAGGACAGGCAAGAGAAACATATGGAAGCATCTCTCAGCCTCACTAGAAGGGATTAGCTCCCTATCCTGCCTTAAGGAGACAGCAAGGCGGTCACCAGTCCACCACTCCCACCCCCAACCGACCCGTGCAACACCCAGGCGTGGGCGCAGGCGAACGCTACGGCAAGTTGGCGGGAGAGCCTGCACGGCGCATTTCTGATAGACAAGAGGTATTGCGAAAGCTCTCTGCCTTCAACCACAACTACAGTAGTAGTCCAGCCGCCGATAAAAACACGAAAGGTAATACGTACGTGAAAATGTCATCATGCCCAGCTACCAAGGCATTCTCCAAAAGAGATTGTGGCCTCTGCGCAAGTGCACAAGGTTAGTGATTGGAAGTGATTGGGTGGTGATGGCACAAGGGTAAGTAGCGAGTATCCTTCCGTTGTGCTCTCACTCACCCACCCACCCACCAACTCAGACGAAACGAAGTGAAACGAAATAAAGCCAACGAAACCAATAAAAAGAACCCAAAGGAAACATTTCCTGGAACCCCTCGCACGTAACACACACAGCGGCGGCGGCGGCAGCTAATCCCCCTCCAGTCCCAAAAACAAAACAAAATGACGGCTCTGAGGGAGGAAGCTAGCGTAAAAACAACGATTCCCACTAGCAAAAAGTATCCACACTATTTCCAAGTAGTTTGTCGCCAAAAAAAAGTGGGCGCAGACTTGAGAAAGCTTAAGCAAGCCTCAGATGACGAACGGCGATGAAGCGGAGGCACCAGAGCGAGCAACCACACCGTTCGTGCTACGACTAGCGCTGATATAATCTGCTGGTGCTCTCCGCCAGTATACATATACTGCCAGTATACTTGTAAGAATAAGTACACTGCCCGTATATTTTCAAGAATAAGTATGCTGCCCGTACGCTTGTACTGGCAATACAGCCGCGCGCTCAAGTCGAACGTACACGTGTGCTTCCAGTATGAGCTGTACTGGCAGTGCACAGTGCGGCATCCAGGCCTATTGGTACGAGTAGCTACAACAGCCGTTGTCGACGCTCCTTCTCAAGTCGAGCGCCGTCTGTCGGCCAATTTGCGGATTTGCTTGTTGTAGAATATGTCGGCGACATCCTCTGGCCCAGCCCCCAGCTTCGATTCAGCATCCATCACCATGGCACCACCGAGGGTTTCTACAGGCATCTGCGAGGGACAAACAGGGAGGGGACCAAAAACAGGCCAAAACGCAAATCGAGGTATCAACATGCAACAATCAGAAAATGCGCTTCACGTAGGAACTCGCAAAGCAGGGTGCTCGTACCTGTCGCTAACTCGTGTGCGTCGGTGGACGGTGTATGGAGGACGCTTCAGGCAAATCGAAAGGGGTACGACAGAACGTACCTTTTTTTTGGCGGCGTCGACATCAGAAATTCCCCTTCGCTTGTGACAAAAAAAGGAAAAAATGGACAGTGTACACGCCTACCCAGAAAATAGCAAACGCCCTCAGCTGTGTCACCCAAAATCGTGCTATCTGTTCAACCCCTCTGTCTTTTGTTCTGTGTTCCTTACACACTGAAAATAAAAATAACCACGAGGAAAAAACAGAACGGATGTAAGCCTACCCACGAAGAGCAAGTGTCCTTACCGGTGTCACCAAAAACCGCGCCATTTTTTCGACCCCCCTGGCCTTAACGCCTCGTCCGAGCAGCCCTGGCCTCCAGATGGACGTGTGCGGGTATCCAGCAGATGTCACCACCTTCGAGCAAAACGAAAGGAACGTGTGTCAGTGCCGGACAGAGGCCACTCATATCTGCCGCTTTGCAAGCACAGCAGTAGTGGTGAATCTATACCAGGTATATGGTGCCGATGACGAAGTGCAGGGTACCCACTATCGTGTCGGCGAAATGGCTTGGCACAGCAAATGGGAATGACCAGTTTGGCAGTTTGCTACTAATAATGCCGGGTGCCGCTACATATAGTGCCGGCAGTGTTACCTGGCGCATACCGACGCTAACAAGCGACCGACCAATACTGGATAAGAGGATTTCTACAACAGAGGTTCACCCTGAATATTCTGAGGCTCCTCACTTGAGGAGCTCCATACATCTACCCGAAAACTGACTTCAGCAAACGTCTTCTGACGGTTAGGGCTAAGGAACCCCGTCATTCAGAAAACGGCTTAGCTTGAATGTGCTACCTCTCCATCGTAGAACGTGTCATTTCTGTCGCTTGGCCGTGCTCGTTCTTGCTTGCCCCTTGGCGGCATTGACTTCGCGGACTTTTTTTGCACTAAAGGGGGTCCTCGACCGAGGAGCTACATCCCATCTGCCACCATCACACCGGCGATAGAATAACACCCTCCCTGGGATAAATTTCCGATCCGATTGTCGCCCCAAGCATGTCTCAAGGGAGATACAGACAGCGATAGCGATAGTGGTGCCTTTGGGAAGGTCTCGTCGAGATATTTCCAGTACGCGCATTTCTTCGCGTTTGCACTCTTCTCCTTGGCGACAAAAATCAGATTCGAAAATTGTCCGAGGGGTTGTTATGTCTTAAGTGCTACCCGTACACGGTAATATCGTAATATCCGGATCCGAAATATGTTAAAGGACAGTATTCGCTACGCTTATAATACCGCATAACGCGCATGATATTAATAGCAGACCCCGCTTGATGCCACACACCCCTGCAAGAGCTCACCCCTGGGTATATGCCGTACCTGGTATAATTTTTTGTTTGGTTTTTCGACCGTCACTTTTTCGACGGGGGTACGTAGAATACCCCACCCCCTTCGGACGTACGCCTGAGAACATCATCAAACTCCAGAGTGATCACACCCGGTGGACACCATTAATCCACAACACGCATCGGTACCAGCATGGAGGCAACTTATGCGCCCCGTGACAGTGGGCCTGACCAATCATGGACATTGTTGTTGGACACTAGTAATAGCGGCGGCCTCTACAGTACGGTATTGCGGTAAGGACATTTTTGTCGAGCTCGTTGTGGGCTAGAAGGACGGTTTCATATCCAAGCTGCCCTCAACCAGTACCTCACTGGGACAACGCCTCTGAGGTGCCATCCTCGGAAGTTTCATGATCGAAATGTGGTATCATATATACATCATATATACATCATATATACATCATATATACCAGTAACCGTTCCCCAGTGTCGCAACAAGGCGGGGGGTTTCCTTTGATGCCTTTACTATCGCTGGCATTGCGTGGGAATGAAGAAGCAAACTGGTTTAAGACCAACGCCTCTCATGCGTTCGCACACCCCGTAACAACGCCTCCCCTGCAACGCACCCCCTTGTTATTACAACCCCCCCTATCTGGCCGGGTCCTCGTCACTCCTTCAAAGTCCAGGAAGTCGCTTGCACACCCCCTCGTTATCACCCCCCGTCATCATCTGGCCGTGTGTCTTGGCACTCGACAGCAAGCACTGTTCCAATTTAACACCCCCTCGTCAGCACAACTCTCGGATGCGGGGCTCCTGTGCATGGTGCTAACCTCAGGGGTGTGTTAGATAGCACCCCCCCCTGTTAGATGGCACACCCCATACGAAAGTACACCCGGTGATATTACCTCCAAAGGTTGAAAAAAAAAAACACTGGGGTGTGCTTCCATGCGTGTTGGTACGGTAAAGACACCCAGCCCATGGGGTGTGTTAGACAGCACACCCCCCTGTTAGATGGCACACCCCATACGAAAGTACACCCGGTGATATTACCTCCAAAGGTTGAAAAAAAAAAAACACTGGGGTGTGCTTCCATGCGTGTTGGTACGGTAAAGACACCCAGCCCATGGGGTGTGTTAGACAGCACACCCCCCTGTTAGATGGCACACCCCATACGAAAGTACACCCGGTGATATTACCTCCAAAGGTTGAAAAACAAAAAACACTGGGGTGTGCTTCCATGCGTGTTGGTACGGTAAAGACACCCAGCCCATGGGGTGTGTTAGACAGCACACCCCCCTGTTAGATGGCACACCCCATACGAAAGTACACCCGGTGATATTACCTCCAAAGGTTGAAAAAAAAAAAACACTGGGGTGTGCTTCCATGCGTGTTGGTACGGTAAAGACACCCAGCCCATGGGGTGTGTTAGACAGCACACCCCCCTGTTAGGTGGCACACCCCATACGAAAGTACACCCGGTGATATTACCTCCAAAGGTTGAAAAAAAAAAACACTGGGGTGTGCTTCCATGCGTGTTGGTACGGTAAAGACACCCAGCCCATGGGGTGTGTTAGACAGCACACCCCCCTGTTAGATGGCACACCCCATACGAAAGTACACCCGGTGATATTACCTCCAAAGGTTGAAAAAAAAAAACACTGGGGTGTGCTTCCATGCGTGTTGGTACGGTAAAGACACCCAGCCCATGGGGTGTGTTAGACAGCACACCCCCCTGTTAGATGGCACACCCCATACGAAAGTACACCCGGTGATATTACCTCCAAAGGTTGAAAAACAAAAAACACTGGGGTGTGCTTCCATGCGTGTTGGTACGGTAAAGACACCCAGCCCATGGGGTGTGTTAGACAGCACACCCCCCTGTTAGATGGCACACCCCATACGAAAGTACACCCGGTGATATTACCTCCAAAGGTTGAAAAAAAAAACACTGGGGTGTGCTTCCATGCGTGTTGGTACGGTAAAGACACCCAGCCCATGGGGTGTGTTAGACAGCACACCCCCCTGTTAGATGGCACACCCCATACGAAAGTACACCCGGTGATATGACCTCCAAAGGTTGAAAAAAAAAAAACACTGGGGTGTGCTTCCATGCGTGTTGGTACGGTAAAGACACCCAGCCCATGGGGTGTGTTAGACAGCACACCCCCCTGTTAGATGGCACACCCCATACGAAAGTACACCCGGTGATATTACCTCCAAAGGTTGAAAAAAAAAAAACACTGGGGTGTGCTTCCATGCGTGTTGGTACGGTAAAGACACCCAGCCCATGGGGTGTGTTAGACAGCACACCCCCCTGTTAGATGGCACACCCCATACGAAAGTACACCCGGTGATATTACCTCCAAAGGTTGAAAAAAAAAACACTGGGGTGTGCTTCCATGCGTGTTGGTACGGTAAAGACACCCAGCCCATGGGGTGTGTTAGACAGCACACCCCCCTGTTAGATGGCACACCCCATACGAAAGTACACCCGGTGATATTACCTCCAAAGGTTGAAAAACAAAAAACACTGGGGTGTGCTTCCATGCGTGTTGGTACGGTAAAGACACCCAGCCCATGGGGTGTGTTAGACAGCACACCCCCCTGTTAGATGGCACACCCCATACGAAAGTACACCCGGTGATATTACCTCCAAAGGTTGAAAAAAAAAAAACACTGGGGTGTGCTTCCATGCGTGTTGGTACGGTAAAGACACCCAGCCCATGGGGTGTGTTAGACAGCACACCCCCCTGTTAGATGGCACACCCCATACGAAAGTACACCCGGTGATATTACCTCCAAAGGTTGAAAAAAAAAACACTGGGGTGTGCTTCCATGCGTGTTGGTACGGTAAAGACACCCAGCCCATGGGGTGTGTTAGACAGCACACCCCCCTGTTAGATGGCACACCCCATACGAAAGTACACCCGGTGATATTACCTCCAAAGGTTGAAAAACAAAAAACACTGGGGTGTGCTTCCATGCGTGTTGGTACGGTAAAGACACCCAGCCCATGGGGTGTGTTAGACAGCACACCCCCCTGTTAGATGGCACACCCCATACGAAAGTACACCCGGTGATATTACCTCCAAAGGTTGAAAAAAAAAAAACACTGGGGTGTGCTTCCATGCGTGTTGGTACGGTAAAGACACCCAGCCCATGGGGTGTGTTAGACAGCACACCCCCCTGTTAGGTGGCACACCCCATACGAAAGTACACCCGGTGATATTACCTCCAAAGGTTGAAAAAAAAAAACACTGGGGTGTGCTTCCATGCGTGTTGGTACGGTAAAGACACCCAGCCCATGGGGTGTGTTAGACAGCACACCCCCCTGTTAGATGGCACACCCCATACGAAAGTACACCCGGTGATATTACCTCCAAAGGTTGAAAAAAAAAAACACTGGGGTGTGCTTCCATGCGTGTTGGTACGGTAAAGACACCCAGCCCATGGGGTGTGTTAGACAGCACACCCCCCTGTTAGATGGCACACCCCATACGAAAGTACACCCGGTGATATTACCTCCAAAGGTTGAAAAACAAAAAACACTGGGGTGTGCTTCCATGCGTGTTGGTACGGTAAAGACACCCAGCCCATGGGGTGTGTTAGACAGCACACCCCCCTGTTAGATGGCACACCCCATACGAAAGTACACCCGGTGATATTACCTCCAAAGGTTGAAAAAAAAAACACTGGGGTGTGCTTCCATGCGTGTTGGTACGGTAAAGACACCCAGCCCATGGGGTGTGTTAGACAGCACACCCCCCTGTTAGATGGCACACCCCATACGAAAGTACACCCGGTGATATTACCTCCAAAGGTTGAAAAAAAAAACACTGGGGTGTGCTTCCATGCGTGTTGGTACGGTAAAGACACCCAGCCCATGGGGTGTGTTAGACAGCACACCCCCCTGTTAGATGGCACACCCCATACGAAAGTACACCCGGTGATATTACCTCCAAAGGTTGAAAAAAAAAAAACACTGGGGTGTGCTTCCATGCGTGTTGGTACGGTAAAGACACCCAGCCCATGGGGTGTGTTAGACAGCACACCCCCCTGTTAGATGGCACACCCCATACGAAAGTACACCCGGTGATATTACCTCCAAAGGTTGAAAAAAAAAACACTGGGGTGTGCTTCCATGCGTGTTGGTACGGTAAAGACACCCAGCCCATGGGGTGTGTTAGACAGCACACCCCCCTGTTAGATGGCACACCCCATACGAAAGTACACCCGGTGATATGACCTCCAAAGGTTGAAAAAAAAAAAACACTGGGGTGTGCTTCCATGCGTGTTGGTACGGTAAAGACACCCAGCCCATGGGGTGTGTTAGACAGCACACCCCCCTGTTAGATGGCACACCCCATACGAAAGTACACCCGGTGATATTACCTCCAAAGGTTGAAAAAAAAAAAACACTGGGGTGTGCTTCCATGCGTGTTGGTACGGTAAAGACACCCAGCCCATGGGGTGTGTTAGACAGCACACCCCCCTGTTAGATGGCACACCCCATACGAAAGTACACCCGGTGATATTACCTCCAAAGGTTGAAAAAAAAAACACTGGGGTGTGCTTCCATGCGTGTTGGTACGGTAAAGACACCCAGCCCATGGGGTGTGTTAGACAGCACACCCCCCTGTTAGATGGCACACCCCATACGAAAGTACACCTGGTGATATTGCCTCCAGAGGTAAAAACAAAAAAACACTGGGGTGTGCTTCCTTCCATGCGTGTTGGTACGGTAAAGACACCCAGCCCATGGCATTGCGTTTCGGGCGTAGCTTACACTAAACCTATTGTTTCAAGCCAATATGTTGGGTGAGCTGTCCAGGTCAAGTGAGGAGCCTGCGTGATTTTAGGTGCTACAATACCCCTTCAATAGCACGCGTCAAAAATGCCTCCGATTTCGTGGAAAACCAAGTCCCACCTTTTCGCATTGGGCCTTGACCCTGGGGTAGAGCAGCGGGCTGGACAGAGATGCCCCCTGTGAGGAAACCAATGAGAAGTGGTCAACCCCAGCCACCCTGCAAAGCTGGCACGCCCCTTCTAAGTACTCCAAGTCAACTGCGCGAAGCAGATGGGGGGCAGATGAGCGAAAGGGAGGGTCGGGTTGGGTTGGCGGTTGAGGGTTAGCAAGGGGGCCCTTGATAAGCGGGAGGCCAGTCCAACTCAGATCCATGACGATGATTAGACGATGATGATGATGATGATGATGATGATGACGATGATGATGATGATGATGATGATGATGATGATGATGATGATGATGATGATGATGATGATGGTGATGATTAGACGATGATGATGATGATGATGATGATGATGATGATGATGATGATGGTGATGATGATGATGGTGATGATGATGACGATGATGATGATGATGATGGTGATGATGATGATGACGATAAAACCAAGGCCGCAAGAGACCGAATGTGTATGTGTATGTATTGGTTGACGCCGAATGCGTATGTTTTGTTTCGTTCTGAAAAAACACTGCAAAATATCAAGTGAACTGCTGTCGTATATTTTGCGAAAGAGGGACAATAGAGTGTCACAGCAGTGTCACATTCAACACCAATGCCGCGAGAAAACGAAAACCAATGGTTGGCGAAGAAATTCCATCGGTTCGTACTGAAAAGCGAGTAACTTGAGAGGGGAACCATGTATTGACGATCACGACGGTGGTGGTGGTGGTGGTGACCATGATGTCGATGAATACAATGAAAATGATGATAAAGGACGATATCACAGTAGCTCCTTTCCCTTGATTGAAAAAAAAATACCCCCGGAGTCTAAAAAAAGCTACAGTAACATCGAATACAACACAGAAAGCTGAGCGCGTGAGGTCCCCTATAGAGCCGGTACCAGCAATGCTCAAGAATGGGTGACCGGTGGTCGCTATGCGCAGAAACGAATTCTGCGTTTTTGAAACAAACCACAAGCAAACAAATTGACCGCCAACGTCATCATTTTTTGGTGTGCTACCGCTGTCACGGCTGCAGTTGCACCTGGTTGCCTCTGAAAAACGCACCATCGATAAGAGCAACAGCAGTAGCACCAGCGGTAGCATCACGAGTACCCACGATTTAATTTACTCTCACAGAGTGGCAGCGGTGGCAGAAGAATATCAACCAGAACAACAACCGCAGTAACAACAACCGCAGTAACACTCGAACAAAGTCAATAGCAACAGCCATGACAGCATGCGCTCTACTGTCACCTAGCCGTCGCAGCTAACGGCCCACCTTTCCTGAAGTTAGCCGCACTGCCCGCATCGCTCCTGGTTGTCCCCAGGCAGTAAAACACCACCTGGCATGAACCCCGCACCGCGACAACAGTCGAAATGGCACCAAAATGCCGCTGTCAGCACTCTGCTGGTCACCACCAACATCAGGATCGACACCCTCGTCATGAACATGAACAAAAAAAGGACACCATACTACAAAAATGACGCCAAGCAAACAAACGCATCGACCTGACAGCAACAGCGACAGCCGTCCCGCTTCAGTCGGCAAGGGTCTGTGGTCATACGACTATGGCCATGCATGATAATGAGTACACCCGGCCCCCCCCCCGCCCCCTATTTTTTATAGGTTGGGTTGGCGTCGGTTGGTAACGACACTGTAAAACATGCCGCTCACTACGTGAGCTAGACAGCCAGGGTACCGTTTTTTTGTTGTTTGTTTTGGCGGTCGCCCCCAGTTGGTTGTCGAGTTAGATCATTTGTGCGAGGTAAAGAACCGTTACTCCGCACAATTGGGAATGATCGTATCACGTACCAGTGTTCAAGGTAAGGCACCCGAGAGGCAGTTACATAGTACTCCCATTGCTGTCTCTGGAAACGCCTACACCGGAAATTAAATCAACTCATTGAACCTGTCGTCGTCCATATGCAAGTCCGCCTCAAAAGCGGTTCTTAGTAGGATGCAGCTCACCCTTCATGCGACTCGCCAGACACCTCACGGCGCTTCGCGCTTGGTGCAAGCATGTCTGCCTGGTCGGTGAAAACCCGACATGCTCCGTCCCGGCATTGTAGGGATGCGAGGGTCTATGGTCATACGACTACGGCCATGCATGAGATCGAGTACATCTCTCCTATCGAGTACACCCCCCGCCCCCCCCCCCCTCCTCCCCCCGCCTCCTCTTCGCTCTCGCCCTCACTCCTCCGCCTCCTTCTCGTCAGCAGCACACACAATCAACCACTGCGGGCGTGAGTTGGCGCAAAATCACCATGTACCTCGAAGTATTTGGGTGGCGAACCCAGCCAACTACCTGACTTCGGTCGATTCATTGTCCGGCGAGCACCCCCACCCCACCCCCACCCACACCCACACGGCGGAGTGGGGCCCGCGAGAGGAGCTCCTGGAGGATGCCGACGAAGGCGCCGTCCGAAAGACACAAATGTTTTCAACTCCTTGGCTTACTTTCACACGCAATATATTGTGACGAGCCCACAAAGCCAACAAGCAAGGAAACCCAAAGAGTCGGTATACCGCTCTACCGTAGACGGGAGAAGGGTGTTTGCTAGAATACGATTTGGTTGGGCTACAATCATGTACGAAACCAAAAAACACGAGGAGCTGGTTGGCTAAACAGGTAAATCCGAAAGGCTCACGAAGTAGCCAGTCAAACGTTGTTCCGTTTGCTAACCAACCCATCCAGGAACCAAGAAAACTCGAGTAAAAAACGTCAATTTGGCCACTTTTCCCCACAGCAATTAGGATTATCTTGATTTCTCGGGGTTGGGATGCTCTTCTGTAGGATACAGCCGGCAAGAAACACAATCAAACTGGTTCCAACCAAATTATTTTAGGACAGCAGCCCTTTCTGGGGGACAAACTGCTATTACGAGGAACCATAGTAAATAGGACCAAATATTGTTCCGAAAGTATTGTTCCGAAAAATAGGGAGACATATAGGTTTTTGTGTGAATCGTAGGCCCAATTAACTATGGCCCCCCGTAATAGTAATTTGACTCGTGCGCCGTACCCAAAACGGGACCGCAGTGCTCCAAGGGTTAACGTAAGTGTCGTTGTGTCGAAAATATGTAGACTAAACGGTCTTCACATTAGGTTCAGAGTGGTACTATTAATAGACACCACATGGCACCTCTGAAACCACAGTGACTCTTATTACCTAGCCAACTCCCCCCGCCCTTCTGATCGCGCTATTTGTTGCCATTACATGCTGCCGTTACATTTTCGCTGTGCCGTTACATTCTTGTTTCGCCGCTACATCCTCGTTGCCGTTACATTTTAGTTGCATACACATTCTCGTCGCAGTTGTGCTATCGTTGCCAGTCCTTTCCTGTTGCCGGTACAGTCGGTTATATTATCGTTTCTGTCGCACGAAAAAAAACGAGCGTCCCACCTGTTTCCCGCGCATCTGAGCCTCGGGCAGAGAGGTCTGCAGCGTGTCGTAGTTGATGCGCTTCACCTCCACCTTGTTGAAGCCGCGGTTTTGACTTCCATTGCCACCGCCGTTACCGTCGGCATCGCTAGCGCCACTACCGTCTTCGGCAGCACTGTCCCCTCTCCACTCCGACACCTGCGTAAACCGCCTAGAAATGCAAACACACAACACACGACAGACAGCCAAAGTAAATTTTGAGAATTGAGGGCAGCCTTAGCCTTCTGGACGGAAGACATGACACCCTCGCGGTCTAGTTTTCGACGCCTGCGTCTACCGCCTTCCCTTAGCGAACACGTGTAGAACACGCGACCCCAAACGCTTGATAAATAGAGAGTTGATAACCTGTGGCTCGACCTCTTAAATTTAAAACACTGAGGGTAACCCTGACACACACACCCGCGTAAGCCGCCTTTCGTTACAAAGATACAGCACGCGAAACGAACTTAAACTTGGATAATTGAGGGCAAAGTTTGCACGAGATCATTATTGACACCTGCGTAAGCCGCCCTTGCGAACATACGGCAAACGACACACAGCAGCCTAAAAGTGGATAAATGAGGGCACGCTGCACGCTGCACTATTGCGGGGGACCATAGTTAATAGGACCAAATATTGTCGGCAAAAATGGCTAAATATATAGGTTTTTATGTACACCATAGGTCCTATTGACTATGGCCCCCCGTAATAATAAATCCTTAGGGTTGGGGGCGTTGTACTCGAAGAAATTTTGTTCCTCATTTTCCTCTTTTGATTTTCAAGAAAAAAAGGAAACGTTTCCAAAAATAGTCATAATTTTACCAAGGGGGCAAACTACTAGGAACACTTGCGATAGCATTCACGTATTTGATAAACAAAGAACCAGGAAAATCTGGAAGAAAAAACAAACGACTCGAAGCGAAACCAGAAAAAATCGGGAAGTTTGGGTCAAAAAGTTCTTCGACTAGAACGGCCCTTAGGGCGTGTCCAACAGAATCGAAAATCGAAATCGAAAGTCGAAAATCGAAATGGTTTCATTTTAGACAACAGACTTAAGGTATGAAAGTAGAAATCCAGGCAAAAAAAAACGGAGAGCACAACCTAGGGGCAGTCAATAACTGTGCACACACATGCGGACAATGTAGCGCTCGGCAACACAGACCCACCACAGAAGCAGGCAAACGCAACGAGAATTTGATCATTGAGGTCGTTGGGCCTCCCGTGGAAGTGGTGGCGCGTCCGACGGTGACGCCCGGATCAAACTT
Organism: Nereocystis luetkeana; assembly: GCA_031213475.1. Taxonomy (NCBI): domain Eukaryota; class Phaeophyceae; order Laminariales; family Laminariaceae; genus Nereocystis; species Nereocystis luetkeana. The sequence goes on along the minus strand of JARUPZ010000009.1, from coordinate 401,988 downwards.
CAAATCACACTGAGAACGAACTTCCAACACCTCGTTTTTCAGGGGTTCATCCTGATTTTTTCTCAAACTAATGTTCTCTTTGACTCGAACGCCGGGAAACAAAGGCCCGAGAACGTCGGGGCTGGTGTTGTGGTTCGCCTGTTGGCAGTTTACGGGAGGGGGGGGGGGTCTGTGCGGCTGTGTTGCCGTGAGAGCTGTTGCCGTGTTAGCTGTGGGTTGAGTACTGCTGTGTACGGCGGTCCTCATGTGATATTTTGATGTGGCTGCGCTGACCAGTAGGACACGCTGAGTTGTTGCTGTTCGTGTGTTCGATTTGATTTTTCGATTTTCAGCCGTCAACAATTACATGAGTTCTTGAATGGCTTGCCAATCGTTCATTTTCTCGGAACCTAAAAAACGAAGGGGAACATGTTTGGCCCAGGGAGGGACCAATCAGCGCCCTTACTTTATTCGAGAGACCTCTGGGCAAACCACCACCGCCACCATCATCATCAACCATTGCGAATACCAGGTACACAGACACAGCAAGCGACAGCAAAAACATACTGGTGGGAAATCGAGGGGAGCGGACCATTTTTCGCGGGCCAGACACATTACCACCTAGGAGTACATCACCTCCTGTAGCACCTAACCTGCCGTCATAAGATATTGCGCAGGATCTGTCAGGTACATATCTCACCCAGGAAACACGCCCAGTCGTACGAGATCATGCAGATTGTACAGCTCCCACTGGGGGAACATGAGCCACATCATACAGATCAGGGATCTATCTATCCATCTGCCAGGAAATATGTGTATATATGTGCATCATGAAGTAGGAACCGACGATCTGTGTGAGGTTTGTAAAAGTTTGGTTCAGCCTTTGGCACGAAATTGCACTACGCAATCAATCCCTTAGCGCTTTTTCGTTACCTGTGCAAACCGACTCTTTGTAAACACACAGCACCACGACAGCAAGCGCTCAAGAAATTGGGAGCTAAGTCCTAGAGGCCTTAATAACTGCCCTCTCTTTAGGCCTTAAGGTATACGCCCAGTGCAACAGTAAAAGGTTTGAGGAAGGTTGGTTCGACTTTTTCGCGTAACCCCTTACCCTATGACGTACGTCAGCAGCCGTAACTCCGACCTTAACCTTGACCCTAATCCCTGAATCCAACCGTCTCTTGCTCTCCCTTGCTCTAACATATGCACTGACCCAAATACCTTCGCTAAGCGCAACACCTACCCCGACCCTGATCTAAACACCTACCCAAATCTCAATACAATACCCTGACCCCAACGCTAACCGCAACACCAACCCCAACCCTGACCCTGACCCTGACACTCACCCTACTACGTACCGGCACAAACCCTACGTGACCATCGACCCTTGCCCTAGCCGTAACCCTAGCTACCACCGGCCCTAAGCCTGACCGCAGCGCTGACGCTATCACCGACGCTAGGCTAGCCCTAACCCCCCCTGTCAATCAACTCTAACCCTGACCCTGTCCTCGATTCTAACCCCAACCCCGACCCTACCCCTCCCTCTAACACATACGCTAGCCCTCACCCCAACCATCGTAATGACGCTGACCGTATCCTTACCTGACCCTAACCCTAACCATCTTATAACACGGATGGTGTTCTTTTTCTTTTCGCATTGAGTCATCGCCAGAAATCTACAGTCACAGCACAGGCAGGCTTCAAAATCTCTGGAGTGGAAGGAGTGGAAGGATATCTCGGGGGGAGAAAAAAAACAAAAACAAATAATACAATATACTGAATGTAGTACGATACCCATTATACCTGAAGCACATCGTCCACCTCAAGCAAGAAAGAAAGCAAAGTCAGCGTACGTGAATACAAAAAGTACGATACACATCATAATATGCACCAGTTGCACACCTGGTATATTGGGCGAGTTGCCACCTACACCAACCCTACCTTCACGGAGCTACTGCTGAAAGGCTCCCATTTTCAGCGTTTCGCCGCGAGTGCCAAGCTCCGCAGCCTTGTTTCTTATCTTGGGGGTAGACGTCGATCGCTTTTTGTTTCTTACGATAATGATTCTTATTTGTTGCCCATATTGATATATGTTTCTTACACCCATTTTTTTTCTTCTTGAAGAATATTTCGTCAAATACGGCCCCCCACTGTAAAGTACAGTAACTACTACTCTCTACCGCTATATACGAGGTGCAACCGACGCCAACCGGCACTATATAAAGGGACCCCACCTGACGATCGCGACGACGGACTGGCACTGCTCCGACTCCGCCAATGCCCGAACAACCTCCTTCCCCACGGCACCCGTGCTTCCGAAGACGACGGCCTTGTACGGTTCCGCCGCCGCGGCTGACAGCACCGCTACTTCCCTCTCCATCACAGTGCTACTGCTGTGCTATGTATAGCGGCAAGGTTTATACGGGAGTTGCACACCGTAGCAGGCCCAAGGGCTACTACTTTGCCGGCGCGGTACGGATGTTCCGCGCAGTGGTGGCTGAGGCAAGAGGGGAGAGGGAAGAATAATTTGACATGGTTGGGGAGTGAGGGAAGAGGGAGTTGCCATAGGCGAAGCACGAAGGAAAAGGGGAGAGGGGGTTTCTAAGGTTGAGCCGCGAGGCGTGAGTGGAGACAGAGTCATCATGGTTAGGGCACCAGGGGAAAGTCATCAACTTCCAAGTACCGTTGAGGCATTACTTAAGACCGCACCAACATTTTTTTCTCATCTTTGGAGACAAACCACTTGGAGTGGTATGGCATACGGTCATTTTTTTGCAGCAGTGCGTGCGTGCGATATCCAGTCGAGTCCGGTCCAGTCCAGTCGAGTCGAATGGACACAAGCGCCGTACAGGGTTGGTCTCTGTCTCTGCTACAGTACCTGCTACCCACCGTTACGTAAACACGGCATGTATGCATGCGCGTTCATAAGCAGAGGCAGTATTTTCTTTCGAGAGTACCCTCGTGTCGAGCGTTGAGCGCGCACAGGGTGGGTACGGTCGTTCTAAGCGCCCGATTAGTCGAGGATGGGAAGGTTGCCATGCCAATACCGAACTTAAAATATTTCGAAGCGAATATGGAGTTTGTTAAGATGGCGTTGATAATAATTGGGAGGCATTACAATGTGACATATGGAAAGTGGATTTTGGATGGGGGTACCTGGTCAGTGTTTGTGCCCCAAGCAGAGGGGGAGAGCCAGCGAGAGAAGAAGCAGGCAAAACGCAAGATAAGGGTGTGTATTAACCCTCCCAGAGAGCATGGGAACGAGCGGAACGGAACGAGGCTGCTCGTGGTCATTCGTCCCGTTCCTATCTAAAAAAATGTGTTTGGGTCCACGCAGAATCCTGGGCCTCGCCAGCCGAATCGGCACGAACGGTATATTTTGCACATGCCACGACCAATTGGTATCCATCTACATCAAATAAGCTGCTATTTGTTCTTTTGTGCAGCAGACTAAGCTCGTTTTCTATGCCGCAGTACTCGTCCTACTGCCGTGTTGGTGTAAACCTTGTATCAATAGGAATACCAGCCTTTCTGATCTTCTTGTTACCTCATTCGTAGGTGCTCTGTTTCATTCCACCTTTTTTATCGTATTCATGTTATTAGTTCCTGGCCTTGCTCGTGATATAGTGCTCTCGCACCCGGTACGCTGGCATTTCCGTTGCTTTTTCGTTTTATCACCCATGAGGGCCGGTCTTAACGAAGGCAAAAAAAACGGGAAAAAAAGAAACAAAAAGAAGAAGCCGAGTCGAATTTTTGCGCGGTGCAATTTTTCGGAATGACTCAACCGCCACAGCACGTGATGACCGGCTATAGCGAGCGCTCGACAGCGACGATGGATAGACACGACTCACACACGTGAGGCACCCTCCACAGCAGGCGGTTCTCGTGGTCCAATTCGCTCCCTCCGGAGTACTCTAGAACTTGTGTATCGGTTATCGCTGTTCGATGGCAGACGTTTGACTGTTGAGTGGGACTCATGCCGAAAAATATACCGCCACAGCCACTTCCTCATCCCCCGGTTTCTTGCGAGGGCACCCCATGGTGATTCCCTACCCATATGTGCTCGCGCCGTCAGCAGACAAGCCGTGTGGCAGCCACATGCACTACCTCGGTCATTGTGCGCTTGCCAAGCGGTCGTAGAAACTTTATCGGAACTTCATCCCAACGCTTCGAGCTCCTTCTATGTTCCTCTTCGACCCTGGGTATCCCATATTTCGTTTATTTAAACTTTCTTTGGCACCCATTTCGTTTTTTGAAGTCCTCTGGGACTTAGGGCGTGTCCAAACAGAATCGAAATCGAAAATCGAAATGATAACAAACAAGGCGCTGATTGGTCTTTGTTCGAAACATATCCCCCTTCGTTTTACAGGTTCCGAGAAAATGAACGAGTTACAACCCAATGCAAAAATAAAAAAGTGACGGCTGGAAATCGAAGAGGAAATCGAAAGCACGAACAGCAACAATTCAGTGCGTCCTACTGGTCAGCGCAGGCACATCAAAATATCACATCAAGACCGCTGTACACAGCATCCAACCCACAGCTAGCACGGCAACACAGCCGCACAGACCCCCCGTAAACAGCCAGCAGGCGAGCCACAGCACCAGCCCCGACGTTCTCGGGGCTTTGTTTCCCGGCGTTCAAGCCTAAGCGAACATAGTTTGACGGAAATTGAGGATGCCCTCGAGAACGAGGTCGGAAGTTCGTTTCTCAGTATAATTCCAAGTTTCATCTCGGGGCGTCAACGTTGGACGCGCCACCACCTCCATGGGAGGCCCAACGACCTCCCGGAATCGAAATGCCGTCGCGTTTGCCTGCTTCTGCGGTGGATCTGTGTTACCGAGCGCTAGATTGCCGGCATGTGTGCACAGTTGCGAACGGCCCAAGTAGGTTGTGCTCTCCGTCTCTCCGTTGCTTTTTGCCTGGATTTCTATTTTCGCTTTTCGATTCTGTTCGGACACCTCGGCTAATTTTTATCGAAAGTCGAACTCAAGTCGATTTACGATTGCGCTTTTCGATTCTGTTTGGACCCACCCTTCAAAAAAACGAAATGTGAAAACGGAGGTATCGGGATCTCTACTTCTATTTTTTTTTAATTTGACCAATCAAACTCACGTGCTCTTTAGTTCTGCTCTTCGTTTTTTTATTTCGTTTTTTTTTGCGTTTTTTTGCCCCCGTCAGGACCGGCCAAAATTCTAAGTTTGCGTTTGTTTGCCATTGTTTTTCTGTTTTTGGGCTTCCTTTGTTCAGTCTGTGACCACACAATGAGGTCCAGGTACCAGGTATCTCTCTCTATAAATAGGATAAGGAATCAGGACGGACACGGGGTGTAACGATGAAGCTCGATAGAAAGAGAAAGGACGATTTAATGTGAAGACAACACACAGCATACCAGGTATGTAAGAAGCAAGACAACACCGCCCTTACTTGGATAACACGCAACACCCCCCCTGGAAAACACACAACAAGTACAGAGTAACAAACAACGGTACAAGCACTATTAATACGAACGAGTATCATACTGCAGCTGTATGTGGAAATTTGAAATTCGTCTCCCCGACTTCAGAAAAAAAAACACATCCTACCAATATTAATAATACCATATTTTATATTTGCGTACCAGGTACCAGGTACCAGGTATTATTTTGTAGATATCTCGTCGAGGTCTTTTTATCAGACCCAAGGCCCCCGTCTTCGCAATGAGCAATACGTACGTACGTGGCACGAGCTCGGAATTTTGTCCTGCTCGTAGGTGCTTACGCTACGGTACGGTGTTATCATAGTGATACAGCAGTGTGTGTGTGTGTGTGTTCTTCACATTAAACCGTTCTTTCTACCCGTCGACATCCAGCACAACCAGTGTCCGTGCCGATTCTTCCATCCTAGAAGAGATACAAGTTCTGTGGTCACAAAGCTACGCCACAGAGATACTACGTTGCCACGTGTGCAGTGTGAACTGCAGTGGGCAATGCAAAGCCATGTCATCATACTAGATACGACAGGCACGACATACGCAATCTATGAAACAGTGAAACGAAAAGAAACAATCAAAGAGAAAACAAAAACAAGGTAGACAAGTCGAAAAAGAAAAAGAAGAAAAATGAAAGCAAAATCTAAGAGAAACAATCTGTCGTGCCCCCCCCCCCGCAGGCGAGGTGGCCTACACTTGAAAAAGAACGAGCTGGAAAAAAGAAGAAATAACAAAAAAACAAAAAACACCACTGCTTGTGAACAGAGTAAGACAAAGAACCAGTAGTGGTGGTACAACCAGGTAGTGCTGTACCAGGTATACGGTACTACCCTGGGCAAAGCAAAACAGTAATCACCATTTGATATTGCATTGATACGTATCAGCGCCTTTGATACATACGTCGATTATATTGGAAACCAGGGTGGTATGAATATACCTGTACTGGTACTGGTACTGGTCAGGTGTCGAGTTTAACCCCTTGACTGACCGCCACAACACTAAAACCGGTATAACAAGGCCAATAAAGACCGGTCTCCTACATACCACTATGACGGAAATATAACGACTGTGTACCTCGAGTATGAAGAGCAAAGGGTTCTAATATTTAAGTCCACCTGTCCACGGGTACCCGTATATAGCGTGAAAAAAATGCGGCATGAAAGCGGGGAATGCCGCCGTATATGAAGTACCAGGTACAGCACAGCAGCGTCACGACCAGCCAGGTGCGCTGTGCTTGCTGTGGGGAGAGGAAGAGACACCCTGAGGCTACCACACGGCACGCCACCTATGCCCGAGCCCTGCTGCACACATCATCCCTTATGGGTAGCACAAAACCATACGTTTGATGAGCGTTTTTGACTCACCGTGTTGCGCGTTGCCTCTGTCCTTGCTGTGTTCAGCCTGCTATGCGACTCCGTCTGCAGCAAAAGAGTCGCGAGCCTCAAGCTATAAAATCTCTGTCGAGAGCAAAGGATCGCGGCACGTGTGCCTGACACGCCTGAAGCCACCCCCCACGAGCTTGAACTGGTGGACTCGCACGGTTTGTTGTTCAGGGTTCAGAAGCTCCTCGTGCCTTACCTATGTACGAGCTGCTTGCTGTGCTTGTTATTAATAGCTCTGGAGCGGAGGGAAGGGGGTTTCGAAACCAAAAACCGAAAAACAAACGAACGGTAGAGGAAGAAATTAGGGGATGATGCCTATTGGCCAGCGTCATAGAATGGGGAAATTTTATTGGCTAGTAACTGTTAGCCCTGTGGCTGTGTTAAAACTAAAAATCGCCAACAGCCAACAGCCACAGCTGCGACGACAGACGACAGACGACAGACTAACAGAGCAATACAGCACAACAACGACACAGCAGCCACACACAGCAAAAACAGTAACAGCAGCGGACTATAGAGTAAGAGTATCAAGTAGCAGTTAAGCTAAAGGCGGCCAAAATGAGAGAATGACTGCTGTTAATACGAAAAAAGCTGGAATGAATACTGGTGCTATACTCACTCGTATTATATGGTACGAAGGGTGGATTTCTTATTAAATTTTGAGAATGGGTGCGCTCCATACTAATTTTAGTATAAAACTCCCGAATTGTCGCTCAGCTCATGTATGTATGTGCTGCTCATCATCACTCTCACTCGTATACACGAATACTGTTGTTTAGAACACTACTACACATTCATTGTCGGATGGCAAGGATATAATAATGACGTACAATGATTGACAATGCTGCGTTCTGTAATAATAATAAGTAATACCTGCGGAGCTTTGTGTTGTGGTCCTGTTTGTGCAACACAGACTGAATACACGTCCAGATACGCGCCAAGGAAACACAAGAGGAGATAGCGCAAAGCGCACAATGCACAGCGCGCGCCTCAGGTTGACCTCGTGCATACATGGTCAATATACATACCCATTCAAAATACCCCAAGTCTGCAATAAATATTGTTGTGAGGATTTTACCCTGGGCTGGGTGATCGACCGAACGTTTACCCCTCCCATACTCTAACTGTATACCTGGTATATATAGCTCAGTACCTGGTACCTGGTACGTAGTAACACCTTCATATTTGGCGTCGTTGGCAGGACACGGGTTCGAATTTCACTTCGAACGTTTCTTTTGTAGAAACTCGTGCGCGTGCGTCCCTAAAAACCATACCAGGTACCAGGTATCTCCCTATCTCCCTGGTTCCCACGGGTATAATATATTACTAGTGAAATTAATAGGGTAGGTCAGGGTACCGACGCCCCAAAGATTCCGCCGTTCGGAGGGGGGGGGGGGGGGTGATGTACAGATTTTACCCTGTGAGCTGTGCGCATGGATGGGTGATCGATCGATCTTTTGCCCCTTGCGATGTAGTAGCAGTAGTAGCGCATGCATCCATCGCACATCAACGTATACACCCGTATGCGAATCCTATACTCGTCATATACTCGTAATACGTACGATAACGCTCTGGGGATATTCCGTGGAGAGCCAGTCTATAGAAACCCGCGCCCTTTCCTTGTGGGGAGCAGAAAATTCTCTCGATAATTATACGATCGTGGGGAATGAAAATAGGGAAATGTTAAGATCACGGATAGCAGGAGACTCTTTATCCTTGGACAGGTCTGCTTCTTAAGTCGGTACTCGTTGGTACTCACATGTGTAGTTCGCTTAGAACAGCTTCATTCCTTTAGTGCACGACGGAGACTGAGACCACGCTTGTGTGTCTCTGGAAAACCTCTGAAAACCCCCTGGTGTTCCACCTAAGATACGCCTTCCAAGTACTACAAACACGATCCCAGTGCCTACACCCAGGTAATTACCGGGTTTTCAACCTCCTACAAAGCAGTATCATAACACTAGCCCACTCTGATGAGCCGTATATGAAGAATTATGGGAATTCATGGAAACCCCGATTCCACGAACTAGGAACATGAGTCGAAGATGCGGCTCCTCAAAACCCACTTCCACACCTCTGAACGGCAAGGCAACGAAGCCGGCGAAGTACGTTAAAAAAAATGAAAGGAAGACGTAGCCTTGAGGGGCAGGAAGAGATCGTCAACGAGAAAGCATCGTCTGGTCACCCGCGACGGGGGGGGGCGAGGAAGATGCATGGAAAAGCGAAAAGCAAATATAAAAAAACGAGAAGAAAAAATACCACGGAAGATGTCAAGAAACACCGAAAACCCAGCCTATAGAAACGTGTTCTGTGCCACTAATGAGTGGCCCGATTCCCCAGACCAGCCCCGACACTGAGCGGGGGGGGTAGGCAGGACAAAATACGCGAAAATCATCCCCGACCAAGCTCAAGAAAAAACAAACAAACAAACAAACGAAAAAATAAACACACAAACAAACAAACGAACAAACAAACAAACAAACAGCCCAGGAACATACCTACAAGAAAAACCCCGACCCGAAAACTCGGAAAACGTCAATATGTTGAAAACCCACGCCCCAGAGTCCAGGAGAATGTCAAGCAAATATATATATATGACCGAATTGTTGTACGCAAATTCGACATGAGGGAGCTGTTCATCCCAGTGGGTTTGGAGCTCGTTGACGACCATTGCCAGCACTCTGGGCCATCGTATGGTTTACACGCTCCACCCCACCGTTGCTGTTCATCTCAGTTGTTTTGGAGCTCGTTGACGACCATTGCCAGCATCTGGGCCATCGTGTGGATTACACGTTCCACCCCACCGTTGCCGTTGGGGTGGTAGGAGCTGGTGGCATTTTTTCGAACCCCGAGAAGCTGATATACGGCGTGCGAAAGCTTGGAGAAGAACTGGAGGCCGTTGTCCGAGAGGATGCTGCGCGGGCACCCCCAGAGAGGAATATACCGGTTGATAAGAATATTAGCCTTGCCCTCAGTAGTGAACTCCCCCGCTGCGACGGCGTACATTTCGGCTCGGCGGCTGAGACGATCGGTGATAAACAAGGTGTGGGTATTTCCTCGAGGCGTCATCGGGAGAGGGCCGAAATAGTTGATGCTAACGGTGATGCCGGGCCCTTCTGGCAAGGGCAATGTGATGGTGGGCCACCGGACCGTCTGCCGCGACGTTTTCCGTGCTTGGCACTTCAAGCAGTTGCCTAGCCACCACTGGGTGCAGATGCTAATACCGATCCATCAGTAGAGGCGCTCGAACATACGTAGGGTGCGCGCGGTTCCTAGGTGGCAGGAAGTCGTGGAATGGCAAGCCTGCATGACCCAGGGGCGCATGAGTAGCGGCACATAAATGCGAATAGGCTCGTCGTTCAATAAACAGGCCGAACGACCTATCGGGCGTTACGTGTCTGACGCAAGAGGGGGGGACGGCTGCCGGACGAGTAGAACGATGCCCGTGTCGGTGGTGCGCAAATGGCCATTGGTAGCCAGCTCCTGAACCTCCGAAAAAGAAGGGCGCTATAGTGGGAAGGGAAACACGACAAAAAGCCGGCTGGCTAAAGTTCCGGCCGGCCAAGGGCTATGCAGCGTATGGCGGCGTTGCACGCGGGTTCGGCCTGTTGTTCCCGAGCCCAATCGGCGTGCGAATAGCGCGCTGCAGAATCACCGAACTGAAATTCGGCAGCTGCGCCGAGGGCGTCCAAGTCAGTCGTGGGGACGGGCGGTGCGTCAGTTGGCAGCGGAAGCCGTGAAAGAGGGGTGCCACGGGCTCGGCGCGGTCGCGTTCGGACGGGATGGGTACCGTCGGGACCAACGAAGCGGCAGGAGCCGGGGCCAAAACGAATGGGGCGGGAGGTCGCGGCCGTGGGGCTGATGGTCTAGGGGTCCCGCCGGGCCCGAAGCAATAGTCAACAGCAGGCGGCGTGGAGCCAGCGGCGGCGGCTGTTCGCCGGCGTGTTCGAGTGGAGATGCGGCCTGAAGGCGGCTAGTATTCAGAGGCGCCAGGTTGCCAAGCGGCGATGGGACATACGCGGCCGGATCAGTGATCACGGCGGAATCTTCTCCCTGTAAAGTGCTCGTCGGGGGAGGAGCGCGCTGGGCGACACTCGTCGGCGCAGCGGGGGCTGCTGCAGAGCCCCGGCCTGAAGGAGTAGACGCGGCCGGAGCAGTGCCCGCGGCGGAATCTTCTCCCTGTAAAGTGCTCGTCGGGTGAGGAATGCGCTGGGCGACAATCGTCGCTGCAGCGGGGGCGCCGGCAGAGCCCTGGTCCGAAGGGGCAGGCGCGGCCGGAGCAGTGTTCACGGCATAATTATCTCCCTGTAAGATGCTCGTCGGGGGAGGAGCGCGCTGGGCGGCAATCATCGCTGCCCCCGGGGGGTACGACAAAAACCGAAGCGAAAGAGGCGTCGGCGGCGGGTGAAACAACCCTCAAGCCAGGACGGTGCTCGACGATGGTGACGGGAGCAGATACACGAGCGGCGAATCTCCCCAGAGGAGCAGAGAGGTCGTCAATCCTCACTCATACGTGGCCCGTGTGCGCGAAATCGCGAGAATCCGAAGAGGTGAAACGCGGCCCACCCAAGACGGCACTTTCGGTACGGGGCGCCAGCCCACCCAAACCTACACCGGGGGTCGGGGAAGAGCGAGTGTGAAGCTCGCAGGCTCGGATGAGGAAGATACCCCCGTCCTCGACGGGGGTAAGGCTGCTAGACCCACCCTGGTCGTGTTCTGTGGCGGGCTCTGGCAAGCGGGAGAGAAAATCAGCATTTCCGTCGGCGCTGCCCTTGCGGTACTCGAGGGTGTAGTCGAACGCGGTGAGGAACTCGAGCCACCGCTGGATTGTGGTCCCTATCTTGCCGATGCTCTCAAGTGCTTTGTGGTCCGAAATTATGCGAACCTTTGTCCCCCATAGGTAACCTCGGAGTCGCTTGATAACCCAGACAATGCTGCCAGCTTCCAGGTCCAACGGGGTCCAGTGTCTGTCGGAATCGAGGGTAGCGCGGCTGATATAGGTAATGGGCCGTACCGAGCCGTCCAGTTGTTCTTGTTCGAGCGCGGCACCAAAACCGTCAATGCAGGCGTCACAGTACACACGGAAGGTGCGGGAGCCGTCGGCTACAACGTCCCAGTCCGGGAAGGCCAAACTTGGCGGGGCAGCGAGGACCTGGCGAACGATAACTTCCATGGCCGGCGTAGAGACGTATTTAAGGCCCTTACGGAGGAGGGCAGTGAGAGGACCGATCCTTTTAGACAGGTCGGGCAGGAATTTGCGATAATATCCCACGCTGCCCATCAGCGCACGGACCTGCTTGAGGTTCTTGGGCATGGGCATTTTCATCAAGGCCGATTTTTTTCCCGCATTGGGGCGTATGCCCGCGGACGAAAAGGAGTGGCCAAGAAAATTAGCGTCCGTGGCGCCGAGGCGATCCTTCAGCTGGCAGAGGAGCGTATGAGAGATGCTGCTGATTTACAGAAGGATACTCATTCCATATGGGAACAGCATCTACCTACGCTATATTGTCGGAAAGCAATCATATTTTATAATAATCGATTGTATATATATACGTCGTTTGGAAATCTTCTTTATGAAAACGCCCCGGTAGAGACCGCTGTGTACCTGCATATACAGGTGATAGTTCTGGTCAGTGTCTGGGCTGAATTGTGTTCCCGACGAGGCCCTCCTCACTCACTCGGATTATCTCTCCCCCTTAACTCCCTTTTTTTGTGGAACAATAATATACTGGTATGTAATAAGAAGATTGTTATCTACCAGCAGCGTGCCCTCTCCAAAATATCTCAGCATGTAACACCTTCACAGCAGTGTTGGTAACGCTTCCTACGGCGGTTGGGAAAAAGCAGGCATCAGTCGATGATATCTACAGTAGATTACATATGTCCGTAAATATAAGGACGGTTTATTTATATTCACATTTAAAAGGTCCTTGCATTTCCGGACATATTATCTTAGCTACAAGGAAGGGTAAAAGATTGATCGATTACCCAGCCCAGGGCAAATCCTTTCTACTTTTTAGGCTGGATGGTCGTACGAGAGGTTACAAGCCGCTCGATGGGTGCAGAAAATGGTAGACAGAGGAGTACAATTCGCTGTACCGTAAGGTTTAGTGCGTCTCGAGCTGATTGCTCTTTTCTGTTATTATCCTCCGACGGATGGGTAAAAACACACATATGCCCCCCACACTTCCACGTTTTTATGGAATGTGTGTCGTCTGTGAAGTTAACCCTTCCCTCCCGTTGCACCAGTAGATACATGTAGCTGCTACTGCTGCTGCTGCTGCTTTTACCACTGACGCGCGTGCGCAGGTTGACCCGACCTGAAAGTATGCGGTCGAGATGGCCACCCGAGTGAGCCGTCATCTCCTCCGGGTGGTGTGGCGGGACTCGCGCGAGCTCACCCATTGACAAAAACCTATACCCTGGTAGTCTATCAGGCGTGTCTGCCGGGCTCGCGAACGGTCCAGCTACGGTCCACCCTACTCGTTAGGGCGTTCGTCTGTGCGGATTCCCCCCTCTTCATTATTCCCCCGTTTTTCATCGTCGACCAGCGTTAAAAAAAAGGAACCACCCTGGTACCGTTTAACACTTTTTTTTTTAATCGAGTCGGACACAAATAAATTTGGGCTTTCCGTCTAATAAGAGAGAACTCCAGTAAACAAACGGGGAGGCAAGGTCATACAACGCATGCGTGACATGCTTTAGAGTTTGCTGTAATGAAGAGAACGTCATTTTGTGCCCGCAGTTTTCCAGTAGGTTGGCCGGCGTCCCCGGTGGCTTGGTAGGTGGTCCGCGTGCCTATCGAGATCAATTTCGTGGGTTCAAGTCCTACCGAGTGCATGCTCGTAAGGGCTTTTTCTTGCATGAAAGAAATTGAATAGCGGAAAGCGCGAGATCGTGAGTTAGCTACGTACATTCGACGAAAATCGACGAGTATATAGTGGGAATGCTGAACCCTATGCGCGACAAAAAATAAAGGCACGTACCGGGGGGGAGAAGGGTAGACACCTGTGACCACGGCTTGTCCTGAAGATCGATGAGGGTAGAACCTCCTACGAGTTAGGCTGGAAAGTGAAAGCGATGATAAAAAAAGCAGTCAGAAACAAAATACGAGTACTTGGATTAGTGTGTACCAGTACCCGGCACATGAAGACACTCCGAAACCACCAGTGACTCCACGAAAACCGTTCGGAATGTATATATACATAGTATATACCTGGTACGTTGCATTTGGTGAGCACGAAGCACACACCCATACCTAGCAAAACAAAATGGCAAAGCTGGCAACCAATCGGCAACGAAAAGTCCTCCAGGTGTGCAGCAACCCGTCCCCTCTTCCTTCCTCTGTAAAACTAAATAGTACGTCCGTAGTAGAACCATTTTTGGGCCCCAGCCATAAAAAATCTCTCAAAAGTAAAAAAGTGCGGGGCCCTCCGTATATACCTGGTTTATATTTAGGGCCGTTAAAATACCGAAGGGCTTTTTCTCCTGAATTTCGCTCGTAGTTTCCATGTTTTTTGTTCAAGCATTTTTTTTTATTGGCAGATTTTCCTGACTCTGTTTTTCCAAATTTGCTAAATTCAACTTTCTGGATAATATGCTGCCTTCTGTTCAATTCCCTGATTCTGGTTACCTTCCCTGTTTTATCTTTATAGAATACGCGCGAACGGCTTATCATAAAATTTGGAAATTCAGTAAAAATGGGATATAGACGAGACATATTACGCAGCTTGCAAAGTTGAGTATCAACTATGTAATCAGTCGAACTCACAGCTGACGTATTTCATAATTTTATACAAAAAATCGTAAGTGGAAAATCTGGAAAAGAAACTCTCCGATAAGAAAGGCCATTAATCTATCAATATACTACGTGTAGGAAATGGGAAGGGCTTGCAGCAATAATACCATACACATATAGCATCAAGCTGCGCAAGTGTCGTGCATCCTTATTCCATTTCTTTGGATTGCACTACGGACACATCACGTAACTCTGCACAGCCCAGGCTGTATGTAGTGAGTGCTGTTGCGTGTGTGACTGATGATGCAATCGCCTACTGGTATGTCTTTCGTCATTAAATGTACTTCCGGTCACTCGCATTATAGACCCAGAGGGCTTAATGTGGGAACATCTCCTACTTCTTGACCACGAGGTATATACTACCAGGTACATACTTCAGAGAAATCCATTCGAAGAAAATGGTGTAGAGGGCGGAGTGCCGTACCAAGTCCCATCAAGAAGTCAATGGTTGTAGCCTGTGCTCTACGATGGCAACAAAATACCATGGTATGAAATTGATCCTCGACGACAAATTGAAATTTCTTTCCGTTCATAGCGGGCGCCTTCTGTTCTCCGGGCTTTAGACTAGTCTCTACTCTCGTAATCCATATGAGGACACAACCCAATTCATAATAGTATTAATAGAATCATCCATCTACTATTATCATTCTGTGTCGTAGCCAAAAACACCCGCGAGCAGGCCAGCAGGGCGAGAGGACGAAACAACTGATGGCCTGCCCGATCGAGACGATAAAAACGGCCGAAACCAATAACCGTGGCATAACCATACTAACCAGAACAACGTCGTGCTATCAATAGGTACAACACATCGTTAAACCCACGAAAGAGCGAGGCGTCTCTCTTTCCCGGGCGAAGCTGGATTGGCACTTCCTCGGCCGCCGAAGGAGAAACATAATATTAATAGTACGAGCAGCTAATTTGACAAAGTCACCGTCCATCCAGGGGACGTGTTGGCGTAAACTATCACCAGCAGTTTTCAGTAGGAGAAGACGGCGTAGGAGCATAATAAGGAGAGAAAAGTACAGGGAAAACATTAATCTCTCTCCTCCTTTACGAAAAACGATTAACAGAGTCTGACTGATAAATCAAATGTAAGGTACGCTGGGACCTTTAGTAGTGGCCATCTAAGAGTCCCTTATACGTATATCCGATCAGACTGGTAACTGACAGAATCACCACCCATAACCATCATCAACAATCATCCGAGTCGGTTCGATTCGATTCGATTCAGCTCGAATCCCGACTTGGTTCGTTCTTCCCTCACCCGACGACGACACCCGTCGTATGTTTTTGGTGCTCAATTTCTCATCTATCTGTTCATCATCATCATCATCGTTCATCAAACAAAGCGACGCATTGCATAGTTTAGGCGAGAAATACACGCCCCCGTCCCCCGCCCCCCCCCTCCCGGCCCGCCCCCCCCCGAACCCACCTCCTCGCTATCCTTTTAGCTCTACTAGTGCCGACATCAAAGACAACAGGACTGAACGCCGTTCGCTCGTAGTCCATCCGGCCGTTCGTCGTCTTGTTGCCTTGACCAACGCTTCCGTACAGAAAAAAACACAGCCAACGTTCACCCCTCCCATAGCAGACCTCCTTTGTGGGCATGTCCCCGAACCTCTCAATTTAGCGGCGGTCGTTTAGCAGCCCTCTGGTCAAACAAAATAAAATATTATCCTTGCAGGAGCAGCACCCACGCAAGCAGGCAGGCAGGCAGAGCAAAGCAAAGCTAGCAGCAGCGAAAAAAAAAAAACAGCGGGCATTTTTTCTCCTTTCCTGTCACAGATAAAGATGCCCCGAGAAGCAACACCACCATTCTCTGTGCTTGAGCTTGTACCACGCAACAAAAACACATCTACCTCCGACCTTCTCTAGAGGTGGGAGGACCGCCTCCCCTTCCTCCTCCTCCTCCTGCTGCTGCTTGCCGCGTTTGCTCACGGATGGGGGTGAAAACAGCGAGTGCCTTCCAACTTTGCCACCAAAAGGCCTGGCAACAACACACGATCGAGTTGAGCACAACAATGAAGAGCGGCCTACCGCTGCCGTTACTGGCAGTCGCTGCTGCTGCTGCTGCTTTCCCTGGTGCTGTCGTTGCTGCTTTGTTGTCCCTCTTGCCAAGGGGCAACACGCGTCCATTCCCCGTAAAGTAGCGATCAAAAATAACCAGACCAAGCATGCTCAAGCCCATCGCTATTTAATGCCTGGCAAGAACAATAGTACCAGTAAGACATTTCGCGCGTTCCTTCTGCAGGTGACGCCTGACGCTTTTTTCCTTCTAGCACCCGATACGAAATGCCTCGACACTCCCTGTGACCGCCAGCCATTAGAGAAACTATCGTAACACTATAGTATAGTATCACCCACAGGTTGTCGGAGAGCCGAAACAAAAAAGAAACGTGCCATTTGCTGATACCGATTGCTGCTGCAGCTGGCGCCTCCGCCACTGCACTTATTTGCTTTTGCTACTCGTACGAGTATGGAGGGGGGAAAAAAAACTCCTGTTGATACGGTTGCTTCTGCTGATATTACTCTCCCTATGTAGCCACCACTCCTGCTGCTGTGTATTTGCGTTTCAAGGGGAGGAAAAAAAAAGGCCCTCGCTCATACTGCTGGTTCTGCCGATACTGCTGCTGCTGCTACTGCTACCCTGCCATTATTGCCTGTGTGAGGTTACACAAAAAAAAACGAGCGCAACTACACCACTATCTACTGTTGTACTGTGTAGCTGCTCCGACGTACGTGGCACACTTGCTCGTGGAAAAGGCGGTTTCTCCGGAACGAAGACCACCAAAAACAAATAACGACGCCTCGCTCCGCCACTAGCCAGCCCTCATTCACAGGCGGGTAGGAAAAATCTCGGCGGGTGTGTATGTGGGCCAGTCCCTTACAGCTCCTCGACGTTTCCTCTACGAAGGTCACCGAACAAAAAAAGACAGCAACAGCAGAGGCAGTCTACAGCAGCTCCTCCGACAAATTGCTTCGTCAGTAATCGCGAAAATTGAGTTGAAGAAGCTTCCAATGACGACGAGCACCTACATATCCTTGTCATTATCGCCAAAGTTGAGTTAAAACTTGCAACGGTGACCAGCGTTTCATTCTCATGGTTGTCATACTCGCAATCTTCAGCTCAAACTTCCACCGCCCATCAATCAGCACCTCCCATGCTACGCTACCGATACGAATGTAGTATTGCTGCGAACCCAATACCGCCAGCACCGGCCCACAAACAAAACACACGCTTGAAAACTTCAAAAGACGGCAAACGGTTTCCCATGGTTGATAAATTAGCGAAATAGAGTTCAGACTTCCAATGACGACCAATCAGCACCTCCCACGCTACCCCATCAACGCTAATACAGTTTTGTCGCGACTCCAATAGCGCCAGCAGCGGCCCAGGACGACCGCCGTGGCGGCAGCAGCCGCGGCCCAACAGCAGCATAAAAGCAAAGACCGGCCATCTTTCGCCCCCTGCCGTAGGCACGTCCTTCGATTTCCGCTGTTGAGAGCGCCACACCTGGAGGTGCCCCAGGCCAGACAAATGCGGTAGGAGCAGGAGCCGTAGCAGGAGCCGTAGCAGCAGCAGCAGCAGTGGCAGCAGCAGAGGTAGCAGTAGCAGCGGCAGTAGCAGCAGCAGCAGCAGCAGCAGCGGCGGCAGTATCAGCAGCGGCGGCAGAACCCGGAAATGCCCTCTATTTTATTGAATCCACCCAAACGCAAGCACCAGTATCACCACCTACAACACCGCCAGCAGCCCCAGGAGTAGCAGCGCTTATCCTCCGCACGAAGGCCAAAGCCACTCGACTCCAACGCCAAGAACCACGGGAAGACGCAATCGATGGCCCCCTCCCCGCCTTAGTCCTTCTCGCGACGCCACTACAATTGTCCCTGAACCCCCTCTTCGCGACCACACTAGACGAGGAATATCAAACGACAGTTTCGGGCGACGCCAGTCAAAGCTTCAGGAAACCCAACACTAAAACAGTATAATAGTCTAGCTAGATGGTCGCCCGTCACAGGCCTAAACCGGCGTCTCCCTTCTGGCATATGTGGCGACCACCGACAAAAGTTGTCGACGAGCCCCCACCCTCTCCCCTCCACATGCTACTGTCAACATTTCCCCCTGCGACTCCCCGAGGCCTTAAGGCGCATACAAAAATCCGACAACACCGCGCGGGACTCCGCCGGAGGCCAGGTCGGACCGTTCTACGAGCCGTTCCATGGAATGGCCCACGGAACGGTCCGGAGCAGCGGCAGAGCCGCGATTGCGGGGAGCGAGGTGGGGGGGTGCGGGGATCACCACGAAAAAGCTAGTTTTTCTGGTGCTGGCGGGAGAGGGGTCTGTGGACAGTCGCCACCCCCCCTGCTGAGGACAAAAGGAAAGGGTATCGTTATTGCTTTGTCTTGTCCTCGTTTAGCTTTTGGCACAGGTCAAACGAACGTGCCACCTTACTTGATGCGGTATCATCCATCATCATCACCACGATCACCACCTTCCATCGTGTCCATCATCCCTATCACCGTCGCCCACTGCCCAACGGAGAAACTAAAAGACGGCTTCGCCGAACGGGCCCCCCACCCTCCTCCCACCCCTCCCCCCCGTGCACTACCGCAAACCAATCTATCCCATCCCAGCCCCCCCCCCCCGTCCCTCATGTATCGCACCATCGAAACGCAAGGGCTCCGACCAGGCCTCAATGTCATATAACAAACGATAGCCCACCCCGACTGGCGGCTGCCTGATTTTGTACAATGTTCTTGTACCCTTTCAGTGGCCGGCTCAAACCGGCCCCGTCAAGGACAGACAGACATCTTCACACACCGCAGCAGCATACCCTACCCCCCCCTCCTCCGCCTCCCACTCCCTGCCTTGCCTCCACCCAACTTTCCCTGTCAGACACGCTTTGTCTCCAGCGTGCCGCTCATCTTTCAAGATCAGACCTGTGCCCACATCGCAGTCAACCCTGCGCCCAACCACAACGGCCGAAAGCAAACCCGTGGCCAATCACAGTGGTCGAAACCAGACCCGCGGCCAATCACATCGGGCGAACCCCGACCTGCGCCGAATCAGAGCGGTCGCAATCAAACCTGTGCCCCACTCACAGTGGTCGAAGTCACACCTGCGCCAAATCACAGCAGTCTCACTCAAACGTGCGACCAATCACAGCGGTCGAAATCTATTCTGCGCCCAATCACAGCAGTCGGAATCAAACCCGCACCCGATCACAGCGGTAGAAGCCACACCCACACCCAATTACAGCGGTCGAATCAAACCTCCCCCCGGCCCCGCCTTCCACCCTCCCCTTCAAGCCGACCTATTAATAGACAGGAGAAGGAGTGGCCCGTGCAGCTGCTACTGGGCTGGCTGGGCCGGGCTGGGCGCGCGACGTCGGTGCGGAAAAGAGCTGGAGGGAGCTGAAAACGTGATAAAAGGAATGGAGAATGGAAGAAAGAAGGGGCGATGCTCACTTCCGAAGGGCTTTCTCCTCCAATGCCTGGACCCCGCCAGATTAGGGGGGGGGGGGGGGCAAGAGACGAGCCAGGCAAAAGGCATGGGGGCAGGGAAGGGATGGGAAGGCTATCCTTGTAAAAACAAACTACGGCTTTGAGTTACGCCGGCCAGCAGTCGCCGATTTTTGTTCGTTGGCTAGATAGTACATAGTGCACAGTAGATAGTTGGCTAGGCATTTTACAAGCTGTTTTTGGCTATATAGACCTAGAGTCTGTTGCTTGACGAAAAAAAAAAAAAAAAACTGAGTTTTGGTCATGGATCCGAAAATCGCGCATTCTTGGCTCAACGTGCCTGTTTTATTTTGAATTATTCTTGACCAATCAGCTATTAATAGTTCGCTTGCTTCGGCACCCCAAGTATTCTAGTAATGGTACCCCAGCCGTAAAGCCATTACCTTCAGGAGTAACAGCGTTGACCGGGGGGGCGATCGTTTGTCAGCGCTCGATTTCTCGGCAACGACAAGGGTGTTGAAGTCGGACACAATATTTTTGGAAGGCTCTCGACCAAATTTATCTTAAAATACCTTAAAGAGCCCTTGTCCGGCCTACAAGACCATACCGGAACGAGCGCTTACAAGCACCTCGGGTGATGCGCGAAGCTTTTGGTTTTGTTTTGCTCGAATCTCCAATCTGGACGAGCTCCAACACTACTGCATGTACTTTTCCCTCCTTTCCATTTCGAACAGCATGCGGCGTCCGGGATGTCTTCCTGGAGCATGGAGCTTAAGCATCTGCAAGCCGATGGCGTGCACCTAAAATCATGACCCTGTCTGTGTTCTGCCCGCTTCTTCGTTCACCACTTGCTCTCTTCTTCAGAGCGAGCGTAGAGGGCTTCTGTCCGCGGGGTGATGCGCCTGGTAGATACGCATGTACCGATTTCCTTTCGCTGGTCGTTTCGCTTTTCATTTTTTGGGCTGCGCAGACTTGAAAACTTCAAGGGTTGGTAGGTCTTTCGTTTTTTCCAGCTGCAAAAAAAAAAAAGAAAAGTCCTGGGCTTTTACCTTTGCGTCACCCCGCGTCCGAACCCCTCCATAAAATGAAAACCTTGTACGCATACACCCTACTAAAACTTACCTCCCACTTTTTGCAGGCCTTCTCTTCTTTTTGCGTCCTTTCCGCCTCCAGCATCAGGTGCTGCGACAAGACCCTGCGAACGCAGTCGATAAGTAAACAACAAGAATCAGGGCACAAAATCCATACAATTCCAAGAAACGAAAGAAAAAAAAAAGAAAGGAAATATGACGCTCGTCCGCAGGTCCGGAAAAACAAACTACTGAACGTCGTATATATATGCAAAGCGAGTTGGAACTTTTGCCTGCATATAATGATTAAAAAAGTCAAGCCTGTTCTACTTGGTTTTAGATCAGTAGTATACTTCGAAGAATCTGTCTGGGGCCGAACAAAAAACGTGAGGTGCCGACTTCTTTCTCCGTGTACCATTGGGTGAATCCTCTGGTGATGATGAATCCTCGCCCTTCCTTTTACGGGGGGCAATACGCCTGACCTGGTACAATTTAACTCGATGATTTACGGCCAGGATATCTCTCTTCTCTATATAAATTTAGTCATCACTTTCACTTTCCAGCACAACTACTAGGAGGTTTTACCCTCAGCGGTCTTCTTCTAGACAAGCCGAGGTCACATTAAGGTGTCTTCTCTTCTCCCCCCCGCTATGTGACTTCATTTTTGTCGTGCATACGAAAGGCTCAACCATTCCCACTGTTTGTCAACTTTCATCGAAGTAGCGAACTCTTTCGCGATTTCCGCCAATCAATTTTTATCCAAGAAAAACTACTGACGAGTATGCACTCGGTGATACTTGAACCCACGAAATTGATCCTAGTAGGCACGCGGACCATCTACTAAGCCACCGGGGACGCAAATCTAAAAATAAATCTGGGTTTTTACCGTGATTAAGACAACGTCGATACACTATACCATGGTATGTGGAAAAACAAAAATAGCGTAACCGCCGAAAACCCATCCGGATGATGCGTTCCCGTCAACATAAAAAAAACGGGAGGCAACGCAGCCGCCAAAATATGCCGGTCTACGGTAGCATATTTTTGAAATTTTGCAGCTGAAATTTTGCTATGTTTCAGGATTAATTTCTTCGCAAGACGCGCACGGTTTGCACCAACGTCAAGGCCCGACAGTGGGGCGGGCACAACATACGGTATACTTAGGTCAACGCCAAATAAATTAACGCCGACGTTACGGAACAGCCCAAAAGTACAAAGTGATGGGATTTCGTTGGGCGTCACAGCTACTTCGGGCGGCAATATAACGACCGCTTGGTGTTCATATTAACGTCTAAATGTTGCTTATATGTACGTGCAGAGTAGTAGCCATTGTACTTGGCTGGCTAATCATGGAGATACGAGGCACGAACGAAAACGAGAGAAGATAACGTATCAAATCAAACAACAAGAGAAAGAGCCAAAACGAGTTTTAGCAGCATCACCACCCATCCACCCACCCACCCCTGTCTGTCCCTTGCACGAACCTGTCGCAGATGTTTTACGTCTAGAGCACGTTCTGCGCTATACGCCCCTCGGAAAGACAGCAACAAGACGAAAGGAACAACAAACCATTATCAGCATCGCCGCCTATTTTATCCCTCGTGTGTATGTACCTGTCGTAAAGATGTATGTCGAACTCCATGTACATCTTGAGTACGTTCTGCGCTAGCCCCTCGACGGTACTGTTCCAGTGCCCTAACGAATGCTTGTGCAGAGGACCTGAAACAAACAAAAACAAAAAAACACGCACAGGACAGGACTCAACAAAACGTTGCAAAATACATTTTTGTTGGTATGGCACGTGTGATGTCATATACCCCGCTCCCCTTCCCAATCCCCCCCCCCCAAAAAAAAGAAAAAACTGTACCTGGTATGTATTGGCATGGATAAGTACAACCAAACAGGAGCATTGTTGTTCTCGGCTGTCAGTGCTACAATACTTACGGGTGTTGGAGTTAGGGGGAAACGAACAAAGTGACCAAATTGTGTCGAGTACGTCGCGCGCCTTACAGACTCACGGCCCCAACTGCAAAAACCTAGCAACTCCCTGCCGCGACGTGAAAGAGGGGGTGTGTCGACACAACGATATCCACCATCGAGATGTGGCTCGTCGTATCATAGACGACGAGTATGAGAGTATTGAATGGGTGTCTGCCCTGCCGAACCCGCTCATACGCGCTACTGCTGTAGGCACAACATTATTACTAAGATGTCTTTTGCTTTTATGCTTTAATACGAAGTATATCCCTGTTTTGATACCTGGTACCAGGTTTATGTATGGGTATTCGTTGTAAATCGATATGTTGACGTATCGATTTCGAAATCTCCAGGATCGTTCCCGGGTCCTGACCTGCAGGTCAGGTCAGGAAGTGCTCAAAATCTCACGGGTCGGGTCAAGAGGTTTTCAAATCTCAGGTCGGGTCGAGATTTTTTCGAATCTCACGGGTTGGGTCGTGTCGGGTCAAAAGTATTTCAAATATCACGGGTCGGCCCGGCTTGGGCCAAGAGTTGATAAAAAGCTCACGGGTCGGGTCAGGTCATAAACCGCGAGAAACGGGACACTCGCGGGTCGGGTCAACATGATCCGCGAGGTGTTTTCTGCTGACCCGCGGGTCGGAAACGCGCATCCGGCCCGAGGACTCGACATTTGAAAAAACAAATGCCGCCTTCTGTACTAAAGTAATGTCTCGTACCAACACTGAAAACTAATCCTCTGGCATCATTATCAGACTATAAAACACCACCAAATGTATGTTCGCATGCCCGTAACATCCATATACCCACGACAGCCAGGCCAGGCCACATTTTAATGTGGGGTACAAAAAAAAAGAAGAAAGAAGTGTCTACCCACGGGCCGGATCCGCGGGTCAAACTTCGGCCCGCGGATCGAGAAAAATGGCCTCACGGGTTGAGGTGACTCGACCCGCGACAGACCCGTGTCTCACGGGTCAATCGGGGTCTGGCGGGTCGGGTCGGGAGGTGTTTGAAATATCACGGGTCAGGTCGGGTCGGGTCAGGTCAAGAGGCTTTCAAATCTCGCGGGTCGGGTCGTGTCGGGTCAGGATAATTTTGAAGTCTCACGGGTGGGGTCGGGTCGGGTCAGGAGGCTTCCAAAATCAGTTGACCGGACCTGACCCGACCCGACCCGACCCGTGAAGTTTGACCAGACCCGTGGACAGCCTTGGAAATGTTGACACTTCAATACATCGATACGAATGTGCCAATAGTTCAAGATGTCCAACCTTTGGCTCACCGTAGATGACAGGGAGTATTGAGTGGGTGTACGCCCTGCTGAAGCAGCCCTTGCTGACCAAGTGCTCGTTATTCCACAAAAACAAGGTCCTCTCTGCCACCTGATCAAGATTGACGATTGACGGCAGCAACGTCACGAACAGAAACATCAGAGAAAACAACGCCAAAGTCGACAAACAACCACCAACATCAACATCAGGAACAACAGCAGCGACCTCAAAATCTACAGCACAAGCAACATCAACATCAATTGACAGCAACATTACCATAAGCAACAACAGCAACATCAATAACAGTAAGAGCAACAGCAGCAACGCCAACAGCAGCAGCGCCAACAACGACTCCGAAAACAGCAACATCATCATAACCACCAGCAGTTGGCACCAACAAACAGAATCAGTGAAACAGCTTGAGCAACATCAATTGGCTGTCGAAACAACATTTCTCCAAACTGAACAAAAACGGCAGCATTAACATTATATCGATCTGAGCTACACTACCACCATCACCAACGTACAACAACAGTATCATCAACAGCAGTATGAAAACAAGAACCTCTGATGAGACGAAATCCGCAACCAGTAGCCAGTCTAACGGAACACAACACACTTTGGTCCTTTTAGGACCGCAGTCTCGTTGTAGGGACAAACCACACCAATTCCAAGTAGTTTGTCCCCGAACCGGAACTGCAGTGTTAAACGGGCTGAGGTGAACTGATGGGTGAAGCGAGCGAACATGGTATAGCGGCGCATCAGCCTTTTCAATCAGCAATACTCCTCCCCTACAACGACCCAATCAGAGGGCAGACCGGGGGAGCCTAACCAGCCAATCGTCCCACCTGGAAATGCTGGCTTGCCAGACATTGCGCCAGGAGGTGGAACAGCTTGCCCTCCACCTGCTTCAGCTGAACGGAAATATGTACACACACGGAAGGGGGTGTAGTGTCAGCGATTTTTTTCTTTTAGTGTATTGAAGAAGAAGCGAGATCGAGATTTCGCTCGTTTAAAAAGGAGGGGAAGCGCGATATCGGCGAGTTTACTATTAATAGCATTAGACCCCGCGCGTATTCAATCATACCAGGAATATCAGATTTTATGCAAGTCTAAAAAAACAATGCACACACGCAAGCGAGGCAAAAGAACAGCGCACAAAACAACGAAAAAAAAACACCATCAATAGACAGATAGGACAGCCTTTTCGGATGGGCAAGAAGGGCACGTCTCATCCCGTTCACTCCAAAAGTTTTTAACCACAAAGAGTTTAAACTATTTCGTCAACAAGAAACGTGGGCCAATTTAACGCAGAATGACCAACAAATCGAGAAGAAGAAAAAAAAACAGAATGGGGGAAGCAGCTCATTTTCAAGATGATCTGGAACATACCTGCGCTTCCATGAGCAACTCCAGCACGTCCTCTAGCTCGTTCAAGAAGAGGACTTGCTTTGAGCTACAGCTCCATGGCCAAAAGCGTATCAACCCCTTCAATGCGAAGGCAGCACCATCAGCAGTAGTAGCGGTAGTAGCAGGTCACGTGGCAACACAAGAGGCCGTAGTAGCAGTAGCCGTAGTAGCAGCATATAGCCGCAGAGGGAGGGAGGGAGTTGTAGTATTAATAGCAGCAGTAGCAATAGCAGCAAGAAGATACCCACATCGGGACGGCAGCAACAAACAGAAGACATTCAGCTTGGAGCGCGTACATGTTCATACAGGTATTACCATACTACTATGTAGCAGGTATGTACTGCTGCATTTGAAAACATCTACGGCCAAAGCCGTATACACCCCTTCACCTATGGGCAGCAGCAGCAGCAGCAGCAGCAGCAAGCAGCAACAGCGCCACGAAAAACACAAACAAAAAACACACGCACAGCACCACAGCAGCGAACATGAAACACCCACCTTGGCGCACACGTACCTACAGAGTACTACATATGCCACTGCTGTGTATAAATATACTGCCGGCAGCAGTTGAGAGAAGCCGCCCTCTGTATACGATCATCAGACAATTTCGACACTTGTTTCCTTTCAACCTCCGAAGGAGTTTCGTGTGACCAAGAACACACTTGCCACCTTTACCCGAGCCATAGCACCGGCATGACCGTCTCGGAGGCTTTCTCCACGAATTGTACCATGCAATACATGTGCCATGATCGTCATTATGATCACCACCATGCCCATCATCACCATGACCATCATCACCATGACCACGTCAGCATTACCCCTATATGCTGTAGCTCAAACGAAAAAACTAAACACAAAAAAATACAAAACCTACAACAATATATCACCCTTCGCACAGGCCTGGCCGTGCCCAAGTCTTTCTCGACGTATCGCGCAACGCCATAGCTGTTATGATTCATAAATTATCATGGATGAATCGCTCTCATCGTCGCCAAAATCGGCATACAAAGCGTATCGTTATCATGGGCCAATCACCGTCATCCTCACTATCCCCGTCACTATGCTGATACTACCACGATACCATCTTTCTATTTTGACTCTGTCAAACAATCCCATGTCGGGGGACCATATTAAATAGGTCCTACGGTACAGACAAAAACCTACCAGGTATATATCTCGCTAGTTTTACTAACAATATTTGGTCCTATTTACTACTACTGGTCCCTCGTAATAAAGGAACACACAAAAAAACAGCGGCACCGGCGGAGTCGAGACCTTACCGGTACCAAAAACACTAAACCCCCCAGAAAAAAAGGGCTCACGTATCATGAATCACTCACAACCATCCTAATTTTGTCGTCGCTCGGTATCATGACACCACTCTCGCTGGAGAAATGGGAAACGTTCAGGCATTAGGGCTCATTCTTATCGGAGAGCGTTTTTCCATAATTTCCAAAGTTTGGAAATAATTGGAGATATTTATCAACATACGGAGGCGTTCTGTCACTATTCGTGAAATTCTCCAGAAGCGAAAAAATCAAGTTCGTTAAATTTCACACATTTGGGGAAAAACAGGAAAATATGGAAGATTGAAAAATTGCGAGAAAAAAATGTCGAAAAAATCGAATAAAAGCTCTCCGATAAGAATGACCGTAATATGATGATCGAGCTGTCCTTATATGTACAACCAGATGGGTTTCTTTCTATCTGTGATTGGATTTCGCAAAACAATCGGGGACAACGAAAAAAACAAAAAGCAACAAACCGGCGAGAACGAAAACCCTTTTAGGCCCCTTTAGCACCGGCATGGGAGTGTCGAGGTCCTTATCGGCGTAGTATATTACGCGATGAACTTGGCATGTTCGTGATCACCGCCACATGCACGATTATGGACATCACCATCCTCATCAATATCCATATCAAAAATCGATCAATACAATCGACATATATACATAATCCATATCATCGTCATATCAAATCATTATTCCATTATTTGTGTCATCGTTCCATCATTTGTGTCAAACAACCTCGACAAAAAAGTCACGAAACACAAAAAACAAACAAACAATCTTCTCACCCTCAGCACCGGCATGACCGTGTCGAGGTCCTTCTCGACGTACTGCACGATGCAATAGCTGAGCTGCTGGTGATAGAGAGGCACGCACTTCGGCTTGTGCAGCGGGATGAGCGCCTTTTGGAGGAAGAGGAGGTGCTCCTTCTTTAGGGGAATGGCGAACCCGTTGATGATCGATCCCAATATCTCCAGCAACTCCCCTGAACGCAGACAAGGCACGAAAATGAAAATGGTGGTGGTGGAAACCTGATAGATGAGGGTGGGGTGGGGGAGAAGAACCTACTGTAGCATGTAATACTCTTAATGTACAGACAAGATACGGCTACGAAAATGTCGAATGCGAGATTGATGATGGGGAGAGAGGGGTGGGGTTAGAACATCCCGCCATGTGACCGCGGAGTTACGACCAGCAATAGGAAGGAGCAAGAACAAGGGCGCGGAGAATAAATAGGATGAACACAAAACAAACTGAAAACAAAAGGCAGAGGTAGCAGTAACCTCTACAGTACTAGTAGCTGAGGTATATAAAAAATCACCAATCCAGGGTTATTCAAGAGTAGCGTCGAATCTCGCGGGTCGGTTATAGGGTCGGATTGGGTCGAGACACTTGACCCGACCCGACCCGGCCCGTGAGACTTTGAAGACGTCCTGACCCGAGTCAAGGTCGGTTAACAACCTTATGTTTGGCCTTATTATAATGTTACGGGGGACCATATCAAATACTCCAGAGTAGGACCTACGGTACAGACAAAAACCTAGGTATATATTTCGATATTTTTACTATAAATAACAAGATGTGGTCCTATTTACTATGGTCCCCCGAAATATTATTAGTCCAAGGGCGGTCAACCTAGGGATTGAACCGCGGTCGATCAGCATTTGATGATGCCCACCCGTTAGAACCGTCAACCCGGGGAGCGATGGTCATCATTCCAGGGTTTCCATAACCTCATAATTGGAAGCCTTATGTTCGAAGCACACAAGCGCAGAAAAACACAAAAACAAAAATCAGACACACCCCACTCAGCGCCACAAGCGTGCAAAGAAGGGTGGACTCGGATTTTTTTCATGCGACCCATCTACCCGGTTGATTCTTAACCGATCACTTGTACAAGGCTGTCTCTGGAAGTGGTCACGCCAGAAAAAACACCAAATAATTGACGCTATCATCCATATGCAAGAAAATCCGCCTCAAAATTGGTTCTCTTAGTAGGATGCAGCATACCCTTCATGCGACTCGCCCAACACCTCATGGTGCTTCGCGTTTGGTGCGAGCAATGTCTGCCTTGTCGGCAAAAAGCCTAGTGCTCCGTCCCGGCATTGTGGGGACCCGAGGGTCTATGGCCATACGGCTACGGCCATGCATGGTAACGAGTACACCCCGCCATGAGATCGAGTACATCTCTCCTATCGAGTTCACACACACCCCTGTCTGGGTCTCTAAAATGAATAGAGTGGCGTCGTTTTTGTTTTTTGTGAACCCCTGTAATTTTTTTTTTCGTGTACTCTTGTTTGAGCTACCAGGTATTAATTATATGATTTCATAAATTGGTACTCTTCAGGAGACGACAGGTAAATAGTGAGTAAATCATAAGGGGGGGTACTCATTATTGTGGGTTCTGAATAATTGTGTACTGTCAGGGTATGGGTAGTGCCTAAGATACTTTTTTCGGCCCTTTTACGTCCCAGAACGATGGTTGTCACATGGAACAATAAATTATTTTTTATACTCTGAACCAATCACAGCCAAACTGAAAGACAGCAGAGGCCATCAAAACTCTTATTTTTTCACTACCAAAATTAAATTATCTCCAGCTCATTTCCAGCAATCAACAGAGTAGCAGCAGCAGCAGCGGCAACAGCAGCGGCAGCAACGCCGGATGGATGATAGGCCCGCTGTTCCGGCTCGGGTCAGATGTGCGTTCCGCATAGGTTGCCATTTGCATGTCCTCCATCTCGACCTTAACGGAGTGACGGAGAATGTGTTTTCAATGGTCCGCTCAGAAACGCCTCCCGGCATGACAGCCTTTACCAACACCTTGTCCGTTTGCGATCTATCTCCCCCTCCAGACTCGCTATTCGCGCCGCCTCCACCCGCCTCCTCGCCACCCTCGGCTTCCAGCGCCCTCCGTGCTGCGGACCTTCAGTTTCAGCGCCTTCTCTGCGCTTCCGCTCTTCTGTCGATTCTGCTGGTGCTGGTGCTGCTGCTGGTGCTGCTGCTCGAGGCAGGATAATCTCTTGGCCCCTCGCAGCTCTTTTTTCTTCAGCAAATTTAGCCGCCACCTGACGGCTTTCCGCTTCCCCAAGAGGCAAGAGCAACGGCGGCATCACATGCTCGAGCTGCCCGGCTTTGGCGTCGCTCTATCTCATCGTAGTCGCGACGCTCTCCAGCACTCTTAGCGCGACTATCCAGGCCGGCTTGCGCCATGGTGCTGCCCGTACCAGCATGATAAAAGCTTCCACCGTTTTTTTTTTAATCGCTGCCTGGCGCGCCCTTTTCTACATCGTCTTTCTATTCCGCTTGTTAGCCACATTTACTGCTTGAGTCGATCGTAGAATAGCTGGCGCTTTAGACCCACGAGTCTCAATTGAAGTGCGGTTTGGGTTGGAGTGAGTCCACAAACCAAGGGAAGTGCTCATGCTTTCAACATTTTCTTTGTGAAAATATGCAGTCGATGTACATGAAAATGAGCAAAAAAACGCCACAAACTTGGGTGGTTTTGGGGCTCGTGTGCGGTCGCCAGAACTCAGACAATTGATACAATCAAGCGCGATACGTACGGGTTTTAGGAGTTTGCACGTGGTTTGCACGTCCAATTCGTGACGTATTATAGAGCGAGAACGCGGTGGTTTCCGAACGTTCGTCCAGTGCAGACGTACAAACTTCAAGTTATGCGAGTAAAAAAAAATAGTGCTTGTTCCCGTATGAGGTTTTGAGTCACTTAGGTTTTGACAAAACAGGTCAAGACCCCATGATATTCATCATGCCCCTAGTTGGTAGTCGGTAAATGGGTGACGCACTACCTTAATCCTTTTAGGACCGCAGTCCCGTTTTGGAGACAATCTACTCAGAAACTGAGTGGTTTATCCCCAAATCGGGACTGCGGTTCTAAAAGTCCTAAAAGGGTTAACAGCACGCCCCGTCATATTACCATCCCTGGGAAGATGCGCTGGAAGTGCAGCCAACAACAACGCATCGGAAGGGAACACACAGACAGACAGATGGGCATCCAGACAGCCAGCCAGACAGACAGAGAGCGTCTTAGTTTTGTGACCATAGCACTTGTATCTCCGAAGGATTAAAGAATCGGCACGGACGTTGGCTGTGCCGGACTTCAACGGATAAAAAGAGCGGCTTGATGTGAAGAATACAACACAGGCATGCAGGCCAAAGGACAGGCATGACGTATCCGCTACACAGATTCCAAAAAACGACCAAAACCGCCGGTAATGAACCGACCGCTACAAAAACCGTTACAAAACTTACTTTCGTACACACGTATACGCGAAAGCCTTCTGCTTACCGATGCCGTTGTGACGCTCCGTCTCGTAGACGAATCGGAAGAAGACGTTTCCGATCGTTTTCCGAATGTGTGACCGATGGTTCATGAACTTCCCGTAGATTCGGTGAAGGATCGTCTTGAGGTAGTCTCGCTCCCGCGGGTCCTCGCTGAAAGGTACCAAGAAAAATTAAAATGAAGGCGGTTTTGTGGGACGGTAGTCCCTTGTAGCAGGTAATCTCTTTGCTCATGTTTCCTCGAGGAAACGCACCGAGATGCGTTGTGTGGCTTTACCACACCCTCGGGGGTCGGCAACGAAAATAATGTCAAGAGTAACCCAACCGAGACGACCGGATGGCGTACACGCGAAAATACAAGATGGAAAAAAATGACAGCCGTGGGATCGAGGATTTTTCCGGGACTCATATTTGCAAGCTGCGTAGGATACCTCGACGTAATACTATTAATAATGAAGTCGTACGACCCAGAGAAGAGGGACCTGGTATCCCCAGTTTCATAGACGAGCACCCATTCTCCCTCGTTCAAGTGGCCCGCAAGCTGTACGCAGAAGTTGTGGTCGATCAACGAGCAACGACCAGAATAAAATCAATGACCACTGACCAACCGGCAACAGTTAAGGTTCAAACGCGAACATTCAGTCGACAGTAAAAAACGCCCGAGTTGATTCACGACAATAAATCAATCGCCTCGTCGTATATAGTCATCAAAAGCGTTTGATTTTAATAAAGAAAACAAAATTAGCATCCACGCAGAACTGTCTTTTACCTCTGTATCCGGTAGGGGACTGAAGCAGATCTTGCGGTCGATGAACGAAAGATAAAAACACTATTGAGCGATCAATACTGGGACAGCAGAGAAATGACCAACAACCGATAATAAATGATGAAAAGTGCACAATGCTCAGTCAGCACAGAAGTCATCAGTAACTACTCATCACTGGTCGAAAGTGAACAATGTTCAGTCAGCAAATAAAAGCCCAACAACCCAAAACCAAAAGCGACAACAGATTTAGCAGCAGGGGCAGCGCGCCATGCTTCAGACCTGCCCTGGCTTCGATGGTGATTGAAACGCCCGACTGTCAACAAAAAACAAAGGAATACTAAACAATCAATAATCACAATTGATGAACAATCAGTCAACAACTAACCAAGAAAACAATAACGAACAAACCCCGAGATCAAAAAGAAAATGTACGAATGGTATTGAAGGAAGGAAGTTCTCACCTGTCGAAGAGATCTATAAGTTGGAAGCAGAACTTGTGGTCGATGTACTTCTTCGCCACCTTCGCGTTCACTTCCGTCGACACCACAAATCGAAGGAAGAACTCGTACACCAACTGTTTAAATTCATGTTCAAGATAAAGTTGGATACTATGTTGGAGGCTAAGGTCGGATATCGTGTTCGATTCCACGTTAGTAGTGATGTTTGTGCTCAAGATCAAGTAGGATATGCTCGAGTTAAATATATGCTGTGGTCGACCCCTACTTCTTGGCCACCTAGGCGATTACTGCCGTCGGCACCCCAAAAATCGAAGAAAGAGCTCGTACACCAACTGTTTCAGTTTTATTTCAAGTTGGAAGTTGCAGTTCAACATCAAGATGGGTATTACGTTGGAGCCTAAGTTGGAAACAGTGTTCGAGTTCGAGTTGGGAGGTGGGAGTTTATCATTAAAGTCACGTTGGACATGTTGTGGCGGACCTATTTCTTCGCCACCTTAGCGTCCACTGCCGTTTGTACCACAAATCGCAGGAAGAACTCGTACATCAACCGTGCAAGTTTGACTTCACCTTCAAGTTGCAGGTCAACTTGAAGTTGGATAGTATGCTTAACGCTAAGTTGGATATAATATTCGAGTTCAAGTTGGGAGGTGGGAGGTGATGTTTGTCTTTATATCTGAGTTGGTTATGCTCAAGTTGGATATTTTGTGGTCGATGTACATCTTAGCCACCGAAGCGTGCACTTCCGTTTCATTCCACCACAATTCGCGGTAGAAACTCGTGCACCAACCGTTCAAGTTCAAGTTCAAGTTGAAAGTTGCAGTTGAAGCTGTATACTAAGTTTGTTTGGGTTTCTAGTACGTTGTATATTACGCTACGATCGAGGTACGGGCCCTTTTAGGACAAAAACATTTGTGTCGAATGGGGCTCCTCCAGCACAAAATTACCCAACATCGCTGGTAATACAACTACCTGGTAGTACGGGGGGCCGTAGTAAATAGGACCAAATATTGTTAGCAAAATTAGCGAAATATATAGATTTTTGTATTCACCGTAGGTCCTATTTAATATGGTCCCCCGTAACAGTGTGTTTTCACCCTTTTTCGATAAATACTGTAGACCATAGCACTTTTCACCGAGTCGCCTCGAAGTATTATTCGAGACCATCTTTCGCTTGGGGTACAGAGCCGCTAGAGCGACGAGCCTCGGAGAGTATTAGAGGCACCACCATACCGGAGCATGCATCGTAACTTAATCTTGGGCCACAAGTTGGAATACCACTCTACCCTCTGCCGCGAAACGCAAGAGCCGTTTCCATTCCATATTACCAACAGTACAATGAAGGATTCTTACATCCCGGGACAACTTGGTACCTGGTACGAAGTTCAAGTTGAAAATAATGTTCAAGTTGAGGTTGGATACAAATTCTGCACAATATCTCATGACGGCAGTCTAGGATCTATGTGATCTATCTGCAGCTGATAGATCTGTGTAGATGAAATGCCTCCGCCTTGTGAAATAGTACGCGTTTCACCTGTAAATGAGGCCAGGACATCTCCAAGACGGGTTCGTCTTCCTCGGGGTCGAAGTCGTCCGTCGGTGGCGGCAACGCTCTGCACACGTTCGCGGACACCATCTTCATGATGCACGGATACAACGACTCCGTCAACATCTTCTCCCCCGGCTGGTGATCCACCACAACGAGAAAAATGACAAAGAAAGAGGAAGAGGGAGGTGGTCAGTAACAGGGGTAGAACGTTCGGGCTAAGAGGGAAACGGCCGACAACCAGTGGGAAACGGTCGAAACCAAAAGCGGACAGGTGAACAACGACACAACACAACGGGACGTTAAAAATGAGAGGGAAATACGGCCAACAAGACGCACGAAGGAAATGGCTATAGACGCCGGTCTCCAATAAAAGCCCTTTGGGGCTTCATGGGGGTGTACTCAATATCATGCATGGCCATAGTCGGATGACCATAGACCCTCGCATCCCTACAATGCCGGGACGGAGCACGTCGGGTTTTTACCGACCAGGCAGGCATTGCATGCACCAAGCGCGAAGCACCGTGAGGTGTCTGGCGACTCGCATGAAGGGTGAGCTGCATCCTACTAAGAACCGCATGTGAGGCGGACTTGCATATGAACGACAGCTTTAATGAATTACGTGGATTTCCGGTGTAGCTACTTCCAGAGACAGCAATGGGAGTACGCGTATTATGTAACTGTGTCTTGGGTGCCTCACCATGAACATGAACACTACACGATACGATAATTCCCACTTGTGCGGAGTAAAGGTTATTTACCTCGCATAAACGATCTACTTCTCGACAACCAGCTGAGACCGACCGCCAACCCCCCCCCCTCAACAAAGCGGTACCCTGCTTGTCTAGCTCACGTAGTGAGCAGCATGTTCTTCAGCGTCGTTGCCAACCGACGTCAACCCAACCCACATAGTATAGGGGGGTGGGGGGGGAGGACGATGCCAGCATCGACCACTCAAGCAGCCGAGGTTGCTGGTCAGAGGATGTGTTCCACGGAAAGAGGTACGCGCGTGCTGCATCATCTATACTGGCATACTGGCTACCAGGTAGGTACGACAGTCACCTTTTTACTGATGAGCAACAACGGTTGGGTGATAGGCTGCCAGTTGGCTGACGACACGTTAAGTCACCGACTAGCTATTACTTGGCTAGTTCTACATTTAACGCCTCGTGTTTTTTGGTGGAATCTGAGTTGTCGTTTCTCTGGCTCGCATCCGCAGTGGGAAGTGTTAACTTTCTCGGGACCGCTTACATGCATCACCCGATTGTCTTATCTCAGGTGCATTCGAGTGGTTCGTCCTCAAAAACGGGACTGCAGTCCTAAACGCGTTAACTAGTAAAAGGACTATAGCTTGTGG
The DNA here is from genome assembly GCA_031213475.1 of Nereocystis luetkeana. Taxonomy (NCBI): domain Eukaryota; class Phaeophyceae; order Laminariales; family Laminariaceae; genus Nereocystis; species Nereocystis luetkeana. The sequence goes on along the minus strand of JARUPZ010000009.1, from coordinate 366,464 downwards.
TACCCACTGTCATACACAACATATTTGCCCCTCTGCGCGATGACGAAACCAATAGATTAACGCCTGGATTTTCACCTGCCTCTCGTGTCCACCATCGACTATTAAAAATAACAGGGACTGCAGCAACTCTGATAAGGGGCGCTGGCACACGAGGGTTCCGAAAAATTAGTTGTCCAGTGTTGCAATTGGTGTGTCAATCAGTACGGCTTATATTCTTCGGTCGAACGACACCGCAAACAAGTAAAAAATGAAAAATGGTCAACAACAAGAGGAAAAAGGGCAACAATAATACGGAAATGACCAGCAACAAGGGCGAACAGGAAGAGGAGAAGAGTCAACAGGGGGAAAAAATTGATGGGGGGGGGGGGCAGAAAAAACGGGCATACGAAGAGGGAAATTGCCTACTTGCTGTTCGATGATTCTGAGGAATTTTCCGATCTCACAGCTTTCCTTGTGTGTGTTCTTTTCTGTACAGCGAAAAAGCTTCTGGCGCATGTTTCCTCGTTTGGATCTGTACTACTACGCAGATCCCTGGCAACCTCTCACAACTGCAGGTGAACGACATGCTCTAGATCGATTTAGATCGTGAGCTGGACGATATGATTTGAATCATCTGCATCATCATCAGTCTGAGGCATGTGACACTTTCTGCTTACGTGCGTGTTGACGAAATCCAAGAGCTCCATCAGCGTCTGACGCTTCACCTCCTTGCCTCGCGTGTCCGCAATATTATTCCCCGCGACCGCCCCGCTCCCCATCGCCATTTCGTTTTCGAATCGGTACACCGTCGTACACAGCTCCACCTTCTGCATAAACAATGCCTCCCGCTTGGCCAACCCCACGTCCTTCAACAAGGGGATTTCTTTCATTGGTCCCCTCTCTGAAGACGCCATCGAGGCCCTATAAAAAACGAGAGTACGTACGGAATGGTTATACCACTGCATGAAAATGGTATGGTATGGTATGGTATGGTATAACATGCGGTATTGAATGGAACAGTATGGTATGGTATAATGATTTGACGCGATCTGAAGAAGGAAAAGTGTGAATGGAATCATGACGCCGTGCCAACAAGGAGATTTATTTGATTGGTCTATCTCATGACGCAATCGAGGACCTACAAAAAACGAGTCTACGTATGAAATGGTTATGATACTGTATGAACATGTTATGGTATGGTATGGTATGGTATGGTATGGTATGGTTTGATACGTTATGAAGAGTGAGGAGGGTGAATGGAGTAATGACACCGTGTCAGTAAGGGGTTTCGTTTCTCGGGTACAGCATACAGGGGGCTCACTCCTGTCGAAACCCGTTGGTGTTGGGTGTTCGTCCCAATTCGTGTGAAACCATGACATCGAGCGATCAACGTCACTGGGACCAAGACTCAAAAGGCGTTACACTAAATACCGGGAACAGGGGACTCACTGCTGTCATGACCGTTGGTGTCGGTGTTAATGCTGGGCACTCATGACACCATTCTTTTTTTTTTTTAATCATCCCTTTTCCTTCCCAGCCTAACTCGTAGGAGGTTTTACCCTTGGCGATCTTCTGGACAAGCCGTGCTCACAGGTGTCGTCCCTTCTCCCCGCCGATACGTGCCTCTATTTTTTGTCGCGCATAGGGTTCAGCGTTCCCACTGCTCGTCGATTTCATCGAATGTAGCTAACTCACGCTCTCGCGCTTTCCGCTAATCAATTTTTTATGCACGAAAAAGTCCCTACGAGCATGCACTCGGTGAGACTTGAACCCACGAAATTGATCTTGATAGGCACGCGGACCACCTACCAAGCCACCGGGGACGCCAGCATGACTTCGAGCGACTAATGTCACTGGGACCAGGACGAAAAAGGCGTTACGAACTACGGGTGCAGGGGGCACGAAACTCACTGCTGTTGAAGCCCGTTGTTGTCGGTGTTTGTCCTGGGTTCTTGCGACACCATGAGCTACGGGTGCAAGCCCGATCGTACCGTCTCCCCTTCCCCTGAAGGAGCAGGCAGCAATCGTCCGCGTACGGCAACAACCACCTCACCTTCCTGCTGTTGCTGTTGCTGCCATATTTAATCGTGCAGCACGGGTGGGGGAAAGAGATATGGCGTAAGAGAAAAACAAGAAGTAGCTAGGCTCGATCACCGAAATATCAGAAATCTGACGAACAGAGAGGTACAACGTTCCCCTTCGGGATAATGGTTGACTTCAAAACCCGCCGGGGGGGGGGGGGGGAGGGGGGGGGGGGTTGGAAGCTGAAAAGGGAGAACACAGCAGGCGTTCGTTCCTCGTACCAGCTACCCGTACGTGCGCAGCGACCGTGCAAGAAGGAAGGGCACTGAAAACGCTTGTGAAAGCTAGAGAAAAAATATTGTTACGAGTCACCGGGCAAGTATAGTAGAGGCGGGGGGGGGGGGGGGGAGCGGTGCGAAGTTAAATAAAACCAAGGGTCTATCAATACTACGAGATAGGAGGCGTGCTGCCCGTTTCCTATGTTTACTATTAATGGAGGTGGGGGATCGAGGTGCGCAGTTAGATGATGCAAACTATAGATACAGCAGTAGATCGATACCAGTGGGGAACAGGGTAGAAAACGGTCGTGTGTTTCATTCTATATCCCCACCATTCAGTGGATGTGGTTTCAGCACAAATGGTATCAATTGCAACATCATTATCCTCGTCTACACTCCCCTCTTGATCCTGGAATATGTCTCAGGAAGATGCTTACGAATATTGTTGTTGTTGTTGTTGTTGTTGTCCTTCCCAAATGAACTCAGGTGAAGGAGTCATTGGTCACACAAAGGTGCTGGAGCGCTATAACGGTGGACTATATTAAATAGGACGTACGGTACACACAAAAACAACTACATTCCGCTATTTTTACCAACAAGATTTGGTCCTATTTACTATGGTCCACCGTGTTAGGAAAATCCGAAAAACCATTAATATATACAAGGTACGCACGGATGTGTATTCTTGGACCATTTTTCATCTTGTCGTAGAGTGTGCGATAAGAATGGTGGAAGCACCCACCGACGGGTGCTAAGTGCTGCCACCCCGACGGCGAAACTAGCCCCATGGTGTCGTCCGGTTTCTCTTGTGTGTTTTGAGAATATAAGAAAACCGGACTCTCGGGTCTTTTCGACCGGCGGTTATCCAAGAAAAAAACTTGAGCATCAGGTTCGGGAGTACCTGGTGCCTCTCGTGATCATATATGGTGCAGTACTCGGTAGTGTTTGTTTGTGGGGTGGGCCGGGCGGTGTCTCAAATAAAGTCTTACTCCTCCGATCTGTTTTTCTAGAAGAACGGCTTTGATGACATGTGGGCTTGTGTGTTAGTCAACTGTCCAAACCATGAGGCCCAACCTTTGGACCGGGCTAGGGAATCATTCAAGAACGTTCCTCATCTCCGTCCTGGATAATAAGCCCCCTTTAATGTTGTTACCTAAAACAGAGACACATCATGTCATTATTATTTACCACTGCTCAGTAGTAGTGATGATGGTATCTGCTGTAGATATATTCTTATAAAGGGTTTTTGCCAAACTCAGGTATACCTGGCTACTTTTCGGCCAAAATCAGCTACCAGGTACATGCTAAAAACATGTACAAAACACACCCGAGGAGCCCTGCTATTGGCCAGGCTGACATTGTAACTGATTTTGGCTCGAAAAGGCAAAGGAATACCTGTTTTTCTACTCTGTCTAGATTTAAACTGATTTTGGCCAACTTTGAACCAATCAGAGAGACCATACGTACACTCTCTTGTTTCTCTCCGTATGCGTCTTTTTTTTTCTTTTTTTTTTCTCCTCCCATTCATTATCTTCGCACATCTTCTTCTTTCTCTCCTTTCACCTCGTAACTCAGATCCGGGGTCACATAGCAGGCTCTTCTCCCCCCTTCCCGCTACGGTACGTGCCTTCATTTTTATCGCGAGAAGATTTCAGCCTTTTCTTCCCTCGTCGACTCGCATCGAATTGTGCCTACCCACGCTGCAAGGCGCTCTCAACAATTGAATCCTTTTTTCTGCCCTCCCTCGGTTGAAATTGTGTTCTCCATTCTCTATTAGCGTGTAAACTCTGTACTCGTACGTTGCACGTGAAAGTACGTATTTACATAGTACCGGTACCAGATAGATGCATGCATCCGTACGCTGGTTTCACTTTGTGTGCGACGTGCTTCAGTTATTAAATAGTTGTGATGTGTCCTGCTGTCCTGCTGTGTGTTGTTTTTTACGTATGGTCACAGCCGTTTATAGAAGCCGGTCGCCCCGGTGGTTCAAGTGGTTAACCTCGAATTCTACTTGTTTGAGTCCTGGGTTCGAGCCCTAGGAGGGTCGGACTTTGACTTTATTTGCAAAAATAAAAAAAAAGGGATTCAATTGTTGAGAGCGCCTTGCAGCGTGGGTAGGCACAATTCGATGCGAGTCGACGAGGGAAGGAAAGGCTGAAATCTTCTCGCGATAAAAATGAAGGCACGTACCGTAGCGGGAAGGGGGGAGAAGAGCCTGCTATGTGGCCCCGGATCTGAGTTACGAGTTGGAAGGAGAGAGAGAAGACGATGTGCGAAGATAATGAATGGGATGGAAAAAAAAAACAAAAAAAAAAAAAAAAAAAAATACAGCACCATGGTCGTTGTCCGCACTCTGCACCACCCCGCGTCGAGGTGGTCTCAGGTTTGGTACGGCAAGATAATTTCGTGCCGAGCAGGCGGTTCCGCGAGGACGGTCTAGAAGATTTAGAGCTGCCAACGGGGAGGAGGCGCCAGAGTAAATACTCTTGTTGGCAGCCCCCGCCGTGGCAAAACAAACGAGACGAAGCCAATTAATAGCGACTCTCTGCAGGTCGAAGTGAAGCCCGTGGTATTTACACTCTGAACAAAACTAAACGATTTAGATTTTGGAGGCCATGAGGGACGCTTAATTTTAACCCGACCTTCATGGACACAACACCGCTCGTGGCGCGCGTTTTTCACTTGGTTTTAATATCTACCTGATTTTGGGTCAAACGGATCAGGTGTCACTGATTTTGGCATTTGCCCTTATAAAACAAAGATGACAGGTACCAGGGTATGAAACGCACACCCGAGGGGGGGGGGATTTCTCCCTCCTGGCAAGCTACGTGCAACCTCTGATAATTTGTTTTGAATTTTTTATCTCTGTTTCCCAAATATAGACACACCCACTCCTTGAACGCCACAACAAAAGATCTTGTCTTCCTCATATACGGACTACTGCTGTAGGTCCTGCATAGGACAAAAACCCCCCCGTAATATGCGCGATCGGAATACCACACACCGCAGCTTGCAAAGATGAGTTTCGACGAGGTCCTTGATCTCCCAGCTGTTGCTTTATCATTTTATAAATACATGTATATTCGGCTGGGAAGCACGACGCTTTCAACCTACAAACACAAGAGATAAAGGAGGCGCACACATTAAATGGAATCAATGTGCCTACTGGATTAACATTGGCGCGAGTATTCCCTCAACAACAGCCCAGAGGTCTCCCCGTTCCCACAACTATAAACTCGTGGCTACTGACTACATCGGTTGCTGTTCGCAGTGCGCCCTGCACCGTACGTACGAAACGCACGGTAGTCGTGAATACAGAGAGGATCCCGCTTGCTGTCTGGGGTGCTGTCAGCGTGACACCCTAAGGACACGGAGTGAAGAAAGAGCAAACAAACCATAAACCACCATAACACGAACGTCTACGATAGTCACGTCTTCCCGGACTGTCCGACAAGGTGCAGCATAGCCATCATGCCACGTCCCTGATATTTGCCGGGAGTCATTCCACGATATGATGGCGTTTTTACTTTGGGCGACCCCGAAAATAAACCCTCAGTTGGTGACTTTACGTCGACGGCCGAAGTGGACAAATGAGACCACCTTTGGTTCACGCATCAGGCAAATGCTCGGCTCAATCAGTACACCACGTCCAGACTCTGGGATCGTATTATTACCGGGGACCATAGTTAATAGGACCTATGGTATACATAAAAACCTACATATTTAACCATTTTTACTAACACAATTTTGGTCTTATTAAATACTGTCCCCCGTAATGATAGTAATCAGAACCCACCATGTTGTCCCATGTTGTCCTTGTTCTCTGGTTTGTTTCTTTCATACGTTGTTTTCTATATTTAATAGAGTGAGTATGTCGTGCCTGTCACATCCAGTAGGATGACATGGTCTTGCATTGTCTACTCTGCTTGCCGTATATGTGTGTGTGTGTTCTTCACATTAAACCGATATTTCTACCCGTCGGCATTCAGAACAACCAGTGTCCGTGTCGATTCTTCAATTCTAGAAGAGATACAAGTTCTGTGGTCACAAAGCTACGCCACAGATATGTGTTGGGTACCAACTACCAACGCACTTTGTACTCTGTAGTATGTCTGCTGCAGCGTAGTTTTGAGTGTTTGAGTGTTGTGACCACAGAACTTGTGTCTCTTCTATTAATAGGATTGAAGAATCGGCACGGACACTGGTTGGTTGTGCTGGATGTGGATGGGTGGAAAGAACGGTTTAATGTGAAGAACACACAACAGAGACACAAACCAATATATGCACCACTATTTTTAAGACTACAGCAGTAGTATTAATGCTAAAAAAGCATATTTGATCCTGACCACTTACTATGTTCCCCTGTAACAGAGAGCTACCTGGTACCAGAACAAACTATGTGGCCACAGGAAGCCAAAAAAAAAAAACTCAACTTCTTCATATTCGCGGTATATATATACCTGGTACACAGTACCTGGTCGTCGCAGACTGTCAATAGAGGCAAAACCAAAACAACTGCAAACTATTGATACTAAAGGTAAGCGAATGAGGTGCCGACGTACCGAGTATAAAAACCCAACGGGCCGGAAAGAGAAAACAAGGACTTAACCCTTTTAGGACTGCAGTCTCGTTTCGGGGACAATTGGGAACAAACTACTTGGAATTTGACTGGCTTGTCCCCACAATGGCACTGCGGTTCTAAAAGGGTGAAAGCAACCAGAACCAAGAGGAACCTTGAAAAAGAAATCGGAAGGGAGGGGTGCAAGATAGGAACACAACATTGAACGCACCAACCAGCTCAACCCACCCTGCCGCCGTTTTACACATCCAATAACAGGGAGGGGGGGGGGGGGGGTGTACTCGATAGGAGAGATGTACTCGATCTCATGCATGGCCGTAGTCGTATGACCATAGACCATCGTATCCCTACAATGCCGGGAGGGAGCATGTCGGGTTTTCACCGACCAGGCAGACATTGCTTGCACCAAGCGCGAAGCGCCGTGAGGTGTCCGGCGAGTGGCATGAAGGGTGAGCTGCATCCTACTGAGAACCGCTTGTGAGGCGGACTTGCATATAGATGACAGCTTCAATGAGTTAATTTAATTTCCGGTGTAGGCAATTCCAGAGACAGCAATGGGAGTATTATGAACCTGCCTCTTGGAGGCGGGGGGGGGAGCATGCACTCATTGTCATGCATGGCCGTAGTCGTATGACCATAGACCCATTTATCCCTTCGATATCGGGACGGAGGGGGACGAAATTGGATCAATACAGAAACATGGGTGAACGAATCATCGCTCACCTGCTAGCTCACTCTCCTATCATCGAAAATAGCGATCGGGTGGTAGGGGGTTCGGTGCGATTTCAAGAATTGCAAAAACACCGGTAGCGAGGGGAGGCTACTACTTCAACCATGAACAAAAACCGCACACCGAGCGAACGGAAGCCCCGAACAGAGAACACAAACTACCCATACCCGAAAAAAACGACAACCAAAATAACGGAAACCCAACACAGGCGACACAACCCGCCCACCCCCAAAAAAAGACGCCCATTGGACTCTTGGAAACCCCAAACAAAGGGACCAAAGAGTGTCCATCCCCGCATCGAATACGTCGTGCGCACCTTGGAATCCCAGCCCTCAGGGACACCATCACCACATGCGCAAAAAAAAACATCCCGTGCCATCCTGGAACATTCGAATCGGCCAATCGGGGGATCGTTTCCGGATTTGATGGAAACCATCCCTGATACTGGCGCCATGGCCGGAACAGGCCAATGACGTGCTGCTGCGCATCCCCGCGCCGCTCCGATTCTCTAGAACGAACCTTCAGCCTAAGACGTGGGATTTGATTGGCCTAGGGATACTGCTGCCGATGGGATCGGCCAATGGGCCGCCTGTTTACTATAGTGAAACATATACACATCGTACAGATCATCTAAAGATCATCGATGGCCACTTGATGAGTTAGATCTTTCAGGGCAGATAGATAGACCCCTGATATACACGATCTACCCTAGCCCATGTCGCCGGGTGGGAGCTGAGTGATTATCTGCATCATCTACAGTAGGGCATGTTCCCTGGCTTAGCCTGTACGATACAGATCCTGCACAACCCCTTCCAACGGCAAGTCAGGAACTGGATGGTTTATCTGTAGATGATCTATCTGTAGATGATCTAGACGACTCATGTGTAGATAGATATATCATGATCTGTCCGACATGGGCAACCTTCTGGGAAGAGCGTGCAGCACAACACCCGGACATTGCCAGAGCTCCCAAGGTCGATAGAGTACCAGTACCTCCGAGTACCAGACATTTCAGCTTCCAGTACACTACGGAACATCGGGGACAATTTCAGCTTCCAGTACCCCCGGGACTCGCGAGGACTCCTTCATTTCAGCCAATGGTACCCGAGGGACTCGCGAGACCTAAAACATTCAGCCTTCAGCAGTACCCTAGGGACTCGCGAGGGCTCAGTCATTTCAGCATCCAGTACCTCGGGGGCTCACGAGGTCTCAGTCATTTCAGCATTCAGTACCTCGGGGATTCAAGACTTCAACAAAAAAAAGCTCGGGCTCGTGAGCCAAGGACTGACCCAAGGGCTAAGCCCCACTGATTGGTATTGGTATTCTGCCAGCCTTTACCAGTTTTTTTTTATAGGGTGAGAACAAAATACACACAAAAAGGTGTTTTTTTCCTTGTTTGACCCTTTCGCTCGGTACCCGCGAGGACTCAGTCATTTCAGCCTTCAGCAGTACCCTGAGGACTCGAAGACTCCGTCATTTCAGCTTCTGTTACCCTAGGGACTCTTAAGGACCCACGCCATTTCAGCTTCTGTTACCCTGGGGACTCGCGACAAATTAGTCATTTCAGCTCCTGAAACCCTAGGGACTCGCGAGGACTCAATCATTTCAGCTTCTGGCATTCTGAGGATCCGCGAGCACTCAAATATAACCTGCGGCACCCTCGCGAGTACTCAGTCATACCAGCTGCTGGTACCCTGGGGACTCAGTACTTCAAAAGTACTTGGGACTCGAGCCAACGACTGTGTCCCGATGACTCGGACTCGGATTCTGACGAACCTAGCAGAATTCAATTTCTGTTGGAAGCAGGGGACGAGTTAAAACAACCCTAAGGCGGGGGTGAAATGTACTAATAGTATTTATAACACTGGGATTTGTATGACAGCAGAAAGGCGGTAGCGATTTAATTAGAGCTGTGAGTCGGCAACATAATTCATATCAAGACGTTTCGCAGCAGTGCTGACTACCCGACCCAATGGGTTTCCATACTTGTATGAGGGACTACACGACGATGCGGGACAGTTTTTTTTGCGGGCCACCGCGCCCGGGAGGGCTGATTTGGCTCGTTTTGCTCGTCTGGCATAAGCCGACCAGATGGCAGGGCATCAGCTGGCTCCGCCAGCCGGTTTGCCAGCTGAGGTCCACTAGTTGGCTAACGGCACCTACCGATTAGTGAGTCACTAGTCGCGAAATACTGGCGAGTTACAGCTTTCCACCTTTTTCTGGACTTGCAAAGGTCGACAGGCCACTTCTTATGCAGTCGGACTCTAGGATTGAAAAAACAGGTTTCCGATCGGTTATTTTTCCGACTGGATTGCGAATAGCTGCCCCTCTTATCGTCCTTCGGATCGAATATACAGTTTCTGTGTTTTTTCTGGACACAGAAGACGCTTGATGTAAGTGAGTGAGTGTAGCTTGACCACTGCTGTAGCACCGAGAAAAAAGGGTAGGGTAGACGGAAGTCGGTTCCAAACTGTTTCGCCGTAATGCCCGTGGGGTCGGAGAGGTCTTCCTCTTCCAGCAGCTGCGCCCAACCACATCTACATGCTGATGTCTCGCTTCTTCCTCGAGCAGCGTGTGAGCTTCACACGCGGGGCGTTCTCCTCCATCTCGCCCTCGAGGCCATCAAGACGCTGGGTTTCTTCGACAGTTGCCAAAGCTATAGCCAGCGCAGCAGTTGGCAAAAGGTCACCATCGATACCCCACACTGCGGCCATCGCGTGCTGTCACGTGCTGCTGACGGACATAGATGAGGATTTATTACGCTGACTCGAGCCGAGCAGCAGCGGAGTTGACAGCAGCCAAGCCAGCGTCGCCGATGTTGCGGTGTGGGGTTGTCTCGTATCATATTATGTCGTGTTGTTGTGTGGGTGTGTGATACTCGTACGAGTATGCGGCTGGACTTTCTAACATTTCCGATGCACGAATCCGACTGACGAGTTGGATCGGAAATCTCAGTTTTTTCGACTGTCTGGTCGTCTGGTCCACTTGGAAACCATAATCGTTTTTATTTTTTACTCAAAAGGCGCTTTTTCAGCTGCAAAAGAGTGCCTGTTTTTGTCTCCAATCGGAAACCGGTTATTTCAATCCTAGTTTCCGACTACATAAGAAGTGGCCTCATCAGAGTACAGTCCTCGGGACTCCGCCAATCAATAAGTCACCAGCCATGGAACCAACCCCAGGGAGCGTACTGGAGGGGCTGAAAAGACTGGTACGGGGAGGACAGATAACGACCTTTGCAGATTTGCATGCCGTCTCAGGGGACAGACTTACTCCCAGCCTGTGGCCCAAGACACCAGCTTGGGCTCTGGTTCTAGACAATATTCTGGGAACCCCCGCATATAAGCCAACCTATCTCGGGGGCCTCGTACGTTTCGACCCCGGTCAGAGTGGTAAGTACCATTCAACAAACAAAGCCAGCACAATGCACCAACCATATGGACTGCCTACTTCGAGGTTGTAGTCGCCGCGACAGCACGTGTCCCCCCCCTTTTCGTTTGCCCAATGCAGACCCCTTCTACGATACAGGTAGCACATTTCCGTTTTTTTTTTGGAAGACGGGGTTCCTTGATCCCATATCGTCGGGATGTCAATCTTCACTTCGAAAAAAAAAAACGTTTTGTAGACTCGGGCCAGGGGATTATTCGCCGCGATGCAATTCAATTTTTGCTACAGTCAGTTTTAGGGTGAGGTGCGAAGCTCCTGAAGTGAGGAGCCTCAGAACATTTGTGGTGAACCTCTATCGTAGAAAGCCTCTGCACCCGCAACTTTTCATCATGGGCGCAACAAGTTTGCAGAGAACACTGGGTCGCATGCCTCGGCGCTTGCCTCTCGACATGCAGGGGAGGGCTTCCTCCTCCTCCAGCTCCATTGACTCATGGCATCTCTTAGGCTCGACGCGCATGCCATTCGCGTCGTCACGGTGATCCCGAAAATCAAGGATCACTGTCACCCCGCGAAAAAAACGCGTGCCGAGCGTGAGACCTTCCACGAGCTCATGGACAAGGAAGACGAGGAAGGCCTCCGCTATGGCCCAAAGGTAAGCACGTAGGCACCTTGGCATGCGATCGTTTGTTTTTTCTCAGATTTGTCGCGTATTCTCGCGAGCTTGGCTTCCAGCTCAAAAGCGCAATGTCAGCATCATATACTCGTACGACGTATGTGTGGTAGAGGGCAGCTGTATACGACAAGTACGCCGGTGCTGTATGCATTTCCATATTATTCCTACTTACCTTACCGCATCGTACCTGCATCTGAGTATCTGAGTGAAAAAAATATATAAACTTGCACGACGTGAAAAAACGCCAGACATCGCGACACTTACTGTCAATACGAAAGAGACTTAAAAAGGTAAGTGTCCTCGAGCAAACGCCCAAGCTCTTCACACGTTGGACATATCACGATCTACCCGCAGGTGTATGCTCTAGATCATCTATGTACCCCAACCTGCCGTAATGAGACGGGCGGGATCTGTTTATACTTCGAAGTATGTTTAGTACAGATCCAACCCAGCGAACATGTCCTACATGACGCAGGTTAGGCGGACGCCAAGCCACTAGGTTTCCGTCTGAAACACTCAGTCCTTCACCTCTTGGCAGCCTTAATTTGTCTTGACGGACACCAACCTAATACCGGGAGGTTTTAAACTACTATCTCCGAACCTGCCCTCGTAATACGTAAGATAACACCCTCCCTCAACACATTCCTAAACTACAAAATTGGTGGCCCTGGAAAGACGCTAACGAAACTTCTCCAAAGATGTATCGCTTGGTGTATGCACCTTCCCCATCGCTCATCGGGAAAACCAGCTTCGAAATAAGTCCTAGCGGGTGTGATATCACATACCTGGTATGTGTTACCAGGTATGAACGGTGGTTTAACACGCTAGGGCACGTTGTCTCTTAGCGGGCATGTCTCTCTCCACATCGTTTAGTTGCAGCAAGGGTGGAAACGGCCCGTCGGGCTCAACCTTCCCGGACAGGACACGGACAAGACGGGAGGTGCTTCAAGAGGCGGGTGGGTGCTCCCGCCGCAGCTGCTGCTAAGGTAGGCTGCCACTTATTCGGGGTAAAAACAAAGTTTGCTGCCTGTATGGCGCCGGCCCTCGCTTTGCCGTACAATGTAACTGGCCCTCGCTTTGTGTCGGCGTCACATCAAGGTGCCTTGGTGGACGCTGCCGGCGGCTACCAGTATCCCCAGGATCACATTGGAGGGCTCAGGTCCGGGTTGGGTTAGGTCGGCGTGCGACTAGGGCGCCAAAATGGGAGCAGGGTGAAAAATCTGCGTGTGCGCGTATGTTGACAAATGAAACATGCCGAAAAAAAAGCAGTTGACCAATCAAACGGCTTCGTAGCATATGCAAGTGGTAACCTGCTGCTTCCGCCGCTGCCACCGCTACCGTCGCCGACGCTGCCGCCTCTTCCACCACCTCCAGTGTCGAACGTCTACTATACGGAAAGGTTGGGCCCAGCGGGCCGGCTCAAACCTTTACTTGCAAAGGGTAGAACCGGCCCGCTGGTCCCATTCGTTCTGGACAGGACACGATGGGCATGAGAAGTGACAGACAAGGCGGCTAAGGCGGCTGTGTCAGCAGGAGCAGGAGCGGCAGCGGCAGCCCCCAGTACGCCATTTGAGGGCTTTCACGTAATCCACGCAAACGACGCATCCACCCGGCCTTCGCTGGGCACTACAGCGTGTGGAACAGGCACGCTAAGTCGGGCCCAGACGGCAGGTTCAACGCTTGAGTCGATGTGAGCGGAACAAGCCCGCTGGGCCCATTCGGCCTGCTGGGTCCAACCTTTCCGCACAGGGAACGTGCGAGACGGGAGGTAGCAAAACAGGCTGTTGTTGCTGTTGCCGTCCAAGCTTCTGCCGCCGCCACCTCTTCCGCCACCTCCAGGCTTGGACGTGTCTTGTTCGGCAAGGTAGGACCCAGCAGGCCGGTTCAATAATTGGTCGTTGCAGCTGGAACCGGCCCGCTGCTCTCATTCTTTCTGCACAAGGACACGTCCGAGACTGAAGGGGCGGCAGAAGAGGCTGCGGCGGCGGTGGCAGCAAGAGCGACAGCAGGAGCCGGACCGGCCACGGCAGCAGCCGCAGGAGCAGCAGGAGGACGGGCGGCAGACCCCCGTCGACTTTTGGGCGCTTCCACGAAACCCACGCGAACGGCGCATACATCAGGCCCTCGCCGGGTAGTAGCTGGAACCAGCCCGCTGGACCCTCCCACCGCCACTACTGCTGCCGCCGCCACTGCCTCTTGCGCCTCACCCCTTCGGACACGTGCTGTCTGGTAAGGTTGCGCGCAGGGGGACCGGTTCACCTGCTACGGCCGCTACTCACTCAGCGTATCAGCGGCTTTAGTAGGTGGAACCGGCCCGATGGGCCAAACCTTGCGCAACAGAACATGTCCGAGTCAGAAGGTGGCGGAAGGGGCGACGGCGAGGGGGCAGCAGCAGCAGCAGGAGCCGGAGCGGCAGCAGGCGCGACAGCCTGCCGTCGCCATTAGGGCGCTGTCATTCAACCTGGACGAGCGACGCACCCACGAGGTACCTCGCTGTGTAGTACGCGGAACCCGCCCGCTGGACACTCCCGCTGCCGCTCCTCCTGCTGCTGCCGCCGCCGCCGACTCTTCCGCTTCCTCCCTTCTCCGACACGTTCTGTCCGGAAAGGCTGCGTGCAGCGTGACCTGTCCACCTACAATGGGCGCTGCTTGCTCAGCGTAGCAGCGGTGGTAGTAGGTGGAACCGGCTCGCTAGCCCCAACCTTGCCCAATAGCAGAAGCCCTAGATGGGAGGTGGCGGAAGAGGTGACAGTGACGGCGGCGGCGGTAGCAGTAGCAGCAACAGTAGCAGCAGTAGCAGCCTCCCGTACGCCCTTTAGGAGATATAAAGTAATCGCGAGTAACATCCGCCCGGCCGGCCAGTTTCACCTACTGCAGCCCCCAGTGAAAGCCGAGTGGAAGCGACCTTCGCGCGGGATATTTGCAAGCTCCCAATGGCATACGGGGGGCTCTCCTGCAGCGTAGGAGCGGTCGTAGTACTTGCAACCCGCCCGCTGGGTCCAGCCTTTCCCGACAGAAAATATCCAAGATGGGAGGCTGCGGAAGCAGCGGCGGCAGCAGCAGCAAGATCAGGAGCGGCAGCCCCTCGTACGCCCGTTGGGGGCTTCCAAGTAACGCGAAAATGATGCATCCACTAAGCCTTCGCTGGCTACTAGTAGTAGGTGAAACCGGCCCGCCAGGCGGGACCGAGTGGGGGCGTTACTCGTGCGGGATGTTTGAAAGCTCCCGATGGCGAGCGGGGGGCTCCCGCAGCATAGCAGCGATCGTAGCAACTGGAACCGGCCCGCTTTCCGGACGGAAGGTGTCTGACACGGCAGGCGGCGGGAGCGGCGGGAGCGGCAGCCCCCCGTTCACGCTTTGGGAATTCGAAAGTAACCCGTCAAGATGGGATATCCGCTTCACCTTCTCTGTGCCCCAGGTGGACCCGACCCACCGGGCTCGGCCCGCGGGCCGGTTCCATCTACTGTAGTACCCAGCGAAGGCCGAGTGGATGTGTCAAGCTCACGGTTGACCTAAAAGCTCCAAAAAGGCTTACGGGGAGCTGCCGCTACCGCTCCCGCTGCTGGCCTTCTCTCCAGAAGCACCTCAAACAAATGAGGTACCAGGTAAAATGTCCGAAGGGATCTGTTACAGTGCGTGCTGTACGGTAAATACACATATATGTTTCCTGGGTCCTTTTCTGTCACCTATTAGAGGCAGAGCTTGGAGTTGGCCCACTATAAACCGCCGACGAGCTCACAGTTGGTCAGGTCATACAGAAAAAGTAGCACCCGCGCCAACCGCCCGACTTTCTGGGCTTCCTTGCCCCCTCCCCTGCTGCGGCATTATGATTCGAGGCAGAATCCCCCTTCGTCATACCTGGCCGGCGCTATCGCCTGCCTGCACGAGGATTATCCTGCCCCTCCGTTCTGAAGACATCCCGGCGTTGCAAGCAAGCAACGAAATACACAGAACTACAACCTTCAAGCATCGTCACAAGCACACACCACCGGGACACAGTCGGAGTCACGCCGAGTAGGAAAGGGCCCCTACACGAAAGGTAGGCCTAAGTCTCTTACCTACCCAAGGTAAGCTTTGTACCACCCCCCCCCCGTAGAGACCAGCGTGGTCCTTGGCCTTCGTATGGGGCCATGCGCGCCTACTGTCGTCTAAACTTCTCAGAAATCTCTGGTGGGGACCCAGGAAGAGAGTTTTTATCACATTTCTCGACATGAGTAAATTCGCTGGTTTTTCTTCTCAAAAAGCGTATTCATGGTGGACGTGAGATTCGACCGCAGGACCACTACGACCAATGTCCTGCCGTCGACGCGATTCGTTAGGGAAGTAGTCTCCTGGGCTTCTGAATAAGGATAACCTTTGACCTAGCCAATCTTGCATCATTGAAAAACATCATACGCAGGCTGAGTCGCGTGGATAAATCAGTTCGTTGGCCAGCTTCGCGACAAATAGCGAACACCCTGTCCCGAACACAAAGACCGAGAGCTGTACAAGCTACATGGCTGAAAGTAGCGAGCTAGGTAGTAGTTGGCTGAACATTATAGTTAAGTTGTATTCGTAGCATTGTGTCAACATTCCGACTATTTGGAATTCCCGAAGGATGGAAGGCTTATCTACTACAGGGTGCGCATTTCCACGAGAGACGACTTGCTCAGAGAGAGGCAGAGCTGTGAGGTCCACTGCAACTCATGGCGCACCAAAACCCACCTTCGTGGGCGATGTCGGTGGAGATAGCACGAAGGCCGTTGGCTTTATTTTACAAAGATTTTCGGGTGTTCAACGAAGCCAAATAGCGCCGGCCGATTAACCAACTAAGTCAGATAGTCACCAGCCAATTAATAACTCCAACTCCAAGCGCTTGCGTGTGTATTATTTTCAAACATGCAAAACGTCTTCAATATTTCTGTACAGATGAAAAATGAAGGCATGAACCGTAGTGGGAGGAGAGCCTGCTATGCTGCTGCGTGACCCCGGATCTGAGTTACGACTAGGAAGGAGAAATAGAAAGGGTGAATATAATAAATGAGGTGGACAATGAAAAAAAGTGTCAAGAAGAAGAGAAGAAAGTGGTAGCCGTGAAAGTCACGCCATTGCACACCTTACTCGTACAGCTGGGGCCGCATCGCCCAGCGTCAGGGTCTTTGGTTGCAGAGGTCCTGGGTCCCGGCGTAGTTGGTAGGTGGGGGTGAACGGCTTGGGCTCTTCAAAGGTAACACGTGCCGATACCACACTATACTACGCTATACTATTAATAGATGACCAATACAGCCTCGCGCACCGAACCAGCGTGGGCCGCTGGGAAGCAGGGGATGCACCGGAAGTGCAAAGTCGGGGGGGGGTATGCACTACACACCAGTTTTGTTTTCAAGTTTCAAGAATTGGCCGGAGGGGTTATACTAAAAAAAAAAGTAAACGTAATCAATACCAGGTACCAGGTACGAGGTACTTTTCAAAAATCCGTCCGGAAATCTCAGCCTTCTCTTTTGTTTCTGATTCTCGCCTTAGGAAGGAGTGGTCTGGTATTGAAAGTAGTTATTCTCTTTTTGTTTCGTATAATCGTATACTCCTGCAATCCTACAGAAGTTAACAGCACTTGCGGGATAATCGGTAAATCACGTAACTTCGGTCGACAGCCGACAGCCGACGCCCTCTTGGGGAGCGGGACGCAAGCAGTGTTGTGAATCGAAAGTGAAAAGTGGCTCGGTCGGTTTTTCGGTTTTTCCCCAAAACGTCGTTCGGTTTCGGTCGGTTGAAACCGAACAAAACCGAAACCGAAACCGAAGGTTTCTCGGTCGGTTTCTCGTCACACCCAAATAAAGGGTCAGTGTTTCGGAAGGTTCGATGTGCATGTGTTGGCAGAATGTGACATATGATCGTATGGGGTCAAATGGCCCTCCTGCAGTACCTGCGTCTGCTGCGCCAGACGGTACAGGCCGACATAAGCTATTATACCGGCACGTGACTCAGCGGGAGACGAGGCCCGTCAGACGTGCTACTACGGGGGACCATAGTTAATAGGACCAAATACTGTTAGTAATAATGGCTAAATATATAGGTTTTTATGTGTGCCATAGGTGCTATTAACGATGGTCCCCCGTAATAATATTCTGCAGCAAAAAATAATTACAGATACATCAGTTGGTTGCTGCAATAAAAACCTTTTGGTAGGATTGTGAAGACACAACTTGCAGCATACAGCTAACGCCATGAGCCATGAGGAAATCTACGCTGCTCAAGGGAGGGCTGTGAAGACGAAGAAGCATTATCGTAGGCAGAGGGCGACTGTCGCAGTGCGACAGCAGTGCAGCAAACGAAGAAGTCAGCACTGCCGTCTGCATTCGACATGATTTATCTCTCGCAGTCTCGCAGCGCACAATGCCCTGTGCCCTGTGCGACAACTGCTGCCTGCTGCCACTGCTGTGCTTCTGTGTGCCGTGCTGCTATACGTGCTGCTATGCTGTTGCGAGATGTGGGCTGCGTGCTGGCTATGGGCTGTGTGCTGGCTGTGTCGCGTGTGGCGCATGTATCCAAAAATTAAAAATTATAAAGGGGTTTCCAAACAGATATGAAGGCTTTATTGTGGTAGGCGACAGGGGGAATAAACCGACCGAGAAAAACCGAGTCGGTTTTCCGGTTTTGGTTTATTTTTGCAACCGAAAAACCGACAAAGAAAAGTCGGTTTTCGGTTGGAAAAACCGACAAAAAACCGACCGAAAAAAACGAGTTTCGGTTTTCCGTTCACAACACTGGACGCAGGTAGAAGGGCATGAAACACAACTAGGTAGCCCGGCGCGATAACGCAATGCGGCGCATTTGAGCATCTCGGCGCAGTGACGGAACATGGTCAGAGCATATATTGCGGCAAGATTAACCGCAGTGCGCCCGCAATCACGGCATGCGGCCTCTTTTTCGAAGAACCCTTCTCGAAATATTAACACCCTATTACCACAACCACCTAATGCCACCCGGACCTATGCCTGATGAAGTCGCCCTAGATATGGGACTGCAGTGCTAAAAGGATTGAACCGGATGGATGGTTGCTCTTGAAGCGGGCACCCACCCACCGAAACCAAACCCTGCAGGGGCCCCGATGACACCACTATTCGTCACTACGATTGAAGGACGCTATTAATAAGCCAAACCTCCGACAGACCGCATCGATTCCCACAGCACGAGGTGGCAGCTTTTTCAGGGAATATAACCGATTCCCACTGCATGAGCTGGATTGTTCACGGAAGAGATACCCCTGATCTGTACGATCGACCTACTACTGCAGCTCATATGGCCGGGTGGGAGCTGTGCGATGATCTGCATCATATCTGCATCATCTACAGCAGGACATGTTGCCTGGCTCGACCGGTGTTAGACAGATGATCCTGCACAGCACCTCAGAATGGAGGAAAGGACCGAGATCATCTACGGCGGTAGATCTGTCCGACAATGCCCCTAATCTTCCATTTTTTTCTGTATATTTGCCAATCCTATTTATTACCTTCGTCCCGCTTTTCTCTCCCGCCCCTGTATATAAATGGTCGCAACTCAGATCAACCATTGGGTCACAGAGAAAGGCTTCCCCCCCCCGCCTCCCCACTCGAGTGCGACCTTATTAAAAATATAATAATAGAGTATAATACAACATAGGATGACGGCGAACGCCCAGAAGTGCGCAGTACCTGGTAGTTGTATGTAACGCAGACGAGGTGAACCCGGAAAATTTCAGTTGGAAGTGGGGAGAAGATGAATTGCCCATCGCAGACCAGTCTATGTACCTTGGCCTAGAGATCTCAAAAGACCGCCCTTGCACGCAACGCAAAAGTAAGAAGAAGAGGTGAAGCACGCGTAGAAAACATGGTGCACGCACCTTGACACTAGGATTGAGACATGTATCCTGATGAACGTGATATTAATAGTACCAAAGCTAGAATATGCGGGAGAAGCATGGGAAGCGAATGCGGACTTCGTTCGTATAACAGTTGGAAACAGCAGTACAGATGGCAGCAGCTAAAAAATAAAAAAATGCTCAAGTACGACTCGTAATACAGTTAGGTGTGGGACTATAATTTTTTTAGACGTAGAATTTGGAAAAAAAATGTCCCATGTCGTTCTCTGGGGAAAAAAATCTTTAGAAAATCAACCAATCAGCGATGGGGGGAAAGGACCCACGTCATCAACAAAAATCTATTCGTAAAGAAAAAGCTGTGCCGCTGCTGCTGCTGTGTCGCAAAAAAGTAGAAGCGTGGCCAGGTGCTGAGTGTGAAAAAAAGTTTGTGCTGCTGCTGCTGCTGCTGCGTGTTGCTGCTCGAGGTGCTGCTGCACCACACCACGCGCAGAAGCGTACACAGCGGCCAGCTTAAGTGAGTGGGCCACATCGTCTGGTAGGCCCTCCGGCACGATGGCTGACAGCAGACCAATGCATCCCGTGTCGGACACGCTCGAAGGCGGAGGTGCTGACCTCTCTGCTGCTGCTGCTGCTGCTGCTGGAGCTTCTGCTGCTGGAGCTTCTGCTGCTAGAGAGGATACCCCCATCTTCGCCCATCGGATCGGCTGTGTGTTGCACATCTTGCACCTCGCCGTGACTGCGGGGTTGACGAACCCCTTCTTCATGGGCCAAGGCTGCGTCCGACTCGTGCCTGAGGTCCTGCTCCAGGTTGAGTTTGCCCTTCTGCTCGAACAACTGATGGGAGACAGCTTGCAGTGAAGACTTTGCCTCAGCGGTCTCGGCCCGACTCTCGTCGCGCTGCTTCAAGGCCCGGTTACGGATGCCCTCGGCGGCCTCGAGACATCCGCGCTGGATGGCAAGCGCCCGGCGTGCAGCCACGCCCGCGTCTGCGACTGTAGTCCCGGTACGCGCCAGATAAGCCTCTTGGTTCTTCTGGACAATTTTCTTTTTTTTCCCTTTTCGTCCGGTGCCCTCAGGTTTTTTTGAGTTTCCCATGGCTGATTGATATTTCGCGATCACTGCCAGAATGACTCAATAGGGCCAAGTTTGATCGCGAATTTCTCGTCGGCTATTTACTGGATTCAAGCACGGATTGATTTGTTGTCTCCGCCAAGTCTCGGCGAAGAGGAGGGCACGTATTGTTTTCATACTCAATTGCAGTACTTCTTCCCCATAGAGCAAGAGACGAATATAAGCATAAAACACGAGTTTTCCCGCACATTTCCGGCCAATTAGACGTAAAAATCTAATGGAAAATTCTGAATGATGTGCCTTCCCCTCCGTTTACACTGGTTACACGTGTCTGTTGAATCCCAAGATCCAACTCGTCTCCTATGTCGAGCAATTTGTCATTGCGGGTCAACCAATAATGCAGTCTAAAGCCAAGTAAATATGGTGGCGGTACATTTTTCATCTTCAATCTTTTTTCGGATTTTTTGGCGGTTTTCGTCGAATAGATGCGCCATTTTTTGGGCACTTTTCGTCGTCCAGTCCCAGCCCTAACAGTGTTAGCCCTTTTAGTACCGCAGTTCCGATTTTGGGGACAAACCAGTCTAATTCCAAGTGAGTTGTCCCCAAAACGGGACTGGGGTCCTAAAAGGCTTAAGAGAAGGACTGGGAACGCCCCCACTCAAGACAAACAGATGCATGATAAATTCGAAATGGCAACATTAATAAAGTGAGGAACAAGCCAAAAAAGAGCCAGCCATAGTTGATAGAGCTGTATGGGAGAAAATACCAACAGGGCGAGCTGGAATAAGGTGGGAAATCGTAGTTGAGAAAGTATGGAATGATATATGAGCAAACCCAAAAGAGACGATGTCCGCAGAGAAGTTTGAGAGGTACAACGCAGAAGTACGGTAGAAGAAAGGATAGAAAGAAGGGGAAGGCTAGCGCTGAGAAACAAGGTGAAATCGGAGAAACCCTTAGGTTTACGGGGGATTAAGCGAAGGGATGGGAACAAAAACGTATTTGCACCGCCCAATAGACTTCGCGAAAACGCAGACACAGCAGTTTCGTGTAGGTGACCTGTTACTGCCAGAAAGAAGAAAGAGGTATACCAGTAGTCGGGAAGAGGAGGAAGTAGATGCACAGATATGACCGTGTGGCGAAGCAACAGAGAGTGGAACCTACATAGTAGGATAATACGAAATGTACAAGGAGGAACGGGATGTTGCTAGGAGAGCTGAGGGAAATAGACGGATGTGACACGGGAGGAGTTTTGGTACACTAGATAGCAGCGAGAAAACGATCGCTATCCTACGGGGTAGATGGTGGCCACAGGCGGCGAAACAGGGAGGGGCTACGATTAGCAACAGGTTTCCATGTAATACATGGAAACGACCAAATGAGCGCCCACATGCTGTAGGCGTCTCTAATAGGAGTAGGAACGGTGCTCCGTCTCGAGAGGGCTGCGTGGCCAATGGTGAAACGATAAAGGCAAGCAACAAATGAGTACGCTACCCCCCCCCCACTCCCCACTGCGGTGTGTGCCTCGTTTTTTATCGCGAGAAGAATTTCAGCCCTTGCGTTCCTAATCAAACTCGCGTCTAATTGTGCCCACCCACACCCAAGTTAAGCGCTCTCAGCACTTGACTACCTTTCGTTTGTCGCTAAAAAAAAAGTCCAAATCTCATCACGGTGGGATTCGAACTCAAGGCTTTAACTCTGTTAATGTTACAAGGGAGCACAGTAATCAGAACCAATATGTTGTGTGAACATAGGGGGATATCTGGCTTTTTGGGCTTACCGTGGGTTCTGACTACTATTACCGGGGACCATAGTAAACAGGCCCAAATATTGTTAATAAAAATACAAGAGATATATAGGTTTTGGTGTGTATGGTAGGTCCTATTTACTATATGGTCCCTCGTCCACTCTGGTCGGAAATATAAGGCGCGTTCAGACTTTAATGTTGCCGGTGGAATCTCTTGGCACGTGGCACAGCAGATGGGAGTAACCCTTCAGTATCGGAGTCCTGTTTAGGGGACGAACCAGTCAAAATGTAAGTACTTACCATGGCAGTCCACTAAACGGGCGAGGGCGTATAACCCGTGTGGCAGTGTGCGAAGTTGTTCCGGTCGCCGCCATTTTGTTTTCTTTCGTTCATAGAATGTGTATATCGTGCCTTTCATGTTCAGCATGATGACATGGCATTGCATTGTCTACTGCCGCTCTGCTTACTGCATACCCTGGTACCTGGTACGTAACAACGTACAGTACCATTAATATCTCTGTGGCGTATAAATAGTTTAGTGACCACATAACGGGTTTCTCTTTAGGATTAAAGAATCGGCACGGACACTGGTTGTGCTGAATGCCGACGGGAAGAAAGAACGGTTTAATGTTAACCCCTTTAGAACCGCGGTCCCGTTTGGGGACAAAACTACTTGAATTTTGACTGGTTTGCCCCCAGAACGGGACTGCGGTTCTCAAAGGGTTAAGCACACACATGCCGGCATTGTTGGCTGGCGGATACCAGCACTATCCATACTAAAAAGGATTTAATTGTTGAGAGCGCCTTGCAGCGTGGGTAGGCACAATTCGATGCGAGTCGACGAGGGAAGAAAAGGCTGAAATCTTCTCGCGATAAAAATGAAGGCACGAACCGTAGCGGGAAGGGGGAAGAAGAGTCTGATATGTGACCCCGGATCTGAGTTACGAGTTGGAAGGAGAGAGAGAAGAAAGATGTGCGAAGTTAACCCTTTTAGGACCGTAGTCTCGTTTTGGGGACAATTGGGGGCAAATGACTTGGAATTTGACTGGTGTGTCCCCCAAACGGGACTGGAGTTCTAGAAGGGTTAATGAATGGGATGAGCAAAAAAATAAATAAATAAATGAAAATACTACTATTATGATAGTATGTGCTGTGTTGTTAAACAATGGTTGTACGAGCCTGACTGCCTTAGGGTCAGGGTTCGTTACATTTTCGGCGCTTCCTGTTTTCTCTTTTTTTGTTTGCTTCTTTTATTATCTCTCTTTCATTTACGAGTACTGTAATGTGTACGCCATGCCTGTCGTATCCAGAACCTCGTATGATGACATGGCAGTGCATTGTTTACTCTGCTCACTGGTTGTGCTGGCGGGTAGAAAGAACGAATTAATGTGAAGAGCACACACACAATGTATAACAATGTGCATCTCTGTGGCGTAGTTTTGTGACCAGAGAACTTGTATCTCTTTACGTGTCAAGATAAAAAATGCCAGGAGATATGCCAAGCAAAGCAAATCATGCGGCGTCAAGGGCGGGAGTGTTTGAGATTACGCCTTTGTAGTTTGGTGTCAGTCAAGGCATGCCACGGCAAAGTTGTTATCTGTTAACCCCTTTTGAACCGCAGTCCTGTTTTGGGGACAAACTACTCAAAACTTGAGTGGTTTGTCCCCAAAACGGGACTGCGGTTTTAAAAGGTTTAAGGGTTGAAGGTGCTGTCTACTCACACCTTTGATTAGGATTGAAGAATCGGCACGGACACTGGTTGTCCTGGGTGTCGACGGGTAGAAATAACGTAATGTGAAGAAACAGACACATTCGTTCGTGTTGTACACAGGTGACCCTCAACCATAGTATCGAATAACTGGTAAACTTCCCTCTTGCTCCCACGGCGAACGCGACAACCAGTCTCCAAAAGCACTCCTCTAAGTTCTTAGAATCTTCTACAGGACAGGTCCTGGCTATTAGTCGTGCCACAAACTGCTGCCGCCACCTGGAGTGTGCTTTGCGCTTTGGTCTGCCTGTTATTTTTCCCTGGTTCTTTGTTTCACTCTGTTTACAAGCAGTGGTGTTTTTGTTATTTTTTTTCTGTTCTTCCAGCTCGTTCTTTTTCAAGTGTTGGCCACCTCGCCTGCGGGGGGGGGCACGACAGATTGTTTCTTCTATTAATAGTCCTTGCTTTCATTTTTTTTGTATTTCTCTTTCGATTTGTCTACTTTGTTTTTGTTTCCGCTTTGATTGTTTCCTCTCGTTTCTCTACTTCATAGAATGTGTGTGTCGTGCCTGTCGTATCTATTAAATAGTATGATGACATGGCATGGCTCCGCCCACTGCGGTGCTTACTGCATACCAGGTACGTGGCAACGTAGTCGGTCGCCCCGGTGGTTCAAGTGGTTAACCTCGAATTCTACTTGTTTGAGTCCTGGGTTCGAGCCCCAGGAGGGTCGGACTTTGACTTTATTTGCAAAAATAAAAAAAAAGGGATTCAATTGTTGAGAGCGCCTTGCAGCGTGGGTAGGCACAATTCGATGCGAGTCGACGAGGGAAGAAAAGGCTGAAATCTTCTCGCGATAAAAAATGAAGGCACGTACCGTAGCGGGAAGGGGGGAGAAGAGCCTGCTATGTGACCCCGGATCTGAGTTACGAGTTGGAAGGAGAGAGAGAAGAAGATGTGCGAAGATAATGAATGGGATGAAAAAAAAAAAAAAAAAAAAAAAAAAAAAAAAAAAAAAAAAAAAAAAAGTATCTCTGTGGCATAGCTTTGTGACCACAGAACTTGCGTCTCTTCTAATAATAGGATTGAAGAATTGGCACGGACACTGGTTGTGCTGGATGTCGACGGGTAGGAAGAGCGGTTTAATGTGAAGAACACACCAAGGCAGCATTCTCATGTCGTGGCGTGTGATTTTCTCGTCACGGAGAAAACCCGTTCGGAAGTTCGTCTCAGGTCGAGTGTTGCCCGATCATCTTATCACACTTGTTTCACGCTGTTCCATGCACCCCTCTAGTATTGGGTATGTTTACAGTAGGCCATACCTGTGTGTGTACCCGGGTTACCCCAGAGAACGGTATGGGTATACCCGGTACAGGAGTGGTAAACCCACTTAACCCTTGTAGAACTGGAGTCCCGTTTCGGCCCGTTTGGGGACAGACCACTCAAATTCCAACTACATGTACCCAAAACGGGACTGCGGTTTTGAAAGGGTTGAAGATCATCCCGTTCAAGGCCATATGGTAGATAGCACCAGCTAGGTACTGCATGAACCGGTTTGTCCCGAGAAAACACAACTACTTGGGAATAGTTCACGGTAATTTTTCCAGTATATACCAGGTATGTATGTACTGTAAGTACAACATAAACCCAGGCCGGGGATAATACAACGTAAATCGGCTGATCACGGGGTGACATAAAAATGGGTATATTGCACCATTGGTGTATCTTGAATATGTGCCCACCCAACTGACCACGACCTGGAAACTAACCTCCATCACGAAAAAACGCCTGCGATCTCAACAATGCTAAGGAACCATGAGCCTCATCAAAATATTACTATCCGCCTCCAACCATCCTCGCAAAACAACATTGCAAACGCTAGTCTCGTTCGCCTTTGCACTGTTTTTTAGAGGCCTGTTAATCTATCACATCCAGATGGGTTCGGACCAGCAGATAAGACCCTCCGTTTCCAATCGAAACTAAAATGACCAGAATCTACGGTGCAATATCTCCCTGGTCGGTGGAACCCGACGTGCTCCGTCCCGGCATTGTAGGGGTAAAAAATGTCAGGAGATGGGCAATCGTCAAGCAATCAGTTAACAAATCCGTCAAGACCTTTCCATCTGTCTAGACGGATTGGGCCCTGTCCCCGCTAGAACAACGCCTTAATACCTGTGCGGAAACCCATTTTTGTTTCGTCTCTTTTGTGAGAAATCGTACTGCGAGATATTACTCTTCATAGTACCGGCGTCCCCGGTGGCTTGGTAGGTGGTCCGTGTGCCCATCAAGATCAATTTCCTGGGTTCAAGTCTCACCGAGTGCATGCTCGTAGGGACTTTTTCTTGCATAAAAAGAATGATTGGCGGAAAGCGCGAGAGCGTGAGCTAGCTACATTCGATGAAAATCGGCGAGCGGTGG
This sequence comes from Nereocystis luetkeana, assembly GCA_031213475.1. NCBI lineage: Eukaryota > Phaeophyceae > Laminariales > Laminariaceae > Nereocystis > Nereocystis luetkeana. The sequence continues at coordinate 340,041 of JARUPZ010000009.1, read as the reverse complement.
GAATGCTGAAGCCTATGCGCGACAAAAAAAAGGCACTTATAGGGGGGAGAATCGACGACACCTGTGACCACCGCTTGCCCAGAAGATCGCTGAGGGTAGAACCTCCCAGGAGTTAGGCTGGAAAGTAAAAGTGATGACTAAAAACAAAAAAGGTAAAAACAATAAATAGTACTTGTTTCGATGCGTACATGCATACGGTGCTATTCGTAACCTGTTATATATAGCGCGCGCCCGCGCGCCATGCTGCACGAAGCGGCATTATATGATTGAAAAATTGCCGGACAAAAAACAAGGAAAATAGGAAATAGACCTTTTCGATACTTCGGCCAGGCGATTGAAAAACCGGGGATTTTTACTCCGTGTCCCCGGGTTTTGCCGTCAAGGCACGTCCGTCAAGGCATGACCCCGTCCGTCAAGGGGTAAAAGTGAGTTTTCCTGACATCTAAGGTAGTGGTGCGGGGGTCTATCGTCGTACGACAACGGCCATGCATTATATGAGTACACCCAGCAGGCGGAAACTTGCCGTGTAAAGCGAACTCCCTCAAGCTGGATATTATACAGTACCAGGTATTATTTTTTGTGATTGAAAACGGAAGCAAATCGGATACTTGACCAGCAACAAATCCCACCACATCGTTATTCGATGTGCCATGTTGTCGTGATTTTGGTTTGATTTCATAGGCGAATAAAATAAAACAGCACACAACGGAGATTTTGGACTCCACGACACGAACCAGCGATTAACGCCGGGTTGGGCGATCAACCTTCACCACCAGCTCCTCGAAGGGGAACGGAATGAGGAACCCCCTGGGGAGCTGGGTAAGGGATCTCCTAGTTGCTGGAGCAGCAAGGAGCTCTCGCTCTCACGGAGCATGAGCTTCTTGCGGCGGTCGTAGTGGGAAAAAAAAACGTTAGATTGTTTTGAACCCGCTGTAGTCTCCTCCTATTCGTCCCCAAAGTTGTTCTGCTGACGTAAAGCAGCTGCATGCATGAGTGCTGGCCGATGCACAAGTGCTGGAGCCCAGCTGTGTACAAGCGTACCTAAGCACGTAGCGTCGTGACCCGTCAAGAGCCCAGTCTACTAACCCATACAAAATGGTACAATGCCTCCGATGTCTCGTGCAAAAGCGATTTCAATCACCTTCTGAAATGTTATCACGTGGTAGAATAAAGTCGCAGCAACAGTCTATTTGGTCAAAGACGATCATCGATAAAATCGAGAAGGAACATTTTTCTCAATACACAGGCCCCGTTAGACGCACTTCTGATCAGTTTTGATAAAATATGGGACCAAATACCCTGAAACCTCCCTGCAGATGAAGACAATTACCCAATATAATATGTGGCATATGATCCAGCCTCAGACGTGCCCGGGAAAATGGTGTTGTTCTGATGACGCAGGGGTTTCGTCGCGAACCTGAAACTTTCCTTCCCCCTACGGTGATGATATTTTTGGCTCCAGCTTACCGCGGGCGGCCACTACCCCGACCCGGAACTCTAACTCTAATCCCAACCCTAGCCATAGGCCTGCTTGGTTGCTGTGCGAGCTGGTCGGTGTGTTCGGAAAGACTCTTTTGGCGGTTCGGGCACATCTGAGTATTTTCGTCTAAACTGGCATATCTACGCGAGACCGAGCACAACAACCCCCCCGCCCATCGTTTACCAAGTGACCCGTTCCATGTATATACCAGCCACAATGGTCATAGGATCTTTTGTTTCGACTAAAAATCCAAAACAATTTACTCGTACAGCCCCTTTATTCCAAATATGGTTCATGAGACGAAGTTTTTTTTTCATCTCATTGAATATATTTGCCGTTCTTTCTCCTCTTCTTCCTCAGTCGGAACACAGATGGTGAGATTTGGATATTTATACCTAGATAATGAGATACGGATGCTGAGATATTATCATGTGTTTAAATAAACCGTTGGAAGGTCTCCTTGCGCCTACGATAACCACAATCGTAAGCTACATGGTCCAAATAAAGTACATGCCTTCGATACATGCGCACAAACGATCCACATCTTCGCATCCGATCCGATGCACACACCTATTTCAAGATATTGAGATAAAACCCTACGTACCCAGATCAAGCACTATTAATAGAGAACCCGTGCCCCGAAAATGACAAACGATGGAGCTATTTGCCTTCGGTCAGATTCCGACCAACACTTATTACGGATTGCCTTAAACCTCTTAGAACCGCAGCCCCGTTTTGGGGGCAACCCAACTTGAACTAGAGGTCACATGTCCCAAAACGGGACTGCGGTTCTAAAACAGAACAGAACATGGTGTGTAGACATGGGGGGGGATTCCTGGTTTTCGGGTCAATCATGTCGGGCCAGTGACTTTTGCGACTCCTGGTGTTGTAACTCGGAGACCAGCCTTTATCACCCCCCACACCATGCAGTGGTCTAGCCGTTTCTGTAACCGCCACTTTCGTCGTCAATGTTTCTCTCTCAACTCCCCAAGCCTCGATCACACCAACTCCATCTCCATGGGGCAATATCAAACGTCGCCGTGTTGGTCCAGGAGGTACCCTCGTCCGCCCTCACCCATCGGAAGGGCGCCAGGCACACGGCGCGATCGTCCCCTCCCGGCGACGTGGCTACGTCGCGGGTCTGCAGGACAGCAAAGTTTTGGGCGACAACGTGGTTCCGCTGCAACCGGGGAGGATGCGGTATCACCCCCGGGTCACACGACGTCTCGCGCATCCGCAGCTTCAACGAATCACGAACGACAACGGTGATTCCGTGGATCAACCCCAACTTCGGGGTGACCATGGGCTAGTTTCGTTCAGCACACGCGACCAGGGAGGAAACGGTCCATCCCCGGATCAGGAAGCATTACAATCCACAAAATCGACGAATCGGGAATGAAGGCTGCGAAACCCCTGGGAACCAAACCGCCCCGCACGAACGGTGTGGAAACCTCAATTCCGGGTTCACCCCAAGCTGGTTTCGCTGAGCAGATGGCTCGGCGGCACCCGGAGAGGATACGGTCACATCCCTGGGTCAGAAAGTCTTCAAACTATCCACGTACAACTCCAACGAGTCGAGAACGAAAGCGGCGACCCCGCAGAACGATACTCCCTCGCACACGCGGTGTGGGAACCCCAACTCTGGGTTGACCACTGGCTGGGTTTTTTGTGGAGCAGGCGGCACCCCGTGAGGACACGGTCGCTTTTGCGGATCTGGAAAAAAAATCTGCCATGCATCTACAATTACAACGAATCGGGGACGGTAGTGCCGATCCCTCAAGATGATTCCGTCTCGTACGGTACAGACACTCGGGAGGATACGGTCACATCCCCAGGTCTGAAATTATTCCCTATACCTACAACTCTAACAGATCAGTAAGTCTCCCCGTCTTTAAAATCCCTACGAATCGGGGACGAAAGCGGCGACCCCCGGAGCGATACCACCCCTGCGGCGTGGAAACCTCGACACCGGGTACAATCATTGATTGTTGCCTGGGGTTTGTGAAGTCAGCACCTTATTTCCACGCTTTCTGGGCGCCATACCAGGTAGCTATTAATACGTAAAAACACGGGGAGTTCCACACTTGATTCAATTTGCTCCATCCCAAATATTTTCTTTGCCCTGATTTTTCTCCCGCTTCCTCCCTTTCGAAACCCAGATCTCCTCAGTATCGTCACATAGCAAGCACTTCACCCCCCCCCCCCCCCCCCCCCCACCCCACCCCCCCACCCCCCCCCCACCCCCCCACCCCCCCACCCTCCCACCCCCCCCCACCCCCCAACCCTCCCACCCCCCCCCACCCCCCCACCCCCCCCCACCCCCCGACTTCTTTGGTGCAGTGGCCACACCAGAAAACAAATCAATAAATTCGACGCCGTCATCGTATTCAAGAAAGCCCGCCTCACAACAACTTCTTGGTCGGATGCAGGTCACACTTCACGCGGCTCGTCCAGCACATCGCGGTGCTTCGCGCTTGGTGCCATCAATGTCTGCCTGGTCCGTGAAAACCCGACGTGCTCGGTCTCGGCATTGTACGGATGCGAGGGTCTATGGTCATATGGTCACACGACTACGGCCATGCATGGCATGAGCACCCCCTTCCCCCCTCCTGCTTCGATGCGCGCTTTCATTAATATGGCGATCAGAGTTCATCCTTAGCTGTCCCTCTTGAATTTCGTCGAGTCGTGCTGCACGTTGTAGCGGTTAACTCCAGACAAGGTTCTCGGGAAGAAATGCGGTTCTTGATGGTTAGGTAACAACCTCTCAATAGAACCCCCCCCATAAGTACGTTGAAAATGTCTCCTTTGTACGTACAGTATTCTTGCAAGGAGATGATAGCGATCAATCCCCTACCGGAACTTGCTTTGGGCAGCGGTTATTGGGTGCGGTTTCATCACAACTGCTGATGGAGAGGTTCGTACTCGAATCTGCGTCTCATATACATATCGCCTTGCGTTGAAATTGTTGCAACTCGCATCATCCCCCCCTCGCCCAATGTTGGGAGGAAGTGTCTAATAGGAGTAGGAACGGTGCTCCGTCTCGCAAGGGATGATTTGTCGATGTTCATTGAGTAAGGCAAGCAACAAGATAGTCACTCACCACCCCCCACCCACCCCATTCACCACCAGCCCAGGCTGCTTGATCAGTAGCCCAGGCTGCTTGAAGTGGGCGATGCTGTAATGGTGACTTTTTTTTAACACTGTCACGTGTTGTCGACTGCTGCAAAGAGTTTTCACGAGGTCGAGGATGCACCCAGCTCGAGCGACGATGTCGAACATTAGTGTGGCGCACGGCGCGGAACATAAACGAATGCCCCCCTCTTGATGACTATACGTTCTCATGTGCAGTACCAGTATGATGTGCGTATAGAAACCAAGACTAAAAACACTGACACCAATCACTTCTGTGGAGTGAAGCCTCTAAAAACCGACTCCACCACACTCTCCCACGTTCGCAAACCTGGGATATAAGTGCCTCAAAAACAACCGTATGTCAGGAGCCCCTGCGATGAGATTTCGAGCATCCCGAACGTGGTGGCAACCTTCCCATCCTGGATAAATCGAGCCGTGAAAGACGATGGCACCATCGCACCCCTGCCCTGTGCGAATTCACCGATTTTTACCGTACAGTCGAAGGTATCTTGTCACGTCAACCCTGCAGAAACTACTTACACGTACTCGTACGACTATACAGCAGTACCTGGTATCAGGTACATCATAGTCTACTAAAAGTACGCAGCTTTCATAAAACCCAACAACTTGTTTTTTTATGGGAAGGTACAAATGATGTGCGTGTACATACTGGTGTAGCGAGTCTCTTTGGGCGTCGAATACGGGGACAGGCCTTTCCTGCATCGTTTCAGAGCGTACTATCTGCAGTGAGCACTGCGCTGCCCTCGCCTGTATTGCAGCGTAGCACGTAACCAGGCACAATTTAGAGGGCTCAGGTCCGGGTGACATCAGGTCGAGGTGAGGATGAGGGTGCCAAGCTGGAACAGGGCGGGGGTGTGCAACCTTTTCTTTGCACACCTGGGGTGCAATTGGTTGTCGCCAGCGGTGGAAAGAAGCTATAATGGACCCGGTTTGCCCCCTGAACTGACCGCAACCGACGACACAAACACTGCTATAGTATAATACTATAGGGCACCTATTAATAAGAAGAAAACGAGATGCAAGAAAGGCAGGTTAAAATGTAAACAAAGAAAGGGAAATCGGGATTTGTCGTTCTAGAGGCGTCCTGTACTGAACGACAAGGATAAAAGACTCCTTGACGCAGGAATAGGAAATTCGGAAGTTGTGATACTGAAGTTAGTCTAGAACGCACCTATTATCACATACGAAACACGGCATCCAGCAGTTTTCCTGTTTCTTAATCTAGGCGTCCTTCAAAGCACGACGATAAGGGCAAAAGAGGCCTTGGCGGAGGGGCGCACGACAATGGGCCATACACAATAAACAGACGACGATACCCCACTCCTGCAAAGGCCGTAATGAAAAACAAACCACTGAAATGGGAGTACTGGACGGATTCACGAAAACCGAATATTTTTAAAGCTCTGTTTTACTTGACTTCAGTACACCCCCCTGCCAGTGGTCAAATGAACAAGTCGAGCAACAAATTAGTACGTCCCCCCCTCCCCCCTTTGTGATTCCCGAAAATAATATTGGGGATTTGGAGGGAGGGTGGGGTCTCGGATTTTCGTGATACGTGCACCCCTGCTACGATAAAAAAGCATGGAAGAGCGTTTTGGTGTCTTCCCTCCCCCTCCCATTCCCTCCCCTCCCCCCCTCCCCCCGCAGATGCCTTTCCCCCCCCCCTAACCATCCGATCGTTGTCGACGACATCACCCTGCTTCCAAGAATAACCCGCAAACGTCGTCGAAAGAGCGCTTTGATATCGTCCCTTCCTCCCCTGCTCGACGCGTCCAAAACACTCATCTTTGTATGCAACATCTATATGCTGCCTTGTGGCTCGAACGTCAAGCTTTTTAGAACCGCAATTCCGTTTCGGGTGTAAACTGCTTAGAATTTGAGTGGAAACCGAACCGTAGTCCTAGTGGGGTCGAGATGGCTATGCAGTTTCACTTCGCGTCACTTCGTCTCTACCTGTTTCGGTTTGGGTCGTAGTGAACACTAGCCACCGATGAATCGTCCGTTACAAGAGTAGTTCAGTTTAGTTTCGCCACGCTTTCCCTCTGAAGTTCTGGCACTAAGGTTCTAAACGACCGGTCTCCTCGTATAGTATACCTGGTACCATCTACTACTTCCGTAGTATGCTCGCAAAGACGAGTATCGATAACCGCTTCGATCGCATCACAGTTGAGGAGTCTCTTCGATTTTCCCAAAAGCGAACGCGCGTCATGATGATACTGCCCGTGTATACTCCTGCGCGATCACACCATGACTGCTGATACTGCTGAGAATCTTGCAGTAATGACGGCCGAAATCCTAGCAATACCAGCACGGGCGGTACAGGCAAAGTACAGAACCTCGAGTACAACAAGCAGTATCCGCGATACAAACGCCCGAAATACTTCCAAGCATATGGTATACTGGTACAGAGTACGACGTCAGAGTACTCACAGGATTGAATCCTCAAGAACTGCGAGTAGTCGTAGTCTAAGCAGCATCGAACCCGGACATACTGGCAGCATGTCCCCCCGAAAATACCTTACTTTACTTCCTACTGATGAGAGCATCTGAGGGCCTCTGCTATTTATGACGAGGTGGGTCTGACCCGCAGAGGACGGCTGGTTCTTGTCTTCATATGCAAAAACAGGGAAAATGACGTGGGATCAGTCAGCGCGCCCGCGACCGCATAGGCGGAGAAATTGCATGCACGTGCAAGGCTATTCAGATTTGCACGTAAATCCAATACTGCTGTACGCTCGTATGTTGTATGGACGGCAGGAGTTGCTGTAGATTTGTATGACCTACATGGTAAAAAATAGGATCAGGCTGCGTGCCCAGTAGGCCTCGGGCGGCTCCTGCGGACGGCTCATGACCTTTTTACACCACCAAGTGGGAGAAACGTACCAAATGGGATGGACCCACTTCGGGGTCAAAGTACCAAATGCGAACAGGGTGTCAGGTGTCAGGTGGTAAAACAGATACCTGGTACGTGCAAATTGTCCGCTGGTGCCTGCCCCTTAGGCGCCCCCGTCACTATTACGGGGGGGAGGGGTGATGGCCACCGCGTCGCTGCGGCAAGAATCCTGGTCGGGTCCAGTTTCCTGGCCCGCAGAGCTGCCGGCACATTTTCGTGTATACATGGATAATACTATGAGCCCAAAGTACAGCAGGATTCGTATCATGACGAAAACACCTACCAGGTACCAGGTATTAATATTAAGGGGGACCTGATAGTAAATAGGACGAAATATTGTTCGTAAAAAAATATAAATATATGGTTTTTTTTTGTGTATACCGTAGGTCCTACCTGGTACTTACTATAGTCCCCCCGGAATACGATAAACGACGACGTAAAGCCCATACTGGTACAGGGTAATATGGTAACTGTAGGTCTTTCAGCCCATGGTTAGGCACATAAACAACCCCAGATTTCTCTACGCTCGCCCAGTATGCTACTTGTGTAACATCCATACCAGGTTTCTCTGTCGCTCGTCCTTCCAGGCGACGGGAACAACCAGTTGCAACTACAGCAGTAAAAGCAGGGGCCACGCTTGATATGTACACCCACACGACAACGCTATACGCACTACAGCAGTTGTTGTATAGACTACCTGGTTATAGGGGCCGCAACTCCTTGCAGATACGAGTCTGAGGGAGAAAACTACAGGTCGGCCTCCAACATGTTACTTTTAGTGTTGTTGCGTTTCGGCCGCAGCCGTTTTGCCTAATGGAAACCCCGATACCATTGTGGCGGACTAAAGTAGCGGGGGACCGGGGGCCTCTTGGGTCAAGTCGGTGGCTAATTCTATTTTGGTGGGTCTTGCCGGTGACGAAATATTCTAGCCAGGGTCAGAAGGCTCAGTCAGGTTCGGATGGGATCAGGAGCAGGGTGCCCTCCCTACCAGTGGGAGCAGGGTGGGAAAATCTTTATTCTGACAGGCTCGTGTCGTGTTATTAATAAGAGAAAGAAGTTTGAGCTACTCTGAGATTTGAGCTACTCTGAGTACCAGTAGGCGTCCATTGTTCATTTCTGTGATGCTATCGTATCCCGGTATTAATTTTATTATTATTTAATGGAATTTCTCACTTTGTCCATTTCAAGAAACAATTTGCAGTATGCTGTACGTATGACGTGAAAGTTGTCGCAGATTGCTCGGGTACTGGCCAAAATGCAAAATGGCCAAAGACTCATCAGAATCAATACGACATTCGTCTACGACTTCAAGCAGGTGTGACAATATAAGAAAGGCACTGCTGTCCATCTATTCTCGCGGCAGCTGGTTCACAATTCACATTTGGCACACCATAAATAAACCACCGTTTCTTATAAAAAAATAAAAATAAAATCGGAAAACAAAAATCAGGAATAACCAGCGAGAGCTCAAATCCAGCCAGATCGCTGATCCAGCGAGAAAGAGCAAGGCATGACACACAAGAAACGGATAAAGAAAGAGCTCGTAACACATCAAAAGGCATGCATGGCGGGGGGGGATACAGCAGAATGCAAAAATGGTAGTACAAAAAATATAAGAATGGAAGAATGAAGAACAACACGGGAACAAACGAAAACACAAAAACACAAGGAATTGCCCACAAGTCATGGAAATTATACGAGAAGGAAAAATAAAAGCACCAAAAAGCACGAAAAGCTCCCTCCATCAGGTTTTCAAGAAACATTTTTTTCCCAGTAATGTTTTCACTGGGCAATAGTGTGCAAATCCAAACTCGAGCAACGCTTACTGATTGATTTTGGCTTTTCTCGTCTGGCTGAATGACAAACGAAAACCAAACACGGTCAAAAACAAAAACGAAAAAAAGAGAGAAGGAGAAGGGGGAACTTCGAGCAGCTCGGAACAAGCCTCGGTTCGCGAGAGATAGGGTGCATCGAGGGCGCTCTTGCTGTTGCACAGACTACTGCTGCAATCCAACGGGGCAAGCGCGCAAGCAGCTCCCTACTTGAGACCGTGCGTCTTGGAGACTTCTAAGGACGTTTCAGCAGAGGCCTCTATCCTCTCTTTGAGTGGGTTGCGCAGCGTCTCACATTGGGACCAAAGGAGTCCGTCGATTGTCTCTCGAAAACAAATATTAATATTGCAACAACAAACGCTCGAGTCGCCCGCGCGCGCATGTTGCTCTCCGGGGGCGGATCGCGACGGGGGCGCGCGGCAACGCACATACGGGGGGAAGTCTTCTGTCAACGTGCTCACCGCTCCACGCTTCCGGCGGCACCTCCACCTAGTCTCCGCCGAGGCTGGCGTTGTGAACAAAATCCGATCCGAAGTCCTTTGTTTTCTCACTGCTTCCTCCTTTTCCTCTCCTTTCCTTCTGGCAAGGCCGACGCAAAACCAGCTTCCGCCCTCCTAGCTCCGTTGCCCCGGGGGGGCGTTCGAGTGTCCCGTTGGCGCGTGGTCGCTCCCGTGCTTCACGGGTACCCAGGCTGTATGCCTGCTAACCCAAAGGATTACTGAGCCCAAACTTTGTTTGCTACCTGAATTGCCCAACAACACCCTCTCTCCAAACGGCCCTGTGCTGTTGCGATTGGCGTTTGGTGTGTCGGGTTGTAGCTTATGTTTTGATTTTCCTGCAATCCCTGTTGTGCGTTCGGCCGACCTCGACAGAAGGCGGGCACCAGCCGGTGGAAGCGGATGGAAGCGACTGGGATACTCGGCTAGAGCTGTTCTCTTGCTGTCGGTCGCCGAAGTCGCTTGACTTGATCCCGAGCCTCGCCAGGCACGGATCTGTTGGTGACTGAAGGTACGTAAAAGACGTAACAACAACAACAACAAGGCAAAGGCAACCACAACAAAACAGGAGACAAAACCATTTCAGATTCCGCAATTGGCCCGGTGTAACGGGTTTTTATACCAATGAAATACTATGTAAGCGAAAAGACACGGCGGATCTGACCAATCACCGTATCTTATTATTTCCTGTCAACCGAAAGGCGGGCCGCGGGCTGCACGCCCGTGCCAGAGCGACAGCGCACAGAGAACAGCAGCATTGCACACAGGGCGCTTGGCCATAACAGATAACTGATTGCCTCGATAGGACGGATCCTCCTATATTGCACAGGGAAACCGGACACCATCGCGGGAAACTGACATAGCAGAGGCGAACAAAAGGCGCTCGAAGTCGAGTTAGCTGGGTTTTACATCAACAGGCCGCTTCGTGCCTGCAGTCTACGTCGACCTATCTGCCTCGAACTGTCTGTGGAAGCTTGTGCGTCGCGACAAGCACACAGTTGTGCACGTCGGGTCAGTCTCCGCTGACCCCGAAGCCACTTGCACGACGGCAAAGGCCAAGGGAGGCACGATGCGTCGGTCTTCCAAGTCCGCCAAGACTCCTGCGAAGACCTCGGGGTGAGCACTTTTTTTCCATTGTATCAACGTTTTAGTGTTGGCTCGTCTCTCTCTTTTTGCTGTATTGTTTGTGTTGCCTTGTGACTGTGTGAAGCGAACCTCTGTTCGCGCTGCTGCTGCCGCTGCTGCCGTCCTGAGTATCTCTGTAAAATAGTAGTGTGTCAAGTCGACTGCTCTGGTCGACCTAAGCCATTGCAAACAGCGTGCATCGTACTCTGAGTGTCACTGCCCCTTGACGGACAGTGGCCTGTGCTGCATGAAGTGCGTTGTGCGCTACGTACAAATAGACAGCACCCCGCCCCTTGTGCAAACAAACGCGACTGCTGCTGTTGTGGCTTGTAGGTATTAATAGACCTGTCATTACTTCAACATTAATATGTACCCTCCCCATCTGAAAGTCGCGGGGGCTTGTTTTCTGCATGTGATGGCAAGAGGCCACAACAACTGACCACGAAGCCTACCAACTACTTCAGAGCTTCGCAGGGAAAAAACGTCTAACAAATTGTGACGACCACGATTTCAGCTTCGGCAGCCCGGGCTACTCGTACTGAGGTTTTGGGGCGGGGCGCGGGGCGTACCCGAGTTACCTGATACGATACCTGGTACCTGGTATACCTGGTACCGCACATGCTCCGCATAATTAATACGCCCCCGACTCCTGATGAGACGGCACCTGGCATCTGGCATACTTTTGGTCTCTACACCTGGGCCTGAGGTAGACTTTTCAATACACGTACCTCGTACTGCTGTTGCTACCCTGTTTCATCCAACGCTGTAGCACCAGGTATTATTATTATTAATAATGCGTACTCGCACCTTTTAGATCTATGTGTGTCGGTATATATGACTGAGTCCGCAAATCGATTCTGCGTAGGAGTAATGTAACGCCATGCATTGCTCTTCTTGTACCTGGTCAGCTGGTATCAAATCAAATCAAACCAAACAGACGGCACCTGTAACAGTAATACAAGTGCTTTCCGTATGAGTAGTGCTTCTGCTTCTTGTTGTCTGCTGCTTCGTGACTATTACTGTCACCCTGAGTATTCGGCGGGTATGCATATGTACTTGGAGTATGTAGCTTAGGGTATGTATACCAGTGCGTATGCGAGTTGATTGTACTGCTGTTTACCCTTATGCCCTCTCAAGTAGAGTAGTAGCATAACGTACTACGGTTGTACAAGGCGTTTCGCTCCGCGGGCGGCCTACGCCACCCGCTACGCTCGCTCAGGAAGGACAAGTACATCAAAGTATTCGAAGCGGACAGAGGTCCATGATTGAATCTAGTTTTTTATGATTGTGTTCCAAACTGTCGACTTGATAATGCCAAGAGCCCCGCCGCCATGCTTCCGGAAAAAACCAGGGCTTTTCGCGGGTCGGGTCAAACCTCACGGGTCGGGTCGGGTCGGCTCAGCTGACCGGACCCGACCCCCGAAAATGTTGAGGTGTGTTGACCTGACCCGACCCGACCCGCGAGATTTTGAAATCCTCTTGACCCCAACCGACCCGACCCGCGAGATTTAAAAACCTCTTGACCCGACCCGGCCCGGCCCGTGAGATTTCAAAACCGTTTGACCCGACCCGACCCGACCCGCGATTTAACACTTCCTGACCCAACCGGACCCGCCACCTTGCGATTGACCAGTGATACACGGGTTTCATGCGGGTCGGGTCAACTGGACCCATGACATATCTTACGGGTCAACGACGAAAGCTCATCCAAATATATAAACGTCGGTACTATGGTCGGTTGGATGGTCCTTGGTCCCTTGTACTTTTCCGAAAATGTCGTACGTTTATGTTCGTTTTTTTTCTTCATTTTTTGTATTTTTTTTGGAGCGTTGTGTGGTGTGCGCTTCGAAAAAGACCAGGATGACCATAAAGGTGATGACATAGAGAAAGGCACACACCCGCGCGCTGCCGGACGGATACCTCCCGGCCCCTGGGTCGACCCTATAGCTCTGACCCTATGGCTTCTGCTGGCGCCCCGGCGAGCGACCTAGCTGTGCAGGCTCCAGCAGCAAGCACTAAAGCGGTGGATCTGACAGCGGGGGCCACGATCCGCGAGGATCCGGGGCCTGCTGCTGCTACTGCTGCTGCTGCTGTTGCTGCTGCCGCGACGAGCGCGGGATTCCTACACTGCTGTCTGTCATGTTTTGTCTTCATTGTTGCACCCTGCATGAGATTGTGGCCGTTTTTTTTTGTGGAAATGGATGGACGTGAACATTCATGAACACAATAATATATTACTGTACGGCTTCATCCGACCCAGGATTCGCGTGTGATTATTCTACTCGCTATTATATGCATGCTCTCGGAGGTCCACGTATCGGCACGAAAGCTTTTGGGCGGGAAACAGCGAGTATTTTTTGTTGTACAATGCCGGACCCGCGGGTCACAAAGGCGGCATTCCGGCAGGTAGCTGCACACATTAGCAAAAATACTGATCCGTGGACAAGACCCGCGGGTCGGGCGTGCGGGTTAGCCGGAAAAAAATCGCGGGTCATGATGACCTGACCCACGAATGACCCGTATCTCACGAGTCATGGCCCGACCCGACCCGTGACATTTTGAACACCTCCTGACCCGACCCGACCCGACCCGCGAGATTTCAAAACCTCTTGACCCGACCCGACCCGACCCGACCCGACCCGACCCGACCCGACCCGACCCGACCCGACCCGACCCGACCCGTGAGATTTGTTTATTATTTGACCCGACCCGCGACATTTTGAAAAAAAATGACTCGACACAACCCAACCCGCGACATTTTGAAACCCCGTTGAGCCGACCCGCGGGTCGGGTCATGACCCGCAAAAAGCCCTGGAAAAAACAGCTCGGACGCCACATGCGCTTCGCGTCGCGGGCGGTTCCGCCCGCTACGCTCGCTCACATGCCGTACGTATGTACGTACATACCCCAGCTTATTATCTTCTTTTGATATGTTTGCTGCATGTACGAAAGAGAAAGCACAGCACGGCACAGCAGCACTACAAAAACAATGAACATGGAAGCGAAAAATACAGATAGAAAAACAAATTCCCGTCCTCTTGATAATTTTGTGTCTGATTGGAACACCTTGCACCGGCTAAAAAAGAAAAAAACCGAACAGCAGAGCTTCTCTCTCAGCGTCGTACGCCGCCCGCCCCTCTCGCGACCACCTCGCCACCGATTCGGTCCGGGTAAAGATTTCCTCCCTCTCTGCCACAGTGAGCCCCGTCGCCCGCCTCGCGTGAAGCCCGGTGCTCGCCGTGGCCGTCATCGCCAGCTCGACAATGTTGGTGCTCACACTGCGTCGCTCTCTCTTTGAACTTCAGCCCGGTCGCAAGAATAAGCTCCGCTTGAATCTTATCCTGCAATCCCGAACAACCCTTATGGGCTCGTACGTATTCTATCCAACATCTCAAATGGAGGCCAGACAGAACCCAGTCATGCATGCATGCCTCCTGCCCCGAGGCACACGCAACGCCTAGCCACGAAAACGGCGGCCGCGCTCCTTGCAACCCCCCCGCTGACACCCGCGACAGCGCCGGGTTCGCCCGCGGTGCCGTGCTCCGAGTACACGCACGTACACGAAGCAAAACGAAAAAACGGGGAAAACAACGAAAGCGCCAAAAGAAATGGAGAAAACCAAGAACAGCTGGAAACGTCCGGCAAGTAATAAAAGGAGGCGATTCCCAAGTGGGAGCTCTGAGAGACCAGGGATGCACCAACCGAGCTCGCTCAGGGAGTGAGATATCTGCAAGTACTGCTGTACCTGGTAGTTCGTTTTACAATATGTTACAGCAGTACTCGGTCGTCAGAGTAGTTGTCCTCCAAGTACCAGTCATTTTTTAAGTCCTGATTTTGGGAAGTTGGTGATGTTTTGGGATCGGGAGAATAGAAATAGCCCGAACGAAACCATACCAGGTATTATGAACTTCGCAAACGCCATAATGCTATTACGGGGGACCATAGTTGTTGTTGTTGTTGTTGCTGTTGTTTTCACATTTACTCTCTGACGAAGGAGTCCGTGGTCACACGAAGGTGCTGGAGCCCTAGGAAGATCCGAAAAACCACAAAAAAAAACGAAATTCGGCTGGCTAAAAATACACGAGACGAAGAAAGCGCACACAAGATAAAACCAATGTGCAAACTGAACTAACATGGCCGCGGGTATATCCTCTCAACTGTAACATAACAGAGTATCCCCGTTCCCGCCACTAACCAAGTTGTGGCTGCTGACTACAGCGGCTGCTGTCTGGAGTGCTGCCTGCACCGTACGAAACGCACGGTAGTCGTGAAAACGAAAGAGAAACACACCTGCCTGCTATCTGGAGTGCTGTCAGAGTGAAGACTCGCGGATATGCAGTGAAAACTGAGCAATCGAACCTTACTACCACACGAATATCAACGATCGCCATCTCTTCCTGGGCTGTCTGACACAAAAAAGGTGCAGCACAACAGTTATGATACCACGTCCCTGATAATTGCGTGGGTTATTCCCCATGAAGGGTATACATCTCGTTAAACTACAAAGACCAGTGACCTTAATAACAAGTAGATACTATTCTGCCTCGTGGAAAACAATACCAGGAAAAACAAAGTATGACTGCTTCTCTCGTGATGATAGTGTGCGCGCAGGTCACGGTAAGTAGGACCAACTATTGTTGGTAAAAATGGCGAAACATATACCTGGTAGTTTTTTGACTTGCCGTGGGTCCTATTTACCCGGTAAATAATATTTCACGCGACGTATACGTACGAGTACGAGTTTTGTAGATCAGGTACTCGCGCAGTATCTACTGCCAGGGTAAGTATACGGGCAGTACACTTGTGCTGCCTTTGAGCACCAGTAGATAGTTCAGCGTCTGAAACTTAATAGATGATGTATTTCGTCTCCCCGAATTCGGAAAATAAATATTTATTCTATTACCCTTTGTTTCTTATGCGTCCCACCAAACACTATCATTATTATACTATCCCATTCAGCAGTGCGTCGTATCGATCGATGTTCTACCCCTACACTGCTGTAGTTCAGTAGGTAACACCTTCACAGCAGTCTTAATAGTATTATAGTACGAGATTCTACAGGTATGATATCTACGAAAATACTATTAATACTGAATATTAACCCCTGTAGCACTGCACTCCCATGTGGGGACAATTTACTCTGATTATAAGTAGTTTGTCCCCAAAACGGGACTGGGGTCCTAAGAGGGTTAATACCCGTACTCTGTAAGCTGTGTGATGTGCTCGATGCGCTGGCCGTCCTCTGTCTGTATATACTGCTGTACGGCTAAAATGGAATTCATCGCAGCTGACTATTAATAAGGTAGGAGTGCATATTGTACACGTATTTAGTATTTGCGTAAAAGCGTGTCCGCAGTAACATACCTGGTACGACTTACTTGGTGTACCAGCTGTACTCGTACTGGTACAGCTGTAGATCACGTACTGTTTGTTCAAACAGCACCAGCAGCAGCAGCAGCGTTCTATATACACCGCACAAGCAGGAGTAACGGATCAAGCGTGTCGGCCCAACGGTAAACCGTACAACAGCAGTACAGCAGCAGTACAACAGCAGTAGTAGCAGCAATAGTCCTAGTAGTAAAGGTTGATGTCAAAGTTATCAAAGGTTCAAATGTCGTCAGAGCACCTCGTATATAGATAGCAGCAATATCTGCCAGGTATACTACGTCAGTATTCCCAGTACCAGCAGCAGTACCTCAGAGAACATTACGCGTTACGCCACAGCAGTACCCTACCTCCCGGAGTATTGTGGGGAGTGATAGTGTGTACCAGGTATATTGACAACTGCTGTAGTACGATATCCCCTAACTGCTAAAACTGGTGTAACTGGTGGCCTGGTACTCGAACTCGTATTAATATTAATAGTAGGTACTGGTAATATTAATAGTATCAGGTACGTACCTGGTACGTATATACCAGTATGTATTAAAAATGTTACGGGGAAACATACACCAGGTATTAATAGTCCTGTAGTAATAGTAATATGTAGTAGTAATGAGAACCAAATACGGTGTGTGAACATACTCCTGTTAATACTCTGTTGTAGGGGGATACATGCTTTTGGGGGTCCGTCCTGGATTATGATTACTCTACTCTATTACTATATATCACGTATACTATTTTTTAACGTGTTTCCTTATCATTGAGTGTTTTCGCCCTCGCGTTCTCTCTCTCTCCTTCATACATCATATCCTTATATTGATACCAGTAGTCTTGACTCAGGTACAGGTCACATAGCAGTCAGTCTCTCCTGTCCGCTCCCCGCATAGTACGGCTCTTGCCTTCAGTTTTATGGCTGGAAGACTTCAGCCTTTTTTCTTATCGATTCTTGTCGACTTGCGCCTATCCACGCTACGCGCTCTCAGGACTCCCACTATACCAGGTACGTACTATTATACAGTAGTATTGATATTGATAGTATTAATAGCAG
Organism: Nereocystis luetkeana; assembly: GCA_031213475.1. Classification (NCBI taxonomy): domain Eukaryota; class Phaeophyceae; order Laminariales; family Laminariaceae; genus Nereocystis; species Nereocystis luetkeana. The sequence continues at coordinate 322,631 of JARUPZ010000009.1, read as the reverse complement.
TATTAATAGTAGTATTAATAGTAGTAGTAGTAGTAGTAGTAGTAGTAGTAGTAGTAGTAGTAGTAGTAGTAGTAGTAGTAGTAGTAGTAGTAGTAGTAGTAGTAGTAGTAGTAGTAGTAGTAGTAGTAGTAGTAGTAGTAGTAGTGGTACTACTGTAGTTCGGACTTTGACTTTATTTGCAAAAAAAAAAAAAAAAAAGGATTCAATTGTTGAGAGCGCCTTGCAGCGTGGGTAGGCACAATTCGATGCGAGTCGACGAGGGAAGAAAATGCTGAAATCTTCTCGCGATAAAAAGGAAGGCACGTACCGTAGCGGGAAGGGAGTAGAAGAGCCTGCTATGTGACCCCGGATCTGAGTTACGAGTTGGAAGGAGAGAGAAGAAGATGTGCGAAGATAATGAATGGGATGATAAAAAAAAAAAAGAAAAAAAAAAAGTAGTAGTACAGGAGTACAGGTGAGAGTAAAATGGGTTCGTGCTTTAGTAGTCCCCTGTACCATACCGGCCCCCTCACAAACAAAAATGAAATCGGGCTCAAGCTAACTTTCTTATTTTGGTCGCGCGCGAGTTTACACTTTCTTTGTAGCGCTTTCTTTTTTCGATTCCCGAGAAGACGTTTTACCTAGAGTAGCACAATGAATGGTGCCTTGGGCCCAAGCCAGCCATAGGAAGAAGTTGACGTTCTTGAAGCTTAGCCACTGATTAGGCTGAGGCCATTCTTGATTTTTTTCTATTTTTCAAGCTGATTTTCTTGTGAGTTTCTTTCGTTTGAGTGGGCAGGTACTGCTGTACACCGCACTTTTAGTAGTACTGCTGTAGTAGCTGGTATACATCGTAGCTGGTATACCACTCTGTTCCAAATACAAGACGTGTGTATGTTATAATAGTTCGTGCGAACGGTTGTTATAGGTCGACAGAGTGGTAGTATCCTCGAAGTAGCATTAATAAGTGTACGTAGTCTAGTTCAACCGGTCCTGTGTACTGTATTAGCTCTGGTGTGCCGTGCTCCTACACGACTTGTTTCCCCGATCCCCTCTCTTCTGCAGGGAAGCATGTTCCCGCAAATTTGACGTTGAACCAACCGACATCACACCGCATAAGGAACAACCGACATCACACCGCATAGGGAACTATGGTGAGAACCGCACTCAAGAACCGGTACAGCTGAAACTAGTGGCCGGGGAGAGATCGCTATCACCCCCTCACGAGAATACTTTAGAAAGGGAGGTTTCCAACATGTACACAGAGGCGTGTTTACCTACTGCAGCGACTGTTACGTAACGCTGGAGAACCGCAGTTTTCCTCAGAATGTTCGCATCGACTTTTTGCGAATTGTTGGGGAGAACCGAGACCGGCAAAACGCATCCCTGTTTTCTTATCGTAACACGCTCCTGTACCTTGCTGTTAATAGTCGAACTGGTGGTCTGTGGCATCTTGGCGTACTGCAGCAGTAACGGACCCCCTACGCCTGCCAATAATCCCGGCACCATAACGGCAACCGGCTCCACTCCGCACACCGCCACACGGGTTATCCCATTTGATGTGCCAAGTGATTTTACCAACACTATATTCATAGCGTGCTCAACCGGCACTATAGCGTGCTCAACCGGCACTATAGAGGGTCCACGACTGTTGTTGTTGTTGTTGTTGTTGTTCTCACATTAACTCTCTGACGAAGGAGTCCGTGGTCACACAAAAGGTGCTGGAGCCCTAGGAAGATCCGAAAAACGAAAAAAAACGAAAATTCGGCTGGCTCAAAATACACGAGACGAAGAAAGCGCACACGAGCTAAAACAAATGTGCAAACTGAACTAACATGGCCACGGGTATATCCTCTCAACTGTAACATAGAGTACCCCCGTTCCCACCACTAACCAACTCGTGGCTGCTGACTACAGCGGATGCTGTCTGAAGTGCTGCCTGCACCGTACGAAACGCACGGTAGTCGTGAAAACGAAAGAAGAACACACCTGCCTGCTATCTGGAGTGCTGTCAGAGTGAAGACTCGTGGATATGCAGTGAAAACTGAGCAATCGAACCTTACTACCACACGAATATCAACGATCGCTATCTCTTCCTGGATTGTCTGACACAAAAAGGTGCAGCACAGTTATGATACCACGTCCCTGATAATTGCGTAGGTTATTCCCCATGAAGGGTATACAACTCGTTAAACTACAAAGACCAGTGACGACGTTAATAACAAGTACCGGTAGATACTATTCTGCCTCGTGAAAAACAATACCAGGAAAAAACAAAGTATGACCGCTTCTCTCGTGATTATGGTGTGCGCGCAGACCATGGGTCTCCGTTCACCGTCTTCCTGCCGCTCTTCATGGCCGCCTCATCGCCTTGGCCCAATCCACCCGCTCCTTTGCGCGTGCACTCGTTGCCATTCCCTTCCAGTCGATTTCCTTTCTCCGTCATCCTGAAAAACTAAATGCTCCTCGCACTTGCGGTTCTGATCTGGGAAATAAAAATTCTCGCGCAGGGGGAGGTCAATCCGTCTCTTCCCCGCACGTCGACGCTCAGTCTCCCTCCTCCCTCGTCGTCGAATCCAGCCTCCTACCGGCGCAATATACTGTGCCGCAGTGTGGCCTGTGGTGGCGCCTGCCTCCGCGTACGGACACCCCGATTGAGCATTGCTGCTCTGCCGCAGCTGCCTAAAAAAGACGCGCGAATCATAGGTCTCCGTGCCTGACGCACCACGTACGACCCAACTCTACTGCCGCCTGAGCCTCGCGGCCACAGGCAGCAGCAAGAAGATATCACTCCTTGAGGGTGAGTCAGGCCTTACACCCGCCAGAAAGACTTACCCCACTCGCTATTAGCCTGATAGGGCATGCCTCGCAGCATTCCTTGCCGAGGCAGCGAGGGGAACGGAGGTACTGTATCACGGCGTAGGTTTTCTTGTGCGGCCCTGGTTTTCCCCTACTCTCGTTTGTTTATGGTTACTCACGCCAACTTTAAAGTACACTTGGTTGCCGTGGAAGACGTTGTGTGCTCACAGGTGCTCACAGGTGCTCACAGGTGCTCGCAGGGGGGGGTGATCGTTTTTCAGCGATATTGATATGGATAGTTTTCCTTGACAACGGTGAAGGGTGCTCAGTTAGCTCGAACATCCTATTTTCGGAAGGCTCTCTCTCGACTAAATCTATCTCAAAAGACCTAACCCTTGTTTAGGGCTGCAGTCCCGTTTGGGGGACAAACTACTTAGAATTTAAGTGATTTGTCCCCAACATGGGACTGCGGTCCTCAAAGGGTTGAGTAAAGCCCTAGTCGAAGGGTTATGTAAAGCCCTTGTTTTGTATTGGCAACCTCCCCCCTCCGGAAAAAAAACGAGCGCTGAAAAAACGATCGCACCCACCCCGTTGCGAACTCAACGCACTTTACTCTATAAGGTACCAGGGTATATACATAGTACCGTACCCAGGAGAAGTGTACCCCTCGTAGAAAGAAGCACGCTAGCGATAACACCCCCCCCCCCCTCGGATTGGTTTCAAAGCGACAACAGCGAAGGCGCAAACCCCGCGCGATACCTGTCACGGAATTGTCTCCACGAGGCCTTTCCAATGCCATGGGTGTGGTGATGTGGTGGTGTGGTAGCGTTTGGTTGCGCTTGTGTGTGCTTTCCTTGATGTGGGGAAAAGCTGTCTGGAGTTCCGTCCCAACGGGCGTGTTGCCTCAAGTGATGTACGGTACGTACAGTACTACTTATGTAGGTCCTTCTGACGTGTTTTGGATCTGGCAAGAGAGAAGGTACCAGGTACCACTTTGTCCTCTGCCGGGAGTATATTTTCCGTTCTGGTACTCCTGTCAGAGGCTTACCCCAAGCTTGTGTGCCAGGTAGAGGCCACAGAGGTAGTGCTTCATCCGTTTTAGCACGGCGCTGTCCATAGACACTGACCGCGCTGGCCGAAAATACAATAATCCTTGGGGCTTTATATTTATACCCCAACGTTCCTTATATTTTCGGCCACAATGGTATAATAACACCTGTCCGACTTTAATTTGAATTGTTTTTGCCCTGACAAGGAGCGCGCATATACTATACTGCTATGAGGGTGGTTAAGCTTCTATTAATAGACCAAGTCAAGGCTGCGGGTCAACCCGGCTTAAGGAATCTGATGGTGGTGTGTTGTTGGGCGGACGGCGCGACTATTTACTACCAGGTATTGACAACCTTTTGGGCTGCAGCAGTTCCTGTAAGTGCAGTCCAGTCGCTATTATGCTATTGTAAGTGTTTTAGTCGGGTATAGGGGGGTGAAACGGGGTCCCCAATAGACTTCAAGTTCGTTTTGTATTGGTCAACACCTCTACCCTAATCCCACCTAAACCTCATCCCATTTTATATCCTGCTCCCACTTGGTGCACGAGTATGTATAATGAGCCCTCCGCAGGACATTACAGTATATCTACTACCAGAGGCCGAGGGCGCGAAGCGCAAGCCGTAATACCGTGTGGACTGCGCTTATGTGCTGCAGTCCATGGTTTGTAAGTAACAGTGCCCGTGCCATTGGTGCATTGCTGTCGATGTGGTTGTTTTCACGTTAACCTGTTCGGGACTTGCTTAACTTGATTCTGTATAGCATAGAGACAACAGGCCGCGAAAAAAAGTATCGATTACTGCATCGTGTCGTTCACACGAATCATGAACCCGCGTCGAACAGCTCGGCCTGCTGGAGTAGGCTGTATCGCAAGGGAGCTGTTACGCCTAGCAGCGTGATTACACTCGTACTGCTCGCCGCACGCTTTTCCTTTCAAGGGCCGCGTATGACGACACATACAAAACGTGGCCACACGGAAACTTTTTGGAAAAGTGGGTTATTTCAAGTCTCGAAGTAGCAAGTCCAAATAGCTGGAGTGGCAGATAAAAAATCCCCTAAAGTTGCCAACGAAAGAGTACGGAAATATCCGAAATGAACTTTGGCAAAAAACCAAGTCCAAATTTCCAAAAACTTGTTTGTGTGGATTAAACCTACCTAATTCTGTACGTATTGTTGAAAACAGCCCCAACATAACAAGCGACCAACAGAAAAGCGACAAGTGGGATATGTCCGGTCAGTCTCCTAGGGGGAGGGTGCGCAGCTGTATAGTACGAGTATTATCGGCACGCTGCTATTACGGGGGGGCATATTAAATAGGACCTACGTTACACACAAAAACCTATATATTTCGCTTTTTCTACCAACAAATGTTGTCCTACTTACTATGGTCCCCCGTAATAGCGTGTCGTGCATTTATGTCCTCCCGTTGCGCTTCGGACACATCGTCTGTCTACCCCAGTGTTACAGCCCGGGATGCTTGGCCTGGCTTATCCATTCTCCAATTCGTGACCTTTGTTTTCGACATTATTTCACCCAGTAAAGTACCACAGCAACGCCGTCGGCACCCCTAGATACTGTAAAAATGCTTTGAGTCCGCACCCAGGAGTGGGTGTCATCATTTTCCGGCGTTCGATTTCTCCAGAAGGTTCGTGTTTTCGGAAAAATCTGGTATTCGGTATTCAGCGGAGAGAACCTTCCGAAAATAGAATGTTCGACCTTCGCACCTTTGCCGTTGTGGGGAAAACTAACCATGCCATGATATCATACCACTGAATACACGAGCGCACCCGACCCCGTGCGACTCAACGGTCTTGAGATACCGCAGAACGTAGAATAGCGACTAAAACAATAATACCATTGGTGTTCTGAGAGTTACTACAAGAAATACGAGTAAGATGGTGTTTATGCATGGCATATCCATATCATATCATGCGAATCCTTGCGCTGTAACTCCAGTATAGTACCTGGTATATAGGACACCATCATTTCCTATCATCCCCTACAGTGCAGTATCACGCAGTGGCCGTTCCTGTAATCGTGAATTCTTTGTCGTTATTTTTACCCTTTACTTTGCCTGAAGTCCGGAGAGGGTTGTTACTTTATCGACGCTTGATAGCATCATCATCGTAGCACATTGATAACGTCTTGATTACGTCATCATAACATCTTGATAACGTCTTGATGACATGTTGATAACATCTCGGTAGCATCTTGATAGCAACTTGATATCATCATCATAACGCCTTGATAACATCATGTTGACATCTTGATGACATCTTGATGACATCTTGACAAGATCATGATAACAGCATGATAACATCGCCCTTGCCGTTTTGTCAGGTTTTAATGACCCCCAGAAGGGTTCACTGGTCACCATAGTCAATCCCGTGCTCGCGAGACAGGCTCTAATAACTCTAATATTCTAATTAATAACTCTGGAGTGGAATAATATGGCTAGCCGGGAGAGGAAATAATAAAAAAAAGAGAGCGCGCAGACTCAGACTCAGACTCGGAACGAAGAAAAATACGGAGTATGTACTCGTATATATTTCGTATGTATCTATTAATAGCATTCTGGCCTGAAATAAATCCCGGTTTAACTTTGATATATGATTTCAAACGGGCATTCTACGTATCATGTCCGAGAGTATAGTACCCGCTGTGTATTCATGTTAGGAGGTCACGCGGGCACTGTATTCAGGCCGATATCGTAATTCCCGCTGTATGTTCTGATTAGAGCCGAAGCGGTAGTTATGTTGCTGTATTCTGGCCTGTCAGAAGTGAATATCATTCTGGGTACGAGCTTGTTCAATCGTTTTGGCCGCCATCAATGCCGCTTGCGAAATCTACCCGAATGTCGCCTACCAGGTATGTGGTATGTGGTACCTGGTATCATATGATACTGACCATAGTCAACAGCGGAAGACGGTAGGTGGCATATACATACGTACGTTGCATTTTTTTTGTTAGGGGACTAGGACGGAGGGCTGGCGCTAGCGCCGGGAATGTGTCCCTGCCATGCCACAGACCTTCAAAAACTTCAACAAACGGTAGCCAGGCGTTTTTATGGAAGAAACATATTTTTCGTTTTTTTTTTCTGAACTAGCCGGTTCCAGGATTTCCAAGGCCTGCCTGGAAAGCGCTTGGCGCAAATATTCGAATTCTTGTCTGGGTAGGATCACTATTAACTCCTGCTTAACGCCAAAAATCGATGCCACACTGAAACTAGGTAGTTAAAAGGCAATGGCGTCAATTATGCCGGCCTAATTTTCCGCACAAGCCTCAAAACATCCACGCCGTTTTTCAAGAGTTAGACCCTAAATTTTTGCACACGCGTTCGATATGCCCTTGCCGATTTTGTTTTGACTGATTGGTGTTTTGTCTTTTCTTTCGTCGAATACGTTCGGCCTCAGAAGGTCTAATTTTTTCCGAGGACATCCTAAATAACGAAAAATCGGGCGAACAACGAAAAACACACGCATGCTTCCTTTAGTTTTCGCTCCCGGCTCGAAGAAGTCGACTGTAAAAATTCAAGGTCTGCCTCGAAATAACGGATCTAGGGTACAGGGTGTTGTTGGCACCTCAGTACTCTCGGAGCCGTTCTTGCCAAGGACGTCGGCGGTAGTGCGGCGGTGAATCGAGTTCGATATTGCATGATATGATACCGATAAGCAAAACAAACTAATCTATACGATTTCGATATTTGACATGTGAGGTTTTCACCCCTCGGACACATCATGATCTATATATATCGATAGATAGATCATTCTGTTCCTTACCTGCCGCTGTGAGGGGTTGTGCAGGATCTGCTTGGTACAGATCATAGGCAGGAATCATGTGCTAGATGATGCAGACTATACAGGTCCCACCCGGCGACATGAACTACTGTAGATCAGACAAGATCAGGAAACGATCCGCCTCAAAGGAGCTAGATCATGAACTGAGCTGTGGGAATCGATGATCTGGCCGGAGTGTGGAAGGTTTAGTACATTATCTGCTTGAAAAACGCGGGGATGCCGGGGGATGGAGGGCTAAACACATTCGATAGTACGATATATCGGAAAAACGATATTCCGATATATCGAAACTATGCGATACGATATCCGATATCCAGCACTAGTCGGCGTAGTAGGGTAGAGTGGGGTCGTCGCCATTCAGCATCTGGACAACAACACACATCTATGCCGGGGGATGGAGGGCGAAACACGTTCGATATGATATACCAACATCGAAAGTATTCCGATTATCGAAAATATTCGATACGATATCCGATATCCAACACCAGTCGGCGCAGAAGGGGGTGAGTTCGTCGCGATTCTTTCTTTTCCGCGAACCGAGGCATTGCACTAGCTAATTATGGGGAACCTGGCTTAGCTTATCGAGGTGACCCTTGCCCGGGCTCCACATGACGCACCCACCCGCACGGCAGAATCTCGGCCACCTCGGCTGTCAGCATCCACACCCCCAGCCGCAAGCGCACGGGGGAGATCAGTTATGTGGCCGTACAACTATTTCTCACCTCGGATATATCATGATTTACAACAGTAGACCCTCTAGAGATTGCCCATCGGCTGTCGCTGTGAGAGGCTGTGCAGTGTCTGCATATTAAATACGGTAGTAATATATCCAACCCAGCACACATGCGCTATATATACTGTATACTGTAGATATAGGCGCCCCCCCCTCGACAGAATGATCGAAATCATACCTGGTACCTGGTACAATACTTGAATTAGGTCCGCCTTGAAACCTGTACTACATTATGGAGTGGGAATCGGTTATCTCTCCCAAGGTGTTGTAATTTTACTGTAGAAATGTGTCGTTCGAGATGGGTTATTTTTGTTGTTGTCTACCAGGTATGTTGCCCTCCCGGCTCGATAGCTCAACTCGTAGTTTTTTTTTTTTTTTTTTTTGCCAGCGCTCTTCACCGATCATGACCCCAACTCGCAGTATCGGTTCGGGTCGAGAACGTTTCGAAATACCAGGGGTCGGGCTGGGGGATCGGGTCGGGTCGGGTCGCCAGAGGTTTTCAAGTTTTCACGGGTCGGGTCTGGTCACCGCTATATACCCGACCCGACCCGGCCCGACCTGACCCGCGAGATTTGACCCAGCCCGAATTTGACCCAGCCCGAAAACAGCTCTGTTTTATGGTACTTTCGACGACACCCTGAAAAACCCGTGGTGACACCGTATCACACAATGACACAGCACTTCGTACGTAAGATAGCACACCTCGTCGGACGATTTTTCGGGGTCATTTTCTCCGCGCCCAGAAGGGCGAAAACGGCGGCTTTCGAAGGAGCCCGTTGATAAGGTTTCTTACTCTTTACGGGGGACCATAGTTAATAGGACCTATGGTATACATAAAAACATATATATTTAACCATTTTTACTAGCAATATTTGGTCCTATTAACTATGGTCCCCCGTGATACAACAGACTGTTGTATTGCTTGGCAGATGCACTCTCCCATTTGCCGAGAAGAAACGGCTTTTCGATATTCGTCCGAGGTGCCCGTGCTTCCACTCGGTGCATACATACGTGCTTTCTTTTTCGTTCACGTATAGGGTGGTTTGATTCAGCATTTCTCTGATCGTCGAGTCTGACCGACGTTTGACTTTGCGAACCCAAGCTCTGGTTTTCGCTTCCGGCGACACGGGAAAAAAGGCTCATGATTTTTTTGTTTTCGTTATTTTTTTTGTCCCTCTTGGGTATCGAGGGCCAGCAAAGGTGGCAATTTGCCATTATTCTTCGTTTTTATTATTTTTTCAGCTTTTTGTGTTTTTTTGATCCTGCTTGGAGATCTGAGTGAAAAAAAACTTTCGCCCAAGACCATTTCATTTGATTTTATTCTGTTTTTTAGTTACCATCCCGTTGATTATGTTGGCGCTATTTATCTAGCTCCCTCCATATCGTAACTGAGATAAACCGTCGGCCACTGGGTCACATAGATATAAGGCACTTCTCCTCCCTCCGTACTACCGTTCGCTCCTGCGCTTTTATCGCGAGAAGAGCTCAGCTTTTTGTTACCTACGTGTCAGACCGTGCGGCCTGTTGAGCTGTGCGACCTGCTTGAAATCGACCTCCGGTGAGCCCCAGCCTTCCAAGGCGTGTGCCCGAACCTGAGGTCACGAACGGGCTGCCCACAAGCCACAACGGCTACCGCGAGCCGCGAAACCGAGCGCCGGTATGCACGTATTATATGCTTGTGGTGCGTCAGAGGAGTGCTACTATATACGGGACACCACTCTGGCCGTGAATATGAAGACCGCTGCGGTCTTCATATTAATGCACATACGTTCCTTAATATGAGCGCGGAGTGGTATTACGCAAGATAGCCCACCCCCTAATAGGAATTTCCGAGCCGATTTTTCGATATTTCTCCCAAATAGCCTTGAGGGCCTAGGGCGCACACGAAAAAAAATGGTGACTCTGGAAATATACCCTCGAGTAGGAGTATGTTACCTGGAAGGCGTTTACACCCCCCCCTTGCTGACAAAACCAGCTTGGAAGTTCGTTCGAGAGGGGTGAGATATCTTGTCACTAGGGTGATAGTGCAATAACCTAGAAGTGTCATACCGCATGTATGCTGACTTCGGCGGTCGTCGGCAGGCTGAATTTTTGGTGTTTTTTTGGGGGGGATTTCAGTGTCTTCAGAAAGCCTAACAAAACGTTGGAAACATGATCTGAAAATCTCGGAAACCGGTGATGATTGGTTCAGATTTTAATAGTTTACTGGATTATTTTCCGGCGGGCTATGTATATTATATGGCATATATTATAGGGCATATAGTATATTGTGTCTGGTAGTCGGAAACACGAGGGGTCGAGAAAGCATACCAGGTATATCCCTGTTCGTTTGCACACCATATAGTTGGTCCCGATAAATATGTTCTCCCGTCATGATCATGACCCAAGACGCCCAATGCTGCCAAAGCACTATTAACACAACTGTGTAACTAAATATGGTGACGTTTTGTGTACTAAAATTGAGTCAAAAAGGTCCCTATGTGTAAGGACAGAGTGGTATGAATTATTTTTGGGACGGCTTGGCTTAGATCTGCCCGTTCAGGCGAGAGAATGTGCCCGAACGGCAAATAGAGTTTTTCCAAGCACAACGACCAGCTGGCACACCAACCAAGCAGGCCTCTCTCTGGCTAGTGTTAGGGTTGGAGTTAGAGTTGGAGTTGGAGTTTCGGGCCGGGGTGGTGACCGCCGTTGATCGAAGCCAAAAGTTGTATCCCCGTCGGGAAAAAACATGCCTGACGGTCGCGTGACGAAACACTATCAATCCCTCACTAGAACAGCATCGTTTTATTCGGGCATGTCTGTCTGAGGACGTTCGGCTTGACGGGGAGATTGCTTACAGCTGTCTTGGGAGTTGCAAGGGAAACATGGATGACAAAGGGGTTCGATTCCAGCAACACCAACACCAACAGCAACACCAACAGGCCACTGCGTGATTTGTGGGGTGACAAAACATTTGATGCCAGGAGTCGTACGACAGATGCGCAGGCAGCATAATGGCTTTGCCTGTGTTGCTGGCCGCTCACTCGTACCTGGTACAACTCCAAATATTGATACAACCCGACTTACGACATTTGTTTCGGTTGCTCTCTCGAGTTCCCAAAGGAGCTCATACCCTGGTATGGTTTTTGGTTGTGAGCTGGTTGATTACGGTATGAGACTCCTATTAATGGGCTGTCGCGCGGGTGGTGAGGTAGTACACCCTTAAGGATGAATGCTGGAGTCGGTTTCCTCCAAAACAACCCTTTTAGAACCGCAGTGTACATACTAAGTACACCTATCCCTCGAAAACATGTTTTGAGCCTTTTAGAACCGCAGTGTACACACGAAGTACACTTATTCCTCCGAAACGTGCCTTGACCCTTCTAGAACCGCAGTTTACACCCACCTCTTCCTCCAAAACACGCCTTCACCCTTTCAGAACCGCAGTGTGCATACACCCAAATCGGACTGGAATATCCCCAAGTGTTTTGTTCCCTTATCGGGGGTGCGGTCCCAAAGTACGGGTGTAGGGAGGCACACCACGAAAATTGTGGCTTCAGGAACGATTCGTCGAGGCCTTTCCGTAGACAGGCACTTCGGTCGGCGTTTGCACTGCCCGGATTGTCGAGAAGATCGGCTCCGAAATTTGTGTTAGTGATGTGTCATGCTATCACACCGGTGTTACGGTATGCCCTACTCTGTGGTACAAGACAAAGTCGCCGGCTACTGGTAGCTATTCGTGGGTTAGGTAATCGCGGTATTACAGTTAGTTCATTGCGGGATTTTGCGGAGTTCTGTCGTTTTTTTTCGTCATGGGTCATTTCGCTGAGTACTCATAGGAAAACGCTCGCAGTGCGTTTGTGGTTTGCAAGTGTGTTTTCTGTTGAGCAATGCAATCTTGGGCTTGTGTGCGGTACTGTATATTGCCACCGACTGTTATCTAGCCATCAAGTCCTATTGACTAGCCACCAAGTTCGGCCAGGTCACAGGTCTACCCAACAAGGCTGTTGGACATCGAAAGATAATAGTACAGCTCGATACGATACCGATACAATAGAACAGTACGGGGTCCCCCGTGAGGCAATCTGGGCAAGGCGATGCCCGTAGTATATAAGGCGGTTAAGGCCGCTTGGCGCGACTGGAGAATCGCACTCATAACTTGGAATGAACAAGGCGGTCATATTGCTTTGACACACCACCGTCTTACAGGGGGACCCCTACTGTGAATAGAAACAGATCGTACTCAATACGATCTCGATGTTTGCTATTGTGAAGGTTTGGTTCAATGTCAGTATATAGTGTAAGATGCCAGGGGATGGAGGGTAAAACACGTTTGATACGATGCGAGTGTACTTCGATATATCAAAACGTTCGACACGATATCCAAGACTTTTTAGTCGAGAGGTCTACAGCTCCCACAGAGACCAGCCTACAGTCGACCGGGTCCGAAAGCTTCCAGTGCTGCCCAAATAACGTCCGATAGACCTGGTTTTGCAAATGTTTTGCATACTTCCGGGTTGCTTTTACCTGTTTTTTCAATTGTTTTGTAACACTTCCGGGTTGCTTTTCATATACCTTCTGACATCAGCGCCCATCATTACAGCTACCAGTGGGACTGTTAGTTGGCTGAACTAGCCTGGCGGCTACTGAGCATTGCTCTATACTAGTTGTTAGTTGTTAGTTGGCTGGCGATCTACGCCACATACGATAGCCGACTTTGAACTTTTCTCGATATACGGCTCTGCAAGCCACAGACCCACAAGCCAAACGCGTGAAAAACGCAGAACTCCTCAAAAACTCCCGCAAGGCAGTATACACACCTGTAGTACAATAGGCGTAGCCAGCTACTGCAAGGATGCGAGTTTTTGTACAGGGGTGATGCGATCGTTTTGCATCGCTCTCGATTATCCAGAACTCGGAAGGCCACCAGTACCTGTACAGAAGAATAATAATAATTGGACGTTAATATAGAGATTGTTTACACTTAAATATGAAGAACCAACGGTCCTTATATTGACAGACACCCAGAGTGCCTAGTAAGTGTTTTTCGGAAAGATCCGGTCGAGAGTCGACCGTACCGTATCATACTGGGTGATAGATAACACACCCCCTTGGACGAATTTCAGACTCGGTTTTCTCCAAAACATGTCTTAAGGGGGGCACACACAACGAAAATGGTAGTTTTGGAATATATCGTCGAGAAGGTTGCATGGGCGCATCACTCGGCGTATACACGCCCTCCACGTTGTTTGTCGAGAAAGAAACCCAGCTTTGAAAGTCGTCGGGGGGGGGTGTTATCTTATCACCCTAGTGTGATATTACGGGGGGCCATAATAAATAGGACCTACGGTACATACAAAAACCTATACATTTCGCTATTTTTACCTAAAATATTTGGTCCTATTTACTATGGCCCCCCGTACTAGTGCTATGCGGTAATGTTGGACGGCTTGAGCACCCTTACCGTTGTCAAGAAAACTATCAATATTGCGATATCATGATATCATGATGTGATGATGTGATGATATGATGATATGATGATATGGTGATATGAGGATATGATGAGATGATGACATGATGATATGATGATATGATAATATTATGATATAATGATATGATGACATGATGATATGGTGATATGATGACATGATGATATTATGATATGAGGACATGATGATATGATGATAAGATGATATGATGATACGATGATATGATGATATGATGATATAATGATATGATGATATTGTGATATTGTGATATGATGATGTGATGATATGATGACATGATGGTATGATGATATCATGACATGATAGCGCCGAAAAACGATCGCACCCACCTGTGCGATAACCCGCGCCCTCACGGTAATAAGTATTCATAGTCGGCTATGTATTATAGTCGTCGACTTAGATGTAGGCAGCCAGCTGACAGCCCTGTAGAGTAGCGTCAATCAAGTATCAAACGGGCTCAGTGCTGCCAGAGTACCATTCGAGAGACCTACGTACGAGTACAGCGCCTAGACTATTGATGGAGAAAATAGCCTAAGTGTAGCTGGAAAAAGTTGAAGGCTTGGCATGCACTGTTCGAGAGACCTGCAGGTCTTAGATAGACAGGATAAAGTAATAGCCTCACAATTGTTCAGTACTACACAAGCGCCATTCGAATGACGTGCAGGGCCTATCGATAGGGAAAGTAGTAGGCTATTTATAGGGAGAGCAGTAGAGCCTGCCAATTGGGAGAGCAGTAGGCAATTACTAGGGAGAGTAATAGACTAATGCATGATACGATAGTGGTGCACCTACTGCAGTACCTGGTATGTAGTATATTTTCAGGCTCCTCATTGGAGCTACATCCCCCACTCAAACAACGGCTTTGAGAACGCCTTCCAAGTCTGTATCGACGCGTATAGTAAAAACCAGCGGTAATGCATTCCTTAGTGCCTCATTGGGCAACGTCATCAGTTGAGAAGGCCCTTCAGTCACAATTGTTTGCCTCATAGGGCAAAAATGTGCTACGTGCCCGTATTGTCCATACCACTTGTCAGGGCTATGTCAGGGCTACATGAGTTGACTGGACTTACGATCTAAGCCAGCCGACCGTCTTTCGTGTTTCTCGATACTAAACGCATTGCATGCGACAAACCCACCAGTCAGACGTACACAAAACGACCAATCCCGCAAACTATTAATAACGCAAATAACTAACTGGTATCTACGCGCAACCAACTGATGGGTAGTTGGCGGTTCACACTACCTAGTCGGCGGCTTACGGTAAGTAGTTAATTGGTACCAGGTATGTAGGTATCTAACTCACGGCCTTTCGAGGAGAGCAGCCTAAAGCAAGCCTGCATCAAGTCTCAATACTTTCAGTGCCGCGAGAGCACGGTTCGGGAGACCTATTTACAGCGACTATTCAGGGGGAGAACAGCGTGAAGCAAGTCCGAAAGAGCTGATCGCTTTTCAAGCACCGTTCGATTCACGTAGAGGTCTTCGATACGTGCAGGTCTTGGATAATATACACACTACCAGGTATGTAATGAACCCCCGCAACTCTTCAGTGCTGCCCAAGCACCGTTCGAGGGATCTACAGGACCTACATATAGAGAGAACAGCCTGAATCGAGCCCGAAACAGCTCCTAGAGAGAGACTTCGAGCTTTGGACCGTTTGCTGGCTGGTGTGGGGATGCAAGAAGTGATGCATGGTGCAGCAGCAGACCATGGTGTCCGGTGGAACAACTGCGAGAAAAAACGCGACTGACTGCGATTCCACGTGACCTCGCTTCTTAGATGCCCCGAAAAGCACTCTGTGTGTATCATTGTGTATATTGATGCCAACAGCAGTAGTCGTTGCGAGACATGTTTTTTATCGCAGCTTCACGAGCCTATGCGAGATACCAGTACGCGTTGATAACGGCAGTAGCTTGCAATAGGTGAGTGATCTGTTCATAGCGTCCACTCGAGAGGTATGTGGAGCCTGCCTTTCCTGTCACCGCGGAGTGGATTTTTCGGCGATGAGTTAATGTGAAAACTGCGCAACAACAGTAGCGGACTGAGCGAACTTATTATTACGGGGGACCGTAGTTAATAGGACCAAATATTGTTAGTAGAAACGGTTAAATATATAGGGTTTATGTATACCACAGGTCCTATTAACTATGGTCCCCCGTAATAGTGACAGCAGTATACCTACAGCCTATGCGAGACATGTATTGATCACAGCGTAGGCTATGCGAGGCATGCTTTAATCGCAACAATACGAGCCTACGATGACATGCGAGATGTTAGTGTGCGGTAAGACCAGCGGTAGTAGCCTATGTGGGACATGTGGTCATAGCAGCAGTGGTCTATGCGACAAATTAACAACAACAGTAGGCTACTGTTGGTTTCTGTATGCTACTGTTGTCCACTGTAAGTCAGACATCTCTTTACCTCGTTCGGACCCCAACAATGGTAAATTTGGTGTTATCAACCATCGTCTACGAGCTACTGAGCGTCCAACAGTACGAGTACATGAAGTAGGATGTTAGGATCATGGTCGCGCCCGTGCTGTAACCTCCTCGTTGCTTTCAACCATTGTAACTCGGACCCCAGCTCCAATCCGTTGCATCATCCCCCAATCACGCAGCAGCCGTCGCTGTAGTAAATCGTACCTTTTTATCGTCAATTTCCCCCTGTAAAGAGTAGCTAGTAAAGAGAATTGATAGCAGCGATATGGCCTGTGCGAGACACGTCGAACGGCATGTAGGCTTTGCGGGTAACGTTTGTATGTTACCAGTACTGCTCGTAGTAGGGACATGCTGAAAAAAGTTAGGCCGGTACGTACAGTAGGTACAGTAGATGTGCTTGTGTATTGTGTGTTGTTCATACGTATCACCCATTCTTCCTACCCATCGGACTCTAGCAAGCACACCCAGCGCCCGCACTGGTTCTGTATCCTACTCGTATAGAGGTGTCGTGTATCACTGTGAGGGTACCCTGATATAACACTACCAGACTATGAGCCTATCAGACTATCACACCCCCTCGGAATTGTCTAGAACGGGGGAGAGTGCAAACGCCAAGCGTCACGTCTATGGGAAGATGTAGACGAGACGTTTCCAAGGCCGGCATTTTCGTTGTGTGCCCTAGGCCCTCAAGGCATGTTTTCGGAAACATCGGCTCTGAAACTCATCCAAGTTCATCCCAGGGGATGTGTTATTTTGTCGCCCGTGTGATAAGGTAATATTCTAATAGTCTTCTATTAATAGTGTCACACGGCACCAGGTGTATTGTAATGAGGCGTGTGTGTTCTTGACGTTGAACAATGATTTCTACCCACCGACATCCAGCACACACCGCCCACTGTGATTCTTCACCCTGCTCCTAGAAATGTAGAAGTCGTGTGTGTGATCACACACTACGAGACAGGAACATAGTACTGGTATCGTACACTTCAAATGCAGTACAGGAAGAATATAGGACAATGCCTTTCTCTGCCATCGTACCGGATACGGAAAGCGCAACATCCACACATCCACAATGCCAGCAAACCAAAAAAAGGGCTGGCGAGAAAGAAAGAGAAAGCAACAAAACCCCCCCCGTGAATTATGACGTGGTCGATCGTTTTATCGGCCCTTTTTGGCGCTAGATTAGTTCCGCACAACGTTGATAAGGGTCGCCCATGGCTTGGTGTTGGGTCTTTCGGTAGTTAACTTTTAATGCTGTCTATGCCCTTTTGGCGGCGGGTGTGCGGGGGGGGGGGCTGTTTTTCACGGCGTGTGTGCCGGGCTATTCATCGAGAAGAAGTTCGGATATTTTTCTTCCAGAAACCCAAAGCTACAGCAAGTAGAGTCGACTATTAACTTTGATTCGGAGGGACTTCCCTTACTAGAGACACTAGTAAACTTGACACAACTGTCTGTATTCGAGGAAATGGTTGGCACGCACTGTGTACGAGACTAAAGGACTACGGCCCTTTCCTATGCGGTTGGATTTTTTAGCATCAGTTTTTGACCCGATCGCATTTTTAGATGTGAACTTGGCAAACCGAAACAGTCTCCCTATGCGGCAAAATAAGATTTATTGTTTGGCAGAGATTCGAGCAAACGCCGAGACCAACTGCTGTTGTGGTCTGGCGCCGCGAAGAGACGCGCTGGTTGCGCCGCCCTGCGCGTATCATGAGAGCCAAGCGTCCGAGCCAAGGCTGGCTGCCTCTGGTCTGGCGGCGAAGATACGTGTCGAGTGCGATAGAGTCAACCTGTCTTGGTATTTTGCGTTTCACAATGGGACTGCCTGCCTGCTGCTACTGCTGCTGCTGTTGCTGCTGTACAGCAGTGTAGTCTACGAGTACGTGTTCGCGGAGAGGTGCGCGCCGAGTGCGACTTCTCTTGATCTGTAGGTCCGAGCCCGCGCCAGCCGACTCTAGGCTAGCCACGGGGAGACGCGCGGCCCGCCGACCTCGCGTCGGGTGCGAAGCAACGTCGCTATACAGCTGTGCCACCATCCAACTCATCGATCGTTCTGCTGCTTTTTGCTGTCGTGGATAACATCGTGAAATTTAGAGAGCATGCCATTTTTCGACTTGAAAATCTTATGGCCCAAGTCGATTTTTTTCCTGTCGGATTTTGCGTATTTGGACTGCGTAAGACCTATGCCAATGGAGACGCGAAGTTGAAAAGTTTTTTTTCAAATATATGGCTTTAAAAAAACAGCCGAAAATTTTCTCGTACCGCCGCTGTGGGAAAAAAAGAGAAAAGTGTTTGATTTATCACACGCCTGGTCAGCTCCCGCCACATGACACCGGCCATGGTGTGAAGACGGTGACCCTAGGGTGGGTCGGAGCCCCTAACGAGCGCACTCCGTTCAGAATTCGTGACGCAATCGTTGGTTTTGTTGATCGATGTCTGTCGAGGACTCGGAATCTCGCCGCTTCGAACCAAAGATCGGCCTGAGTTTTTCTCAAGCCGATGTTGGCGCAACATCGGCCCCAGATTTGCTTTTTTCGGGCTTTTCCAAAAGTTAGGAACTTTTTTTTTTTTTAGGTGGCCCATAGGAAGTGTGTTCTGAAAATTTTTGGCGGGTATCTTTGAAATTCAAACTTTTTATTGCAACTTCGCTGTACCATTGGCATAGGTCTAAGCAGGGGCATTCATTTTTCCATGTGCGAGATCATGCAGGCTATATTGGCCCTGTGTCAGATTATGCTGATCATATGACCCCCCCCCCCCCGGTTACTAGAGCTAGACCATACAAGATCTGGAGTAGATGATCTATCTGCCTTGAAATATCTGGATAATGATCTGTATATCTGTATTATCTGTACATGATCTGTATTGATCTATTAGAGTTGTGGGATCTATTTGGGCTTTGCAGTCGGACCCAACGTGCATTCGATTGCTGGAACCGCTGACTGTAACCAGTAACCACTACCAGAACCGACATCGTTACCCGATTCGTCGCCTGCTCGGCCGCGTCTCGATGCCCAATGAAACAATCAAGGTTCGGCCGCAAGAGCTCGAAGGGACCCAACTTGCGCTCCATTGCCGCCATGTTCAACAAGTACGCCGACTTAGGCGATAGTCCAGGTACGTGTGTGTGTTTTTTTTGTTGGTAATTTTTCTGTGGTCTAGATATAGGTAAACAGTCGTCGTTGCTTTCGGCATGTGAATGAAGCACAATGCAATACCATCCAACGTAATGGAACATGGCACTTGTACAACCCCATCCAACACACAGCACAGTACAGCACACCGCAAAATCGTTCAACACGACACGGCACAGCACCTCACAGCGCCTTCCAACAGAGCACAACAATAGAGCACAACACAGTACAACACAGTACACCACCATTCAGCCCAACCGAACCTAACCCGACACCATATGCTACAACACCGTGTAATATGATACATATTAGGTGAGGCAGTGGACATGTCAGGCATCTGCCAGCTGGGGGAGGACATCGGAATCGACGCGGCGACGGACGTGAGTATCTTGGTCTTGTGCTGGAAGCTGGGCGCCAAGGCCAAGCCGGGGCACATCATGGAGCAGGAGTGGTTACAGGGGATGGAGGGGCTGGGCACGGACTCGGCAGAAAAGGTAAAAAAAAACCCGACCTCCAACAGTGTGAGGCGAACTTAGGGACGATACGTTTGGTGATAATTTGAAGGGGCGAACATGACACAAAGTGCGAAGTTTTTTCTATTGGTAAAAAGGTGTAGTTATAGAAACGAGCCTAAGACACAAAGCGGACGGAGCAGGGATGGTTAGAGGGAATGGAACGGCTAAGCATGGACTCGACAGACAAGGTTAAAAGGATTTCAGTGTGTTTCAATAATTCAAGACACAAAAAGAAACAGTGACGATTTGTTCAACGGTACACGGGAAAAAAAAAATCGACGCCCCACTTCTTTTTCGAGACGCGAACACGGGGAGGTATACTAAAATCAAGTGAAAAATAACTGATTGGTTTGGTATTTTTTTCAAGGGAGCTGAATAGCCTAACGTGCGGAATTTTTGAGTAATATAGGAGGTACAATATTTGTCGATATGAACCTGAGGCGCAGCGTGGGTGCTTGGATCAGGAACGGTTTAAGAGGGGATGCAGGGGCCCACGGACTGGACAGACGAGGAAGGTAAAGCAATCTTCATGAGCCGAAAACACGAAAGCACTCGAATGCAAAACTAAAACTCTTCACAAGCCAAGAAGATGACGTTTTTATAGTGTTTGAACGCATTAATCGAAAAACACCTGAGACACAAAAATCGTGGGTGAGGGTGGCTAGAGAGGATGGAAGGGCTGGACACAAACTCGACAGAAGGTATTCACGTGGTACTGAACCAAAAACATAAGATGCAGACGAGCTTTTGGCACCTCAAACTACTACTGTAAATAACCTACACCTAACACAAAATAGGCACGAGTACGCTCACGACTTTTTGTCATGGATAGACCAAGTTGTTTATATTCTGAACCGAACACACATGCAGACATTGTTTCAGTACACCACGTTGTTAGTACACCCAAAACAAGAAATACGCATGTCCTTCGGTGGTTCTAACACAACATGCGCATGCGCTACGATGGTTGCTAGCACGGCTACTGCCGCGGCTGGTGCTGGTATTGCTTTTGTTGCAATTTTTTTAGTTGACACTTGCCGCATCCGATCACATCCATCCTTGTATCGTATGGTGCTGAAAATTGTCCGGGTGATTTATTGATCACCTGTTTTAATTTATTTTCTGCCGTGTGATGTTGCTTTATGTCACCACTTTTTGTCGCTTTTCTCTCGTGTTCCTTGTCCACAATTTTGGCAGTTCTTTCCGTATTTTTTGTCGCATTTCGCCATTTTTCGTTGTCGTTTATCAGCAGTAAGCTTCTTTTAAGTGTTTTTTTGTTTTACGGTTTCCTTGATCGCTCTACGGCGTATACTGTCGTTATCTTTCTGCCATTTGCATCAGTTGAAATGGCAGCTGCCGTCGTTCGACCTAGGGTTCATGGAGAGCGACGAGTTCAGGGAGTTCTACAAGTTCTCCTTCCAGTTTTCGAGAGAGGGGACGCACCGCACGATAGAGAGAGACGTCGCCTCACCGCTTCTGCAGATGGTGAGCCTAACTACTGCAGTACAACATTTTTGATGAGGGTGTGCTCGGTAGGGCAGGTATCAAAGTATACCGGGGGTAGTGACTACCGAAGTTCTGGGGAAGACTCGGTACGGCTGAAATACCGTTCCGATCACCCCACTTTCGTTCGGTGCGAACTCGATCCCGGTAGAGTACCCGACACATGGGTAAGTTCGGTACGCCCACCCACATATACCTCGCGTACCGGTACGTCCTACCGAATGTTTACCCATACAGTGTTCACATATCCACACGCTTGCCGTTTTTATCTCCGTCGAACGATGGATAGGTCTTTCCGTATTCACCAAATTCCCCAGCAGCTTTCGGCCATACCTCTCGCCCTTAATCCTCACAGTATCAGCTATACCTGTTGCCAGTCAGATACCAACCAGCTTGTATGATATGTCTAGGAGTAGTATTCGTCGTGCCTTTTATTTCTCTCCTGAGTGCGAGTTCAACCTCACCGGTACTCGCACTCTCTGCGCGTGTTATGTTTATCCCCTGACCAAACATGCCTCCTATATACTATGTACTCTCGTACCCTTGTGTTTTTTTTCTTGTCTGCTTCCGATAGTTTCTGTTCGTAGGCGCATCATTCGCTCAATCGCCAAGAGGGATACATAGATCTTATTGTTTCTACAGTAGTGTGATCCTGCTCCACCAGTCCTATTAATAGAGTAGGCTTCCTATGTACGTACAATCTCACACATTTCCACGCTTGGCGTCTTCAATCCTGGTGTATTAAAAAAAGTCCGCCTCACAAGCGCTTCTTGGCAGGATGCAGCTGACTGCGGAACACCTCACGGCGCTACGCGCTTTTGTTGCAAGCAATTTCTGCGTAGCCGGTGAAAACCGGACGTGCTCTGTCCCGGCGTTTTAGAGAAGCGAGGGTCTATGGTCGTACGACTGTGGCCATGCAGGCATGACATGAGAACACCCCCCCCCCCCCCCCCCCCCGCCCCGCCCCCGGCCCCCCGTCTTCCCTCTTCAGTACCGATGGCGCGAGTCGAACCGAGAGCCAGCCCCACACGTTGGCGTCGACGACAAATCAGCTCTGAGTTCGACCGGATTGGTTGGTGGATACATTTATACACCCTTGGCGCTTTTGTTCCGGTTCGCGTGTGCTCCCGACGGTTTCATTGTTTCACTATTCAGGTGATGGGTGCACGCAGTCGTTACACGGAGGAGTTCGTAGAGTTCTTGAAGCAGTGCCCGCCGAACACTCGGGTGACGTTCGACCAGTGGAGCTCTTTCCTCGAATTTTCGAACACGGTGACCGATGGCTTCGAGGGCTATGACGAGGATGGAGCATGTGAGTATTTTTTTGTCAGGATTTTTCACGGGTCACTAGGTTTTCAACCTCTCACGGGTCGGGTCGGGTCGGGTCGGGTCACTCTTAGCGGTCGATCCGACCCGACCTGACTCGCGAGGGTTGACCCGACCAGTCAAGCCCTGCTATTATTAGGTATTATTATAGGCCTTTTGAGGCTTCATAGGGGGAAATCCGCACGTCGGAATTGATGATCGATTCCCACTATTTATACACAATCTGGACCTTTCATGGAAGATAACACTGTGAGATATCTTGCCCGTGTTGGATCTGTTACCATACAAATCCTGTGCAGCATTGTTGTTGTTGTTGTTGTTGTTGTTGTTCTCACATTAACTCTCTGACGAAGGAGTCCGTGGTCACACAAAGGTGATGGAGCCCTAGGAAGATCCGAACAAAACAAAAAAAACGAAAATTCGGCATATCAGCGGCTGGCTAGGGTCTAGACGGTCTCTACAGCCATCTCTCGGACTTGTGTCTCGTTGTGCTATCGTTGCGCTATCGTTGTGCTTGTGGTTGACTTGGAAAAAAAATCCGGTGCTTACACTACTCTACAGTAGTACCGGCACACTAGACGGGTACCAGGGCCGGGAAACTGCGGGAATGAATATGCACAGGACTTGATATTGCTTGATAACCAGGTATGTTGTACTATAGAGCCCTCGAGCCGTGGCGGAGCGTATTGTGTTTTGACAAATGTATCTGCTTGCCTGTCTTTCTGTCTGTCTGTCTGTCTGTCTGTCTGTCTGTCTGTCTGTCTGTCTGTCTGTCTGTCTGTCTGTCTCTCTGTCTGTCTGTCTGTCTGTCTGTCTGTCTGTATCTCCCTGCTTGTCCGTCTGTCTGTCTATACATCCGCCTGTCTGCCTGCGTGCCTATATGTCTGCCTGTCTGTGTGTACCTGCTTGCCCGTCTGTCTGTATGTACTTGTACTTGTCGGTGTTGATTGTGTCTGTCTTGTCAGGGCCTATCTTGCTAGACGAGTATGTCGAGTACTCCAAGGCCAAGGGGGGGGGGGCTGCAGCTGCTGGACAGAAGAGCCGACCATGACTTGCTACCACAAGCAATACCATCATGACCACCACCATCATCGCCAACATCACTATCAACACCACCATTCAATATGTGGATCGTAAAATATGGTGATGCATCTATATCATCGTGGATATTATCGTGGACCGCGATCATGAATACCACCATGAAGCATAAAATATGACCATGAAGGTACTCGTTAACCATGGCCCAGCATGCCATACGCTAGGAGACGGGTCTTTTGGGGCTTGCCAAAGCATCTTTTGGCCTTATGATACTAGCGTTAGTGTAGGGGACGGTCAGACGAGGGGTCAAACTTTGTAGCATTTTTTATCACCATCAACGTATGGACCGTGAAATGTGGTCTGAATGTATGCATGGTGGTACTGCGGGGCGCGTGTTGGGTTTTGTTTTTGTTTGTGTCTTGGCCAGGCGCGTCTTATGTACTCTGGTTTTGTGACGAGGGGCTAGGTTTCAGGGAAATGAGCTAATGTGACAACATAGTCGTCGACCATCATCATGAACGTCATCAATATCTCCATGAAAATATATATCATCATGAACATCATCGTGCGCCACCATCATGAACCATCGTGAACATCGCCATGAACGTCTTTATGGACATGGTTATGGACTTGTTTACACTCATGGTCCAGACCAGTCTTTTGTGACCTTAATGGACTATGTTTAATGTAGGGGGACCTTAATATACTATGTTTAGTATATGGAAACCTTAATATACTATGCTTAGTGAAGGGGGTCCTTAATATACCATGTTTAGTGTAGGGGAACTTAATATAATATGTTTAGTGTAGGGGCATCTTAATACACTACTTGGTCTGTTTAGTGCAGGAGGGCTATGTTTAGTGTATAGAGGAACCTTAATATACGATGTTTAGTGTAGGGGAACCTTGATATACTATGCTTAGTGTAGGGGAACCTTGATATACTATGTTACGTATAGGGGGACCTTCATATACTATGTTTAGGGTAAGGGGGACTTTCATATACTATGTTCATAGTGAAGGGGGCCACCTTTAGTGCAGGGGGCCTTAATATACTATGTTTAGTGTAGGGGAACCTTAATATACATTGTTATGTGTAGCGGGGCCTTCCTGCACTGTGTTTAGTGTACTGGTAGGGAATATTAATACATGTTTCGGGGTTAGGGTTAGGGTTAGGGTCAGTCAGTCAAGGGGCCAAACTGCGACCGCGTACGAGTACATACCTCCTACACCATATTTTCTCCCTATGGAACCACACATGGTATATATGTTTCGGTGTGGACGTATGACAAACGTTTTACAAGCAACACGTGGCGTATTTGTGGAGCGTGGGCAAGCTATGCCCTGCCCTGTTACGAGTCAGAAGCTATTTACGGATCGAGAGGCTCGCAGGACGTACGTATGATTGGGGCGCGTGCGTACGTACGACCACACCATCAAGCAATGTTATACGAATAATTGTGCACTAGAAAGTACCAGGTATAAAAAACTACATGTGTACTTGGAAGTATTGGGATATTAAGAGCTTGCTTCTGGATTCACCGGCTCCTGCTCTAGATCCAAACAGTTATTTCTGAAGCTCACTTTTTGGGTCTACCGGTTCTAGACTCGGATCTTGACAGTTATTTTTGGTGCTTTTTTATCAAGGAGCTCTTGCTGTGGACCCAATAAACTAAAACTATTCATGGGACGTCCTTTCAAGATATTTAGCGGCTCTTGATTCGGAGCAAAACGATTTTCAGTCTTCCTGTTCGGATCTAGACGCTCTTTGGATCCGAACAGTTCTTTCGGAGACGTCCTCCTTGGATCTAGCGCGAGCCCTTCCTTTGGATCATTTTTTTTTTTTTTTTTCTTTTTTTATCCTCCGGCGGATTGGTAAAAATAAAGCTTAAGCTCACCACACTTCCACGTTCGTGTCGTGTGTCAATTTAGCCCAGTTGGGCACGTTCAAAATGGTTATTTTTGATAACCGCTTCTTGAATCTAGCGGCTGTTGCACCTTTTTGGATCAAAATGCTTATTTTTGATAGTAGCCCCTTGGATCTACTGCCTCTTGCTTTGGGTCCAAATCGTTTTTCGAAAACTTGATTTTTGGATCTATTGCCACTCGTTTCTCGAAAACTTGATTTTTGGATCTATTCCTTGAGGGCGGCTTCTGCTTGGGACCCAAGCAGTCCTTTCTGAGGCTTGCTTTTTACGCCGTCTAATTATTATAGAACCTCAGACGAGTGGAGTGTATTAATTTGCTCGCTTTGAGCCGTGCCCTTGTTGGTGGCTGCTGCTGTACACCGATGTTCAACTCCTCTTTGTATCACTTTTCCTCGAACAATGTAGAGCTCAGGTTACTCCAGGTGGCCGTATCAAACGGAAATAGAACAAAATCGCGGCGAGAACTGCACCGTTTCGGAATGCTAGCAAAAAAAAACAAAGTGTTTTTGTTTTGCTTGTTTTGAAAATGGAGCGCGTTTTTCTACCTCCAGAAACCAAGCGTAAAAAACGGCCTTCTTGGGAGGTGCCGCTGCAGCTGGGTACGAATCAATGCGCCTCTCTTCATAACCGCCGCCCGGCTGCTGGCGTCACTGTGTTTATACTCTTAATAGCACCCCCCTCGTCCGTGTTTGGAGTTTTCGAAAATAAGTTAGGGGCAAAGGCTGGCTGCTTCAAAAGCTTAATCTGATAGACAAAAATAAGAGTCGGAAGTTCACGCCGACTGTGGGAGAGATATCCTAAAGTTTAGCACACACACGTATTGTATGAGGCCGCCCTGACCCGTTAACCCTTTTAGAACCGCAGTCCCGTTTTGGGGACACCCTAACCCTCGGAATTTGAGGGGTGTGTCCCCATTAAGGGGCTGCTGTCGTTAAAGGATTAAGTGAACTTTTTTTTATCCTTCGGCGGATTGGTAAAAATAAGGCTTAAGCTCACCAACTGTTTTTCTTCTCCCCGTCATATTATTTTTCTTTTTGGATTTATATGGAGTTTTGGGCCCTGAGGAACCCCGAATTCCTGACGAACAGGAAAAATGAGGGGAAAAAAAACGCAAGGCGTCGACCGGGGGGCAACTAACACGTGGAAAAAAACAGAATATAGTTCTATGAAAAACGGCGTTATTAGCATTTGGGCTCTACTAAACATGCGTATTTGCGCAGTTGCCGTTAAATTACTTGGTTTCGGTATAGGTTAAAGTTGGGAGTTGAAAATTACTTGTTATTGGCCCTACGCAGTCAGATATTCGAAAATATTTTGCGCGAAACTTTCGACAGACATGCTTTGGAGCACCTGGAACCGGCTCGTTCAGAAATAAAGAAACAACATGGTTTCTTCTTACGGAAACGCCTGACAGTTACAACCTTTAGGAAAGGCCAGTGATTGGTCCAGACACATTTTGGTCGAGTACTTTAACGCTAACCTTAGAGCCCCGACTGGGAAACTGGATACGTACGTCACCACCCTCTTCCACCGTTGATAGCGGTCATTATGACACCAAATACGTGACATTCGAGTAGATATTGCTAGCGGTATTCGTGGCTGACTACATATCGGGCGTTTACGTAGCTGGAACCAGCTCGTGCGTACGTAGCATTCTTTTTTTCTGAAGTCCCTCGCTTGATAGTCTTGATTAACTGCATATTTCGCCAACACAGCTTACTTTTGTTCGAGAAAGTATGCAGGCTTAACTCTTAAGCCTAGGGGTTAACGAAAAACACTGCTGTGCAACACAATTGGGATAACGGGCAGCGTTGTGCGTGCCCATAAGGACTGCCGTCAGTCAGCAACAGCTCCGCTTCAAAGTGCTACCTCTCTACCGTAGCACACGTCTGAAACGACAAACAAAAAAAGGGTGTGGGATTTTTTTGCGGCCCTTACACTGAGAGGTTGATGCCTTTGTGCCCCCCCCCCCCCCCCGCGCGCGCAAATTCCATCCCCAGCATGGGAGAAACCCATCACGTTAACGAAACTGCTATTAATAATCTCCTGGTCTGCACCGCTGTGCACTCCCCCCCCCCCCCCGCTTCACCCCTCCCTCGGGATGAGAGGGATGATGATCATACGACGTCGACCATGCATGACATTAGTACACCACCCACTCACCCCGCCCCCCCTCCCGAATGCCCACCTCAGCACGGGAGAAACCCGTCATGTTAAAAAACTACTAGAATAGTCATACTCCCGCCCACCCCAAACAAAGTTATAGCTTAGAGGAGACCCATCGTTTGGGGTTGGGTGCATCGTTGAGCGAGACTCAGCACCCTCCGCCGCCCCCCTCCTCAAAATTCCCTCTAACATGGACAAAACCCATCATGCCCTTCAAGAAGAATACCCCTGGGCTGTTGAGCGCATCGTTGAGCGAGACTTAGCACCCCAGACTCCTAAAACGCCCCTTTAGCACGGACCAAACCCATCATGTTTTGAAAGGAGAACGCTCCTGCGCTGCTGTGTGCATCGTTGAGCGAGACTCAGCCCCCCCCACCCGCCCACCCACCCACCCCGCCCGCTCAAAATGCCGCTCTATTGATAGCATGGAAGAAACCCATCATGTTTGTCAAGAAGAAGACCCCTGCACGGTCGGGGGCCTCGTCGGGCGGGATTTAGCCCCGTCTCAAAAGGGATACGTGGCCAATGGTCAAATGACTAAGGCAAGCCACAAACGAGTACCCCCCCCCCCCTCCTCTCCTCTCCTCTCCTCTCCTCTCCTGGCCCAGATGCCCGCCCCGGGTGCGTGCTCCTTGAGGCCAGATAGTTGTCTACCTTACTGTGCCAAGTAGCCGAGGTATTCCTTTGCCCCCTCCCCCTTGCCAGACATGCCTCTTGCGCGCCCGTACTTAACGCTAGCCTTCGCCCGAATGGCCTTGATGATGGCCTCGGCCGACTCCGCCTGCATCTGGCCTCCCTTGTACAGCACCTGGTTTTTTTTTTCGTGTATATTGTCGCAACGATCAGTGAATTAAGCCGACAGCTACAATTTTGTGAGAGTTTCTTTCTGTGTCGTACGTATATATGACGTTGGGTTCGAATACCTCCCATCAGTATCGGCACCGGCATGAACAAGCATGCACAATGATGATGATAATGGTAGTGATGATGAACCCTCGCCCTCATCGTCAAGATCCTCGCAACGGTCATCATCCTTGCCGTCAATAACTAAACACCTAGGACAAATCTGCTGTCGATCATGTACTGGAGACACTGACCTGCTGTTATGACACGCGGTGCAGGATACGTACGGTACATATCCACCCCTCATGTCCTAGATCATGCTAATTATAGGGGTCCCACCGTGCAGCATGACCTACTGTAGATCATACCTACAGATCATAATATATCTATCTACCTCATATATCTGCCCTCAAATATCTAGTGGACATCAATGAGTTGTCCGACATGTGCAAAACAGTCATAAGTCATGAAATCGTCATCATTCACTCATTTCCTTTTCCGTCCGACCTTGCACATTTTTGCAAGGGTATGCTCGGTAGGGAATGCCGGTACCCGGGGTATTTAGGTGGGCGAACCGAAGTTACCGAAGTGTCGGGTACGGGTATTGAGGTCGTACCGAACTTACCGAAGTGTGGGGTACCGGTATTGAGGCCGTACCGGACTTACCGAAGTATCGGGGCATCGGTAATGAGGTCGTACCGGACTTACCGACGTATCGGGTATCGGTAGTGAGGTCCTACCGAACGTGGCGAAGTATCGGGGCACCGGTATTGAGGTCGTACCGAACTTGCCGAAGTGTCGGGTATCGGTAATGAGGTCGTACCGAACGTACCGAAGTGTCGGGTACCGGTATCCAGTTCGTACCGAATCGTACCGGAGTGTTCGATAGGGTGGTGAGGCCGTACCGAACCTTGCCGTGGACATCAGTATTGTGCACACACCGAGCAAACACCCCCGGCACATCGGCATCACGGTACAGCACTACAGCAGTACCGCGGTACCCCAGTGGTACAGCAGTACCCATGGCTATCCAGCAGTGCCCATGGCTATCCAGCAGTGCCCATGGTGCAGCGGTACCACACCAGACCACCACGCCAGCAAATTACCGCAGCATAACCCCAGTATGCTGGATACAACAGCAGGCTTTGGTACGATAGCAGCAGCAGCACGTACGATAGGTATAGGTTGAATAGGCAGAGCAAGGTGCACGACACCGAGGCAATCACACACCGGTGATTCCTCGGACACCCAAAGAATATGGTGCTGTATGTACCAAACACCACATACAGCAAGATGTCCGAGGTACTGTTGTGTCTAACAACTCCCCTGAAGTAACAACCACGGAGGGAGGGAGGGAGGGAGGAGGGGAAGCAATGGGTAGCATCGATGAAGACAACGGTATCGTACCTCGGAGACCCAAATGGTGTTGTAGCCGGAATCCCTGAGCTGCCAGCAGTCCTCGATCTCATCCAGCCCTTCGTCTGACCGACGATCCACGTGTACCACGGAAAGGACCTGCGGAAAACCAAGTACCGAACGAAAACGAAAGAGAGAGAGAGACAGAGAGGGAGGGAATAACCATGCGGAATACCAACACGGAATAACCATACAGAATACCTGGTAAAAATTTTGACTAAACCATACCAGCCAGTACTTCATACCCACACCGAACAACGATACGGGATTACCACTCTCAATAAGCATACGGAACAACCATATGGGATAACCATACAGCAAGACCACAGCACAGAACAATCAACGACCATGTGGAATGACCATGCCGACCAATCCTACAGAACAACCACGTGGAACAATCTCACATAACAACCACGCGGAGTAGCCCCACAAAATATTCACACGGAACATTTCCGCGGAATAACAACGCGAAACATGGCGGCATGGCTCCAACGTGACCTTCCTTTCAGTTTCTTTCTATTTGCTCTTTGATTCTTCTTTTTTTTTTTGCACATCTCTCTTTTTCCTTGTCCTTATGATGAATCAAGACATGTTTCGTGTGTGGATGACGAGCGTGCTCTGTTTGTTTGGTACCAGGTATTGTCTAAAGCATCCTATCCGGGAGTGGGGCGCATACCAAACAAAGAAAGGAGACGGCAGGCAGGATATCAAGGTGCTATACCAACTAATATTATTAATAATAGGTACAACCCGTCTATGCTACTGCAGCTGCCTGGAGGGTGCTTTCTGAAAAACATCTCACCGCGTCGGCGTACTCCAGTCGCAACTCTTCGACCTCACACACGTCGGACAGCGTAGATCATCCACAGATACGTCATCTACAGATAGAAAATCTGACGCGTTCTACGATAGAGGTAACACATTCCCGCTAACACTGTTCTGAATGACGGGGTTCCTTCACCCAAAATCGACGGATAAAACCAATGCTATTCCTCTTTTAGATAAATGACGTTTTTGTATACTTGGGCCATGGGATTATTCATTGAGATGCCATTTGGGTTCAGCTGAGATGAGTTTTCGGGTGGAGGGATGGGGCTCCTTAATCAAGTGAGGAAGGAGCCTCAGAAAAATCAGGGCGAACCTCTATCGCAAAACGCCTCATCTACAGATAGATCATTTACAGATAGATCATCTACAGATATATCGTCTAGATCCTAGCCTGCCGTTAGGAGGTACCTGGTACTGTGCAGGATATATGTTAGACAGATCCAACCCAGGAAATATGTCCCAGATCATGCAGAATATACGGACCCAACCCGGCAACATGAACCAGACCACACAGATCATACAGGTCATACAGATCATCTGCCCTGAAATATCTAGATCCTCCTGGGGAAATCGATGATCTGTCAGACGATCTGTCGGACGTGTGGGACCTTTTGCCAAACTACAGCCATGGTGAAACCTCCTGGTCAAATCATACGGGACGCAAAGTGATGATCGCTACGAGTAATACCAACCGGTAACCGTACGCACGGGACACACGCCAACAACAGTCGAGAATTAAAAAAAGTGAAAAACAAATAACACAGGGCAGCAGGACGGGCGGACACTCGTAAATACCTGGAATTGCAAAAAAAAGCGCGTCAATTAGTCACATTGGGCACCGGACACGAGAGTCAGCCACATGCACAACGCAGAACAGCAATCGTCAAATAACACGGAACCGTACGGAATACAAAGCAACCATAGGCATAAGCATTCCGCATGAGTTGTCGAGGGAAGAAATTGCTGAACCCTTCTCACGGTGGAAAGGCTACTGCTGTGTAGGCAAGGCGCGTACCCTAGTGGGGGAGGTGTGTGCTACGAAGGTGTGTGCTAGGTGTGTGTGTGTGCTCACAATCATGCATGGCTGTACTCGTATGATCACACGAGAGCCTGGGGGGGCGGGGGGGGGCTAAAAGCCTACAGTACTACAGTAGTGCTGTATGACCCCGGATCTGAGTTACGACTTTCGCATAGGGATGGTGGAGGGAGCAGAAAAAAAGAAGAGCAGAGACAATGAAAGGGACGAGAAAAAAACAAAATGAATCAAGTAATAAACAATACCAGGTATTAATAACACACCTGCGTACGATACGATAACGGAGCTCACCAGTTATTCGACACTTCATATGGTTGACACACACTGCTATGCACTACCAGGTATGATATATCATACCTGGTACTAGTCTATGAACCCGAGATAGCGACCACACCAAGGATACACGTACCTTTGCTATCGCCAATCGGCCATGTAGGGGTATAGCGTTAGAGCGAGTCAGCGCCCAGCACTATTGGAAGGGATCATGGTAAATAGGACCAAATATTGTCGGTTAAAAAAGGAAATACATTGGTTTTTGTGTGTACCGTAGGTCCTATTTACTATAGTCCCCCGTAATAGGGGTAGAATAACGTTTCTCCCGCACCGAACGGTCTCTTACGCTGCTTCTCATACACCAATCATGGTTTAACCCCCCAATCACGCAGTGGCCGTCGCTGTTCTTGTTGTTGTTGTCTTAACATTAACACTAACTCGTCCTTCTACCCAGCTTCATCAGTACACCCAGCGTCCGTCCTGATTCCTTATCCTAGAGAGATACTGATTCTGTGGTCACAGACTGAGACAGGAAGACCGAAAAATAAAATAAACCGCAAATTCAAGTGTCAAACAAGTGAAATGCCAGCGTACCGGGTACGAGAAACACAACAACATAAGCAAGACCGGAAAAATAAGAACAAAAAGACAATAAAACCGAAAACCAGAAATCTGAAATGAAACAAAAAACAGAATACAAACGACGCAAGGACTTCAGAAAAGCTGCTAGACGGAAAGCATACGTACTCAGGAAGGGCAGGTATCTGCTGCTGCAAAAACGAAGCAACACGAAAGAGAGGGAGATACAGGCTGTAGTCGTCATTTTTTACGGTCGACCCCCAAGAGGGTTGATACTCTTAATACTATACTATACTATACTATACTACCATAAACTCCAGACGAAAGGACCAACCAAACCCATCCAGTAGTACAATGGTTGGTTGGATTGGGGTTAGGGATAGGGACAATGACGCCAGACCAGGTACAGCGTACAGTCGATCCTCTCGGTGACATAATAGACAATACACCCTTTCCGACGAATTTCCTAGTAATAGCTAATTTTCTCTGAAGGTTGTAAACGCCGAGAGGTGCGCCTGTGGGAAGGTCTCCACGATACCTTTCCAAAGCCCCCCTTTTCGAAGTTTGGGTGGAAATCTCCTGAGATGGTCAGCCCAGGGGGTGTGATATGCCATCACACGGGTGATAACACAATAACATAATAGTTATACTGCATATGGTAATCGTAGCGTACACAGCAGTGTCCCTCAACCATAGTGTTGAAAAGGAGGCATACCGTCCTCCGATACGAGCGAAACCTGTAACCCTAGCCCTACCTCCAACCCTCAACGTTCCGGACACAGCAGTGTTTCCAATCCACGCAAAAAATCAGGACGCAGACCCACAATCGTCGAAGCAACACACGTGATTGCACACGTGACGTCACACCACCAGGTTCTAATAGACTCAAACCTATACGTACACCGACCTTTGTTTTCGTAAAAATGAAAGGCTTCAACCAAACAAAAATGCGGCACAGCCCGCGATTTGACCCCGTTAAAACGCTCCCCTACGCTACAATAAAAATCATAAGGGCAAAAAGGTGCCTTGACGGGTCCGATATCGTACACAGC
Source organism: Nereocystis luetkeana (assembly GCA_031213475.1). NCBI lineage: Eukaryota > Phaeophyceae > Laminariales > Laminariaceae > Nereocystis > Nereocystis luetkeana. The sequence goes on along the minus strand of JARUPZ010000009.1, from coordinate 288,718 downwards.
GGCTGGCGTGTATTGGCCACTCACCGACTCCGGGATGTACTGGCGGAGTTCCGCCGCTTCTTCTACGGTTTTTCCGACGACGGAAATTGCGGAGATCACTCCTTCGCTGCCAGCGGATACCGCCTGCTCGATCTCCTCCCGGCTCGTCGTCTGGACCACAGCCTCCATGCCTACATGGTAAAATATGGTATGGTATAGTATGATATGGCATGATATGGTGTGGTATGGTATGGTATGTTATGGTATGGTATGGTATGGTATCCTCGCGGCTATATGTCTGGACTGCAGCCTTCATGCCTACATGGTACGGGAGGTAAGGACGGTGTGGTATGGTGTGATATGCGGTACCTTATCGTGTGGTACGGCATAATTCAAAACTTCAAATTTCAATCAAATACATATTACAGCAGGTAATCGTACGAGGTAATACGTACCCAGTGATAAACCACTTCCACATTCAATCTTCAAATTTATCCAATTTCAACCAGTACTCGAAATTTAAAATTCAAACTTCGAACGCAAAAAGTTAACCGCATGAATGTAAAGTGTTTTTTTTTTTTCTATGTTCAAGATTTCATACTTCAAGCTTGAAAAAAAAACAAACATTTCCCTACAAATACCGACCTAGTCGTATCTCCTTCGCTTAGAGCACAATCTGCCGTCACGAGAGGACACGCAGAACAAACAGGCAAAATAAAAGGAATAACACCAAAGCGAGGAGGAGGAGGGCTATATAGCTACACGCTACACGTATAGGCGTCGGGCCAGGTTGAATACAAAACGACTGAAACTTGCTTGACATTGATGAGTGTTGCCATGTATAGGAGCATAACGCCTACCCTGGTATTTTTTATGAGGTTATGATACACATTTGAGGTCCTCCATGCCTCTCCGCCAAAACTGTTTTTTTGAGGACATATGAAGGCTTACCTCGACGAAAAATCCCCATGACTTGCGTGAGTGCTAACGGAAAATAGTACCAGTATGCAATAATAAGGCATGCCTCAATGCCTTGTTGCCTTATTCCTTAATTGAGGAGCTCCCGCTGAAGCACCGAGTTATCGGAATAGAAGAGGCCAGAAATTGCTCGTATTGATGCCCCTACAGCAGTGCAGCAAGCGTTCTTTTATACCTCGTACTATTACTACTCTACTAAGAGTAGTCACTTTCCACTCAGTTTCTAATCAGTTTCAAGCCCTAAACCCGAACTCCGACCCCCTGGAAAAACTCTCGGAATATTCATTAATAGTACGTACTGAGGAATTAGGTAATCATTAATTTTATCGAAGCTTACACACATCGGACATATCATTCGCAGATTTATCATCTACAGATAGATCATCTACAGATAGATCATCTAGATCCTAACCTGCCCGTTACTATGAAACGCCGTGCAGGATCTTTACAGTACAAGACCCAACTCAGGAGGCACGTCCGATAGAAGGCCGTGCAGATCACCACACAGATCATCACACAGATCATACAGATCGAACAGGTCGGGAATATATATATATATATTATATATATATCTTTATATCTATATATCTCTATCTATAAAGCTGTCCTGAAAAAAACTCGATCTTGAAGTGTAAATCGATGGTCTGTCCGATGGAGTCAAGACCTTGAAACATTATGACCGGGGAGCCAGAACAACAACTACATGCGTAACACAAGTACTACATAGTAGCACATAGTACTACGTATCAGGTACCAGGTAGTTATCAGAGTCTATCATATTCCCAACCGTGTATCCCCCTATTAAGAGATATCCCCGTGTGGTTACCAACCATTTTAGTTCTGATCACAGTAGTGCTGGCCCCTCTAAAGTGACATGATTGGTATGCGCCAATCGCCACTACTCAGCATACGGTCACACCGGCTAAACCCTAATCCCACCTGTACCACCCGATTTCGTAGGCACTCCACGAGTATAGGGCAGCTAGCACTACTCAACCCGCACCATAGAGTATACATTGACCACTACAGAACTCTGCATGCATGAAATGTTCCTCCGTGACACCTGTGAGAAGGAGAGGCATGCATCACGCACCTAGTTTTTTGCAGAACGCGGCGAGTTCTGCGCAACGTTCCGAACCAATCAGACCGAGTACGACGGTTACTCCCACGGCTCCCTCCTCCTTGGCGCGAGCGATCTCGAACTCCGATAAGACCAGATCCCTTTCATTCATGGACAGGTGAACGACAACGGAGAATGACGTTTTGGCATGCGTACAGTAAGAAATGAGATCGGTTCGTCACCGTTACGAGGCGTGTGGATATACAAGGCGCTGTTACCTTGTCATGTAGGAAAAACCGATCAACATAATGTAGTCCGCCTTGGGGCGCGAGCAATCTCGAACTCCGATTTAAGCACATATCTCTTTCATTTGCTTTCATTCCTATCATTCTTGGACAGGTAAAACAAAAAAAAAACTTACTTTTGCATGCTATATATAGCGAACAAAAGGAGGTCGTTACGAGAGGTATTGTGAGTGAGGCGATGTTTTGGTGTCATATTGGCAATAGTGTCACATAAACTCGTCCCGATACTCTATAGAGTCCATTTTGACAAGGCTAGTTGAGATGATAATATTCACCTCTCAAGGTGACTCGTTTTATAGCCCGCCTTATGGTCACATTATATCAACTCGACATCACAACGCCATACCTGATGATGGCACTATTTCATACAAACTTATCACACGGCTGTAGCAAGCTTCATGAAGGCATTATCACACCTTGTAGCGCTCACGGGGCTTCCTAGTGGAAACTTGACGATAGCAAGCGACAGCAGTTACAGCGAAGGACCACCGCGTATAGCGGTAGGGGGGACGACACAATGGTTGGCTAATCCGAGTTACAATGGTTGTAATGCAAGCAGTCGTACGGCACGGGCGCGCCATGATCCTAACATCCTACCCATACTTCTTCGCGCTGAGGGTGCTCTATACTGCTATACTGTACTCTAGCTACTATTAATAGGCGGTTTTCAACATCAATTGTTTCGGCCGCTATCTCGGGGTGGCATTCGTCATACGAGGGTAACCTCATGGTGGCATTGTCATCATAACACTATACATATCACACCTTGCGATGGCTTCCTCTATCAGAAGCGTGTTTGCCTTCTAGGGGCAGCACCTTATATACCTGGTACCTGGTATATATTAGTATAGATATTAATGTAGTAACAACTTCCAGAGGCTCCTCACTTGAGCTGACTACTATTTACCGGTACAAAGTCACCCAGCGATAAGGCATACCTGGTACCATGCATACCTTCCTTCTTGGAAGAGCCCCATCACTAAGACGTCTTGCGTCGTGAGACAGAAAAGAGCTACCTCAAAAGAACAACGCGCCATCACAACATGCCCAACAGACTGAAATGAAGCCTGGTTATGGCCATCATCGTCATGATGCACTCCCTTCTTTGGGACCCAAGTAACTAGCATGGTGCCAACTGGGAAACTTTGCGTGTCTGTATGCTCCAGCGCCTGCCTTTCGTACTTTCTTCCCCCCCCCGCCCGTGTTTGTCCCCTTTTGTCCCTTCGTCTTTTTTTTTTTTTGCCTTCTATCTTTCTTTCTTTCCCGTTTGTACCTCTTTGTGTCTCTGTTTGTATGTTTTGCTTTTTTTGCGTTTTGCTACCCGCTTTTTTTTTCTTTTTTTTTTTGCTTCACTTCATCTTCTTTTTTCAGTGGTTTGTCTGCTATTAATGGTATCTCCTTTTTGCTTCCCTGGTGTCCTTAGTGGTGGAGTGCGTATGCTTGTTTTTCTGTTTTAGCCTCTATTTTACTACCGAGGTATTTCTTCCACTCCAGAGTTATTGGAGCCTGTCCTGCGACCACGGACTGCATTGTATTGTGAGTTAATGTGAGAACAACAACAACAACAACAACAACTACTAACCGAAAAAAGACGCCGTGATCACTGATGGTAGAAACCTCCTGCAAGTTGACATACTGTAGAAGAAAACAATAAGTATCACAAAAAAAAATGATCGAGGAAACAAACCAAATAAATAGCCCCAAGCCCACTACGGCATGGATGCAGTTTCAGCACATACGTCAAGTATTAGTAACCAATCGAAGGGGTCTCTCTGCTTCAATGACCGATCGGCCACAACCCTTTGAGGACTGCAGTCTCGTTTTGAGGACAAACTACAGTAGTCTAATAACAAGTATTACGGGGGACCATAGTTAATAGGACCAAATGTTCTTAGAAGAAATGGTTGAATATATAGGTTTTTATGAACACCACAGGTCCTATTAACTATGGTCCCCCGTAATAGTAGTATCCCGAAAACGGGCGGGCAGTCCTAAACAGACTAGAACGGAAATAACTTGGAGTCAGCAGCTTGTCCGAACTGCGGTTAGGTGCAGGTATAGGGCCTACTGTAGATATGTTATCTCTTGTAGGTGCAGTATACCAACGCATTCGGCAACGGGCCAATAGGAAACAGCACTATTAATAGTACAGCAGGACGGCCGAACGAAGCAGAACGCACCTAAATACTAAACACTAAACAGGACATAGCACATGGCCCATCGCCCATATTGTGAGGCCTACCGTATATACTGCACTGCAGTGATACGCCATTCGTCATGCTATTAATAGTATATACATGGGTATCCAGGTTGATTGGGTATGTTGATTGCACTACTGACCCTGATTTAAGTCCCGGGGAGTGGTTGCTTACTGATGTGGTGGTGTTTCGATTTGCGTGCGATCCACAAAAAAAACAAACGCAACTAGCCGACTTCACGAGGCGACGGGGTATATGGTATATGCTTCCTTCATACCAGGTATACATATTGAACATATTGAACATATGCACATGGACACCCTTAACCTTGACAGCTGTCAGCATTCAGCATTCTTCCCTTCAAAAAGGAATACAAACCCTTCATGCCCTTCATGAGGCCATAAAAAAGACGTTCCCGGTGCGATCTAGTGAACGCAATTCAAGTACCACCCAAAAGTCTCGACGAAACCCTCGGTCTGACAGCAGTGTCTGGTATTAATAACCCCCCCCCCCCATCAAACAAGGAATACATATGCTGCATGAGGTCGTAACGAACCCTTCTTATGCGCGATCGAAGTATCATACAGAGGAAGTATGCCCAAAAGAGTTTCGTGGACACCCTAGACGCCACCACGGGCACACCAGAAAAAAAGCAATCTCGACACCCCTTGGCCACGTCCACTACCCCTCGGGTTGCGAGATCCAGACGGGGGTAAGGTGGGTAGGGGGGTGCACTCATGATCATGATGATTATCATTATCCTGCATGTGCCGTAGTCGTTTGGCCATAGACCCTCGCATCTCCACAACGCCGGGACGGAGCACGTCGGGTTTTCACCGACCAGGCAGGCATTGGTTGCACCAAGCGCGCGGCGCCGTGAGGTGTTCGGCGAGTCGCGTGAAGGGTGAGCTGCATTTCTATATACTTTTAATATGACCCGCTCGTGAGGCGGACTTGCACATCTTGCACATGGATATGACAGCTTCGGTGAGGCAGACAGGGGGGGCGGGGGGTATACTCATTATCATGCATGGCCGTAGTCGTGTGACCATAGACCCTCGCATCCTTACAATCACGCAGAGGGTGTGTGTGTGCTCCATATCATGCATGGCCGTAGTCGTATGACCACAGACCCTCGGGGGGGTGTACTCGATATCATGCATGGTCGTAGTCGTATGAAACTCGCATTAATTTAATTTTTCATACAGAAATCCCACCTCACTGGTTTGTTTTTCGTTTTGACCATTAAAAGCCATTTTTAATACCAGGTATTCATTTTGACTAGTCATTTAGACCGTTATAGGAGGGGAGCGTCTTTTTTTCTTAATACCAAGCACCCCTCATCTCACTGGCGATATATTCCGTTACCTACCAGGTATTATTTACACTATTTACAGTAGGTTTACTAAAAATACCTGACGATAACGGGCATCGGTCCGGGGAAGTCTCCGCGGCTGTTCTCCTGATCCGCCACTACCCTCCGCAAGTCATCCGCCGAACAGCCTCCCGTTTGGCTTATTGCCGCAACAAGAGTACAGACAGTAGCAGCAAGCATGTAAACAAATGGCATTAGCTGAATGTTGTTAATAACACTTCAATGATTTGTTTGGAAGGGTATAAATCTACATATTATACATACTTATATATACACATACTCTGGAATGTACTCAAACATACTTGAGGACGACTCTCCTGATCCGCCACTACCACTCGCAGAGCTGCCTCTCGTTTGGCTTATAACAGCGGGAACACCATCTATTCATGGTTACTATCAACTCAAAGGGGTGGTTGTACGTAACACCATTAAATAAATACCCTCGTAGCAACGGGTAGAGTCAGTGTACTGATGTCCTCGGGCGGAAGTACCGGTTCAATATGAACACAACAACACGCACATTGGCATTGGTAGTTCATTGGCAGTTTAAGAGTGTGCTTAACCCGTTCAGAACCGCAGTCCCGTTTTGGGGACAAACTACTTGAAATTTGACTGGTTTGTCCCCAAAACGGGACTGCGGTCCTAAAGGGGATAAGGGTGGAAATAACGGTTTAATGCAAAGACAAGACACAAACATTCACATTGGCAGTTCAAGGGTATGTTTCGTATAGGGCATGCGAAGAATACACTTACAGTAGTATTCACCTGGTAGAACACAAGTATGAGAGAATGCCGTTCTGAGGTGCTGTACAGGATCTGTATAGCACAGATCCAACGTAGGAAATGCATCCTACTGTAGATGATGCAGATCATCCCACAGCTCCCACCCGGCAACGTGAGTATAATCATACAGATATACAGACCGTACAGATCAGGGATCTATCCATGTGTTCGCCCTGAAGTATCTAGAGAAACAAGTGACAATCCATGATCTGCAGATGATCTGTCCTAAATATCTAAATGATGCAAGTGTCAATCGGTGATCTTTGAACGGGGGGTAGCTTACGCATACTCTGTCGGTACCCGGATATACACCCGCGTACAGGATCAAAATAATGTAAAATATCTAAAAGACCTACATAATATTAATGATCTAGAAGATCTGCTGTAGATGATCTAGATGATCTGAATGGTCTAGGTGATCTAAACGATCTAAATCATGATCTGTCCGATTTGCCACATTTTTCGTTGTTTTTTTCAAAAATATACCTTTCGGTGGCGACAGCTACGCAGCTAGCTCCTCCGTTTCGGAAGAGGGGGCAGAGCAGCTCAGGAGCCAATATGCCGTCGATAAACCCTGAACGGACATACGACAGACACAGGCACGCATTACACTACGTATACAGCAGTATGTCGACAGTATACACGTATACAGCAGTAGCTCAGCATGAGATATGCAGATACAGCAGTAGATGTCAGTAGTCAGTAGTCAGTAGTCAGTAGTCAGTAGCAGATGGATAGGCGGGAAGTAGGGGCATTGCCGTTGAGGAGGCAAGATGGAATCGATGAACCGTGCAAGGCCCCAACAATAAGGAATTGATCCACCAGAAGGTCGACAGTAGACACATGCTCCTTACTGTAGTTTCCAGCAATATGGGTCAACATGATAGACGCAGGTACAGGTCGGCAGTAGATATACGGGGGCACAGCAGTTCAGGAGCCTAGATGCCGCCCATGAACCACGAAAGGCCTCAACAGCAAAGGAGCAGAAACAGCAGTAGCTCGACAGTAGGTGTGCAGCGGTAGGTGAGCATCAGATATGCAGGTACCGTATGAGGCACGAAACAGCTCAGGAGCCAACCTGTGACCGACGAAACCCTGCCATGCCATCCAGTTAACGACAGCTACAATAGCAGTAGATCGGCGGCAGACACGTGTCAGCAGCAGGTCAGCGGGATATAGAGGTACCGTAAGTGGGTCAGCAGTAGACACCTACCAGTGCACAGGAGTCCGAGCAAGCAAGTAGTACAACACACAAAATTGTGCGAAGCCTAACCCATCCTTCCGAATAGGGCCGAACCGCCCGCTGTACGTTGTCGCAAGGTATATACTGAATTACAACGATAACGTCAATAGAAAACGCAAACCGAACAAAAACCCAATTCGTCGGTCACCAGCTTTTACTCACCAGATTTCAGAATTTTTCTGTACTCCGCGAAAACCGAACAAAAACCCAATTCGTCGGTCACCAGCTTTTACTCACCAGATTTCAGAATTTTTCTGTACTCCGCGACGACGGACAGGGTTCCCTTGTTCTTTCGGAGCACAGACGACAGGGGATACTCCGGGCCGTCCCCAGCAACAGATCCCGCCTCCGCCTTGGCGAAAGTAATGAAAATAAAAATAAAAATGAAAAAATCGCAGCGGGCAAACGTGACGCGTGTGAAAGTGATTAGTAAAACAACTACGTAACTGTCTCACCCCTCTGCACGGGAAGGTAACGAGGGGCTGCTGTTGTTCATATTCATCTTTAAACGACTCTTATATTCTATTTTCGTCCATAAGGGATACTTTTCGTAGAAAGACTGGGAAGGGGGGATATTCTGGACCATCCCCGCTAACGCTTCCCGCCTTCTCCTTGGGAACAAAAAAAAGGAGAAACCGCCGGAAACCGCAGCGGGGAAACGCGGCGGTGTGAAAGTGAAACGTGAAACGGCTGACAGTTTCATTCCTGCGGTGTGAATGGCAGGGGGAATTCCGGATCGTCCCCGGTAACGCTTCCCGACCCCGCCTTGAGGAAAAACGAAACGGCCGGAAAAAAGTCGCAGTGGGGATATGTGATGGTGCGAAATGTGAAGCGGCTGACCAATCAGCAATCAGCGATGATACCTGTTCCAGGGTCTTGAACACGGGACTGTCGGGGTTGGAGGATCGCAGCTCCTCCATGTCCTTCGCAACAGCCGCCTCTTTGGCCTGACGTAGAAGGGATTCCATGCGTACGTATGATACAAATGTGCATGTGTTGGGGGAAGACCGCATAAAAACGCCACCAAAGACGGACAAGGGACAGGGGACAGGGCTAGCGGTTACACTTCGGCGCGGCACAACTACTTCATACCTGGTATATGTATAAGCTGCTGTATTACAGTTGGTACTATGATACAGTATAGGTCCGCGTATAAGAACCTACTGTAATGACAAATAATAACATAAAACTCACTTTTAGGGGACGCTAATAAAATGAGATTAACAAAGCGTGCGCTCAGTGCCATACCAAACTCTGCACAAACATTAGCCGAAAAAGAAAAAGAAAAAGTCGTGAGACCGAAAATTCCCTAAAAATCCATTTTTGCAGGTGTGGTGTGATGCTTGCCCATGAAAGCGTAGTACGGTGTGTGTAGGGTTTAGAATGGTCCGCAATGTTTGACAGTTTCCGTAAGCAACGGAAAACTCTATACACGCATACATATAGCAGTCTAGATGCACCCCCCCCTGACATCCATAGCTGTTAGACGAAGGCCACGCTGGCACCCAAGCGTCTCCCGGTCCCCTGGGTTTCCGGTCACTCTAATATATATAATATATACAAGACGCTTCGCTCCGCGGGCGGCCTACGCCGCCCGCTACGCTCGCTCAGGAAGGAAAATGGTACATCAAATTATGCGAAGCGAACAGAGGTCCACGATTTAGTTTAGTTTTTTCAAGGATCGTAATTGCAAACCGGCGACTTGATAATGCCAAGAGTCCCGCCGCCGTGCTTCAGGAAAAAACAGCTCCGACGTCAGCTTGGATGCCACATATACGCTTCGCGTCGCGGATGTCGTACGTACGTACATACCCCAGGTAGGGTACTACTGTCTGTACTTATTTTCTTCTTTCGATATGCTCTATGTCTGTACTGTATGTACGAAGAAAGCGAAAGCACAGCACGGTACAGCAGCAAAAACAATGAAAATGAAACCGAAAATTCGGAAAGGAAAAAAATCCCCGTCCCCTCTCGTGTAATATTTTTCTGCCTGATTGGAACACCTTACACCCCCAGCCCGGTCGAAAAGAAGAAAAGAAACAAATCGCACAGAAGAGCTTCTCTCTCAGCCTAGTACGCCGCCCGCCCCTCTCGCGACCACCTCGCTACCGATTCGGTCCGGGTAAAGCTTTTATCACTCTCTGCCACAATCAGCCCCGTCGCCCGCCTCGCGTGAAGCCCGGTGCTCACCGTGGCCGTCGTTCGCCAGCTCGATAACGTTGGTGTTCAAACTGCACACCTCCCTCTTTCAACTTTAGCGTGGTCGCAAAAATAAGCACCGCTTGAATATTATCTTGCCCTCCCGAACGACCTTCATAACTCGTACATACTCTATCAGCAATCATAAATCGAAGCCAGACAAAGCCCGTTCATGCATCCCTCGTGTCTCGAGGCACACGCGACGCCTAGGCACGAAAACGGCGACCGCGCTCTTTGCAACCCCCCCTCTACCCGCCAGCACCCGCTGACACCCGCGACGGTGCCGGGTCCTCCCGCGATGCTGTGGTCGGAGAACACGCACGCACACGAAACGAAAGAAGAAAAAAGGAAGAAAGGACCGAGAAAACAAAGAACTGCTGGAAAGGTCCGGCACGTAATGAAAGGAGGCGGTTTGGAAGTGGGAGCTCTGAGAGGCCAGGGATGCACCAACCGAGCACGCTCAGGGGTTGTGATCTAAGTATGTAGTTCTATATGTTTTGATCGGAACAGAAAAGCACATCGCTAGTTTAATACGCTGCGTTTAGAGCTTCGGCTAGTTCGTGCTTACAAAGAGCGACGGTGACTCGAAAGAGGTTCATCACTGCAGCTTGTGTTTCTCTCGAGATTCATCTCCCGTGCTGCATTGGTCGAAATTACGCTAGATTTGGGGTGAACAAAATGAGACTTAAAACAACTCCCAATCGAACGTTTGCACATCACTTGCGGACAGCTACAGCTCCTCACAGTCAGCAACAGCCCACTACATTGAGGGATGCTCCTAATGGGGTGTGTGAGGGTGTCGGGTGCGCCAGACGGCAGTCGTAGGCACCCAGAAACGAATTACGTGGTGTTTTTGTGTACTCGAAGTTGCGAGCGAGTAGCACAAAAAGCTCGCAAAAACGCCAAAATATTTCAATTCACGCAAGGCAGCATAGCGCAATGGCTACACCATCGATGAAGCAATGGCCTTCACTACAATATTGCTGTTTTCCAGGCGGATGGTGTATCTCTTAAGGAGTCGTCCTCGAAGATGCGGCACAAAAAAATTCGTTCCCATGATGGGTAGTAAGTTATTGGGCCCAAAAAAGTGCAAAAAAGAGCTACGTAAAAAGATAAGGGTTCTTGCAATTTTGCATCATTTATTCTACAACTACAAAACACGGATCTTGGTTGCAAATCCCTTACACCAACTCCAAGTCGTGTGTATACGCTGCCCAAACGCTGACGCGCGGGTACTTGACGACGCATTCCTGAGGGTGCTAGCGTCTCCTTGAGACGTTGTGTCCCTCAGAAATGGATATGTATACTCTACACGAAGTAATCTTAAACACGTACCAGGTACATGGTACGCGCTATCGAAGCATCACACGGGTATTATCTACCACTCTAGCTCATATTGCCGGGTGGGAGGTGTGTGATGTTCTGCATCATCTACGGTAAGACATGTTCCCTGGCTTGGCCTGTACTATACAGATCGTTCACAAACTCTCACAACGGCAGGTCAGGAATTAGATGATGATATATCTGTAGATGATCTATCTGTAGATGATCTATCTGAAGATGATATATCTGCAGATGATATATCTGCAGATGATGTGTCCGAGGTGTGGAATATTGACAACTCGTGCTCTCGCAATTTCGGCGACGATTGTTGCTGTGTTACAAAAGTGTTGCATGTTGCATTGCTGGTGCTTGTCCTGCTATGTGTTCACTTCGGTGGGTATCATAACGTCGTGCTCTCTTACAGCCGCTGGTGTTGGTGTTGTTGCTGTTATTGTTGTTGTTGTTGTTGTTGTTGTTGTTGTTGTTGTTGTTGTTGTTGTTGTTGTTGTTGTTGTTGTTGTTGTTGTTGTTGTTGTTGTTGTTGTTGTTGTTGTTGTTGTTGTTGTTGTTGTTGTTGTTGTTGTTGTTGTTGTTGTTGTTGTTGTTGTTGTTGTTGTTGTTGTTGTTGTTGTTGTTGTTGTCGTTGTTGTTGTTGTTGTTGTCGTTGTTGTTGTTGTTGTCGTTGCTGTTCTTGTCGGTGTTGTTGTTGTTGCAGCTGTTGTTGTTGCTGCTTCTGTGTTGCTGTGGGTCTAAATAAAACAGGTAACGTGTCGATAGGTGCATGCCCTTGATCCTGATCTGAAGGAAAGTACTCGTACTGCTGTCCTTACAAATACCAGGTAGAGATGTAAAGCACTAGATCACGAATACGAATATCACCTCGATACATGGGTAAAAGTGGCATCGCATCGCGTCGGTCGGACGGCAGCAGCCAGACCGTCGTCGCCGCTGTGATGCCTCGGCGACCATAAAAAAGAACGGTCTCTGACATCTTCGGGTGTGCTTTACCCCCCCCCCATACCTTCCCTAGCACATGGCGCGCCACCTTCGAGATGGTCTAGATGGTGCACAGTGCACAGCTTGAACTCATAACACCGGGGCGGCAGCAGTAGACTACGGTACAGCAGTATAAAAACAGCAGGAGGAGCAGAGGACAACATGAGACAATGCTAAAAAACTCATGCTCTACGTACCAATATGTACGAAAATATAAGTATCACTATATCTCTATATTAGTTATAAAACGGTTCTTACATTACAAAACATAGCGGCAATACACATAGGACTACAGCAGTAGCAGAGTATATACTGTAGTGGGTGAACCAGCCATGGCCGTCCACCAACGTTTCATGTCCGAGGATGCAAGCAAGCCCAACCGCAAGGATAGGCCTTCCTCCACCCATCTTGTCTCTTCCTTTCCTCACCTTACGAGCTAGGTCCTTGAGAGCCATCATGGGAGTACTGCATCGAGCACTCCTGGACCTACGCCCTACCACCCCACCCTCGAATCGCACCGCTTGTCCGACAAGCGACGGCCCCAAAAAGGCAGTCGACGCTACGAGACCGCTCGCCAAGGTGGCTCCACTGAGCGCGGCCGTGGCGAATTTCATGGCAGCGTTGCCGTGTGTTATCACGTCCCGAGGAGCAGAGAGTGGAAAGGCGCAGGGGACGCTGCTCTCCTTCGCTTTAGGTGCTGCGTGCAGACGCGTTACGTATGCTGCTGGCTGATCATGATCATTGAAGAGTTTATATAGCGTTGGAGGCCGCAGCTGTGTGGGGGTTCTTTGAATATTTCCACCAATCAGAGGCCGAGGTGATTAAATCCGCCGCAGATCCTCACAAGATTTTGCACCCCTCTGGTACTGCTGTGCACCAGTGCACCGGGTTACCGCAGGAGCTGCACGTAACTGGTAACCACTCCAGGTACCATGGCAACCAGACATGAATCCTGTCGGCTCGCCCCGAGTATCGATAAATCTAGCCAAGGAAGCCGATCTCGGGTTTCGATCACTACTGCCTGTTCTGCCAGGTATACCTGGTACCTGGTATTTAATACCAGGTATTTACCAACCGAACCAGGAGCTACTACTCGTACTGCTAAAAAAGTACAACCTCGGTTATTGATGTTTAATAGTTGTACAGGTTGTACGAGGAATGTACTGCTGTGCGGGTTCGTAACTGCGAGAACATCATCGCTACAGCACGCCAACTCCCAGGGGCGAAGTGCGTGTTGTGCGCTGTGTGTACTGTAGGTCTCACAGGAGTGGCCTGGTTGACACGGCGCGTCAGTGGTTGCTGGTCGGGAGCTTGCCACACTATTTGGAAATCCAGATTAGCAGTGCTGCAAGAAGATACGCAAGTCTGCAGCACAACAGACGCGGCAGAATGACGAAGGTAGCAAAGGATTTGGGGGAGTTATTCGGCAGAATGACGAAGGTAGCAAAGGATTTGGGGGAGTTATTATTGCGCGCACCATTTTTCCGGCACTGCTTACAGCAGTATGGGCCCGCCAACAAGAAACACCTAATAATCTGGGCAAGTCTGAGATTCTTATTGGGGCGCCATCTTCAAACAACCTTGAGCATAGGCTATTATATGGGATTTAGTGCCGAGTTCACGACTGAGCCGTTTTTCTTTACCCAATGTTCTCAGCGTTCTCCAAATGGTGAGCCTTTAGTTCTTGTTAGGCTCCTTTTTAATTGTGGGCCTACACTGTGTCTATGGATCGAGGGTTGAGAGTCATTGCTGCATCTCGAATACGATTCGATTATACCTAGAATCCTAACCAGAAATGGACGGCATGAAAGCAGCTTTGCCCTGTACAAGCTAGCGGAATGTCGTCACCGCTCTTTGCGCTATTGGCGGAGCTGCCGGAGTATTGTGATCCATAAGATTTCGCAACCGTCTGTGCAGACAAACTTCGCGCACCCAGGATACCCACGGATGCACATTATTTGACGTCTTAGTGGCACGCCGCGCAGATGCCACCACAAGGCCCATGGGTTACCATCGACCATGGCGCTGCCGCTGCACGTACCGCGATTTTGTCCTCGGATGCTGCCGTGGTACTTGCCGTGATATTCGATGGCAAGCCCCGCGGTCATTTCCACGGCAAGACCTCACGCCAAGACCCACGACAGGACCCACAATAAGACCCGAGGCGACGATGTCCGCGATTAGGCCCGCGGCAACTCCAACTGCTAGATCCGACCCCTGAACTTGATAAAGACCCACGGCGATGTCCACGGCAAAAGACCCACCTGGCACGGTCTGTTCGGTGTTGGTAGTTTGACCCCACAGTGGGCCCATTCCGTGTGCCCCCCTGCTTCCTCCCATAAAGTGGAGAAAACATAATCAGCCCTCCGCAGGAGCCACCACAGGCCCCTCTGGCGCCCTGCTCCCGCCAGTCATAGCCGTGGGACTTGCCGCGGGCCTTGTCGCGAACCTTACCGCGGGCCTTGTCGCGGGCCTTGCTGCGGGCCTTGCCGTGGGCCTTGTGGCGGGTCTTGCCGTGATCCTTGCCGCGGGCCTTGCGTGGGGCTTGCCGCGGGTATTGCCGTGATATGCCGTGGACACTATACCGTGCCGTGGGACTTGCTGTTATTATTTACCGCGGGGCTAGCCGTGACGTGCCGTGAGGGTTGCCGCGGCGCTTGCTGCAAGGTGTGCTCGGGCTAATATCGTGGGCTGCTACGACATGCCACCGCACGTCGAGGCATGCCGTGGGCACTGCGATGAGTTGCGATGGCCTACCGTATGCCATGGGCATTGCCGCGGCACTGCCACGAAAAAGTCAAAGCTGTCATGTCAAGTACAACGAACGGCAATATCCGCGGGCACAACCGTGGCACGTGCCGTGGCAGCGCCATGGCTGACGGTAATGCATCGGCCCTGCCGTGCGGCGAAGAAACTAAATAGTGTACACCCGTGTCTGTAGCTTTTTGTACAGCCGTACAGGCAGGACATGTCGATTTGACCGCTCTTGGCTTCCGAAATATCTTGTCTTGGATGCTCTGAACTCCGGGCACCCACTGTACTCTACTAGTGTACTACTACTACTACTACTACTACTACTACTACTACTACTACTACTACTACTACTACTACTACTACTACTACTACTACTACTACTACTACTACTACTACTACTACTACTACTACTACTACTACTACTACTACTACTACTACTACTACTACTACTACTACTACTACTACTACTACTACTACTACTACTACTACTACTACTACTACTACTACTACTACTACTACTACTACTACTACTACTACTACTACTACTACTACTACTACTACTACTACTACTACTACTACTACTACTACTACTACTACTACTACTACTACTACTACTACTACTACTACTACTACTACTACTACTACTACTACTACTACTACTACTACTACTACTACTACTACTACTACTACTACTACTACTACTACTACTACTACTACTACTACTACTACTACTACTACTACTACTACTACTACTACTACTACTACTACTACTACTACTACTACTACTACTACTACTACTACTACTACTACTACTACTACTACTACTACTACTACTACTACTACTACTACTACTACTACTACTACTACTACTACTACTACTACTACTACTACTACTACTACTACTACTACTACTACTACTACTACTACTACTACTACTACTACTACTACTACTACTACTACTACTACTACTACTACTACTACTACTACTACTACTACTACTACTACTACTACTACTACTACTACTACTACTACTACTACTACTACTACTACTACTACTACTACTACTACTACTACTACTACTACTACTACTACTACTACTACTACTACTACTACTACTACTACTACTACTACTACTACTACTACTACTACTACTACTACTACTACTACTACTACTACTACTACTACTACTACTACTACTACTACTACTACTACTACTACTACTACTACTACTACTACTACTACTACTACTACTACTACTACTACTACTACTACTACTACTACTACTACTACTACTACTACTACTACTACTACTACTACTACTACTACTACTACTACTACTACTACTACTACTACTACTACTACTACTACTACTACTACTACTACTACTACTACTACTACTACTACTACTACTACTACTACTACTACTACTACTACTACTACTACTACTACTACTACTACTACTACTACTACTACTACTACTACTACTACTACTACTACTACTACTACTACTACTACTACTACTACTACTACTACTACTACTACTACTACTACTACTACTACTACTACTACTACTACTACTACTACTACTACTACTACTACTACTACTACTACTACTACTACTACTACTACTACTACTACTACTACTACTACTACTACTACTACTACTACTACTACTACTACTACTACTACTACTACTACTACTACTACTACTACTACTACTACTACTATTCGTACTGTATTCTAATACACAGATGCCACCCCCCCCTCCCTCCTGCACAACGAGGGCTAAATATAGTCATGGTGGAGACATTGGATAATGTAGCAAGCCCCACGAAGTGTCGAAAACCTCTCAATTCGGTGCGCCTAATGGTGTTCTGCGTTGTTCAATGTCTCCACAAGGATTGGTTTACACCCATATTGTGCAGGGAGGGGGAGGTCCCGGCCACCTGCGTACTACTAAATACAGTACTACAGTACCTCATGACCGTGGACAGAACGCGCCTGTAGCCCCGTAGAAAGGTTGTGGCCCTACACCCGACACGGTCTACTGACGCGCCCCTCGGCACGAGCGGGGCCTCAACTATTTCGTTCTCAGTCAGGGCCTCGATAGTGGTTGATTCATATTTGTCAGTCATCCGGGATGTGCCAACGTTTCGTATGCTTACATACACAGATACTCCGACAGCTCCGCAATTAGCGCAAATAGCGGTCACGACATCCGGTTGCTCGAAGACATGGCGAAGCTGGCAAGCGTTTTACTATGTATATGCGATCTGTTTTGTGGCTAGGGTTGGTTATAATCGCACGGTATCTCAACGGTACACAGTACATGCAGTTTGAATTCATTAGTTGTTTTTCTTTGGAGACTTGAGCTATCAAATACGAAATGCACATCTCGGACATACCATGTACATATAATCCACAGACCATACAGATCATCTACATATCATGACCTAGATCTTCAAGACAGTAGATCACCTATTAAATAATTCCCGGTCGGAGGCGTTCTACGATAGGGGTTCACCCTAAAGTTTCTGAGGCTCCCATGCCTCCCCAATGTAAAATGCCGACTTCAAAGGGGATACACACATAGATACGACGGATGATAGACGCGTCTCGTACGTGTACATAAGCACTATGCCCGACAACGTAGCCTAGGGCACAAGCTACCAGGTATATACCTGTCCTTCCTTCGGCTGGGGCCCGGTAAGGACGCCGTTGCTCATAAATTTTTCTTCCCAAAGGTGATACCCCTATCGTAGAACGCCTCGTCGTGTTAATCTAGCTTCGTGTTGCAGCGTGTGGGACCCGCATTCTCTTCACGATCTTGCACATATTTCCTCGTCTGGATCTGTACTATGCAGATCCTGCAAAGCCTTTCACTGAGGCTGGCGAGGAAGTACAGTAGGTGATTATGTACAGATAGATAGATAGATAGATCATGTTTTGTCAGTGGTGCGAAATAGTAGGAATTATGTTCGTCAACAGGGACACGATACTATTAATAGTTGTATGGTGTCGATAGCAATATTGATGCAAATGTACTACGCGTATTAACACTTTGCTTTCTGTGTCTTAAGAGACGATGTATGTATGCACCATGACGTTCAGCGTCGATCGCTCACAAACGCCGACCGAAATAATAACAAAACCGAGGCAAAACCGAATCAAGAATACGGATTCTGTTATTGCTACATATGGTGCGTTTGCCATCCGACAACACGCAGCACGAGCTTCAATCTGCAACGTTGACCACTCAAACGCATATCTTGAAGAAAAAAAACGAAACCTATCCACGGAATGGTATTTAGTGTTGCCATGTCAATTCGATACTATAGTAGTCACCGAAGGAAGAAAAGGCCGAAGTCTGTGCGCGATAAAAACGCAAGGCTAAGAAGAGTAGTGACGAGGAGGGAGAGTATCCTACTTTTCTTCGTGACCCCATATCTATCTGAGTTATTACCGCAATTTACTATTACGTGGGGTCATAGTTAATAGGACCAAATACTTTTGGTAAAAATAGGGAAGTATACAGGTGTTTGTATGTACCGTACGTCTTATTTAATATGGTTCCCCGTAATAGGAGGCTATTTGACTAGGAACTAGAGAGGAAAATAAGGGCGAATATAACGAATGGGACGGGGAAAAACCATGTCGGTCGTCCATTCGGCCTGTGCTTATAGTAAGCATAGAATAACTGCAGCGCACACGATTATACAAAACACTACACTATAGCAGCACTATGGAAGGAAACATAACGACGGTTAGACTTCCACATGTAAACACCAACGTTCCGTCCAGTTCTGTCCAGGGAGAGAAGTAGACACGAAATAAAAAAGGCATCAGGTATACGAATGCGCACAGTACATTTTTCTGATTATTGATATGTACTCTTATCATCAATATGTTTATCATCCTCCGATGTGCTGCAGCATGAACTTCAATGTCGGCCACCCATAAGCATCCCTCCGTATCTAGAACAAAACCGCTCATAAACATCCGTCCGGATGTACAACAAAACCTAGGGGAACCAATATAAACTCCAGAAATTTCCTGCCACTCCTTTCAACCGCAATCCTCACAACACCAGTCAGTAAAGATTTTGCCAGTCAGATGCCCATCGGCATCTTCCTATACTGTGCCGTATGTGCCTTGCTTGCCTACTACCCGCTGCGTGCTTGTTTCACTCATGATTGGGAGTTCAACGTCAACTAAACTCGCTATTTCTCATACTCGCATGTATGACATATATATCCCCTAACCAAGCATGCTTTCCATCTATATAAGTATTCAAGCACGCGCCACAATAGCGAACGCTCGATATATCGTATCGAAGAACGTGCGTTGTTGCCCTCCATCCCCTGGCATCCCCGTGTCTACTATATACCGAAATTGAACGAAAGCTTCAATCTATCAAACATCGAAATCATATCGATCACGTACTGCTTTTGTTTACCAGCATCATACCGAACTCGATTGCAGTGTCGTTAGATACCCAACACTACGTACGTGCAGCGTGAGCCTTCGACGTCGATCACTGTTGGTGACTGTTGGTCAGTCATG
The DNA here is from genome assembly GCA_031213475.1 of Nereocystis luetkeana. Lineage (NCBI taxonomy): Eukaryota > Phaeophyceae > Laminariales > Laminariaceae > Nereocystis > Nereocystis luetkeana. The sequence goes on along the minus strand of JARUPZ010000009.1, from coordinate 268,962 downwards.
TACAGTCTCAAAAACAAGAATACACCCAGGGGAATCAAATGAGGTGAACTCATTTCCCCCCTGGCGAGGCCCAATACAACAACTGAAATACAGTTTTACAGGTTTGCCATCAATGCTCCCCTCTCCACCCTCTGGGCATTACTATTATCCCAAAGTGGGCAACACGGAGACAATAGACAGTAGTACCAAGCACATTCATTGGCAATACGCTGCCAAGGCGTTCATTCAACCCCCCGCTATATTCAGCAGAGATAACGAGCAATGCCATCTAGATGCTACGCTCATGTGGTACGGCATGCTGTGCAGCATCATCAGTGTACTACAAACCCTGACCAGGAAACATGTGTAGACCGAGCATATTGTATGGTTCCCACCCGGCAGCATGAGCTAGATCAAGAAGCGGTGTGTGCTCTGAAATACCTAGATACTGAAGCGGGCGCATGGTCTATGTGATCTGTCCGCATGAGTGTGATTCGTTCAACACGTATTGTTGTTGACAAGGCACTGCGCACGATTATTAAGCAAATCTTCAACACGTTGACAGTACGCTGACCAACACCCTTGGCAACACCTCGACTTACACGTTTATTAAAATCTCAACAGGCATTGATAACGCGCCCAACACCACATCGATTGAAAGCTCCCAACATTAGGGGGATGCGCTGCCCGACACACTGGCACCATCTTGGGCACACGTGTATGCATACAACATGAAATGTAGACAATTCGCTGACCGGCCTATCGTTTCTAGAGCTTCAGCACATGTTGACAAAACGCTCATCAACAGACTTGGCATCACTTTCACTTGAAGATTTTTTGGATGTCTTCACCCTGTTGGCAATAGGCTTACCAACACATCGATTGAGACTTCCAATACGTTGGGCATGGGCTGACCAACAAACCGACAGCACGTTACCAATAGACGTACAGTAGATGAACCGGCCAGACATGTTGACAACACGGTGCCAACATACGTCCATACAAACGTTCGACACGTCGACAACACGCTGCCAAAAGACGTACTGTAGACCCCACGCTTCAGCAGGTCGACAATCTGCTGACCAACATGTCAGCCGAAAGCTTCAACACGGTGACACTGAAATAGACGCACTGCCTACGGAATTTTCATCTGATGACACACGCCGATAGACGTACTGTCAACGAACGCTGCTGATACACGTACCACTGTAATGTATGAAAATACTTGAACAAATTGATAGCTCTCGCCGACAGATGCACTGTCGAAAAAAGGTTCAACACGTTGATGATACACGTCAACAGACGAACTGTCGACGAAGGTGTTCAACGTGCTAATAATACACGCCAGCAGACGTACTCTTGACAATAATAGTAACTATACGTTGACCACAAATGCCATTAGACGTATTGTCGACGAAAGCACATGGACATACTGTCGATAAACAAGGCTTAAACACGTAGTCAGCGCGCAACGCTCCAAGTGTCTGGGAGGCGTCTTCCCAGCAAGTCTTCAAGGGCTTTATTGTAAGGAGCGAAGAACTCTCGCATCGCTTGCACCACCTCGGGGGTAACCTGTAGAGCAGTTTTTTCATGAGAAACGACGGGCCATGAGGCATAGAAGGCGCGCGAGGCACGACAATGCTATCAACAGGCGGAACGTTTTCGGGGTACGGAACTACAGTGTCGAATCAGATCGAAGTGGTGTGTTTAAAAATTAACCTTGAGGAACACCTTGGTGGCAGGAAGGCACGATGTAGGCGATGGCCTGCCTGCGACTGGAGCTCGAACTGAAGCAGAGTCAGCGGCAGAGGTTGCGCAACCGCATATTAATAGTAGAGCTGTGAGCAAGGCATTTGTAACGCATTAACGCACCCCTTGGCGGCTAGTGTGAATCAGTCTGCGAGAAAGGCATAAGGTACCTTCAGATTGCCAAAATGCACCCAAGTGCATCTTATGCTGACGATCAGACTCATTGCGGTTAGAGGGGTGGCGAAGTGAGCCAACCGGTTGACTTTAGTTTTCAATTAGAGCCACGCACTCGTCAGTCAGCGGGAAACACGAAGAGCACCGGAATTTTCTTGCACGCGACTATTGGCAACACCTAGCCAACTAATACACTAGTCGGCACTAAGCGGCGACTTATTTCAGCCCACCTACAGTCTCATATACAAATCATGGGGCCGACTAAGCCTACCTAGCCAACAAAATCACCAGCCGGCATCTCACCGTCAGCTAACTCACAGGCCTACTAATCCTGGAACCTAGCTAGCCAACAAATACACTGATACGAGGGACCGTAGCAAACAGGACCAAATATTGATGGTAAAAAATCGAAATATATACTGGTATATTTGTGTGTCTACCGTAGGTCATATTTAATATGGTTGCCCGTAATAGAATCGGCGATTCACAGTCAGCCACCTCACAGCCCTAGTAATCATGGAACCTACCTGGCCAACTAATAACTAGTTGGCGACATATGGCCCGCCGACTCACAGCGCTATATACAAATCATGAAACGTACCTATTAATAGCCAACTAATCACTAGTCGGCAACTTACCGCCAGCTAACTCACAGGCCTACTCTGTAGCAGCGTTGTAAGAAAAGTGCAAAAGGTGATCTAACACGAACTAGAATACAGATAGATATGTATGTTGATGAAGTAGACATACCGCGTATAGAGGTAACACACACGTAACGGTATATAATCCACATATATACAGGCCTTGTGAAAGGAATATACCGCATAGACAGGTTACACGCACGCCATGGTATAGTGTTTTTTTGCGAGAAGCGGCACGCGTGGCATGAGGGCATCTATGCTTTAACCAGCTTGCTTTTACCAGAGAAGGCAAACATCCGGCAGGACACCTCCACAGAGTACACATAACATCCGGCAGGACACCTCCACAGGGTACATATGCCAGCACGTACCGTACAACACTACCAGACTACTAGATTATCATCGTATGACCCGTGTGAAAAGACAACACACCCCCTAGGGCAATTTTTAGTGGCGGGTTATGCCGACAACGGGGAGGACGGACTCAATACGATCAGCGGTGCGTCTATGAAAATACCTCCACGAGATTTTGCCGAGCCACGATTTTCGTTGTGCGAGCCCCCCATGTTTTGGTAGAAAATCATCTCCGAAATTTGCCCCGCGGGGTGTGATATCTTGTCACACGGGTGGTAGTGTACAGGGACGGTACTCGTACTATATCGGGGGACCACATTGAATAGGACCTGCGGTATACACAAAAACCTATGTATTTCGCGACTTTCACTAACCATATTCGGTCCTATTTACTATGGTCCCCCGTAATGGTAGTCACTATTTTGTTGTGTGCCGTCCCCCAATGTGCAGCACGAGCTCCCACCTTCGATTACTATGAATAGTTGGGACCAATTTGGTTGGGTTCCTTGTGGTCTGGTTTGTTTCCTGTATCGAAATTAGCCCAACCCATGGTACGTTCCTAAGAGTCAACCCTACGCACCACGGTCACGATACGGTTAAACGTAGCATGTTCACCACTTTTCGCCACAATCTTAAAAACAGATGTCAAAGTTTTGTGGGTTTGAGATTTTTTTCTATAGGGACCACAGGAACCGGACCACAAGGAACACAACCAAACATGGTTTCGCCCAAGTTCTCCGTAGAACGCCAACGGAAACTAAGCGAAGAAAGCGATGTTACTGTGTATACCATGAGGCATAGATTGCACCAGCTCATTAGGTAGGTCCATTTTGTACGCTCAGGAATTTAGTGCACCAGCTCCATATATAATCCCATTGTTACGGGGGACCATAGTTAATAGGACCAAATATTTGTTAGGAAGAATGGTTAAATATATAGGTTATTATGTATACCATAGGTCCTATTAACTATGGTCCCCTCTAATAGCGACTTCACCCTCGCCGGCGTTCGATAACTCTCGAGAAACGCCACGGAGCGAGAGGAGCGAGAGGAGGGAAGGAGGGAGGGAGGGGGAGAGCGAGGGGGAGGAAATGAGGGAGGAGAGCTAGGGGAAGGAAAGCAGGGAGGGAGGGGGGAAGGGAGGGGGAAGTAGTGGCATAGTGTAGATTGTTCAATAGGAGGGAGTAACATACCTGTGCGTCGAGCTTCTCTTTCTTTGCTCGGTCGGCCGTGTTGTACCGAGCGCCAACGATATCCTTCCATTCCTCCACGCTTCGCAAACCCTGACAGTAACAACATAACAACACCAATAACAAGAACAAACATACAGTCAGACTGTACCTGGAGATATATAATTGCATAGGTTTCGTTTCGGTCCGTGAATGATCAGCCATGCTGCACAATGTCGAATGGCAAGCGCAAAAATAATACTATCAATACCTACCGTGGTATTCTGCATAACACATATTTATAACATATTTACAACAATAATAATGATTGGTGAAAATGTGATGTTAATAGTGTATCTCCCAAAGAGTCTTAAGACGGACGGTCTTATAGCGGGTGCCATATTCTTAAAGTGGGTACCCCACTGTCGTGCCTTGCTATCGGGTTAGGGTTACTATTATATAATACTATGGAGTAGAGTAGTGGTATACTATAATTGTGGGCCCTTGGGGATTCAAGGGCTCGGTGGCACTCGGCAGACTGACTATATAGCCTATTTGTTTGCATTGTTAACCCTTCAACTTTCAAGCTTTTCTTGTTTTTATCGATATGCACCGCGATGGGGTTGCTTGTTGCTCTGCGCCAACAACTATATGTTAATGTCTTGCTTTTAGTAAAGAGGTGGAGGGCCACTCGCCTGTGTGGCGTAAACACACTCATTCGGAGTAAAACTGTTGACAAAACCCCGCCCCCCCCTATCGACGGCTGACGTACCGTGTGCCGCGGTAAAAAAGGTACGTAGCATCTAGTTTTTCGGAGCTTCATAGATAGAAAAATATGAACGTATTAACGTTTAACCCTTTGAGGACTGCAGTCCCGTTTAGAGGACAAATCACTCAAATTCGAAGTGTTCTGTCCCCAAAACGGGACTGCTGTACTCAAAGGCCATAAGGGATATGGTGCTACGTGTACCCCTATGGTAGGCTTATTGCTGTTACACTAAATCATACCAGGTACTAGGTACAGGAATTCCTCAGCTGAAGAGGATGCCCCATCCATCAGCCAGAACTGTTCTGGCAAAAAAAATGCTACCTACCCTTGACGCAGCACGCGTGGCCACTCCTACTAGCCAAGCTATACAGACGAAGCGGTAAATTTAGTTACAAACCAACCATCGCTGTCAGGAGGTGTTGGCGCCCTTTCCAACGTCATCAGTCGCGGCATCTTTGGCAGGGGCGGTGCCTTGTAGGGGTGGTGTCTTATTGTTTTCTCCCCCAAACATGACATAGAATAACTCTGTTGGCGCAACCCGACGTATACTGCTATGCGCCATTGATAGCCCAAAACACAAACATACCTGGTAGTGTAGTAGAAGTACCATACTACAGTAAAATCATACGTGGTTCCTAACTTGAGGAGCTCGACTGGTAAAACAGTATTGACTCAGAAGGCAAAACGTGCAACCCTTACCGTGGGATTAGTCCACTGAAGCCGAGGCGTTCTACGATGGAGGTTCACCCCAATTTTCCCGAGGCTCTTCGCATATGGAGCTCCATGCCTTCACCCGAAAATTGTCTTTCAGCAACAATCAGATTGATCCCGATGAATAATCACATAGGCCAAGTATACAAAAACAATCATTTTTTAAAACGAGATTGGCATTCCGACGATTTTGGGTTTAGGAACCCCGCCATCCAGAAACGAGTTAAGCAGAAATGTGCCACGTCTATCGTAGAACGCGTCAACTGTTGCTATTCTTTGGGACCTCTTTCGAGGGGTGTACCTGATATCAGGGGTAGCAACCGAACAACGACAACCTGTGGTGTTATCCATCGTCCATATGCAGGAGTAGGAGCAGGAGTAGCGTCAGCGCACACCGGTACCGGTAGGATGCTCTCATGCGTCCGCGCCGCACGACTCCTCGCTTTGCAACTCGAGCACCAATTTTCATCATCCCCTTTCACGCGGCGGCCATTGCTACAACTACTATCACGGAGGCCGATAGTAAACAGACCCAAAATGAGCCCAAAAACCGTAAGCACCACGTCCTCACCGTCGATTTTTCCCTTCCAAGTCTTACGACAGCTGAGGAAAAAAACGAGAACAATTAGTAAACGTTAAATAAACAAAAAATTCGAACCATTCGGGAAAAATATTTCAGTCGGTTGCTGCACCTTGTGTCCTTGCGCGTCGATCATGTCCAGCCCCATAAAGTCAAGCACCTCCGTGAGTGTCTTAAGGGGGTCTTTCGCCATGTCTTCTGTGAACACCACCTGGAAAAAAAAAATGTTGCCGTTGCCATAAAACGGTACACCGACGATTTATGAGCGTTGTTGTTAACTCCTTTAGAACGTATACCCATACTTTCGACGAAAAACTACTTAAAATTAGTGACACAAGCTAGCGCGGAAAAACTACTCGGAACTAGCTACACAGGTTGTCGCGGAAACACTACTTGGAATTAGTGACACCGTTTTTCGTGGAAACACTAGCCTCGGAATTGGTGACACAAGTTGTCGTGGAAAACACAAGCTGTCGTGGGAAAACTAGTCGGGATCAGTCTGTCAAGTGCTACAATACTGCCGCGTTTTTGTTCTGGAGAGTTCTTCACTTTCTGATAGTCTTTTTTTAAAACAACACTAACATTGTTGGATGGCAAGCATAATAATAATCAGTGTAGGACGTTTTTACGTTTTTTTTTTGTGACTGACAGGGCTTTGTTCTTATTTAAGAAATTGTCCGATACCGTCGAATCTGAAACACTCTACCACGTAGTTTTAGGGTTAGTATTGTTGGCTAAATAAACTATCTATAACCCCAGCCCGTTCGGTACAATTTGAACAAAAGTCAGCTTTGGATGTGGTATACGCGTAGAGCTCCTATAGCATAACCAGTGAGGGGCCTCAGAATTCACGAGCTGCTACAGTAACCCTAACCTAATCGCACCGCCACCTACATCAATACCAATATCAACATACACAACCAACAACACCCACTTTGCATGTTGAAGTATTGAAACTAATGCTGCAGCACCAACACCCACTACCGCCACTATCAACCATCGCAACCAACACCAACACCTACTTCGAAAAGGTCTCCTCGCCGAACATATTAGAAAAAAAAAACCGAAAAAACTATGGAATCGAAACTCATCCCTCAAACTAGTATTTGCAAGCACTTCTTGACGAGAAAAATGGAGCGCCACCTCCACCACCGACAGACACCAACGGTCCTCTGCAAATGACACCAACACTAACACCTATGTTGTCCCTCTCCCTGTCGAGTATACTGGACCCGCAGCTGCAACATCAACAACTAGCACCAGCCAACAAGATAAACTCTGACGCCTACCTTACCTGTTTGTTCAAATTTAGAGGAGCGCAGTAAAACAACGAAATCGCTACGTCTAGCAGAGCTAGTACGGGGGATCATAGTTAACAGGACCTAATATTGTTAGTAAAAATGAACCTAATATTGTTAGTAAAAATGTTTAAATATATAGGTTTTTATGAATACCTTATGTCCTATTAGCTATGGTCCCCCGTAATAGCCCCCCCCCCCCCCCCCCCATATGCAAGTCCGTCTCAAAAGGGGTTCTTAGTAGGATGCAGCTCACCCTTCATGCGACTCGTCAGACACCTCACGGCGCTTCGCGCTTGGTGCAAGCAATATCTGCCTGGTCGGTGAAAACCCGACATGCTCCGTCCCGGCATTGCAGGGATGCGAGGGTCTATGGTCATACGACTACGGCCATGCATGAGATCGAGTACATCTCTCTTATCGAGTACACCCCCTCCCCAAAACGGGACTCCGGTCGTATAGGGGTCAACGCCCCACTAGCTTCCTCACACAACACCAGCAGCAGCACCAGCAGCAGCAGCTGCAGATACCTCTTTGCTCAATAAGAGTAGCTCCTAGTATTTCTGAGGTTCATCACTTGATTATAGCTGAGCAGCTCTCTATCTCTCCCAAAGCTGACGAAAACAAGATCAAGATGAGAACAATCCCATGCATGGCCTACATACTATTAGGTACAAGGCGTGCCTTGTTGTCAAACATCACTCGAATAGTATCACCCCAACGACTCTCAGTACCGTTGCAGTACAACTTCTTCGGCCCGGTCCAGTGAAGTCCGAGATTCCCTCTATCGTATCACGGGACACGGTCAAAACAAACACCATGCACCAGCATAAACAACGCCAGCGTAACACCAACACCCCACCTTGACGCCCTTTCTGCACAAACGTTGAATCAGCGCTCCCTCCAGGAGCAGGAGCAGCAGCAGCAGCAGCAACACCACCCCCCCCACCACCGTCACCACGACTTTCACGACAACCCAACGACCCGTTCTACGATATAAAGGTAGCACATTTCCGCTATTTTGTTTCTGGAAGACGGGGTTCTTTGATCCCAAATCGTCGGGATGCCAATCTTCATTTCGGAAAAAAAAACGTTTTGTAGACTCGGGCCATGCGATTATTCGCCGCGATGCATTTTGATTCTTGCTGAGGTCAGTTTTCGGAAAAGGTATGGAGCTCCTAAAGTGAGGAGCCTCAGAAATTTTAGGGGGGACCTCTATCGTAGGATGCCTCCCACACCAACACCATCTTCAACAAACATAACCGACACCGACTAGCATCACCACCACCGTCGACAGCACCACCACGATCACTACCAACACCCACCTTGAAGCTCTCCCTGCCGAATACGTTGAACCACCGCTGCAGCTGCATCACGTAGACGCTCTTTCCTACGTGCGCGTTAAACATCACCTCCTCCAGGTACTCCCGAGGGTTACACCTTGTGTGAATCGACAAACGAACAGCCGGCAAAAACACGCCTTGATTTACTGTAACTAACTATACAGTACATAGGGGGACTGCCCGCGAGGTCGAGGCGTTTAGAGTTTAGGTCACTCGGGCGACTGCCTCTGTATCTCACTCGAAGTTAGCCTTGAAGATAGACTTTGTTGGCGCAGAGTAACGAAGTGACTATCGATGAGTATACTTATAGTATAGTACAGTATATCGTAGGGTTCATTCACAAACACCTTATTTTGAACATACAAGGTAGAACAAGCCCGCCCGATGAGCGTGTCCGGCGTCTTTTATGACGCAGCTTGCAAATTTGAGTTTCAACCATTCAATCGGTCGCAGTCATAGCTGACGTATATGGGCAATTTCGTAAGAAAAACAACCTCCATTTTGAAGGTGTCATCCATAGGCAAGTCCGCCTCACAAGCGGTTCTTAGTAGGATGCAACTCACCCTTCATGCGACTCGCCGGACACCTCACGGCGCCTCGCGCTTGGTTCAAGCAATGTCTGCCTGGTCGGTGAAAACCCGACATGCTCCGTCCCGGCATTGTAGGGATGCGAGGGTCTATGGACATACGACTACGGTCATTCATGAGGTCGAGTACATCTCTCCTATCGAGTACACCCCCCCCCCCATGGGGGTTGTAAATCGCGAAACCAAAACAAAGTAGAAAAGCTCAAGTTTTTCAGACTACTGTAGAAATTATCATCACGGAGAAAAGCTCAAGTTTTTCAGACTAGAAACAATAATCAAACAATCAAGGCACAGTCACTCGGCCGAGTGGCTTTGAGCGGTTGAAAATGTCGGGCCTTAACCCTTCTAGTGGTGCAGTCCCGTTGTTGGGTACAATCCACTCAAATTCCAAGTAGTTTGTCCCCACAACGGGACCACAGAGTCCTGAAAGGGTTAAACTCACCCCCCCACCGCAGGGTTGTTGTCAGTACTGTACCACTACAACAGTAGTAGTAGTAGTAGTCACCCTCCAACAGTACGAGTATTCACCCTCAAATTCACCTGAGTGTTCACCTATTCACCCGCTGGGGATTCACTCCATCCAGTGAAGGGGGAAACTTGGCGATAACAAGGGACGGTTGAAGCAGGTACGGCCACCACGTGATGACCGGAGGGGGATGATACGAACTAGCGTCTTACCGTAGTATGGTACTACTAGAGTTTCAATACGAGTCGCACGGCACAGGGGCAACCATGATCCTACTCCTACCCGTACCGGTTGCCGGGCGATCGCGCTGTTCGTACAGGTAGACGGTTCAAATGGTTGGTGCAAGACCAACTTCATCACTTCATCACCGATTAGACGGTTCAAATGGTTGGTGCAAGACCAACTTCAGCACCGATTAGGCCGCTATTTGGAGGTGCCAGAAGGGACTATCACCAGGGGATGTAATATTGGGTACTGGTGCCTGCAATTATTTTACTGCTGTCTTTGCTCTCGGATAAGGTGCCGCGTGATCTTCAACGTCGATACCATCACTCACCAACATTTCGCACCTCACCTACAGGAAGACAGAGCATGATCTACCTATCTACTCATGTCTACCGGAGATAATATAGATCGCCTACAGCACTTGTTCACCAGTCGTCCGTCGTGAGAGGTCGTGCAGGGTATGCGGACACGTAGTGCAAATCCAGCGCAGGAAGCATGTGCTATTGCTGTACGCACGTAGATCATGCGGCTTTGTGCGGGTCCCACCCGGCAATATGAAGAAATTCGCACAAGATCAGGAATATTATGATGAATACATCTGCCTCGAAATATCTACGTCACGAAGTAGGAAGGGTCTGTAGATGATTTATCTGTAGATTATTTGCCTGAGGCGTGAACCATTTTCAACGGAAATATTAAAAGAACCGAGGGTTCCGACGATGTTATATAGCAGTGGGCAGCCCCTTTCAAAAGACCCCTTTTAAGGGCAAACGGTACCAGTATGGGGGACTTTATAGCTTTCTGGGCACCGTTGTTGCCCACTATTATATGGGCTATTGTAGGGGGCAGGGTACGAAATCTGATAAGAGGCATTGGTGCCGGATATAGGGGACCCCCCATCCCGAATACTGACATTTCATCTATTGATATTGATAGGCTCTAGCTATTATTACGGGGGACCACAGTTAACAGGACCTATGGTATACACAAAAACCTATCTATTTAACCATTTTTACTACCAATATTTGGTCTTGTTAAATACAGTCCCCCGTAATAATAGTGTAGTCAGTTCAGAAGCCTCATCAGGCAGACATCCTTTGGCCAAAAAAATGACGCGTGCCACAACAGCGGTGGCTCTATTTTGCCGGAACTATTCCTGTTTTTTGACTGACTATTAGTAGGCTCCTTCACTCAATACCATGGGAATACCGTCATCAAAAAGATTACTAACAAGTAGTGCCTACGTAACGTTGTTATTCGTGATATACCAGTACATACAAATGCCCCCTGGGAGATTGTTAATCGGGCTGCATTTCTACCGACTATTACGTCGTAATAGCTCTCGATTCTAGAAAAAAGACAACATTTTCTGGGGTGAGGGTATACGAAGAAAGCTCTTCAAGGGGGGCTGGTGCCTCAAAAAGCTGTACCGGTAGGTGCACCCACCCAACACCGTAGCATGCGTCGGTTCTGCGTACGCCCTGCCCTGTCCGAAGAATAGCACGCAGCGTAATGAGAAACAGCAGCATTGCAACCATTGCGCACGGGTTGGGGGGCGACCATTCTGTTCAAATAGAAAATACCTGGTAGAAAATAACAACATATTATGGTCTGCCCGGAATCTTATTCTTTGTAGGGTGTAGAGGTTTCCCTTCGGAGGCATTCGGACATGGGGCGGGGGTGACGAAATATCTGATTGATGGCGTTTTACGCTGCTGAAAAAAACGAATGGCCCCACTATATAAAGCCGTTGAAATTTCGAAGTCTACACAGCAGCCCGAAAAAAGAAACGCCTACGTAACGACCAGCCAAACGAAATCGGCCCCTCACACCAATACAAAGGACATACACGAAACGCATACCGACCAGCCAAAGGGAACCGGTACATAGATAGATAGATAGATAGATAGATAGATAGATACACACCATGGCTCGGTGTGCGTGTTGCAGATCTGGCACGGCGGGTTTCCCTCGCACTGGTTCTTCCCCTTCGTGTCCCTAACAAAAAAAAAACACGTCAGAGAGAGACATCAGAGAGAGACATCAGAGAGAGACATCAGGGAGAGACATCAGAGACAGACATCAGAGACAGCCATCAGACAGATCACACGCGACGAGGTGTGCACAAGGCAAGCTGCCACGGGACCAAGGGCGTGTCACATCAGACGCCACGGGATATGCGCATTGCCAAGACGAGATGCGACGGGATCAAGGGCATGCAGACAAGGCAAGGAAAGACGCATTATTAGGGCAACGATATCGGCTATGCAACGTGATCGGGCAACAAACACGCGAAAAGCACGAGAAAGAGACATATTGCCTAATGAAGGAAGGAGCAAGGATAAGGAGTGAAGTAGATAGACGTTGAGCCGGATGTGGGTATTGTGCAGAAGGAGAGTTAGTTATGCTTTGTGCAATAATTGTTTTTCATATTTTTAGTTTTTTCTTCCCTCGACTTCGCTCTTTTTCAAAGGGTGGAGCTTATTATTACGGGGGACCATAGCAAATAGAATCACATACGTAACGTTAGTAAAAATGGTAAAATATATAGGCTTCTGTGTATATCGTAGGTTCTAGTCACTATGGTCCCCGGTAAATAGTGATCAACCCTGTGAGGCTCATCAAGTTGCCGCATATCGTCGAATCGCAAAGGCGGTTATAAACAATAATTTCGAGCGCATGCGAAATACCTGTATGTATCTAATTTGGACGATGCAAAAAACAATTAGGGTGCCCCAAAAAATGCTTGAAGCCCCCGCTGTGACGTTTGGTAGTGTATGGTGAAGGGTTTTATGAAAAACAACATGGATGGGTTTTTGTGTCCCTTTGTTGGAAAGACCAAAAGAAGAAAAAAAAAACACCGTCAAGCACAGGGCAACTATCGATCAAACGACAAGCATCTGAACAGCGCAGCCGCCGCTGCGCGCCCAGAGCCGCAACTGGGAACCACCCGAACTGTGTTTCCGGGCTCCGTCTTGTTGGTGTGCTCTTTGCTACACGATCGCCGCGCCATGGCGAGGCAGCTACATCTCAGCAACCTCGACCCAAACGTTCTCGGCGGTGATGGAGCGGACAGAGCGAACGGCTTGCGTCGCCCGAGCTGTGGCGCAGGCAGCCACACCCGTCAGGAGCACATAGGAGCACAGCTCCAGGCACAGCAACAGCAGCAGCATCTCGCTGCTCCTGGTTTTATTTTTGTCCCACTCGAGTTCGACTCCAGACTCCAGACCAGTGCTCTACGCAAGTGTGAATCACAGCAGTGACGCTGTTGTTGCTGCGTGGTACTACGGTTGTACGTGTATGTCGTACTACTGTTCGCGGACGACACACCCGTGACATCTCTGAGCCTGATCCCTGATCCGGATGGCTTCTGTTGTGTGCGCGGTACCACTACAATACCACCACAGTAGTATCATATTATTATTAGTAGTAGTACTAGCAGCGTATTGGAGCCTGATCCGATGTCTTCTGTCTTGTGACCCAACACCAGCCACAACTGCTTTTTGGAGCGAAACATATTTTACAGTGTCGACGAGACAACAGCAACGGCGACCACAATTAATATCACTACTACTACCGTCTACCATGCAGAAATGCGCACAATATGACGACAGTTGTTAGAAAAATGGTCCTGCTGCGCGCGAGTTCCTAGCGACAGCTATACTATCCAAATTGAATCGTAGTATGACAAGATGTTACGGGATACCTGGTAGAACACAAGATGTTACGGGATACCTGGTAGAACACAAGATGCCACGGGACACAAGGCAAGACGCCACGGGACTAGACACTAGACGCCAAGGGAAGCAAGACAAAGACGCAACAGGGAATATGCCAAGCCGTCAAGGGAAATTAACAGTACGTAAAGTACGGGGTTGTCTAGGCTAAACACGCTACGTACGCGATTAAAGACACACGACGTTACGGGATAAACTTCAAGACTTCACGGGATCAACGGCAAGACGTCATGGGATAAAGCAAACGACAAGACCGCACGGGACTACCAAAAACACGTCACGGGATAAGAGACAAACCGTCACGGGATAAGAGACAAACCGTCACCGGGTAAGAGACAAACCGTCACCGGATAAGAGACAAACCGTCACCGGATACGCAGAGCGCAATAGGTCCCTGAATAAAGGACACGACAAGACTTCACGGGATAAATACAAGACGAGACGGTACGGAACTAACGACAATACGGCACGGGGTAGAGAACGCAAGCCGCCACGGGATACAAGATAAGCCGTCGCGGGATACACAGGGCAGGACGTTACGGGATTGCATATTGAAGACAAGTGCAATGGTAGGGGTAGCAACCAGTTCTTGTGATGATCCTGTCACTTGATTAAGCGTAGGAGCTCTATGTATCCTATCATAAGTACACCTCACCCAAAAACCTGATTGTGAGAAAATATCCGGATATTTTTAAGACTGCAGGCCGATACACACTATATTGCAAAGCCAACGTAATACTGCTGATATTACCAATATTGTTAGTAGGTATATCACGAATAATACAGTACAACACTAGTATTAATAACGGCATTCCGATAGTCCTACCAATACGGGGCACCATAGTAAATAGGACCTATTATTGTTAGTAAAATTAGGGAAGTATATATTTTTTTGTGTGCACCGTAGGTCCTATTTACTATGGCCCCCCGTCATAATAGTCGATTAAGAAAGTCCTGGCCGCAATGCGCTACCTCCATCGTGGCACGCATCCCTACGTAACGCCTCCATACGTACGCGATTGAAGCCAAGACGGCCACATACCACAGCGATCGGAAACACAGAGCGGTTAGGCGCGAATCCTTGCTGAATAAATCTGACGTACGTACCACGATCTACTGTAGATATGGTACATCATCCAGAACCTAACAAGATGCCGTTGTAATATCTTGAGCAAGATCTGTACCGTAAATTTCGGATCCCGTTCAGGAAATAACCGCTACATAGATAAAGCAGATTAGACACGTAGCACATCCAACGGAAATATAAAAACAGTTTGCAACGGCGCAAAATACCAAAGTGAGGAGCCCGCCGCCCGCCACCGGCCCGTGCACCTGCATGAAGTGATCTCCGTCTCCCTCCCGAACAATTACTGTCCAACACAATTCCCACAGCACAAATAAAACGATTTTACACACGCATGGCACATCCTACGGGGAACACGTATCTTCAACTGCCGAAAAGAAACATGAAGGGCCCACCGCATGCCACCGCCCGCCCCGCGCGCCTGCATGACGTGACCTCCGCCTTCCTTCCGACCAGCCACTTGTCAACGTACACACCACAAGAAACTAAATCCGGCACCCACTTAATACACCCAACAAAAAAAAAACAGCCAAAGAAAATGGCCCCGCCGCACGTGCCGCTGGGTCCTACTGAGCAAAAACAGCCAACGGTACTACGGTACTAATACAAAAAAATACACACACACAAAAAGTGACCCGTCGGGCTTGCCGCCCGTCACTGCCCGCCCAGCGCACGCACCTGCACGAAGTGACCTCCACCTCCCTGCCGAACAGCCCGCTGTCGGTAGCGTCCTTGAAACATTTCGACAGCTTCTCCACCCTCTCGGCCCCCTCCTCCAGCACCTCCACCAGAGTGCGGTCCTCTACAAGCTTGAGCCTCCTCCGCCCTCGAACTTCCTTCGGCTCCGCTACTACCTCCGACCCCGCAGCCGCAGGGGGTGGCGGTAGAACGTGTGGTTCCGGCTCAGGCGAAACCGTCGCGTCGATGGCGGTTTCATTTGATGCCACTGTCAAGTACCAGGTATACGTTGACATAGTTTAGTCACCATAGTATTTTGTTTTGGATTGTTTTCCACCACCGACGACCAAAGGCACCAGAGGGAGAGGGGGCGGGAGCGAGACACGGAGGAAGGGAGGGAGGAGGGGAGGGAGGGAGGGAGGGAGGGAGGGAGGGCAGGCGATTGCGTGAGCATGAGAGTGGGTAGAAAATATTTAGGCATGATCGTGACGAACCGCGCGAACCCTCCCCTCCCCTCTGCTCCCTTCTCCTCCGGCCTGAATGAGGTACTGCAGCAGACCGTTTTATCGTGCCCTTAACATGATATATTTACTGCTTCACTGCAAGCATACCGGTTCATCAGGCGGCCTCCTCTCATTTGGGCCCTCCTTCCCTCCCCTTCCCTACCCCTTAAAAAGCACACTCGCTCATGCACTCTGACGAGCTTATGCCCCCCCCCCCCCGTCGAGATATTGCCATTCGGTGACTCAACCTCGCTTTTGTACCCACACGAGCATGTGCACCCCCCGCCCTCCCCCCCCCCACCACATCCCCTCCCTCCTATAACTCCCCACTCGCCTCCACTTACTACCCGGACCCCCCCCCCCTCCTTCCCACTTCCGGCTACGGCCATGCATGACGTAAACATATTCTTTCTCTTCTTCGCCATCCTCCTTTTACCCCTCCCCCTCTCCCCCTTCATACGAATACGGGTATGCATGATGATGACTTCATCCCCCCCCCCCTTCCGACTACGACCATGTATGACATGAGTACATCCTCTATCCCCCTCGCCACCCCGCTTTTATCCTTCCACTCCCTCCTCACTCATACCGCCTTCCCCGTCACAAGAGGGATGCGACGTTCAATGCTCATATGACTAAGGCAAACAACCAATGAGTCCGCCACTCCCCCCTCCCACTCCCCGCTCCTTCCCTACGTTCCGAAAACGCCTTCCGTGTCTCACACTCGCTCTTGTACTCCCATGAGCTGATGGTCCTCGCCACCGGCTCTCGAAGCACGATCAAAAACCGGAGGCCTTTCTGCTTCAAGGTCCCTTCTCCGTACATGTCGGAGATGCGATGCGGCGCCTCCGCCACGACGGAATAGTGCGGCGTAACTGATCACGGTTGGGGCACAACGTCATAGACGGCGGGCCGAAGGAGCAACCACGACGTCATTAGTCATAACGGTTTCGGTATTATACTGCAGTATACATAGTAATGGTATGAATAGAAGCGGTGGTCTGTTCCCTCCTCAAATGATCACAGTCGATTCTGATGTTCCCCCTCACCCGGCCTCCCCCCAAAAATCTTCAAAATGATGGTGTCCACTTTCCCCCCCCCTCCCCCCCTTCCTTTCTCTCTCGTTTATCTCCGCCTGCCCCCCCCCCCCCCCCCACAGGGGGCGAAACAGGAAGGGGATAACCTTGGCAAAGGGATTTTGCGTAGTAAATATAAACAGCGCTTTAAGCGCTCTACTGTTGGAGGTGTCTATTACACGTAGAAACACTGCTCCGCCTCAAAAAGAGATGCGCGGGCATTGGTCTAATGGCTAAGGAAATCAACGAATGAGTAACCCCACCCCCCCCCTCCCCCGTCCCCCCTCCTCAAGCCGTAACAACCCTCTCCCCCCCCCCCTCCCCCCTCCCCTCCCCTTCCTCTCGTCTAGATCCTCACAGTCAACAACGGTGTCCCCCGGATGAGCAAGCGTGGCTAACCGTGCCCTCCGGGCCGCTATTTTGGTGTCATGCCAAAGCTTAGGAGAATTATCGAACAAGTGCGCTTCGAAGAAGCTGTAGCCTTCTTGAGCTGACACCAGGTGGGCTCGTGGGTGCCTGCTAAGCCAGTTCGACAGAGAAGTAGTGCCTGAAATAAAGAACAAACGTGAACAAAACATGGAACAAAATGAGCCAGGAAACGAGATATGTATGGGAAAGGGGCGGGGGAAGGGGGGTTGATCTTGGTGTCATACAAAACCCTGGGATAATATTTGAATATGTGAGCTTCAAACCGTTCATGGCCGTCGTAGCATGAAGAGCAGGCGAGTACGCGAGTGCAAAACGAGCTCGGCATAAACGTGGCGCCTTAAATACATTGAAATTAACTATGGGCTAAACGGGAACCATATATTGTCGGACGGGAGGAGTGTGGGTATTGACATCACGACAAATCTCGGGGGAAACATCGAACGGGTGAGCTCCGACGGAGTAGTAGCCTTCTTCAGCTGAAAGCGGGCGAGGACGCGGGTGCCTGCTATATACGCCAGTTCGACATAGCTACTCTGTAGCAGCTGATGTATTGCACGTTGAAAGAACGAATGAAAACAGAGCATACAAAGAAGAAGAGTGAAATATGTATAGGAGGAACAGGGTGGGTGGGACAGACATATCCACTATATCCACAGGGAAGTCAGTGCCTTTGTTTTTGTGAAAAATATAACAAAATCAAAGTGTCCAACCCAAACGTGGGAAGGGGTGGATGGTGGATGGGAGTGGAGAGAGGGGAGTGGGCGTCAGGGGCGGGGGTGGGTTTGGAGGTTGAAGGATAGGCGTGGGGGATGGGCTGAACGGGTGGGATTGGATAGAGCTTGAGCCACTTGTGCACAGAAGTATCGCAGTGCCTGAACACTTATCGCCAATCAAAAAGAAGGAACCGTGTAGAGCAGGAGGACACTTGGGGGTCGCCAACGGACGATATATATATATCTACATATGCCGAGGGGCGTGGTGTAGGGGGTGGGGGTAGGCGCCAGTGGATAGAGTGAGAGGGTGGGGGTGAAAAAAACAACCAACATCGATGTAAAATATTACAAACCCGATCATGAGCCGCACGGTGGGAGGGTGGGGAAAGCACCGTTTCTCTATCGACTCATTCTGCGGCTGCTCCTCGGATAAATGCCGCACTAAGGACCCATCTTAAGGGGGAGCGCTGAACGTATTTGGATTTTTTTTTTATATTTCGATTAATTTAAATTTCATTTCGAAACAAAAACGTGGTTGTGTCCTATCGGAAACGGCGCATTGATTGCCAAACAAAAAGGGACTCGAAAAAACAGCCGACAAGCAGCGACGAGCGCAGACGAGAGCGAAGGTTTGCGCTGCCGCGTGCGCACCACCGCCAGCCCCTTTTTCTTTTTGGTCGTGCAGGGTAGGAAACTATCACTCTCAGGGTGTCTTGGGTGGGCGGAGAGAGTCCCCAAGCGCCACGTGCGGAACAGGAACGGTGATGCAGCTATCGAGGTCTCGAGCGTATCTTCTGTTTATTTGCCCACTTGCTCGGTTTTCGTGATGGTTGGCCGATCGAGCACGCCGAAAAACGGGGCTTGCGGCGGCCATGATTGCTTTTGAGGCGCCACCACCGGCGTACGATGTGCTACGGTCTGTGGGCGTGGGCGTGGCTATTGATCCGGTCGCCTCTAGTCAAGGTTCGCGTTTTATCGCCTCGATTGTGGTCACCGAAACGGCAAAGAACCACCCGAGACTCCACCGGGGGTGTTGACCCACCATGAACATGCTGCATCAAGGTTGATCAACTCCCAAGTTCCAAATGGAATATACAAAAATCCAACCAAAAGTCCCAAAAAACTTTTCACCCAAATTGAAAATTTTCATTTTGCCTCGAGAATGCCTGCTTGGCGAACCACTCTTCGGCCAATCAGATGCAAGTAAAATTAGAGAAAATAAATAAAGTCAAATTGGAAAAGACAAAAGCCCTCGATAAGATGGACCCTAAACAATAGAAAACGAAATACAATTCAAATTGAAAAAACAAGCTCACTACTTACGGAAACCCCTGTCACCAACAAGTCCTTCCCCGCAGTCCAAACAAAAAACGACCAAACAAGATATCAACCAGGTACGGAACGAAGGAAAAAACGCTCACCGCATTTGGAAACCCCTATGAAGAACGCGGTCGGTAAGCACGAGCTCTCGCCCTTCTCGTCCTCCAGACATCGCGGCCTCCCGTCCGGAAGCAACTCCCCGGCTAGCTCCTCCGGGGACATTTGTTTTTCACCCCCTCCCGTCATTTCCGATTGGCCTAGATCTCTCACCGCCCACCCGGACGCGTCGTCATCTCGTCGCGGACGGAAGGACTGGGCGGAATCTGTTCGCCGACCGGTCGAAGAGAGCCCTCCGCCGAACGGTCCCAGGAGCGGTGCGAGAGCCAGGATTCCGAGAGTGAAAGTACAAAATATGGCTCCTGCATGTCGCGGTCTTCTCCTCGCGAAGGGCCTGGCAGTGACAGGGGAACGGGACGGTATTTGGGATGGGATTGGGATGGGATTAGGGGGTCAGATTTTGGGATGGGATTAAATATGGGATTTGGGATCGTGCGACGGGGTCGTTATATGATACGATATAGAAAAAAGCTAAAGAGGATGGGATCTAGGATTGGGTTAGGAAAGGGGTTTGAGGTTGCGGGACGGGGTTGTCGGATGAGATACAATGTGGAATGAGGCTAAACGGCATGATAAATTTAGATTTGAATTTGAAATGGGATTTCTGATGGGGCTTGGGGTGTTGGGCAGGGTTGTTTGATCAGGTTAGGTGAAGTGGAGCTGTTGAGATGGCGTGCAATGGTAAATAGAGTTGGTAGGATGGGTTCGGGATGAGATGGGATGGGATGGGATGGGATGGGGTTTAGGACGAGGTAGTTGGATCAGGTTCGGTGGACTGGAGCTTGATCGGATGGTGCTGAATGGTAAAGGGGGTTCTTGAAATGTTTGGGATGGGATGGGATGGGATGGGACGGGATGGGACGGGATGGGATGGGATGGGATGGGACGGGATGAGATTTCGAGTGTGGGACTAGGTTGATGGATCAGGTTGGGTGGAATAGAGCTATATGGGACGGAGGTGGACCTGGATGGAATGGAGTGTGCGAACTAAGTTGCGAGCTGGTATGCGGTTGGGTGTGGCGTAGAGATTTCGAATTGAATTTGGAATGGGACTCGCCTTTGGGGTTGGGGTGTAGGACAGACTTGTTAGATCAGGTTGAGTGGAATTGAGCTATTACGGGGGACCATAGTTATTAGGACCAAATATTCTTAGTAAAAATGGTTAAATGTATAGGTTTTTATGGATACCATAGGTCCTATTAACTATGGTCCCCCGTAATAGATGAGAAGGCGTTCAACAGTGAAACGAAGGTGGCGAAATGGGCTGGTACAGGATGTGATGAGACGGGATCGGATGGGATGGGATGGTGTTTGGGACGTAACGGGATGGGTATCGAACGGGTGGGATTTGCGACGAGATGGGGCTTTGAGATGGCATGTAAAGTGTGAGGGTGGGGAGTAGGATGAGAGTTTAAAAACATTTGATGGGATGGTGTCCAACGGGGTTACATGGAATGGGTTTTGGGGTATCCCGAACAATCAGGCGTTGGGGTGGGGTGGGGTTGGGGTTTGAGATGGGGCAAGATGGGGTGGTGTTAAGCAGCGTTGGACGACAGATGGGATGGGACGGGATCGACATGTTGATGGGATTGTATGGGATGGGGTAACGTGTGGGATGGGATTTAGGGTAGGATGATGGAGGCTTTCAATGGAACAGGGTGGGAGATGTTAATCGAGTTGGTTAAGTGGTTCTGGGTTGAGTGGAATAGAGTAGGGTTTGGGATCGGGGCGGATGGGATGGGGCGGGGCTTGGGGTGTGATGCGGGTGTGGTTAGGATGGGGTGGGCTTTTGTGATGAGATGTGGTGGGAGGGGATGGGAGTGGGCATATAATGGGGCAAGACGGAGTAGTATGTTTGGGATGGGACGATGGTGTGGGGTGTCAATGGCGTTCAATTGGATCATACGGGATAGGACTCGAAGCGGGATGGGGTAGCATTTGGGATGGGATAGGAATTGCCGGAGCATGAGATTGGTTGGGGTTCGGAACGTTGACGGAGTTGGATTGCCCATGCTACATTAGGGCGGGACCTACCGTAATAGCGTTTAAAGGAACCTCGCTTGTTGTACAGTAGTACAGCAGCTCTGTACCCCCCCAAAACGCCGAACTTGAGCAACATGAAAATGCATGCAGCCCCACAAGGGTTGCTTTGGCTTACGGTACCTGCAAATAGAGAAATAGTGCCGGGACTCCAATGCCAATCGAGCAAGATTGAATAGTTCCTGAGCTGAAGAATTGTGTACGGGACGCGTGCTTGCCTCATAGGGGTGGAACCTAATTGTTCCTGAGCCTCCTTCCTCGCTATAAAACCGCGCTACCACTACATCATATATAGCACGCGTCGAGTGAAATGGGAGGGGGTAGCTAGGGTGGGGAGGTGCCGGTTGGGGAATAGAGTGCGAGGTTTCAGATTTCGAGGCCCGACAGTATGGGGTTGGACGGGCGTTGGATGGGGTTTGGGATGGGGTGCGGTGGGTTTGGAAATTGGATGAGATTCGGAGCTCGGCACGGGGTTGGATTAGGTTGGGTGGGATGAGGATACATGGTCGGGATGGGACAGAGTGGGGTTGCACATGGGGTGGAGTAGGATTCGGGATAGGATGGCGTGAGTTTGGAAGGGGGATAGACTAGGTTGGGAGTAATTGAGTTATATGGGACGGGACGGGAAATGGTTTGGAATCAGCGTGGAATGGGGTAGGGTTTGGGATGGGGTAGAGTGCGGGATGGGATGGTGACGAGTTCGGGATTATACGGGAAACGTGCCGGGTGGAATAGGAGGGGGATGACGGGTTGGGAAGGAACGTGACGGGAGATTGGGATTGGATCGGGCGTTGGGTTGTACCGGGCAACACAGGACGGAACTCGAAGAGGTTCGGTGAAATGGGGTTATATCGAACGAATTTGGGTCGAGATGGGATATAGTTTGGGATGTTGATGTGGTTCGATGGCATGGGGTTCACGTGGGATGGGATGGACTCGAGTTAGATGGGATGAGGAATGGGATGGGGGTAAGGGTTGGAATGGAATGGGATGGTAAATGGGATTTGATGAGGTATTTGGCTGTGATGGGCTCCGGGATAGGATTTCAATCGGTCGAGTAGAATCCGGTTAGATCGAATGGATTTGGGTTGGCATAAGATGGGTATTGGGATGTTGATGCGATTGTATAGAATGGGGGTCGGACGGGGATGAGATGGAGCTAGACGGGATGGGGTAGTATCTATTGATACAGTTTGGAGTTTGGGACGGAATGGGGTGAGGTTTGAGATGTTGGGATGCGGCCGGGGGGGGAGGGGGATATATAACCTTAAGCTTTGGCAGGGCCAATGCCGGTAGTATGCTCCAAACGTTGACGTTTCCTTTTCTACTCTGGTCGGCGGTATAAGCCACGTTTGGTACTGACATGGTATTCTAATGGGAGGCAATATTACCGACCCAAGCGGTATGGCAGTGACCAGTATAAGCTATCAAACATGAGTGCTGCTCACCCCTAAAAAGCGAACAAAAAATAGAGGGAAGCTTTAGACGATATCTATGCAATGGTGGCCAGGGCGAATACCGGATAAGTATTTAGTTCCACCCCCGACAAAAAAACGCCTTTCTCTACTGCAGCAGGTCATCATCTATTGTTCTAATGATAACAAAAACTCCTATAACCTCAAAACGCTTCCATACGCCTCGGACATGAATACAGTTTCCCACTTTATGATTTAGATCTTACAGGACAAATATATATTCCTGATCTGTATGATCTTGTATGATCTAGCTCATGTTCCCGGATGGGAGCGATGTATATCTAAACGATTTGGACAGGTTTTCCGTGCTGGGTCTGTATTATAGTGTGCAGGTTCTGCTCAACCTCCCACAAAAGCAGGCGAGGAACTTGATGATCCAGATGATCTACATGATCTAGATCGTGGCCTGTCCTACGACAGGCGTGAAAGCTTTCCTCAGGGCCTATTAAAATGTTTATGCTGCACTTTGGCCGATGGCCAACACAACAGTAGTGTACGTAAGTAATAATGGTAAGAAGTAACTCGTACAAATGAAACAGAAAACTCACGGGCTGGCTTGTGGGGTGCGTGGGCCGCGTGGACTCGGCGCAGGATCCTCCACAAATTGATGGAACGAGCTGTTGGTGGTGCTGCCGTTGGTACCGCTGCTGCCACCGCTGCTCCCCCCTCCCCCCTTCCTGTGTTGCCCGACTGACCGGTGGCTGCCCGTGCTGCCACTGCTCCCCCCCCCCCCCTCCCCCATTCCAGTGTTGGCTGGATGTCCCGCTACTGCCGCCGTTGCTACCTCTGCTCCCCCCCCTCCTGTGCTGGCCGGCGGACATGCTTCGTGCCAGTCTCGGAGGAGCGGCTGGGGAGAACGCCTCCGGCGGCGGCGACGGCGGTGACATCTGTCACAACTACTACAATTAGACTGCTTTATAGAAACTGTTTTTTGCTACTCTCGTCGTCCCTTTTGTTACACCGCTCAACAGCTCAACTCGCGGGACTCAAAACGATATCAGCGCAACCCCCCTGATACAGGTAGGTGTCAGCCCGTCTTGCCTTGGTCTTTACACTGTTGTACTGAAAACGTTCACAATTATCTGAAAAGTATACTTTGTTACCCGAGCAGACTCTTTAGACATACAGCAGGTAGGTTAACCTCTCTGGAATATCTAGCCTTATTTTTAGACCTTCACTAGAGTGAGCTGTGTAGAAAGCCTCTGTTGAATATCTGGTACCAGGTATGTATGTACTGGTATATGGCAACGTATCGTGCTGCGCCGACCTCAAGTTGCTATTGCGAAATGTCCCTTGCCTCACCCCCCTCCCCTTCCCAAGCACCGGCTATCGCTGTGATTGTCTCGCTCTCTCCGATTGGTTAAAGGGGAACCAGGCCGTTTCCGCGAGGTTGCCGGACGTTAAGTCGACTGTTGTAATTGTTGCCATTGTTGTTGTTGTTGCGGACAGATATCCAGACAGACACACAGACAGATAGCAGACATACAGACATATAGATAAATTCAGACAGACAGACAAGAAGACAGACAGGAAGGCAGCCAGCCAGCCAGGCAGACACACAGACATACAGACAGGCAGGCAGGCAAGCAGGCAGGCAGGCAGGCAGGCAGGCAGGCAGGCAGGCAGACAGACGGAAAGACAGACATCCAAGCAGGCAGGCAGGCAGACAGACAGACGGAAAGACAGACAGGCAGACAAGAACACAGACAGATAGGTCGAGAGACAGATATACCGGCAGGGGGACAGGCGAACACACAAACGAACAAACAGACAGACATTCAGACAGACACACAGACGGACAGACATATGTTTATGAGTGGTCATGGTGCACATTTGTCGGGTGTCAAACGTACCAACCATGCATAACACCAACAGCAACAACCACAGCCACAACAACACCACCACCATCATAAGACTAAAACTAACCACCCACACCACCACCAACAACGACCAGCGATACCAACAACTTGTGATTTCAGCTTGGGTCCGAGAGAGTCAGCGTCCAACAGGCACACGACGTGTTCTACGATAGAGGTAGCACATTTCCGTTTTTTTCATACTGACAGGGCTTCTAAAACCCAAAATCGTCGGAATGCCAATCTTGTTCCGAAAAATGATGTCTATGCATACTTCGACCATAGGATCGTTCATCGAGATGCAATTTGGTGTTTGCTTAAGTCAGGTTTAGGGTGAGGTGTGAAGCTTCTCAACTGAGGAGCCTCAGAAAATTTAGGGTGAACCTTCATCGTGGAACGCTTCACATAACAGCTCAGCAACATTCGTAAAATTCCCATAAATAGTTTGTATAATTGTTCCATTTATCATCTGCCGATCGATGTGCAGGCCATGCTTATTCCAATCATACCATCCATGTATGCAAAAATGTCTAGAACCCAAGGGCTTAATTGATGCCACGGCGGCAAAGAGTTAAACCGACACACGGCACATTCTGCAGTGCGTACCCTTAACACCACTCATGGCGGAAGAGAAAGGACTGTTGACATGTAGAACTGAAAAAAACAAACTGCCCTTGCATTTCCGAGTAGCATGTGAGTGTGTAATAAGTAAGCGTGGTGAGCTTAGTTATTCATTCGATTTCACGCATCTGCCTCCGGGATGTAAACAATTCATGGATGCATACTGGAGAAAAATCACACCACCAGGCGATGTGTGGGATGTTCCCACACTTAGTCACCCCCAAAAATCTAGACCGTGGTCGCAGGACAGGCTTCAGTAACTTTGGAGTGGAAGAATGCCTCAGGGAACAGAACAAAACACTGCCATACGGCTCAATTCGGAAGTAGGTATCGGTAGAACTAAGACTTGGTGAACAGGGCTCTTTGTTTTTGTGGTTTTCTTCTTTCCTGGTGCTCGGGAGTGATCAACGTTCAAACTCATGCTGCGTGCACAAGGACTGACGGGTTGCAACACAAAAAATCCATGGTCTACGCGCTTTAAAGCAGTACATAAACCACAGCTGAAGCGCGTAGTACCCACAAAACGAAAAAAAAAAATCCACAGCGAATACACCTCAAGGTCACTCGTGTACAACATCACATCGGTTCCCACTGTACGATCCAGATATTTGAGGGCAGCTAGATACATATATTCCTGGTCTGTATAATCTAGTTCATGTTGCTGGGTGGGAGTCATGCCATCTTATTGATCTAGAGCTTGTTTCCTGGGTTGAATCTGTACTTTACGCGTTTTGCATATTCTACTTGAGGTAGCGACGAGCGGCTGCCAAGCCAGGAAAAACCAGCCCACATTGCCACACTGCCGGAGCCGTGACACAAACATTGGAGAAAAACAGAACAAATAACGAGAGCCCCCAGAATAAAATAATGTACGTACATTGGTAGAAACAAAACCACACCACGCACACAAATTTACATATCGTACGCCCATCCATAGTATACAGCAGCCGTACGTATGATACGTGCAACGCCCCGGTAGCCTATTTAGTGTTAACCCTTTTAGGACCGCAGTCTCGTTTAGGGGACAATTGGGGACGAATTATTGGGAATTTGAGCGCCTCTTGTCCCCAAAACGGGACTTGATTTCTAAAGGGGTTAAACCTCGAACACTACGAATACTCGTACTAGCACGAGCGTTAGGCTTGAGGCCGAGGGTTCAAGCCTCCGTACGGAGTTCCATTTCTGTAATGGCCTCAAGTAAGTGCGGAGAGCGCTCAAGTATTGTACCGTACCGTGGGTAGGTCCCATCAATCAAACAGACGCGAGTCGGCGGGCGAAAAAAGTGCTGAACTATACGTACGCGCGGTAAAAAATATAGGCACGAACATTACCGAAGAGGGGACCCGAGTTTCGACTATTACGGGGGACCATAGTAAATAGGACCAAATATTTCGAGTAAAAACAGCAAAATATATAGGTTTTTGTGTCTACCGTAGGTCCTATTTAATAGGGTCCCCCGTAGTAGGAGGGAGAAAAAACAAATATCGTAGGCAATACATACAAGGCCTTCCTTCGAAGTAGGAGGAGACGCGTTCTACGATAGAGGTAGCACATTTCCGGTTTTTTTTCATACTGACAGGGCTTCTAAACCCAAGATCGTCGGAATGCCAATCTCGTTTCGAAAAACGATGTCTATGTATACTTCGACCATGGGATCGTTCATCAGGATGCAATTCGATGTTTGCTTCAGTCAGTTTTCGGGTGAGGTGTGAAGCTTCTCAACTGAGGAGCCTCAGAAAATTTAGGGTGAACCTCTAGCGTGGAACGCCTCAGAAAACCGAGTCGTTTCTTGTACCAACACGGCTTTGATAGCCTACAGGCTGCCTTTGGGGCTATTCTCGCAATTATCGCGGGAGGGCCCAAAGAAACCCAACCAACCAAAGGTACGTGTGTTCGTGTAGAACGACCAAAAGTACTATCTTGGCAGCTAAATAGTAAGAGTAAGGTTCAAACGCGGCGAACACAACAACAAACAGGTTCATACCATATATCAGGTACTATCAGTGCGGGGGCAAGGGTCCAGTGGTGCAATGTAATATTATGGGGAATATATATTACGTATAGGCTATTTTAGGGGAGGGTTCGGTACGGGGGGGAAGGCAGAAGTGCCCGCAAAACCCCTTCGGTCGATGACGGAAACAAATCGTGTTGTGCGGCCGCGATTTCGATAGCAAAGTTCCCTTCGGAGTCGCCGTGTTACGACAACGATAACGATAGTGACGCAATATAAGACTTGACTCCGTTCCAAGTGGAATCGAATACCAGGTATACACCGCAGTATTGGTCCCTCTTCTATCACTCTGACAACGCAAACTACGATTGGAATCGTCAAAAATGACTGAATACTCGCGTATCTACCTACGTACTTCGTATGTATCATCAGTGCATTGTTCGTCAGATGATGGGATGACCCCCGGTTCGACTCGACAGTTATGACACTTTTCTTTAAGAGGGTAGCGTGTACGTAGGACACGCCAAGTTTTCGTATATGATCGGCACGGACGATCCTACAGTACGGCCATCAACGATCACGGAGACTCAATCTGCCGCGATTCTTGTCACGGGACAATGTCTCTGCCGACGACAACTAATACTTCAGGAATATGGGTGACCACCGTTGTATTAGTATTAGTATTGGTATAATTATACGATCGTAGTTCAATTATTATTCCTCTTGCCATCAGACAATGGGCAGCATGATCTTCAACATGGATCACTCATAACTTTCCCGAAAGAAGAAAACCTCGAAAACAAAAGGAAACCCATGCACCAAGTGTACCTCCCTTCCGTGCCAACTTTCAGCTTGTCTACTCTATTTGCTGTATCTGCTCCTTCCTTCTCATTAAGATATGGATATCCACGACCTCCGTGAGTGGTGGGAACTTCGCGGGACAATACCCATGCGATGGTCTATTAATAGTCGAGAACCTGGAACCCACGAAGACACGGTTACAGTATAATTATTACTATGAACAGGGGTACACGTACCCACATGCACGAGGAAAGAAGAAAGCTTTCACCCACGTACGAACCAACCGACTTGCGTAGTACCTACCCACCCACCGACGAATCATCGACAAACACAGGAACAGACCCACCCACCCACAAATCTCTCCGCAAGTACTAATAATACTACTGCTGTACGATGAAATACGCACCGTGAGTACTCAAATCCATACAATTACGTAACGTGACCACAAAACGAAAATAAATACCTGGTACCTGGTACGTGTTAATAGCACTAAAACATACCAGTATTCGAATATTTCTGAGCTCTCCGAACTGAGTTCTCAAGCCGAATTTACGCGTTTTACTCGGCAGGAAAGCCAAAAACACCGACAGACTCCTCAAAAAATGCCCCCCGGAGTTTTTCGCGAGGTTCCAGGAACAGTTTCCCGTTTCTCCGGAGAAGCCCTGGCTTAATTTTTGGAGCAGCAGATCATCAGTTTTCTCCGGTGGGTCAGAAATAAGGCTGTTGGTCAGAACTGGAGCCAGAAATGATGGGTCTTCGACGATTTTTGATGAAAAATCATGATGTCCTTAGAACTGGAAGTATGGACGAACAGTCCAATTACGACGTTGGAGAAACGGAAAAGTGCTCGAGAGAGATCTCAGAAAACTAACTAACGAAGGGGAGCATTCTGACGAGCCAGTCTCCCGGTGTTTTTGACTGTGCCGTCGAGTGAATCGCTGTTTCTGGGCAAAAAAAGCCAGTTCTAGGACCCCTTCGAAAAATCCCAATGAAAAAGAGTTGGTCGTACCAAGAATTAAAAAAAAAAGAAAAAACAATCGCACCTACTTTAATCTGGCAACTTCCGCACGGCCAGACATGAATGAATGAATAGTAATAGTAATAGTAACAAATAATACGTACCCATGCACCAAGCTATATCGTAAAAGGTACCAGGTAGATCATTAACCCTTTTAGAACCGCAGTCCCGTTTGGGGACAAAACACTCAATTTTCAAGTAGTTTGTCCCCATAACGGGACTCCGGTTCTATAGGGGTCAAGTAAAAAGTAACACTATTAATGAAAAACACACACAATCTGCAGAGCAGAGGCTTCCAGGGAGGTTGTCTGGGCGTTCTCAGTATAGCCCCTATTAACAGCGACAGCACTTACTTCGACACCACCCTCCAACAACCTCGAGCTCATGGTCATATAAGGGATGTGTAATGTAGCGTTTGCCGCTGAAAACGATTTATGTCTCAAAAATTTCTTAGCGTCCTCCAAAAATTGAACTTTTTTTTCTTCTAATATAATAAAAAAGGGCCGTTTTGAACGACACTGTAAAAACTTGCCCCTTAATAATAGGTTACTTCCTTTTCGTGGGCATATTATATGGTGCTGTAGGGCTACATGGCACTTTTCGACCAAAAACGTCTGACTGATAGTAGTGCTATTGATAGATGGTATCTTGCTCGTGCTCCTCATCTGAATAAAGAACGAGATCCGATAGGCCATAAGCCCAACGGGTAGGGCGGACCGCAACTGGACCAAGTTCGGTGGGAAGGCCTCATAGCCTAGGTTTTAGTTAGTGGGCGAGCTTGCGCAAGCCCCACACTACCCGGGAGAGATGGGAGAGATGGCTCTCCCGGGTGGCCATCTCCACCACACCTGCCCCCCTCTCGGGGGCCAGTCAGGTCGGGTCAACGTGCCCAAATTCCAGGGGTAACAGCAGCATGTTCTGATGCTACAATGGGAGCTATGGGGTAAATTGACACACGACACGAAATCTGAATGTGCAAGTGTTGTGAGCTTAAGCTTTATTTTTACCAATTCGCCGGAGGATAAAACAGAGAGAAAAAAAAGAAGATCGAAATTGGAATCCCATTCGAGCTTGGCAATATGACGATTCGATAAACAATACGTTCCAAGTTGGCCGGTAGCATAATCGAGCTACACAATTATTAGTAGAACCTACCAACGTTATTTGAGTCTTCGACATAAAAGAAACCGGGTATAAATGCTATAATCTCGGCGAGAGTGGCACAAGGTACTGTCAGTATTACTGCTGCAGTCAAGTACCAGTACACGATACTTCTCGAAGTCAGTCAGTTTACTGCGTCCGGCATTGACTGTCAGGAACCCTGGGAAAATCCGGGAAAAAAAAATACAAGAATCAAAATTGAGCTGGGGAGCACGACGCTTCGCAGCTAAAAACACTCGAGAAGGCGCACACCTGAAATGAAATCAACGCGCAAAAACTGAACGACATACATAGTAGAAAAAAAAAGGAAGAAAGTACACAAAAATGTCATTTTTCGAAACAATATTGGCATTCCGACGATTTTGGGTTGAAGAACCCCGCCATTCAGAAAACAACATACCGGAAATGTGCTACCTCTATCGTAGAACGCGTCAGAACACGGCGAAGAAATGACAAAGAGAAGCAAAAGTAAAACAACACTCTTGCTC
The DNA here is from genome assembly GCA_031213475.1 of Nereocystis luetkeana. Classification (NCBI taxonomy): domain Eukaryota; class Phaeophyceae; order Laminariales; family Laminariaceae; genus Nereocystis; species Nereocystis luetkeana. Next base: position 237,849 of record JARUPZ010000009.1, on the reverse strand, counting down.
CCTGCTGGAGCTGCGCCAAACAACGAGAATCACCCCTCCACCATCGACAAAGCACAAGAAAACACCTCTCGTTAATATTAATAGAACAACAGGCAATCTACACAACTCTGCAAGTTCATGCCAACTCCCCCCCCCCCCCCCCCGGAAACCAAACCACCTGCTGAACTCATCTCTACAAGAACGAACGGCACGAAGTCGATGGGAAGAAAAACAGCACCACGAACAAGTGGGAAGAGAAGCCAGAAGTCTGAAGACAACCCTATCGCTCCCTGGAGCACTTATCGAACCACGAGCGAGCAGACTACAAGCTTCTACAGCGAGCAGAGCAGATAAGAGAGTACCCGTCGTTAATCCAAGCAGAAGGCAATCCACAGAGTTTTCTGCAAGTTAGTATCAGTTCTCCACGGCAAGCCGTGTTGCTCCGGGCATAGAACTAGGTCCACGGTGCCCGAAGGTGAGAGTGCGCTAGAGCTGCTGTGGACAGAGTGGGAGTGAGAGTGAGACGTCCAGTGTACTTCACCCAGTCGTTCGCTGCGGACGAAACATTGCTTACTTATTTTCTCTTGTGTCGTCAAGCTTCCAAAACAAACCCTACTTCGTACACCTATTGTCAAGTATGTATTCTTTTTGACCAATTAAGCAGCCGTGCTCGAGGTCCACTATTGTGCCCACTGGGTATCTCGCCATCTAAGCGCAGGTCGACCTCAGTTCCAAGACTGATGACTGCTGACTGCTCAGCTGCTGACTGCTCAGCCGCTGAGCTCCCCAGCCGTGTTCCGATCATGCTATTATATATGCGGCATATCCATTGAAGATATGACTCTTCGTCAAACGTTGTACTAATAGTGGTGGTAATTATAGTGGTTTTACCACGTCCATTTCGTGAGATCCATCTACTCTGTGTAGTATCTACTCCTCACGCGCCATCTGGTCATCAATAATCACTCATCGGATTTGACGACTTGGAGTGTATGTATAGTACGTATCCCAATAAGCTACGGTATATCCAGGTATGTCACGCGATTTATTCAGGTGTATCCGGAATTATCCTTATAGTTTACGGCACACGATATGCCCATATCCACCCATATCCAGCATATGTTGGGAATATGGTACATGATATATATATATGGGGATGTTATATCAACTTAGAGATACAACAGTACATATTTAATTAATAGGGATAAGGCGTATCACATCCACATCCTGCGAATATATCGACTTTGTTTACAGGGATACCCAGCTCAAAAATAGTGGCTACTGACTACAGCAGTTGCTGTCTGGAGTGCTGCCTGTACCGTGCGAAACGCACGGTAGTCGTGAACGCAGAGAGGAACACACCTGCTGTCTGGGGTGCTGTCAGGTGCATCATCCACATAACCGGACGTGAACGACGGCTCTCCTTGGCGGGGGCCGTGGCACGGCAAAACGAGGGGAGATTGCCCATTCGGGTGAACGTTCGCCACGATGTCGGCGCTCGGGAGAGGTCGAGACGAAGCGGACGATGTAAGACATTGCTAAATGCCTACTTGACGACCTCATAGTGTTTCGAGCCACCGAGGCGTCCAGTGAACACTCCCCGTTGGTGTTTGAAGTAAACAACCGCGCTGTGGGTCGCTGCGGCAAGGGAGGGGGGCAAGCGGTACCATGCGAGGGTCCTCGTAGCAGCCGAGAGGTTCATGGTCAGGTGGCATGAGGATGGGGCGGAGAAGAGAGGGCAGCGCCATGCACTCGTTATGTGTGGCGTCCAAGGAAAAGGGGTGCACTCATTTCATGCACTGCCGAAGCGTATGACCATAGACCCTCGCCTCTCTGCAATGCCTGGATGGAGCACGTCGGGGGTTCAGTTCACCGAACAGGCAGGCAGGTATTACTGGCACCAAGGAAGTGCGGAAAAGTGATGGGTTTTCACCTTGCAAGCAACCAGGCATTGCTTGCACCAAGAGCGAATCGCGGTGAGGTGTTTGCCCGAGTTGCATGAAGACCGATCGTACTATCACGCACGGGGGGCCACAGTAAACAGGACCCAATTTTGTTAGTAGAAATAGGTAAATATATAGTTCTTAGTGTGCTACGCAGGCCCTACTAACTATGGTCCCCCGTAAATAGAAGCCGCTTGTCAGGCGGACGTTCTTCCAACGTATTGGACATATCTATAATACATCTCCGCAAGTATAACCAAAATGTGTGCTGCTTGCGGCGAAACGGGCAAAAGGGTATATTTCGGCTGCGGCGAAAAGGACCCCAAATTATTTTTTTGTTTAGACCTGCGGCGAAAAGGGTGGGGGTGCTGCGCGGCTCTCAGAAGAAAAGTTTGCGGCACAGCAAGCCGCACCCGGCATTTTTAGCGGACGTAGCTGCGGAAACGAAAATGCGCGTCCGCCCACGGCATCGCTGCCCCTGTGAATTAGAACACACAATATCCTACTGGGTACTGGGGAACTCTTTCTTTTTGTTCAGCATCAATTTTACTTTCCACCTCCTGGATAAACCGTGTTTACAGGTGTCGTCCCTGCTCCCCCCCAGTACGTGCCTTCGTTTTTATCGCGCAGCATTACCACTGCACCACTGCTAGCCGATTTTCATCGAAAGTTGTAAACTCACGCTCTCGCGCTTTTCGATACTCAATTTTTACGCAAGAAACCCCCCCCCGGGTATCTGCAATCGGTTATAACTGGTTCAACATAATTGGTTTCAATAGGCACGGGGACGACGTATGAAGCCCCCTTCAATAGGACGCCAGCCTCTTGCAATCTATAAAGTTACTCCCTACCAGGTATGGATTTTTCGTGTGAAAGGCTGCCGACTGTTCACGTATTGTGTCAGGTATTTGGTACTTTGCGAGTTGTTAGGAAGCTTATTGTCCCGGTGCCCCCCTGTATCCCCGTGCCTAACACTAACCCCAACCCACAGCCGAAATCACAAAACTGGTGTCTAGAAACGCGGGTGTGCCGCTTTCGCACCGAGCGAGAAAAGCTACTGCTGCTGCTGTTGCTGCTGCTGTGGACCACCATTCCGAAGTGAGGACCTTCTTATTGTTAGCTTTTATCTTTCCTTCTTATTACCCGTATGACAGGAGCCTTGTGGCGTGTAGGTTGGTGACGAGCCTGCTTTGCTTGATTCGTCTTGTCTGACGCATCCTCTCCGGGGGTGGGGCAAAGTTGACCAACGCAGGACGGAGACGGCAGACAGGGTAGCAAGGTATCAGATACCAGACCCAATAGTAGGTAGAACCGGGATACCAAATGCTACGCGTACCACAAACTGCTGCGGCTACCTGGAGGGTGTTTTTTTTTTTTTCATTTTTAGTTGTGCTTACGTTTGCCTGGTATTTCCCTTGGTTCTTAGTCTTACTCTGTTTGCATGTATTGATAGTTATCATGCTTCTTTAGCACGTTCTTTCCAAGTGTCTGCAACGAGATCGACCAACGGATCCGTCCCATGCGGGAATGCCTCAAACGGTAAGGGCCGGAGCTGTACGATGGGACGATTGCCCCCCTTAGCCTTCAAGTCCGATTGCTGAAGGCTGAGGTGATTGAGACCCTGCTCTACGGGTGTGTGACGTGGACCCTCAGAGCGGAACACTTTACGAAGCTTCGAACGGCTCACCACCAGGTCCAAGGTGCGCTTCATTGGCTTCCGGCCTCGACTTTGTACTGACCACTCCACTCTCTCGTACGCGAAGACCCTCAAGATGAAACGTTGCGAGAGCATCGAACGACCACTCGTAAACGGCGGCTTTTCTTTACGGGGGCCGTGGCACGGCACAGCAAGGATCTATTACCCAGTCGGGTAATGTTCGGGACGATGGCTGGCGGGGAGAACCCGAGACCTGGCGGACTTTTTAAGATTTGGCATGGATGCACAGTCGAAGACCTTAGGCAGTTTCGAGTCAATGAAGGGCCAACGGAATTAACCGCCTTGATATTTGGAGTTGAGACCGCGCTGTGACTCACTACAGCAGAAGGCGGGGACGTGGTGCCGGGGGTTTCTCCAAGCAGCCGAACGGTTCATGGCGAGGTGGCACGAGGATGAGGCACAGCTGAGTAGGCAGCGGTGCTCGTCCGTTGTGGGTGGTGCCCTAGGGAATGGGGGGGGGGGGGGGGGGGGGTGGCAGCAGGAGGAGAGAAACCCGATCAAGGGAATGAGGGAAGAGGGGGCAACAGGAGGAGTAGTAGGGGAACCGTGGTGGAGGAAGATAGGAAGGAGACGGTAGGCAGGGTAGCGAGGCATAGGGCTGACGGGTAAGTAGAACATGTCTATACTACTCGTGCCACCATCTAGGGAAATTGGTTCCTACGTGGTCTTTCTTTTCCATTTTTTCTCTATGCGGTTGATCCTCCGCGATTTTCATTGTTTGCGCTTTAGTTTTTTTCTTGTCTGGATGATGGAAGGAGTCGTGTAGCTTGCTTTGGTTATTTCGGATTGTCGGAAGCATCCTCTCCGGGAGTGGGGCATAGTGGACGTGCGCAGGACGGAGAGGGCAGACCGGGTAGGAACGAGGCCGAGTAGTGGGGAAAACCTGGCTAATAGTATGCTACTCGTACCGCAAACTGCTGCGGCTACACCTGGAGGGTGTTTAGTGCTTCGGTTTGATGTTATTCCCCTTGGTTCTTCCGTCTTCATCTGTTTATTCGCATTATAGTTGCTATTGCTTTACCTCGTTTTTTTCAAGTGTCTGCCACATCTCCTGAGGGGAGGCACGATATATGATTCTTATTTTTTTCTTTTTGCTCTTTCGATACGTTTCTTTGTTTTCTGCTTTTTGTTTTTGTTTCTTTGTTTTGTGTTTCTTGCTACATCTCTCTTCAATAGCATGTCTGTGTCGTGTCTGTCGTATCCAGTACGATACATGACATTGCATTCCTGTACGAGTATCTACTCTGGTTTTACTCTATACTAGTATCTCTGGCGTAGTTTTGTGACCACATAACTTATAACTCTCTATTACTGCTGTAATAGGATTGGAGAATCGGCACAGACACTGGTTGTGCTGGATGTCGACGGGTAGAAATAAACGTTTCATGCGAAGAAGGCAAGCACAGCAGTCAAAACTGCAGTCAACAAACGCGGCTCTGCCGCTTTCGCGCGGGAGAAAGGCCATGAATTGATAAATTATTGTATTTGACTATGCTTCTCCTACTATACCACCGTTCCAAGTGTGGACCATGTTTACACAATTGCGCAGACAACGATTGCCCGGAAAGTTCCGCGCGCACAGATGGTAAGACTTACATACTTACTTTTGGAGCAGCAACATGACCTGACACACCTAATATTAATAGTATTATTATCACAGAAGAATCACCAATGAAATGGCAATTCTCCTTGCTTGGTCGTGACCCTTCTCTGCTACCAGGTATATATTAATAGGAATTAGATTAGCCCATATCTGATCGAAAAATGTAAAAACACCACAATCTCGCTATTGTATCAAAAAAAGGAACAGCAACAACCAAGTCTCGCGGCATTGCACCAAAAAAATCTTCACAACCGAAGAGGCCTCCATCATCTGTCACCCCCCCACCTGATTAATACTTTCTACCGGTATCAGGTTTGTTTTCCTATTTTTTTTTGGAAAAACCGTTTGAATATCGTGCGGTATGGTGTGTTTCCTCTTTTTCTATTATCAATAGATCTCATTTATTATCTTCGCCCTCATTTTCTCTGACTCTCCTGTTGAAGTGCACCAGTATTATTAGTACGGGGGGCCATAGTTAATAGGACCTATGGTATTCTAAAAGACCTATATATTTATCCATTTTTATCAACAATATTTGGTCCTATTAATTATGGTCCCCCGTAATAGTCGTAAATGAGACATGTGGTCACGTAGCGGGGCTCTCCTTCCCCTTTCTCCCTCTCTCCCAATCGCTCAGGTGCGTGCCTTCATTCTCATCGTGACAATACTTCACCCTCTTTTTCGCTCGTCAACTCGCGTCTGAAATGAGATAATTGCGATGCCAGTATATAGCGTACGTATACAGCATACAGCACTATTAATAGTAGCATATATGGCGTATATAGCCTATTAAACCCTCTTAGGACCCCAGTCCCGTTTTGGGGACAAATCACTTGGAATTAGACTGGTTCGTCCGCAAATCGGGACTGCGGTACTGAAGGGGTTAATAATATGCTCGTATGTAACAATAGCCGACTCCTAGATAAGGGCAGACGGTATACAAGGGGCTTCAAGTTCAATTCCCACATTCCCACTATTTTTCTATATTTTCCCTACGATGAGACCGGGTACGAGTATGAGAAAATATGGGGAAATACGTCTTCCCGTCTTTCATGTGACCGCGTCACGTCCGCCACGTCAGGGTTTATTTTTCCCGTCACGACCCACAAAGCCCTATCCCCTCTCAAAAAACGCCTCCATATACGTACCTGTGAAAATCCGTTGGAAACGGCAAAGTAGCAGCGTAGCAGCAGCTATTGATAGCAGCTACGCGCATACGAGCACGCGGGGCGCACGTGCCATACCTGGTATGCGATGTCGTCCTGCTGAATGACAGACTGCTCCTCCGGGACAGTGCGAGTGGCTCAGCAACTTGTGTCAGACTCCAACTCTACCGGCGCCATCGGTTTAAAGTGAAGCACACTTACGCTCTCGGCCGAGCAGCTGCGCGCCAAGCTTGCCCAGTTATTGGTTCTCGCTCAAGGACAAGAGCCGAGGCCGAACGGGCGCAAGAGTTAGCCACCACATGGGAATAGATGCCACCTGCTGAACTACCTGGTACATAGATTCATGTTGAGACTGGGCGGAATCGCTGCGCATTCAACCGAGAGAAGGGCGAAACGCGTGGCTCCATCATGCATTCGCGTGGGAACTCCAATAAAAACTCGCCAAAACAACCGTTAAAGAAACAGTACAAACGTAATTGAAAAAATAGCTATAAAACATCCCAGGTAGAGGTTTTCATTTTTTTTGTATGTGATAGCCTTTTGAAAGAGAAAAACACGAGAACGTTTAGTTCATCATGTCCTCGGATTTCGCGTCATTTGCCTTCATGTCGCGTGATTGCCCATGTGAAGGCACGCCACCATCCAAAATGACGGCACTCCCCACCTTACGGCACTCGTACGAGAGGGACTGGCTACTGCATTATATGTACGGGTGGGTGTGTGACGTGAACCCTCAGAGGGAACACTTTGCAAAGCTTCGAACATCTCACCACAAAGGTCTATTTGCGAGTCATTGGCTTCCAGCGCCGACTTCGTACTGACAATACCACCCTCTCGTACGCGAAGGCCCTCATGATGACACGTTGCGAGAACATCGAAACGGCCACATCTGTAAACGGCGGCTTTTCTTCGCGGGGGCCGTGGCACGGCAAAGCAAGGAGGGAATACCCAGTCGGGCAATGTTCTGGACGATGACCGGTGGGGAGGACCCGAGACATGGCGGACAGTTGAAGACTTGGCATAGATGCTTAGTCGAAGACCTTAGGCAGTTCCGAGTCACCGAAGGGTCAACGGAACTTGTACCCTTGGTGTTTGGAGTTGAGACCGCGCTGTGGTCTACTGCAGCAAGATAGACGGGGAAGTGGTGCCGGGGGGTCCACAAAGCAGCAAGACGGTCCATGGGGACGTGGCACGAGGACAAGATTAGCTGAGTAGGCAGCGCCGCGCATCCACCGTGGGTGGTGTTCAAGGAAACGGGGGAAGGGGGACAACAGGAAGAGTGGAAGGAAACCCGTCCAAGAGAATGCGGGGAGGGAGGGGGAACAGAAGGAGTACCGCTGTGGACAAAGGTAAGAAGGAGATGGCAGACAGGGTAGCAAGGAACGGGGCCGACTAGGAAGTAGAACATGCCTATGCTACTCGTGCCGCCAACTGGTGCAGCTGGTTCGCACGTGGCCTTCCTTTGTCTTTTTTCTTTCTTATTTTTACGCTTGATCCTCCGTGATTTTCATTTTATTTGTTTCTCATTTCCTTTCTTTTACCAAGAAGCCTAATGAAAGGAGTCGTGTGGCGTGGGTGGATGACGAGCCTGCTTTCCTTGTTTCGTATTGTCTGACGCCGAGGGGCGGGGCATAGTTGACGAGCGCAGGACGCAGACTGCAGACAGGGTACCAAGGTACCAGCGGACTAGTTGGGAGCACCTGGCTACGCTACTCGTATCGTCCAGGCAGAATAATGCTGGATGTCGACGGGTAGAAAGAACGGTTTAATGTGAAGAACACACACACACAATGAGGCATATGTGCATACACAATAATATACATTTCATACTTGATGATTCGCGAAAGGCTTTTCTCGGCCACCAGTTTTTTTTTTTGGAAAAGAAAAAAATCGATCCAGTGTCCAGCTGAAATTAATCTTAACCCGAGGAATTTTTTGACATCCATCGTGCCCGTTTTGCGCTATAATCACACGAATAAACGGGAAAAGTGGGGTTTCGCCCTCCTCTCGCTTCATAATAGATGGAAATAAAATCGTCTTCCCAGGGATTTGCAATGGGCGCGATATGTTCAAAACCGGGATATATATCTCTCTCTCTACATTAATATATACCTGGTTATGAGAACTTCCGTGTCGACCTACAATATCGTTAACAATGTTGGTCGGAAAAGAGAATTTTGCTCCGGCGCAACTACGGAAAGAAAAAATCCGAATGGATGGTTCGACCCGTCTGAAACAGAGCTTTCTGGCAACATATTTCATGTCTTATGAAAATAAGTGACCACCTAAAAAAAAATCAATATGGGTCGTTATTTTCAACTGTCTGCCGCATCCCCTGCCCAAGTGTGTGTCTGCCACATCCCCTGCGCGGGGGGGGCCGACAGTTTTTCCTTCGTAATAATACATTGTTCGTTTTTTTTCTTTTTCGACCTGTTGTCATTGTTTTTCTTGTTTTTTCTTTCGTTTTCTCCATTTCATAGAATGTGTGTGTCGTTCCTGTCATATCCAGTTTTCTTTCTTATTTACCACTTGTACTTTCCAGTCTAACTCGTACCTGGTGGGTGTTTTTTACCCTCAACGTGCTTCTAGATAAGTCGTGGTCACAGGTGTCTACCCAGCTCTCACCAACGCGTTTTTCAGCACGCGCAAGGGTGGGATATCGCATACACACAACGGCACCAGCCCGAAAGACCGTAAGCGGATCGACTACATCCTAAACCGTCAAGTCCATCGACCTGGAGCACAAGATGCTAAAGTCGTCCCACAGCCTCTTGCCCCAGCTAAGGCTGACTCAGACCACAACATCTTGTATATCATGGTCCGACCCGGTGGTCACTTCGCGCCCAACAGACAAAGACGTAGACCGACAAAACGCCGAGGGTTCGACAGGAAGCTTTTTATGTCCGATGGAAAGTGTCGTGAACGAGTAGTCGCCAGGGTCATTTCCACTCTCAACCAGCCTATCCAGCCCCGTAATACGTCTGATATGGTTGAGTTTTTCACTACGGCTATTATTGATGCGGTCGAAAAAGAGGTACCACCCCCTGCACGTCGCCACCGCAGACATGGATGTTGTGAGTCTGCCGAAACCTTGGCCGCATTCATACCAGCATGGACAGCGAGGGAGGATGCACGACCATTCTTGCGTGCCCACCCCCGGGATAGAACCGCGTGGAAGACACTGAGATCTGCGTGTGCGAACCTGCAGAAGGTGATTGCCGCAGGACTGCATGCGTACTTCGAAGCATACCTTGCCAAAACCGAACGAATCCTAGCGAACAACGTCCAGAGAGGCTTTTACAAGCACCTTTAGAGTACGGTAGGGTTGGAAGGGACTAAAGCGAGGAGCGAACAGTTCATTAGGGACGAGGATGGCACGATCCTACGGGATAAGGTGCGAATGCGTGAACGATGGGCGGGGTTTTGCCACAAACTCTTGAACACGAAGTCGCTGAAACTCGATCCCACGATGATCGACCTCTTGCCACCGCGACCGCCTAAACTGTCGCTTGAAGATGAACCATCCATGGACGAGATGACAGAAGCACTCAAGGGGATGTCAAATTAGAAAGCTGTCGGGCCAGATGATCTCCCGGCCGAACTCCTAAAAATCGACCACCCGGCACTCGCTCAGGGCTTTCACAACATCCTCGTCAATGTTTGGTTCACAGGAGAAGTCCTCCAGGAATGGAAATATGCGATCATCAAGGTCCTTCACAAAAAGAAGGACCGAACTGACTGCAACAACTACAGAGGGATTTCGCTTGTTGCCCACGCAGGCAAACTGTTGTTGAAAATCGTCGCGTCCCGCCTCAGCAACTACTGCGAGACCGAGGAACTACTCCCTGAGGAACAGTGCGGCTTCCGCCCCGCACGATCAACGATTAATATGTTGTTCGTCGTGCGCCGGTTTCAGGAGCTCGGACGACACAGGAAAATCCCCTTGTACGTGTGCTTCATTGATCTACAGAAAGCGTACGACTCTGTCGACCGAGAGCTGCATTTTTTTTTTGCTCATCCCGTTTATTATCTTCGCACATCTTCTTCTCTCTCTCCTTCCAACTCGTAACTCAGATCCGGGGTCACATAGCAGGCTCTTCTACCCCCTTCTCGCTACGGTACGTGCCTTCATTTTTATCGCGAGAAGATTTCAGCCTTTTCTTCCCTCGTCGACTCGCATCGAATTGTGCCTACCCACGCTGCAAGGCGCTCTCAACAATTTAATCCTTTTTATATTTATTTTTGCAAATAAAGTCAAATGTCCGACCCACCTGGGGCTCGAATCCAGGACTCAAACACAAGTGGAATTCGAGGTTAACCACTTGAACCACCGGGGCGACCGGTACTGACACGCTTTGGCGTACCAGCCAAGATGCTGAGAATTATCCATAATTTCCACGATGGCATGCGGGCTCGCGTGCGTACTGATGACGGCGAGCACTCAGAATGATTTGATGTCACGGAGGGGCTGCGGCAAGGCTGTGTACTATCACCGTTACTGTTCAACGTGTTCTTCGCTGCTGCGTTACACGTCGTACTAGTACGTTTCAGCCAAGACGAAGCCATCGCAAGGGATTTGGTCCAACTCAGTGATGCTGGAGTAGTTCGAACAGAGAAGCAGGAGCCATTGGCGTGCGTGCCAAGGGCTATATGGGGCATGTTGTACGCCGATGATGAAGGAATTGTCTCGGAGTCGGCTGAAGGGCTCGCGAAAATGATGACAGTCATCGTCACTGTCTTCGAAGCAGCAGGCCTCTGTCGGAAAAGAAGACAGGGACAATGCTCCTACAAACACCAAACCAGATAACCCTCGCACCACCGCTCGTCATCGAAGCGGCAGGCCAGAGGTATAAGCAGACGCCCCAGTTCTTATACTTTAGCGGCATTGCCCACGAAAACGCTGACCTCTCGCTCGAAATCGACCGACGGATCCGCCTCACGCGAGCATGCCTCAAACGGTTCGGCCCGGAGTTGTATGATAGGACGACCGCCCCCCCTAGCCTTAAAGTCCGAATGCTGAAGGCCGAGGTGATTGAGACCCTGCTGTACGGGTGTGTGACGTGGACCCTCAGAGCGGAACACTTTGCGAAGCTTCGAACGGCTCACCACCAAGTCCTGTTGCGAGTCACTGGCTTCCAGCGCCGACTCCATACTGACCATGCCACCCTCTCGTACGCGAAGGCCCTCAAGATGACACGTTGCGAGAGCATCGAAACGAGCATTCGTAAACGGCGGCTCTTCTTTGCGGGGGGCGTGGCACGGCAAAGCAAGGAGGGATTACCCAGTCGGGTAATGTTCGCGACGATAGCTGGTGGGGAGAACCCGAGACCAGGCGGACAGTGTAAGACTTGGCATAGATGCATAGTCGAAGACCTTAGGGAGTTCCGAGCCACCGAAGGGTCAACGGAAGTTGTACCCTTGGTGTTTGGAGTTGAGACCGCGTTGTGGTCCACTGCAGCCAAAAAGGCGGGGAAGTGGTACAGGGGGATCCTTGAAGCAGCCGAACGGTTCATGGTGAGGTGGCACGAGGCTGAGGCTGATACGAGTACGCAGCGCCGCGCATCCGCCGTGGACGGTGTCCAAGGGAATGGGGGAGGAGGGGGCAACAGGAGAAGTGGCAGAAAACCCGACCAAGGGAATGCGGGGGGGGCAGGAGTAGTAGAAGGGAACCTGCGGTAGACGAAAGTAGGAAGGAGATGGCAGACAGGGTAGCAAGGCACCATGCCGACTAGAAAGTAGAACATGACCATACTACTTGTGCCACCAACTGGTGCAGCTGGTTTGAACGTGGTCTTCCCTTATCTTCTCTTTTCTTGCGCTGATTCTCCGTGATTTTCATTTTATCTCTTTTTTTTCCTTTTCTGCTTGGTAAGCCGTAGTGAAGGAGTCGTGTGGCGTGGTTGGATGACGAACCTGCTCTGCTCGTTTCGTATCGTCGGACGCCAAGGGGCTGGGCATAGTTGACGAACGCAGGGCGGAGACGGCAGTCTGGGTAGCAAGGTATCAGGCAGATTAGCATGGAGAACATGGCTATACTACTCGTACCACAAGCTGCTGCCGCCACCTGGAGGGTGCTTTGGGCTTTGGTCTGCCTGTTATTTTCCCTTTATTATTTCTTCCTTGGTTCTTTGCCTTACTCTGTTTACACGCACTCGTGTTTTTTGTTCTTTTTTTCTTTTTTTCCCAGCTCGCTATGTTTCAAGTGTTGGCCACCTCACCTGCGGGGGTGGGGCACGACAGATTGTTTCTTCTAGTTTTTGCTTTCATTTTTTTTCTTTTTCTCTCTCGATTTGTCTTCCTGGTTTCTGTTTTCTCTTTGATTGTTCCCTTTCGTTTCTCTAATTCATAGAATGTGTATGTTGTGCCTTTCATGTTCAGTATCATGACATGGCATTGCATTGTCTACTGCCGCTCTGCTTACTGCATACCTGGTACCAGGTACGTAACAACGTACCATCAATATCTCTGTGGCCTATAAATAGTTTAGTGGTCACATAACGGGTTTCTCTTAATTAAGGGTTGCAGAATTGGCACGGACACTGGTTGTGCTGAATGTCGACGGGTACTGAAGAAAGAACGGTTTAATGTCAAGCACACACATACACCCTTCTCCCCCCCGGTACGTGCCTTTATTTTTTGTCGCGTACAGGGTTCAGCGTTCCCACCGCTCGTCGATTTTCATCGAAATTAGCTAACTCCCGCTCTCGCGTTTTCCGCTAATCATCTTTTGAAGTCAAGAAAGAAAGCTCCTACGGGCATGTAAGCATGCACTCGGTGAGACTTAAAACCGCGAGATTGATCTTGATAGGCACGCGGACCACCTAATATTAATAAACCACCGGGGACGCAGGCATATGACCACATGGCATTGCATTGCCCACTGCTGCAGCTGTGCTCACCTGTTACTGCATGCGTGACAACGTACTATTATTAATAATATTAATATCTCTGTGGTGTAGTTTTGACCACCTACACATAACAGGTAGAACTTGTACCTCTCCACGTACATAGGATTAAAGAATATTTCGGCACGGACACTGGTTGGTTGTGCTGGATGTGGACGGGTGGAAAGAATGGGTCAATGTGAAGAACTGCTGTGTGCGTTCTTCACATTAAACCGTTCTTTCTACCCGTCGACATCCAGCACAACCAGTGTCCGTGCCGATTCTTCAATCCTAGAAGAGATACAAGTTCTGTGGCTGTGGAAAGAATGGTTCAATGTGTGTGTTCTTCACAATAAGAACACACACACCAACGCTAACATGTACAGAGCAACGCTCGAGGCCACGTACTTTTTTTTAGTGATGATATGGTGTAGCGTATACGACCAGGGCGAAGCAGTACGCACCTATACATATAGTCTACAGTATAGAGCAGTAGGTATACGGCGAGAATTCCACGGATTTATTTTCTCTACATGCTACTACTACTGTGTGAGTTCATGCGCATTGAACCGTTCTTTCTACCCGTCGGCATCCCGCACAACCCGTGTCCGTCCCGATTCTTCTATCCGATTTTTAATAATAGAAGAGTGAAATACAAGTTTTGTGGTCACAAAGTGACGCCACAGAGATACTACTGCTTGTATATACGTTGTGCGTTGTATTGATCCTATTCTGTATTGATGTGTGGGCTTTCTTCGTCATGTTTGTTTTTTTGTAATGTTAAAAAAACCCTTTTAGAAACGCAGACCCGGTTTGGGGACAGCGCAGTCAAATTATGACTACTTTGTCCCCACAATCGGACTACGCCTAAAAAGGATAAATAGCACAATTCGATGCGAGTCGACGAGGGAAGAAAATGCTGAAATCTTCTCGCGATAAATAGGAAGGCACGTACCGTAGCGGGAAGGGGGGGAAAAAGCCTGCTATGTGACCCCGGATCTGAGTTACGAGTAGGGAGGAGAGAGAGAAGAAGATGGGCGAAGATAATGAATGGGATGAAAAAAATAAAAAAATAAAAAAATAGTAGGTGGAAGAGTCGAGCTTTCCACGCCATACAAAAAAAAGTTTCGTTTTTTTTTATGGTGTTTCGGATCTTCCTGCGTAGGACCACGGTCTCCTTGATTTGACAGACGTGAATGTGAGAACGAGACTGCTGTCTCCTGCTGCTCTCGATGTATAGTACTCGAATAACATATACCAGGTATCATTCAGTACCAGCTACGTATCAATATCATACATACGTATTAATACTATTATTTTTTTTATATTAGAAATACTGCTGTTAACATCAATATTATGTATTGATATAATAGTGTTTTGATATTGATATTAATGTCAATAGTATCAAATGGCAATATTAATAATAGTGCATCACACAATCAGAGGTTCCGAATAGGAAAACAAAGTATACTGGTATAGAGATACCTCGTATTCGTCCGGCGGGCGAAAAAATCACGCACCCGGGACGAAACCCCAGGAAGCTCGGGTTGCTGATAAAGCATGGTCTGTGCTACTGGTGACTGAACACTATCTCTTGGCCATGCAAGACGCACTTCTTGCTTTGTCCGGAGATCAGCTCGGGCATTCATTTGTTGCCACGCCTGCCTCTTGTTTCCTGGAGGGGATTCACGGTACGGTAGCTACTTCACATCAGATACTACTGATGGTTCAATCGGGCAAGAACCCACGCGATTATTTTCCGAATTGCGGATTTCAAGCCAATCAATACTGGTGCTGAGTTTACGTGGTGGCATTTAAAATATACTGTATATACTTGGTATCACTTTTGTTTGTGTTTTTTCATGCTACAGGAGGTTTTACCTTCGACGGCCTCGTGGACTAATAGCAGTAGCCGTTGTCACATGCATCGCCCCTTCCACCCAGCGGTACGTATTTTCATTTCTAGGGATTCAGGTATCACCTCACTGCTCGTCGAGTTGCATCTGACCAACTCCCGCTCTCGCACGCGTGGGCGGCATATTCCATCTATACGTCGTGTTATAGTAAGTACAGTGCGGCGAAGTGCGCAAAATCTATAAAAAAAAAGACACTCGGTAGACAGCTGCTAATCAAATTCCTCACCTGGTTTGTGATATCTTTTGCCTTGGAAGGGGTTTGGATATCGCCAATTCGTTATATGAAGAGTTCCCTTTCCTCTTCTCTCTTTTTGGTTCCAGCTACTCCAAACTCCGTACCACCGGCGTGCTGCCCTCTCGCTACCCCTTTCTCCCTTCTAAGCTTTGTCCTCGTCAGGCGATGTCGGACGCAGAAAAAAAACAGCAGACACGGGGATGGATTATTAATAGTCTGGTGACGGCTTTGATGTACTGCTGTGGACAGGTAGACAATTACATTACACATTTAATTTACTCACTTTTTCGAAAGATGGCAGCAGATGTGTACGTCAGTCAATATTCGATACTCCTATTAGTGGACGAAACTGTAAGCAACATTGATATAAAAAATATTCAAAGTCAACGACAGCTACATTCACGTCTAGAGTGGATTCATCGAGGGGAAAAGGCCAAACGGTGGGGGTCGTGCGAGGGACTGTCAGCATTTTCGTAGATATTTTTTGGTTCTTAAAAACGATCCAGCTGCTCTTTACCCCTTTTTCATCCATCAAACATCGGACACAACATTTATTGAAGTTTTTACTGTTTTATTGGAGATGGCAGTGAAATGCCTCGTGATTCGTAGTCCCACCACAGGCCCTATTAATACCAGGTACCTGGTAGGTACCGAAGACATTGTTAATGATACTAAAAAATGTTCACTTTTTTCTTTACATCAAGGAGTAAGGTTAGTTATTAATGGCGGTATGAACAGCCGCAGAATCTGCGATTAAAATTAATAAAATAACTGCGAAAATCATTCCCATCGTTAATAATAGTTCCAATTCATCCCCCTGCCCCATTATTTGCGATCGTGGGTGGGCGCAGGTTTTGGTCTGAGTGTCTTTGTTGTTGAGTTCCTCAGGCGCTGCACTCTTCTTTTTTTGTTTTTTCTTTTCGTCCTTCGGTTTGCCTGTTATTAATAGTCCTGTTAGTCCCCTTTGTTCTCAGTGGCAGTCTTTCTACTTTGTAGTTCGTATGTATTACGGGGGACCATAGTTAATAGGACCTATGGTACACACAAAAACCTATATATTTACCTCTTTTTGCTAACAATATTTGGTCCTATTAACTATGTTCCCCCGTAATAGTGGTATTGTTTCTTTGGCTCGTTCTCTTCTTTTTCTTTTTCGATTTGTCCACCTTGTTTTTGTTTTCTCTTTGATTGTTTCTTTTCGTTTCACTATTTCATAGATTGCGTATGTCGTGCCTGTCGTATCTAGTATGATGACATGGCTTTGCATTGCCCACTGCAGTTCACACTGCACACGTGGCAACGTAGTATCTCTGTGGCGTAGCTTTGTGACCACAGAACTTGTATCTCTTCTAGGATTGAAGAATCGGCACGGACACTGGTTGTGCTGGATGTCGACGGGTAGAAAGAACGGTTTAATGTGAAGAACACACACACGGGGGACCATAGTATATATATATATATATATATATATATATACCAGTATATTTTTTGCTCATCCCATTTATTATCTTCGCAAATCTTCTGCTCTCTCTCCTTACAACTCGTAACTCAGATCCGGGGTCACATAGCAGGCTCTTCTACCCCCTTCCCGCTACGGTACGTGCCTTCATTTTTATCGTGAGAAGATTTCAGCCTTTTCTTCCCTCGTCGACTCGCATCGAATTGTGCCTACCCACGCTGCAAGGCGCTCTCAACAATTGAATCCTTTTTTTATTTTTGCAAATAAAGTCAAATGTCCGATCCACCTGGGGCTCGAACCCAGGACTCAAACACACGTAGAATTCGAGGTTAACCACTTGAACCACCGGGGCGACCGGCTGCATGACCAAATATCGTTAGCAAAAATGGTTAAATATAAAGATTTTTATGTACATGATAGATATGCCCTACTTTTTTCCTTGGTTCTTTGTCTTACTCTGTTGCAAGCAGTGGTGTTTTATCTTCTTTTTTTTCTTCCTTTTTTTCCAGCTCGTTTTTTTTCAAGTGTTGGCCATTTCGCCTGCGGGGGGGGGGCACGACAGATTGTTTCTTCTAGATTTTGCTTTCCTTTTTTTCTTTCTCTATCGATTTGTCTACCTTGTTTTTGTCTTCTCTTTGATTGTTTCTTTTCGTTTTACTATTTCATAGGTTGCGTATGTCGTGCCTGTCGTATCTAGTATGATGACATGGCTTTGCATTGCCCACTGCAGTGCATACTGCACACGTGGCGACGTAGTATCTCTGTGGCGTAGCTTTGTGACCACAGAACTTGTACACTATCTCTTCTAGAATTGAAGAATCGGCACGGACACTGGTTGTGCTGGATGTCGACGGGTAGAAAGAACGGTTGAATGTGAAGAACACACACACACCAGGTAGTGTGTGTGTGTGTGTTCTTCACATTAAACCGTTCTTTCTACCCGTCGACATCCAGCACAACCAGTGTCCGTGCCGATTCTTCCATCCTAGAAGAGATACAAGTTCTGTGGTCACAAAGCTACGCCACAGAGATACTACGTTGCCACGTGTGCAGTGTGAACTGCAGTGGGCAATGCAAAGCCATGTCATCATACTAGATACGACAGGCACGACATACGCAATCTATGAAATAGTGAAACGAAAAGAAACAATCAAAGAGAAAACAAAAACAAGGTAGACAAGTCGAAAAAGAAAAAGAAGAAAAATGAAAGCAAAATCTAAGAGAAACAATCTGTCGTGCCCCCCCCCCCGCAGGCGAGGTGGCCTACACTTCAAAAAGAACGAGCTGGAAAAAAGAAGAAATAACAAAAGACACCACTGCTTGTGAACAGAGTAAGACAAAGAACCAAGGAGAAAGTAACAAGGAAAAATAACAAAGGGGAAATAACAGGCAGACCAAAGCCCAAAGCACCTTCTAGGTGGCGGCAGCAGCTTGTGGTACGAGTAGTATAGCCAGGTTCTCCCTGCTAATCCGCCTGGTACCTTGCTACCCAGACTGCCGTCTCCGCCCTGCGTTCGTCAACTATGCCCAGCCCCTTGGCGTCAGACAATACGAGCCGAGCAGAGCAGGTTCGTCTTCCAACCACGCCACACGGCTCCTTGAGTACGGCTTATCAATCAGAAAAGGAAGAGGAAGAGAAAAAATGAAATGAAAATCACGGAGAGTCAGCGCAAGAAAGAAACGAAACTAAAAGAGAAGACAAGGGAAGACCACGTTCGAGCCAGCTGCACCAGTTGGTAGCACTAGTAGTATGGTCATATTCTACTTCCTAGTCGACTTGGTGCCTTGCTACCCTGTCTGCCATCTCCTTCCTACTTTCGTCTACCGCCGTTTCCCTTCTACCCCTCCTGTTCCCCCCCCTCTCCGCATTCACTCGGTCGGGCTTTATGCCACTTCTCCTGTTGCCCCCTCCCCCCCCGTTCCTTTGGGCACCATCCACGGCGGATGCGCGGCGCTGTCTACTCATCTCAGCCTCAGCCTCGTGCCACCTCACCATGAACCGTTCGGCTGCTTCAAGGATCCCCCGGTACCACTTCCCCACCTTTTTGGCTGCAGTGGACCACAACGCGGTCTCAACTCCAAACACCAAGGGGGCAACTTCCGTTGACCCTTCGGTGGCTCGGAACTCCCTAAGGTCTTCGACTATGCATCTATGCCAAGTCTTACACTGTCCGCCTGGTCTCGGGTTCTCCCCACCAGCTATCGTCCCGAGCATTACCCGATTGGGTAATCGCTCCTTGCTTTGCCGTGCCACGCCCCCCGCAAAGAAGAGCCGCCGTTTGCGAATGGTCGTTTCGATGCTCTCGCAGCGTGTCATCTTGAGGGCCTTCGCGTACGAGAGGGTGGCATGGTCAGTACGAAGTCGGCGCTGGAAGCCAATGACTCGCAACAGGACTTGGTGGTGAGCCGTTCGAAGCTTGGCAAAGTGTTCCGCTCTGAGGGTCCACGTCACACACCCGTACAGCAGGGTCTCAATCACCTCGGCCTTCAGCATTCGGACTTTAAGGCTAAGGGGGGCGGTCGTCCTATCATACAACTCCGGGCCGAACCGTTTGAAGCATGCTCGCATGAGGCGGATCCGTCGGTCGATTTCGAGCGAGAGGTCAGCGTTTTCGTGGATAACGCCGCCTAGGTATAAGAACTGGGTCGTCTGCTTATACCTCTGACCTGCCGCTTCGATGACGAGCGGTGGTGCGAGGGTTGTCCGGTCTGGTGTTTGTAGGACCATTGTCTCAGTCTTCTTTTCCGACACCGTGAGGCCTGCTGCTTCGAAGACAGTCACGATGACTGTCATCATTTTTGCGAGCCCTTCAGCCGACTTCGAGACAATTCCTGCATCGTCGGCGTACAACATGCCCCATACAGACCTTCGCACGCACGCCAATGGCTCCTCCTTCCCTGTTCGAACTACTCCAGCTTCCAAGAGTTGGACCAAATCCCTTACAATGGCTTCGTCTTGGCTGAAGCGTACTAGTACGACGTGTAACGCAGCAGCGAAGAACACGTTGAACAGTAACGGTGACAGTACACAGCCTTGCCGCAGCCCCTGCGTGACATCAAACCATTCCGAGAGCTCGCCGTCATCAGTACGCACGCGAGCCCGCATGCCATCGTGGAAATTACGGATAATTCTCAGCATCTTGGTTGGTACGCCAAAGCGTGTGAGTACCTTCCATAACAGCTCTCGGTCGACAGAGTCGTACGCTTTCTGCAGATCGATGAAGCACACGTATAAGGGGATTTTCCTCTGTCGTCCGAGCTCTTGCAGCCGGCGCACGACGAACAACATATCAATCGTTGATCGTGCGGGGCGGAAGCCGCACTGTTCCTCGGGGAGTAGTTCCTCGGTCTCGCAGTAGTTGCTGAGGCGGGACGCGACGATTTTCAACAACAGTAGGTATTGACTATTGTCCCCCGTAATAGTTTCTGCTTCAACAAGCCTCTCTCTGTTTTTTTTTTCTTTCTTTTTTTGCTCATCCCATTTATTATCTTCGCACATCTTCTGCTCTCTCTCCTTCCAACTCGTAACTCAGATCCGGGGTCACATAGCAGGCTCTTCTACCCCCTTCCCGCTACGGGAGGCACAACAAACGCTGTTTTTTCCCTATTTTCTTCCATTTTGTTTTTGTCTGTTTTTTTTTTTTGTTTCGCTTTCTCTCTTTCATGGAATGTGTCTGTCGTGCCTGTCGTTCCCAGTATTTTGTGCCTTCCAGTGTCTAGCCTGCGTTTTCACTGGGCTGCCTCGTACAATCATTGGTGTTGCTGCTGTTATTCTTGTTGTTGTTATCACATTAACCCACTCATCGCAACAATACAATGCAGTCTGCGGTCGCAGGACTGGCTCCAATAACTCTGGAGTGGAAGAAATACCTCGGTAGTAAAACAGAGGCAGGAACAAAAAACAAGCATACGCACTCCACCACTAAGGACACCAGGGAAGCAAAAAGGAGAATATCAATAATAGCAGACAAACCAAAAAGAAGGTGAAGCGAATAAAAAAACATAAACAAAAACAAAAACTAAAGCAGATAGCATAACGTAAAAAAGCAAAACGGAGCATACCAACAGAGACACAAAGAGGGACCTGGTACTCAACACCGCACGGCCCTCTGCGGATTGAAACATGCGCGCGCGTAGCAGTCAACAGCAGTAAGTAGTACTTGTTATGAACCAGCCGTTTTATATATTTTTTATGGATAGCGGGTTTTTGTTAGTGCAGGGAGTGGTCGTTTTGTGGTGTGTGAGATGGAGGGATGTTGGTCGTGGCACTCTTCGTGTGCTTCACATCCTTTTTTATTTGTTTTATTATTCTGTTGCGCGTTTGTTGTGAAGAGTTCTTCACTTACTTTCTGTTCCTCAGTATTTTTTTGAACAACAATACTACACATTGACGGATGGCAAACATAATAATAATAATACTATTAATAATAATATAAAAAATAATAAGGCACAAGGGGGGCTTCGGCGCGGCGGGCTGACGCCGGCCGGCGGCTCCGCGCATGCCCGTCATGGCTGAAGGCGTACGGGTATGCAACTCGAGACTGTTAGTGCGACAGTACTGCCAAGGGGTGCATTACAGAAACAATTTTGAGTGAAAAGAAAGAAAACGCTGGAAACACAAGAAAAATCAAAACATTTATATCCGCCGTCGAGCACAACAACATAATCGAGCACAACAACATATAACTCGTTCGTACACAACTGCAATCAGCACTGCAAAGTACTACGTACGTACGAGACGCTCGGCGTCCATACTGTATACTTCGTATGCAGATAGTCACAAAACAGTGAGTTGAGCAGCAGCAGTCGGTCCAGCAAATCGACAGTAGTACGAAGCAGCAGCAGCAGAAGCAGCAGCATACGATAGGGTACAGGTACGTATCGCACGAAAACTGCGCTGGTACGAGACCTCCGCCGAGATACCACACAAAACATCAATTACGAAACAGTAGTCGTGCGGCTTCCGAAGCAGATGCATCAGTCTTTCAGCTATAAAATGCGGAACACATCACCGAGAGGGGGTGACTTGCATAATAACCATGTTCACGGGGGTCAGCAGCAAAAATATATCGCAGGCATATCTCTCTAGAGAAGCAGCAGTGGAACAGCACAGGAGTACAGTAGTAGCACGCACATAGCAGCAGCACCAGAGCAGCGGCGTAACAGCGGTGGGAGCAGCCTCAGTAGCCATGGACCACAGTATTTTACATGACGTTTTGACGGGCCAAAGGTAGTCCTGACGGGGCAAAGGTAGGCCGTCAACCGAAATCTGTGAGAAATCCCGTACTGGAATTACGGGGGGGCATAGTTAACAGGACCAAATATTGTTAGTAAGAATGGTTAAACATAGAGGTTTTTATGTTTACCATAGGTCCTGTTAACTATGGTCGCCCGTAATAATAGCTTTCAGAATTAATTGTGGGTATCGATCACTCTACTCGTCGAACTCAGTATCGATTACTCGATTGGTCCACGGAACTCAGGATAGGCCACTCATACATTTGGTACAATTCACAGCTGACCTATTCGAGATGTTTCTCGCGCCCCGTCTGGGCATTGCGCGAGCGCGGCAGAGACCGTCTCTACAGCAGTAGGCACGACGAGGAAATATATGAGTATACCCTCGAGGGTCAGCAGTGAAGCTTGTTGCAGGGTGAGCGTAACGCGCACACACAGGCATACATGTACTCGTTTTTAACTTTTTCTTTTTTCCTTGGCAGTTTGTTACATGATAATACAAAACACAACCAAAGCTCCACGATGCATGTGACACTGCTGTCGGCCAGTGCTGCTGTGCGTACGAAATTGTTTTCGTAGACACCGTTTGTACCTCCACCCCCGTATCGCTCGTCTCGCGGTGTAGCTTCGTCCGATTCGATCGACACCAAATACTCCGCCCTCTCTGTCTTACGGAGTCTGGTCGCCCGGCGTGCACAGCAGGCGAATAGGCTAGTGGCTTTCCTTTCGCGACCATATGCTAGCTGGCGCACCTCAACATTTTTGCGCTAAGCTCGTGCTTTCACGCGTAAAATAGCCCGAATCGGATCTTGTCGATACTCGTTTCTTGAACGTCCAACCCTCAACGCCAAAGCAACGGCGGAGCATGAGACTGGGCACCCCAGCCCATTCTCCCCACTCTGTACTCTTGCCCCCATGAGCTGTCGAAAGCCGCGGAGGATGCGGCCTCTCCCGTTGCGGCCAGATGAAAACAGGTCCAGTCTGGGTGCTGGCATCGTGAACACTATATTTGTACCGTTACAAGCGAGTGCCGTCTCGGCTGACGGCACGTTGGCCCCTTGCCGGACAGGTCAGCGACATACCAATGACCAATGCTATTATATTTCAGAAGAAGGCTTGACGGGCCAAAGGTATGTCTAAAGGGGCTAAAGTAGGTCGTCGATCAAAATCTTTGGCCAGGAGACTGTGACATATCAAGTATTGCCCACCCTACCGCCGGCAGCGAGGGCACGGAGTCTGTTCTAAATCAAGTATCGACCACTCAACTGGTCCAACTCACAGCTGACGTACTCGCAAACGGCCAGCCGGCAGCCAGAGCACGGCGCAAACACGCCCGAGCCCGCCCCCGACACAGTCGGGGTCGGGGATCACGATCATCCGCCACATCGTCTCCAAAACGGGAGGCTTGCCACACCCTCCCCCCCCCTCCTCCCCTGTCCTCTCCCCCCCCCCCTTCTCCCCCTCCTCCCCCCCCACCCCCACCCCCCCCCCACCCCCACCCCCCCCACCCCCCCCAATTGGTTGGCTGCCCGGAATAAATATCCGGCGCTCCCCCGACACCTTCGAAATCCCCGCGCGGAGGGCCTCCTGCTTCCGGTGCCCCCCACTGCGATCCGGTGCCGTGTGATCTGTCCGCCCTATCTCTCCACCCCAGGGCTGCCGCGGGTGCCTCTGCTCTTCCGGTGCCTGCCACTGCTGCTGTGGCGGCCTTGCCGCTCCTATCTCCCACTGGCTTCCTCCTTCGAACCTCCCCCGACTTTCGTATGACGGCTCCCACTGCTGCTGCGGCGGGCCTGACCGCTGTTGTTGCTGTATCTGTCGCTTTCCCGGTGCGTTGTTCTCCCACAGGCTTACACACCCGAACCCCCTCGAACCTTCATGTGTCCGCCCCTGCTGGTGTTGCGGCAGACCTGGCTGCTACTGCTGCTGCCGTGGTAACGCCGCCTCGTCCCCCCAACGTGCTCCATCCCCCCCCTCCTGCCCCCCCCCTGCTGTTGCCACAGCTGCGGATCTAACTGCTGCTGCTGCTGCTGCGGGTGCGCCGCCTCGTCCCCCCACCGTCCTCCGCCCCGTCCCCCCTGCCCCCCCCCCTGCCACGGCTGCCATTGCGGCCGGCCTGACGAGTCCCTAGTGGACTGAAAGTGCCCGAATAACTCGCCCAGCGAGTTGTACTGGCCGTGCCCCCGCGGCCTCCCCGCCTCTTGCTCATACGAACTCCCTCTCCCCGCCCATGGAGGGCCCTGACTTCTGGACGGGGCGAAAAAAATGATATTGCTGTTGCGCGGGGGAGGGACGCGGTGTGTGGAAAATTCCTGCGCATTGAACCAGTTGGAGCCGGGCCCTTGCCCACGACCCTGTGGCGTGCGAGCTCTCCGGCTCGGTTATAGCATGTGACCTACTCTGCGACCTCCCCTCTCTGTTGACGTACGAACGCCCGACGAGAAATTCACTGTACGTACTGGTATGGCACTACCTCCCAACGTGTTGTGCACGTTACCCTTACCAGGCCCCTCACTTGACGGTGCCATGTCCACTACGCTGTCGGCCGCTCCTTGCCCCTGGCCTGCTCCGGGCCCTGGTGGTCCCGAAGGCCCCCCTGCCTAGAGGGTCCCTTCCTCCTCCTCCTCCTCCTCCTCCTCCTCCTCCTCCTCCTCCTCCTCCTCCTCCTCCTCCTCCTCCTCCTCCTCCGCAACCTTTTCCTCCTCCTCATCCTCCAGGTGGTGGTTGATACTGGGAATATTTCCGAGACGTACCATCCTGCCTCCGAAACAAATCCCCAAAGAAAACAAAGAACCAAACCCGAAACCCCCAAAAAACGATGCCTGATGGATCTACGCCGCTCCCTGCTCGGTCTGGGCGTCAAACGATATATATCGACTCTGATTATCTCGCTGCTCCCGCTGCTCTACTCTATTCCTTACTTGAAGTGCGGTTGATCCTGCTACGAGTGTCCCCTTTGTCTTTCCAGTGTTAGGGCCGTTCCTAACGAACAATACAAAAATACGATTCGTGATGTTTTTGTCGCGAATATGTTTTTGTCGCGAATCGTGATTTGTTTGTCGTGAATCACGACAAAATAAATCACGATTCATGACGCCATTTTTTTTATCTTTTCCCTAGAAAAAACAAAATCACGATTCGTGACATTTGTCGTGTCTCCAATCACGTCTGATCAAGGTACTACTACGCAACCCACGCGCACCAACGGTATCCGAAGGTAGGTACAGGGGCATGGCAGTCTCTGCTTCGTACGCCGCTTGTGGGCACCGGGCGCCTACCCCAACACAGCGCTGGGCGCGGGCTAACGAGCGGGTTGTGGCCTCCAATATCAAGGAGGTGGAGTCACAGCTTGAAGACAAACGCGAAAATGACGTGAAGATGTCACAGACCAGGCCGGACAGAGATACTCGGCGAGATGGAATGTCGCGAACCGGGCTTGGCCGACGGTCGGTGAAATAGGAGTCTCGCAGGCTGGGTCAGGCTTCGGCCCGTGATTCGAATATGCCACGGGCCGGGCCAGGCGCGGTCGGCCCGGCTCGGCCTGGCCGCGCCCCACTCGCGAGAGTTGCCTCCACCCGCACAACCCGTTGGGTTTGAAATATCGGAATTTTTACAAGTTGAAAATGTCACGAAACGTGACGTTTTTCGGCCTTCTTCGTTAGAACTGAAATGTCACGGATCGTAATCTTTTGACATGCCAAGAAGTCACGAATCGTGATTTTTTTTTCAGGTCGCTCGGAGCGGCCCTTACCCCCGTACTAAACATGCCGTTGGTTCCGAGTGAAACCCCCCTACTCGATTATTACTGTTTCCTTTTATTTTTCTACCCGTTGCCCTTCCAAACGCCAGGTTGTCTAACAACCTTCCTCATTTTACACATTTTTTTGCATGTACGTAGGTTATATGATACCATTAAGAAGCAGGTAGTTACGCAAGACGTGAGGCATTAAACTTGATACTCGTAACACGCGACATCAAGTCTGTCGTTGTCGTCGTGCCTGGCAACGGCAACTCTATATTTACATATTTTGGCTTTTTGCTTGCGTGACGTGTGTTTGTATTCTTCACGTTATCGTCAAACCGTGTTTCTTTCTGCCTGTCCACATCCAGCACAACCAGTGTCCGTGTCGATTCTTCAATCCGTCGTAGAGATATACTACACCACAGGCCACACTACGGCACAGTCTATTGCGCCGGTAGGAGGCTGGATTCGACGACGAGGGAGGAGGGAGACTGAGCGTCGACGTGCGGGGAAGAGACGGGTTGACCTCCCCCTGCGCGAGAATTTTTATTTCCCAGATCAGAACCGCAAGTGCGAGGAGCATTTTGTTTTTCAGGATGACGGAGAAAGGGAAACGACTGGAAGGGAATGGCAACGAGTGCACGCGCAAAGGAGCGGGTGGATTGGGCCAAGGCGATGATGCGGCCATGAAGAGCGGCAGGAAGACGGTGCATGGAGACCCATGATTTGCGCGCACACTATCATCACGAGAGAAGCAGTCATAGTTTGTTTTTTCCTGGTTTTGTTTTTCACGAGGCAGAATAGTATCTACCGGTACTCGTCACTGGTTTTTGTAGTTTAACGAGTTGTATACCCTTCATGGGGAATAACCTACGCAATTATCAGGGACGTGGTATCATAACTGTGCTGCACCTTTGTGTGTCAGACAGTCCAGGAAGAGATGGCGATCGTTGATATTCGTGTGGTAGTAAGGTTCGCTTGGTCCTTTTTTCACTGCATATCCGCGAGTCTTCACTCTGACAGCACTCCAGATAGCAGGCAGGTGTGTTCCTCTTTCGTTTTCACGACTACCGTGCGTTTCGTAGGGTGCAGGCAGCACTTCAGACAGCATCCGCTGTAGTCAGCAGCCACGAGTTGGTTAGTGGTGGGAACGGGGGTACTCTTCTATCTATGTTATAGTTGAGAGGATATACCCGCGGCCATGTTAGTTCAGTTTTGCACATTGGTTTTATCTTGCGTGCGCTTTTTTCGTCTCGTGTATTTTGAGGCAGCCGAATTTTCGATTTTTTTCGTTTTTCGGATCTTCCTAGGGCTCCAGCACCTTTGTGTGACCACGGTCTCCTTCGTCAAGAGATTTAATGTGAGAACAACAACAACAAACAACAACTACAGCAAAAGTAGGCACGCACAAGAGCAGTTCAAAACAATGCCACAGAAGTACTGTTAAATATCGTGTACCCTTTCGGTTCATTTCCTCCGTTTTCTTTCTTTTTCTTTTTCTTTTTCTTTCCTTTCTTTGGTTTTCTCTCATCCATAGAATGTGTATGTCGTGTCTGTCATATATATCCAGTATGATGACATGGTTATCCACTGCGCTTACTGTATGGTATTGTGTAAAAATGTACAGCAGTAGTATACGTATCTATCAGTCTATGGCGTAGTTTTGTGACCAGAGAGAGAGGCGCTTGTATATCTCTGGGATTATTGAAGAATCGGCACGGACACTGGTTGTGCTGGATGTTGACCGGTAGCAACGGCGGTGTAATGTCAAAACGCACACGTAGTCGGATCGATGCCTTGCCACTCGATCCATGATTTCGTTTTTGTCTTCATTCGTCGACAATAGCTGTTGTAATAAGTAATATCAGTCCGGCTTCCCCCCCACCCTCCACTTTTGTCGTTGCTATCGACGTCCTGAGCTGCGTGGCGTATAGCTAGCTCCTCTCCGCCCCGCCCCCGTGTCGCTTCGTCATGAAGCAATCTGCCGCTTAGACGACACCCTGATACTACTCCCGACTCCCCTTACAACCGTACTGGCCATAACGAGCGCAACATACATACCGTTCCCCTCGCTGCCTCGGCAAGGAATGCTGCGAGGCATGCCCTTTCAGGCTAATAGCGAGTGGGGTAAGTCTTTCTGGCGGGTGTAAGGCCTGACTCACCCTCAAGAAGTGATATCTTCTAGCTGCTGCCTGTCGCCGCGAGGCTCAGGCGGCAGTAGAGTTGGGTCGTACGTTGTGCGTCAGGCACGGAGACCTACGATTCGCGCGTCTCTTTTAGGCAGCTGCGGCAGAGCAGCAATGCTCAATCGGGGTGTCCGTGCGGGGAGGCAGGCGCCACCACAGGCCACACTACGGCACAGTCTATTGCGCCGGTAGGAGGCTGGATTCGACGACGAGGGAGGAGGGAGAATGAGCGTCGACGTGCGGGGAAGAGACGGATTGACTTCCCCCTGCGCGAGAATTGTATTTTTCAGATCGGAACCGCAAGTGCGAGGAGCATTTTGTTTTTCAGGATGACGGAGAAAGGGAATCAATCGACTGGAAGGGAATGGCAACGAGTGCACGCGCAAAGGAGCGGGTGGATTGGGCCAAGGCGATGAGGCGGCCATGAAGAGCGGCAGGAAGACGGTAGACGGAGACCCATGGTCTGCGCGCACACCATAATCACGAGAGAAGCGGTCATACTTTGTTTTTTCCTGGTTTTGTTTTTCACGAGGCAGAATAGTATCTACGGGGTACTTGTTATTAACGTCGTCACTGGTCTTGGTCGTTTAACGAGTTGTATACCCTTCATGGGGAATAACCTACGCAATTATCAGGGACGTGGTATCATAACTGTGCTGCACCTTTTTGTGTCAGACAGTCCAGGAAGAGATGGCGATCGTCGATATTCGTGTGGTAGTAAGGTTCGCTTGGTCCTTTTTTCACTGCATATCCGCGAGTCTTCACTCTGACCGCACTCCAGATAGCAGGCAGGTGTGTTCCTCTTTCGTTTTCACGACTACCGTGCGTTTCGTACGGTGCAGGTAGCACTTCAGACAGCATCCGGTGTAGTCAACAGCCACGAGTTGGTTAGAGGTGGGAACGGGGGTACTCTATGTTACAGTTGAGAGGATATACCCGCGGCCATGTTACTTCAGTTTTGCACATTGGTTTTAGCTCGTGTGCGCTTTCTTCGTCTCGTGTATTTGGAGGCAGCCGAATTTTACGTTTTTTTTTCGTTTTTTTCGGATCTTCCTAGGGCTCCAGCACCTTTTGTGTGACCACGGACTCCTTCGTCAGAGAGTTAATGTGAGAACAACAACAGTACGAAGAGTAGTGTAGTACCAGGTACATACTCTGTAGGTATCGAGAGGAAAACAAATAAATGAATGAGTACGAAGGAGAAGGGAAAACACCGAGAAGAAAGAAAGAAAGAAAGAAGGAAGGACATCTTCCTGGTATCTGTAGAGGAAAAACAAAGGACCAAACGCTCCTTACGAAGGGTGTACGAAAACAAGAGAACATAAAACACGAAGGATGCACGTACCACGACTCTGAGGTAAGCCGGAAACGGCGAGGAGGAGCTGGAAGTGGGTGCGTGTGTGCTGTTAGCCAAATCCTTTTTTCGAATCATCGATGCCCGCAACAGACCCAGTAGTGTCTGGGCCGACTCCGCAGAGATATCTGGTACAAGTTCTGTGGTCACAAAACCACGGCAGCGCTACACAGCAGTATACACATTACATTTGTGTAGTAAGGAGAGTTGACGATGCAATGCTATGAAAAACGTACTGTGGATACAACAAGCACCCCGCGAACGCGAACAACAACAGAAAAAGAACGGAAACAGCAAAAAAAAATACTGCTGTATTACTAGTAAGACTAAAACAAAACAACCGATACTAACAGGAAGCGAGGCAGACCACAACAAGACTCGATGCAGAGGCCGATATGGGCTCTGCATGCAACTAGAAACATTGTCACGAGGTGTGGTACCCCATTGTTATGTTTGGGTGATAGTGGCGGGCATCCATATCGCTATTATACCGCTATCATTACGACCCTACCCCTATTGGGACATCAGGAAACGAGAAAGGAAAATGATCGACAAGCGCGGCGAAAACGAAAGGTCACGAAACATACCTGGTACTACAATGAGGCTAATCCTTTGACTGAAACACACGCGAAACACAGGAAGCGGCGGGGACGCCTAACAACAGAAACTTTCCGTGGGGAGATCAAACCCCAAACAAAGAAGGCGCCTCTTTCGCACTTTGTCGAATTCGTCGGCAGCGGTGGTACTGTATTTCCTGTATTGCCTGTAGTACCGCTGTCGCCCCCCTACCAGAGAAGATTATCTCGCACCGTGTCTTCTCGAGGGCCGTTGTGTACGATATTGTAGTGTGGTCATGTAGGAGGACTTGGCGGTGCACCGTTCAAGCCCAACGAACGGTTTCGCGCTGAGAGTCGACGCTGCACACCCGTGCATCAGGGTCTCCACCACCTCATCCTTCAGCATGCGGACTTTTAGATCAAGCAGACGAGTCGTCATATTGTACAACGCCGGGTCGAACCGTTTGAGGTATGCCTGCATGAGGCGGATCTGTCGGTCGATTTCGAGCTACTGTAGAGGTGAGCGCTTTGGCGGATAAGGTCGACGAGACAAAAAAGTTGGACGTCTGTCATCCTTCTGGCCAGCTGCTTCGAAGACGAGCGGTGGGGTCAGCGGTGTCTGCAGCGTCATCTCCGTACTCATTTCCGGAACGCGAGACCTGCTGCTTCGAAGACAATCACGATGACTGCTATCATTTTAGCAAGTCACTTCGCCGACTTCAAGGCAAGTCCTGCGTCGTTGGCGTATTAACACTGCCTTTTGTTTTGTTTTCCATCACCTTTATCATCTGCTCTCATCGTTGCTCTCTCCCTTCTACGGTAATCGTGACTCGGGCCTGGGGTCACAAAGTACGCTCTTCTCCCCCCTCCCCACTACGTCACGTGCCTTGCAATATTAGCGCGAGAAGGGAGCGGCACTTTCTCTCTGTATCGACTCGCGTCGACGTGTGTGTGTCTGCCCACGCAATAGCAGGTACTCTCGGCAGCTGAGAGTACAGCAGTTGGAGCCATTTGATATTACAGTAGTACAGCCAATGCCGACAGCATGCCCCACACCAACACTCATGACCCTACGCCCCGCATGCCAATGGTACCTCGTTTGCGACCACTACATTACCGCCGAGGTGAACCAAACCTCTTACGATGTGTTCGTCCTCGCTGAAGCGCACTACAACGACGTGTACGTATCGCAGCAGCGAAGAACACTTGCAGAGCAACGGTGATAGCCCGCAGCTTTGTCGCACCTCCTGCGTGACAGCGAACTATTCTGAGTGCTCGCCGTGATCCGTACGCACGCGACCCCACATGTCATCGTATATCTGGTGATTGACTGCAAGTAAGTACCTTCGTTGGCATGTGCGGTCATACCGCCTGTTGGTCGACAGAGCCGTACGCTTTCTGCAGATCGATGAGGCATGTGGTACAAAGGAACTTCCCTCTCTCATCCGCGCTCTTGTGATCACCGTACGACGAACAGCACGCCGAACTGTTGATCGTGCGGGACGAATGCCGCACTGCTGTTGCTCAGGGGGTATTCCCCGAGCCTGGCAGTAGTTGCTCAGGCAAGACGCGACGATTCTTAACAGCACTTTTCCTGCAGGCGAAATCCCCGTGTCATTGTTGCTGTAAGAGCGACCCTTCTTTTTGTGAAGGACCTCGACGCTTGCATGTTTTCCATTGCAGGGGGACGTCTCCGGGTATTCGTGCGTTGATGATGACGTTGTGAAAACACTGGGTGAATTCGGAGTGATCGATGCTTGCTGTAGTAGCACCGGTCGGCTAGGTGGCTTAGGAGGTTCACCTCGAATGCTCCTAGCGTTAGTGTCAGGGGTTCGAATATTTGTGAACAGTATTGACTATGATCCAATGCTACTTGCTAGTAGACACGGCGTCGTTAGCTGAAGTGGCCCCTTTAATATTCGCTGTGACACATACAACATGTATTTCCAATAGATACCCAACCATCCGACCTGACGTGTTTACTAGTATTAACAAGTAGTAGATTGCACGAACGTTTTTTTACCCCGCGCAACTTCGTATGTGGCAACATTTGTGTCTTCTGGGGGTGTGCTGATGCCGCTACTGTGAGTGTTGTGGCCGCCACACCTCTCCCGGAGCCACCGCATTGCCGAATCGATCGGGCCCAAGCGGCGAGCTGTCTGTGTCCCAGCGAGTCCACTCGCGTCTTAGGAGGGCGCCGCGGAGAGCCTGGCGACGGTAGTAGCCTGATCGCGTATTCCCCCGCTAGCAGCTCGAAGGTGGTAGTAGTCTGAGAACGTAGTTTAATTAATTATACTGCTGTAGAAACGCTAATATTTTATTGTGCTGAAAGCGCGTTCTCCCGCGAATAAGCCCGGAAGCAATCGAACGTAAAATAGTGGTACTCCAACAGAGTATTATACCGGAAATAACAAGAGTAGTAACAATATTGTTTGTATGAAGAGGTAAACATGTTTATTTTTTGGGTTTACCGGAGGTCCTATTTAGCTTGGTCTCCCGTAATTGTAGCAGCTCGAGAGCAGGTTCTCGCGTGCCTTATTATGGTGCTGTAGTGGTAGCCTCAGGGCGAACCCCCCGCAGAGTAACTACCATAATATATATGGTGCACAGTAGGGGTAGCAGCCCGGAAGCGTATTTCCCCGCAAGATCATGTACTGTTTGTAGTATTCATAGTACAGATAGTGGTGCGAGGGTATGTTTCCCGGATGGCAATTATACCGTACGAAGTAGCTATAGTCCGATAGCGTATTCCTCCGCAAAACTATGTTGGACACGCGTATCTTTTTCGCCGTATCCGTCAGATTATGCACATCTTCCTTTGTGCCCCAGGCAAAGGCATCCAAAAACATCATACCAGTATGTATTACTTGCGCTTTTACTTTCAATTTTCTTGGTTGGCATATTTGTTGTTTTATCGTACCCGTTACGTTCTATTCTTCATTCTCTTACCTTTGCCTAATTTGATTACTTTTCCAGTTTTCTTTGTGCCACATACAGTCAGTGACCGCATAATGTGCGCCTCTCTAGGATGAATAATCAAGGCAGTCACTGTATGCATTGATGTCGTTGGGGTAGACAACCCATACACCTCCCCGGTAACCCATTCATTTTTGGGCGGCTTCCAGATGGTTCCGGGCTAATATTTATGTACCCAAAGCATTAGCGATTCTGCCTGTGTACTGGACACATGCCAAAAAACAAAATGTTGACGCATCTCCTTTGCCAGATAGATGGCTCACTTGCACGAGTACTTCTTGCTTTTTATCGCCGCCCTTCCCTGGTTTGCTTCAAGACTGAGGGCACCCACCCCTAACGCACAACAGAGCCGCGGAGTCGAAATAAATGCTGCATGCAGTCGATTGTATGAGAACACGTTTTGGAAGACTTGAGATAACTCAAATAAATGAGCACCTTCAGCACCCTCAAGCATGCTGGATTGCGACAGGAAATCGTATCAGTCGGTTTTGGTGCTTGCTATACCCGACCATTTGTTCCTGTCTGTCAGCCAGATTTTTCCGGGCAGCGTTTTGTTCTCGTCGAGTAGGGTTTGGATTAGATATTAGAGGTACAGGATGAGTGGAGCTGGGGGACCCTTTCTTCCTGGCCTGTATAACAGGATGACCGATTCCCACAGACTTCTTCTATGAATATTTTCGTGTTGTATAAAATATCAGCGTCTTGGGAAGTGAAACGCAGTGCTCGGAAAATTAGCAATGAATGGGAGTAGTTGCACATGACACTTACTTACCTGGTACACGTTTTGTCAGCCGTGCCATCAACGTTTTCCTCAGAATCTACCCATGCAAGCTCCGTGTGATGTTCGGGTCGGGCGTGGTCACGGGTGGTGTACAGTGTGCAGTGGTAGTATATATGACACTAAGACTTTGTACCGGAAAGAGCTTCTTCTAGGAGGAGGAAAGTTCCTCAAGTCCCACAACCGAAAGCGGCTGAATCATCATGATGTTGGTTGGTGGAAACTTCGCACAGCGTATCCGACAAACAAACGTAAGACACGCATAAAAACGTAGAATTATCGCCGGACGATGTCGGAATTTGCTTGAGCTATTTTTCCAATTGCTGTCACCACTCGCGGCGGACAGTCATTGGGTGCGTACTTGGGGGTCCGGCATATATGGGGAGGCAAAAAGTGTGCGTGTTGTCCTCGGCTTCGGCTTCGGAGAAAAAGTGCATGTAGGACAACATCAAGACTAAATATTCACAAATATATTTACGAAGTATATTGGTATAAAAGACATGGCGCCTGGAGCCGAATACAGATGTTCAAAACGTCCGACCTGATGCCTATCTTTTACCCCGCACACGGTGCCCGTGTAGTCATAGCCGTTGCCCTGGTAGATTGGGAACGCATCGAGAACGCGACAAATATTTGGGCAATTGCGACTCCCTGTAGGTTGCCACCATCAAGACGTGTGGGGACACCCAAGGGCTCGAAAGGTCGTGTGAACAGTGCCATGGCAGCGTTTTTCATTGAGGCTGCTTCAAAATGGCATCATCTCCTTGGGACGGTGCCAAAACTCTTAGTAGTCTAGTCGACGTCGACCCTCCTTGTCTTTGTGATACGTATGCATCTAGGCGATGACTATCATACGCTTTTGCAGAGCTCACCATGATGAGATGATAGTCCATAACATAGCATTTCTTCACCCTTGTCAAATAGCCTCCCTGACTGGGGTTTCCTGCTGGTTGTCTCGGACGGCCGAGTTCCTAAAATGGTTAACGATCTTTGAAATCCCTGACAGCATCTACCGTGACAGATTAATAACCCGCTTCTTCTACGCTGTGCGTTCCGCCGCAATCGAGACATCAGCAACCATTCGATTGATTCAAGACACTAGCAACCATTAGATTGATTCAACACACACGCCTGGGATACCGATACTGTAAATTATCACTGCTACGTACAACTGTTCTAGTTGATCGATCCAGCGGGGCGGCAGAGAAAGCTAGGGATGGTCCGTAGCAGCATCGGTTTTCTGTTGAGGGCTCAAGACATCTTGTGAACATACATGTCGATGCGCATATTATACTCAGGGGTTCAACCGCGCCACACCAAGCAAGGCCAAAAGCTAGATCAGCGCAACACCATTCCGCCAACACGATACGTGATCAGCCGTGCTATATAGTATGCATGATATACAAAGCAAAGCAAAACTACATAAAACAAACATCTCCTCTCACATTTCTTTGTCCCTACATTGAATCTCCCCATTTTTAGGGGCAGCAAAACCAACTGGATCTCTTCCATAGCACCACCACTCTCTCGTGTCTCGCGTAGTCAGTTCTATGCCGAGAGGCATATATATCCAGTCATCGGTGGGATGCAGAGAGAGAGAGTTTCCTCGGGATACAGAAAAAAGTGGACGCGGAGTGTCTAAAAGTAGTGCTGCAGACCGACCTGATAAAGCGCCAGTCAAGTCTCGGACAGGAAGGCAACTGTAAGTTAAAACGGCGAAAACTTGACAACAACAATAACAGAAAAAAAAGAGAAAACAAAAATTGCCCTACTTGGCGAATGCCGCATAGAGAAAACAACACTAAACAGGTAAGCAAGGCTGGTGATGGGTTCAAATACATCACGGGTATGTAGGGTATCTACTCGATATTATCTGCCAGTGCAGGAGTACCTACCCGTGTGTGACCAGAACACTCAGGTTTGACGCCCAGGTTGGTGCACATTGAGAGTATTTATGGTACTATAGTAAGCACACCCGACCTTGGTGCCCAAGCGCTAGAGCCATGACTAAGCTTACATCACGACACGGGACAAATGCCTCACGCCACACAAAGTCACTGCACGACACATACAGACGACAACCAAACAAATACACTACAAACACGCAAGCTCAGGGAAAACAAACAGTGCTCGTGGGCCGTTAACCCAAGGAGAGGCGATGTTTACCCAATTTCCAAGTGATACGTACTACTACCAGGTATCTACTACTGTTGAGCGCGGGACAGCTACCTGCTTGAACGCAGTAGACCTACCTACAGCTGAATACACTACCTGGTACCTGGTAGTGTGCTATTGAAAACATCTATTACAACAAGTGGTATAGGGGGCTACGCCGCCGCAAGCCGGCCACAGCCCCGATCAATGAACGGTCTGAGCCCTAAACTCGCCGAAGGAGAGCTAAACAAACTGAGGGAAAGGAAGGCCTAATCAGTTCTTGAGGCATCGATCGGCGACCTCTGACGCATACTCAAACACTATTATACACCTAGTGTATGTGGTGCAGTAGATGCTCCGCCCGCGCGCCTTCTGATTAGTAAGCCGCGAGTTCGCTGCACAGGTCAAAGACGGAAACATAACATGTACGCACGCACGCACGCACGAGACGAAAACGCAGTGCAGAGTCGCAAAAAGTAGACGCGGTATCATATACCAGATGGAATGTAACAACAACAGTAGACAGGCGTTGCCTACCGGCAGGAAAACATATCACGAAGCGCAAGCGCTTTCGTTTTGCGCAGGGGTGCTATAATTTTCCAGTATTCAATTGCTCCACTGCTTGAAGGTAGCCAATGCCCATCTGTGTGCTACAGGAAATAATAGCTGATTGAGGGATTTTCGAAAATATCTTGCTCAACGGTAGCACCGAGAAGCAATCGCACCCCACAGACAAAACAAAGCGCTATACGATATGCTCTACTGCTGTATCGTGTTATACGCCTGGGAGCGTGCAACTCCTGATAGACGTGCCGTCACTCACTTAGGGTCTTCTAGCATTGCCTGGGAGATTCACGGTATATATTAAATAGTCAAGAAATAAGGTATACTGTTGTTATTATAGCGCCAAGGGCTTGGGTGATCTAACGTGGCTCGATTTTATTGTATAATACCCCTCCGACAATTTCCAGCTCTGAACATCCATTTATTTCTCATAGCGAGCACGAAGTTACTACACAGGTGCCCCCCCCCCTCCGGCTGCACAACGTGGGGCTAAAACGATCCCTGTTGAGGTACCGGTATTGAACAAGAAACACATCACTAGACGCACCGACTGGGGAGGTTATCGACATTTTGCTACGCATATTGTTCAATGCCCCCAGTGTTTTCTGCGACCACTTTGGGCAGGGGGGGGGGTCCCGGCCACCTGTGTACACTGCAGTACTGTTGTACTGTAGGTCGATGTTTATGTGTTTCCGTCCGACAGTGTCCAGCTCAACTCTCGATCCCTCACAGACAGTTACTAGTAGTACAAAAAGCAACGGTGGTAGCAATAATACCCTCACTAGAATCTGCCACGTAATAAAATGAAATCAATGTACTGCAGGCAGACGCCGTCCACGATCGGAGTACGAACAGCTTTTTACCATATATTATGAGGCCGTATTTCTGAAACATGGGGGTTTTCAAGCGAGGAACTACAGTACCCCAACAGTAACCAGCAGTCTAAGGTTTTCCAGTCTGTGTCGGTGCTGACCTACGGTAGGCAATGGGGTTGCTTATTATCGGGTTAACTTTGCTTTGGTCACCATAAGCCAGGTTTTGGGTGATATTTACAGCAGCAGTATACAGAGCTCCTTACGCGAGGAGGAGCGTCATGCAGTGGCATGTGTTCGAGCATGAGCCTGCTGTACCTTTCGACACGCAGTATCATTTAACCCTTGAGCATGATCTCACAGTCGATTTCCTCCAAAAAACCATCGGGGGTGGGTGGGGATGACGAAAATTGATACTTAAGGAATAAGTACGAATATGTAGTAGAGACATTGCCGTAGACGCTTCACTCGGCGTGCTCACTATCCTCGTTATTGAGAAACCTATGATTGCTTCAAAATTCGCCGAAGGGGATGGTCCATACTGCTGCATCTATCTGCTGCATTCGGTGGGAGTTCAGTAGCGACCGTACCTTGCGTCGGGAGCAGTCGCCGGCTGGGGCACGAGGCTGCTGTCCGTGGCGAGGTAGATGGTTGTGTCCGAACCGTAACTCTCCGTGCTTCCAACCACGAGCGAATCCGTGTTCACCTGAACCAACAAAAGGCAGGGGCACAGATACACAGCACACCACCACATCAGTCAACTCCTTCTGTTCTGGGGCTTCAGAGAAATAAATAAATCGAATAGAAACCATGCCGACAACGCCAACCCTTGATTGGTTGCCGAGGGACCAAGGAATAATGGTACCAGGCAGGTGAATTGTTCACCGGGTGTGAGGAGTACGGTTTTTGTCGGAACCCCTTCCAGGGTTTGTTTGGTAAGGTATCACGTTGCCCGAGGTAGGTTTGGTGGGTACCGAACTGATCGACGTGTCGGGTGCCTGTATTTAGAAATTTCCCAGTTTTACCCGGAGTGTTCGGCAGGTAATTTTTAAGGCCGTACCGACCTTACCGAAGACTCCGGCAGGGTACTCACCAGCGAAAACACCTCCGATATACTTTGGCACGAAATCTACCGAACACACTCATGTCGTGATCAATCAAAGTATCAAAAACAGAAGGAGCATCACAATACATAATACACGGGGGAGATATCTGCTACTTACTGCTGTGTTGCAATCGATTACGTTTGAAAAATACTACAAAGGGAAAGCTGCCAGATCTGATACAAAAACCCTCACAACAACTCGTATGTACAGAAGAAGCACCATCAACTACAGTATACTGTACATCTATATATATATATATATTTATCTGCCTCGTATGACTGGCGCATTAAGCTCCATGCAGCAAGCGAAAACACTGACGGTCTTAGGGTGCTCGGCCCAGTTAGGGGGTGAAGCCAGCTGACCTCTGACTGACATGGTGCTCGAACAAACCTTACCACTACACAGCAATAAAAGCTACTTTTCATATCATCACGTTGATGGCGTAGGGCAACAGGGCCAGGCAAAGATACTCACGTTCATGGTGCTCGGGACCGTAATGGGGATGAAGCCAGCTGCCCTATTCCTTCTGGTCCTAAGCTTGAGCTTGGTGATGTCGCCGGAGGTGGTGTCGACGGTCGCGATCACGTAAGCCGCGGAGTAGTCGAGCTCTTCGTGCAGGGTGAATTCAGAGCAGAGGTCGTCAAACTTCTTCGACTGTCGTGTCGTGGGAACGCACGGAAGAAAAACAGAAATAATACATGGCGAACGATTCAGTCCAACTTCTCAGGCTGTGTTGGCTAGAAGGGAAGGACTGGAAGTTGGACTACTGTTGTTGAATCACGTTACTAAGTAAGTGTTGACCTGGTGGGTAAATCGCCTGCGTCTGTCTGAGCATTGAGGTGCGTGGGTTCTATTCGAGGTCGATCTAACGAACGAATAGAAGAGGAAAACAGCAACGGAACCAAAGAGCATGGGCCGTATATTTCGTCAAACCTTTCAGACTGGCAGCAGCAGACAATAATACGAAGGATCATGGCAGTTACATGTTTGACATGTTGGACATGCTAGACATGTTAGACATATATATAAGACCATTCCGGGGGGGCATATTAAATAGGGCCACATATATATTGTGAGGAAAAAAAGCTAAATATATATATATTTTTGTGCGTACCGTAGGTCCATGCCCCCCCGTAATAGGGGCGTGCTAGGATAGGAGTAGTACGTTTGGAGCACCTACTGTCACTGGGACTGAAGGGACTCCTAACCTGAGGCATTGCTGGCAATATCGTTAGCATCGTGTTCGTGCTTTGCTGTACACAACATCCTTCGCGGCATACCCACACCAGGCTTGGCGTTCTACAAGAGAGGTAGCACATTTACGCAAAACTGTTTTTTGAATGACGGGGTTCTTTAAACCAAAATTGTCGGAATGCCACAAACCTGTTTCGAAAAATGACGTTTTGGCGTACCTGGGCCATGGGATTATGAAGCGGGATGCAATTTGATTTTTGCCGAAGTTGGCTTTCAGGTGGCGTATGGAGCTCCTTAAGTGAAGAGCCTCTATCATTTTATGGTGACCCTCTATCGTATAACTCCTCGAACATCAATATTTTAGGGTTAGGTAGGGCAAAGAGTTCCGTGGGCGAGGGGGGATTCCAGAACGTCAGAGTTCTCAACCCACCAGAGCGCGTTGACTAGAAAAGGCCATGGTGCATGGGTGTAACAAAAGGAATGCGCAGCGGTAAAATCATCCTTGAATGCCGGATGATCTCAACGCCATTTTGCATTGCCGACGACGTACTGTGGTTCGCACAGCAGTAATGATGTAACGTAGTTGCACGGCGATAGAGACCAGCTTCCTCCATGGCACGCCGATAACGAGGTGAGCTGGCATTGCGTGGTGAGGGCCCAAGTGTGAACCAGGGGTTACATGCCATGCGCTGTTCTAAATAATGTCGCTTTCACCCATCGCCACCCCTCGCCACCCGTGGCCACCATTTTTTGCCAGACGCCTTCTACGTACGTACGGCACATAGATAGGGGCAAAGGGCGACATGTTTCGACTAATTATTATTAGTATTATTTCTCTTGCCATCCGACAATGTGCAGCATGATCTTCAACATGGATCACTCATAACTTTCCCGAAAGAAGAAAACCTCGGAAACAAAAGGAATCCCATGCACCAAGTCTACCTCCCTTCCATGCCAACGTTCGGCTTGTCTACTCTATTTGCTGTAATTGTTATCTTATGGACTGTTAGTATACTCCTCAACTGATGAACCATATGGATTGTTTCAACAGCCTGTTTCATTGCAGACCCACTTTAGGCCATGGGATTGCTTGCTTTTACGAGTAATATCGCTAGGTGTTTCATTCTCTTGAATGCAAATTTTGTGTGAGATTTAGAGCTGCTCAAGTGAGGTAAGTGCCTCTCAAAAGTCTTACTCTAGGTGCAGCCCCATGCGGGCAATCTAGACCATGGTCGCAACACAGGCTGCAATCATTCTGAAGTGGACGAAACATAGAAAACATCACCATCCTTCCCCCCACGTCACACTGAAAAACGAACCAGTTGCGTGGGATGTCTGCACGACATATCAATAAAAAAAAAGGTTCGGCCTCACTGTACTTCGGTTTTGACTACTATGCCGCCCCTCCTACTCTCGTCTCGAACGTGGTAGTAGTGCGATACAGTATAGGGTTTATAGTTTTCGATTTCCCCTACAGTAGGTGCAGGATGTTTTGGCTGGGCCAGAAAGGGCCTCCGCACGGTACTCGTAGTCTCTATGGATTGCGACGGGAGCACTCGCACTCGGAAAGGACGATCGTGGCGGTTTGCATCATGAACGCTTGCACCCCGCAACGAGGAGAGAGGTGAACCTACAGTAGGTACGTTGCACCTATGTACATTGTAGTGAGTACATGTGCCTTGCACGTATGTATGCACGTTGAAACCATACGTTGGACATATACACCCTAACAGCAATACGAAAGTACCTGGTTATTACGTTCAACATAGAAACCCTTGTGGCCAACCGTTCGAGCAGTTCACACCATGACGGGTAACGCGAGGAAAAAGGTGAATATATTTACGCTGAGTATATCTGCCTTGACCATATGTACGGTGAATACGTGGGCGTTGAAGATAGTCTTACCGTCACTGGGAAAGCGAGGAGAGAGGTGAGCTTCGCCATGACCTCTTGGTACCAATAGGCCAGCAGGGAAGGAGAGCCGGGCAGGTCGTTGGCTGGGATGACGTTCGCCTGGTGGAACATGTACTTGTCCCTATCAACGACAAAATTGTCAACGAAACACGGGAAACGGAGTTGAGCCGAACCATGCATACGTTACGTGGACGTCTTTTCTATACGGTCCCTTTGCTGACGGGAATCTGGGCAATTGGGAACGCCTTTTCCCTCTTTATAGAGGCAGTACAAGGAATAATATTACAGGCTTCGGGTATGCGGCACCTGTGGCCTGCGAGGATGTATCGGCTTGCGACTCGCGCCTCTTCGGTGAACAGCGCGTCGGTTGAGCCGAAAGACTGGATGTTGCCGTCGCACAAGTCGCACCCCTGTCGGACAGCAAAAACACCACCAATGCAAGGGGAATTCAGAGTTATCGTAAATGGTTCTGCGTTTTACACACGCTGCAAACGGCCGGATAACAAGCACAATAACAAGAGCAAACACGGGTGGAGGTCATCGCTTGACGCCCCAGTAGCCTTTGCTGTTACCACAGCACCCAACGAATTTTATTCTTCACCCCAGAATACACGTGAGGAATGTCGTGCAATCTTACTCCGAATTACACATTTCTTCCTAGCTCATAGATACTGTGATGTTGTATGGATTTCCCCGAATACCGTAGAGATGAAGTGATGTGGCACGGACTACTCCGGTTTACGCAATAATAAACGATTGGGGTATAATACTTAGAATAATACTACGATTGCAGTGCAGATAAAAAGCTCGTTTTTTGGGAGGAGACGATAGCATGTCTGTGTGTTGTGTACCGTGCTCTGTTCCGCACTATACCGTCGTATCACGCACTGCTACCGTGTGCCGTGTACGCTACGCCTGCGACGCTGTGTTCGAGATACACCCTAACCACTCAGCTAACTGTCAGCACTTTATTTATACCAACCAGATACCTTCACAGAATGTGAGACTGGGAGAGGCTACTCACTCCGTTGTCCGCGATGTTCGGGTCGAGCTCTTCGCACTCGCACACCTTCCTCCGGATATGCTCGTTCTCCCTCACCAGGCACTGTATTCACAATTGGAGGGAATAGGAAGGTCGTGTTTTGTTGTCGTCACAAAGCCAACGGCAGGCGAGAGAAGAAAAATAATATATAGGAAGAATAATCCTGATGTGCTATATATACCACCGGCCGGAAATGGTTACCACGCCCAGCACTCCGGACAGAAAGGCGGACAGCAAGGCGGACAGCAAGGCGGACAGCAAGGCGGACCAGACAAACCTCT
Source organism: Nereocystis luetkeana (assembly GCA_031213475.1). Taxonomy (NCBI): domain Eukaryota; class Phaeophyceae; order Laminariales; family Laminariaceae; genus Nereocystis; species Nereocystis luetkeana. Next base: position 195,049 of record JARUPZ010000009.1, on the reverse strand, counting down.
AAGCAGCTACTGCTACAAAATGGAAAAGCGCTGTCGATCGCCGTGTGATAATATTGGATTGTTGCTAAACAACGCTACACAGGCAGGACAGCGCCCGGTTTCCCAGTGTTATTGTGGCTTGTTTTGTTCGGGGACGAGCACATTACTGAATATTTTTGATGTAATTTGCTCACATCCGCGGTGACACAGTTAAAGTAGACGTTCGTGGCGAAGCGTGGCACGATCTGGAAACCGGCGTATTCTGGCGGCCGAGAAGCATGAGCAGTAGTAACGAGTGGGGGGGGAGGGGGGGTGAGGGGTGAGGTATTTTTGTTGTTGTTTTCCTCAGTCATTAGATCGTCGGTCGCGCATCCCCTTCGAGGAGGAGGGGGGGGCAACTTCACCTTGATTGAGCGAAAACAGAAAACAGACAGGCGGATGGTGTGCTCGTGTCATGCATGGCCGCACATCGAGGGAGGGGGGGGGGGTGGGTTAAACGCGCTATTTGCGCCAAGACGCCTTTGTTCGCGGACACGGCCAGCATCAGTAGAGGGTAGTACAATGGTGCATCAATTTCTTTGCCGATTGGAGGAGCGGAACCAGCGCGAGGTACACAAAATGTTTCACACACATCTTTCTTCGTCGGCATGCACACCGCAAACAGAGGCTGGGACTCAAATGTGTTACTTACACACTCGTAGCGAATAGGGAGTCTGTCAGTTCTTTAAGCTCTGATGAACATTCGTGTAGAATATCGCCGCCCGAGTTTATATTTATCATCGACATGCGATTCTCTAGGTATACTCACCGAATCAGCCAACGCGCACACGCCGATGGCAGCTACAATGGTCTCGGTACGCGAGGCCTTTGCGACAGCTACTATTTACCATCTTATGTTGTTAAGCTTCCAACTATTCACGAGCAGCTGCAGCAGCAGCAGGCACTCTCTTTTACTCCTCACCGTTGACGTCAGTAGTGGTGTAGATAGAGTGGTACGGGCTGGTGGGAGAGACGAGGCTAACAGTAGTCTGAATGCCGTCGTACGTGTTGTCTCCAGGGCCGCAGGCCATCAGGTTGGCCATAGCCGTCCTGACCGAGGCACATACAAACCAGAATAGGCGATACGAAGACGGTACAGTATGGTATGATACGATATTATACTAGATGGCATATTATGGCATGATACGCCACAATATTATATAATAATATGTGTTTTTTAAAAATCATCACTTTTACCTTCCAGGCTCACTCGTGGGAGGTGTTACCCTCAACGAGCTCCTGGACAAGCCGTGGTCACAGGTGTCTACCCTTCTCCCCCCCGGTACATGCCTTTAGTTTTTGTCGCGCATAGGGTTCAGCATCCCCACTGCTGGTCGATTTTCATCGAATGAAGCTCACTCACGTTCTCGTTCTTTCCGCTAATCATTTTATTTATGCAAGAAAACGCCCCTACGAGTATGTAAGCATGCACTCGGTGAGATTTTAAACTACGAAAATGATCTTGATAGGCACGCGGACCGCCTACCAAGCCACCGGGGACACCGGCTACATATATAGTACAGTTTAATATGATATGCTATGATACACACCAGGTATGATATAAGCAGTAACTCGTAAGTATTCAGTGATCAGGTTATCTATTAATAGACATCCTACCCGGCACTACTAGCTCACAGAATCACAGGCACAAACAAACAAGGTTCGACCCACATTCCTGGGTTAGTCATTCCACCTAACGATACCCCACGATACACACGATACACAAAGATACACATTGGCAAGGCGGAGGGTCTGCCTACTCTTAGCAAGGTTTACTTACTCTAGGCAGAACTTGTTGAAGAGACCCGTGATGCCTGGGTTGGTCATGGACCTCCAGTTGTAGTTGTCGCTGCCGAACAAGCCAGTCAGAACGGCGATCTGAGCGTTACCTGAAGTTATTATATTTCCGAGTTGTCACAAAAACAACAGCGACAATATATACGAGCAGTACCGTGGAGCATACGTCGAAGGGGCGTGAATCAGCAGACAAACAATGAATACATGCGGCATACGAATGAAGGCACAGATACAGTACGTTAATAAAGTAGTCCTTGCAGTAGGACATCGCACCAGCGTGCGCGAGGCGGTACTCTTTAAAGCAACTGAGAGATAACCGAACCATACTGTGGATCATGTTCTCTGACTGGTAGCGCTTTTTGGAGTGATCTATTAGTGATATGTCCGATATAGCTAATGTTGCCCGATGGGAGCTGTGCGATCTGCAGTATGTAATGTGCGTAGCACATATTCTCTGGATTGGATATGCACTATACACATCCTGCGCAGCACCTCGAAGTGCTAGGCCCTAGATTATCTCGATCGTGACCTGTCTGTTGATTAAAAACAAATATAGCAGCGGCAAATCGAGAGTTCATCAAACCACCGCCCGTTCAGATGATCTGCTTCCAAGATCGTAGTGAGTTCGTTCATTCTTGAAAAAAAAACGCATTCGATGCAAAAGCTCAAAAAGAGCTGATAGACTCGCTGAAACGGTTGGACGATCCAATAAAGGGTGTCAACGTACCTCCGTCTTCGATGGCGCAGTCCGATTCGCCGAGGTCGTCCCTGGCCAAGTGCGTCAGCGTGTGGCTCTGCCACCAGAACACTTCTTTGTTGTTCACGCACCACTCCAAGAGGTCGTCCGACGCCCAGTCGCCGCTTGCGTACTCGCTGGTCATGCCCGGCACGGCGGATGTGAGCCAGTCCGTCGGGAGCTGCGGCGTGATTCCTGCCGGTTCATTGAGTTGGTGGTGTAGATGGTGATGTTTATGGCACGAGTAGGGCGGGGTTAGGTTGACAATAAATAAGGCGTCAAATGAGTTTTCGAAAGCGACGGCGTAGTCGCGGTCGTTTCAGGAAGTTCATTCCGCAGATCAGATGCTGCAACCAAGACAACGTATTTACGACAACACATATCGATTGTCGCTTCCGGTATCAGTACTACTGTACAAACCACCCGTAAAAACTCAGAATGAGCCGTAAATCTGAACGACGTTCTATGTGATCGTAGGAACGAAGTGTTGGGCTGCTTCTTCGAAGTGGTTTGATGATGTTCAATCGTCGAGGTGACCACGCAAAATGCCAACCTGTTCCTTTCAAGTTGTCTGGATAATTTCCCAATTATTTGTTGAGGTCAACACGCAAAATGCCTTGAAACCTAAACAATGTGATACCATCTTTTTGAACAACCATGGAGGTAGACTGCGGAAAAGTGAAACGCTAGCCGTAGAATAACTTTTCACAATCTAAATTTTCTTGACCTTGCGCAAAGCGTGGGCCTTACGCTCATATTTGGTCAATATTGTTCGTGCCCCCATGCTACATTGGTACTAACCGTTTCCGTTCACGTTGTCGCCCTTGGGCAGAAGCGCAATGTCGGCGTCATCGATGTCCAGGACGTAAGCGGAATCCACCTTAGAACACATCACATTCACGAGAATAAAGTACGCAGGCAGCAAGTAGATGGGGTTTGCCATGCCGTTTCATTCAATAGCGACTTCATGCGTTAGCCGCTTAGGGGTCAACGAAAGCGGTTAGCTTAGCGCGGGGTCCCCTCCCCTTCTCTACGATGCCGAGGTTAGTAAATTAAGGAACCGTTTCGACATAATAACTGTGCCGTTTGTTGAACATCGACCATAATTAATTGCACCGCTTATTGAATATTGAGATGTTGTTACGCAGCTCTGCCCAGTTTATTGAACAAGGAGGCAAGACTTGACTTCGAATGTTGAACGGGAAACGACATTTATTTACGCCGCTTAGGGGTCGACGAAGCAGCCGAGATTAGCGTCGCTCCGCTTCGCTCAGCCTAGGTTAGCACGGCGTCCCGTCATTGTGTCTAGCATGGTAAGATCGTTAAAGCACCACTAATCCGGCCCACTTGAGGCGTATACTGAATAGTGGGCTCTACGCTTTAAGCCGTATCGAACAGCGAAGCATAATTGAGCCGCTCGTTGAGCAGCGAGCTGAATCCGCTGTTACCTAACATTTCGTCCACGGCTGCTCATGGTATGCTTCGTTCAGACCGCTTACTGAACAGCTGGGCATAGTCGCGCCGCTCAGTGAACATCAGAGCACATTTACCGCTCAGAATTTAATACATACATGCGGATGCAGGCTTTGATTGATGTGCACCTATAGTGAGTTTTCTGAGGCTCCTCGCTTGAGGAACTGTACGCTACTACTACTGGTAACCCAACAGTTATGCCACCCGAAACACAGCCTCGGGAAAACCGCAAGTGCACAGCCCAATGGACGACGCTGCCGGGCTTACTGTAGTCTCAAGTGTTTAATCGAAAATAGCGAGAGACGTCAACGATCTTTCAGCGATATCGAAATTTTGGCAGTGCCCTTAGGGATCTCCGTCGGCCACACGTGTTGTTCTGTCCAAAATGTGCCGCCCCCATCATTCGATCATAGCACGCCTCAAGTCATTCGATCAAACCACGCCTCAAGTCATTCGATCAAACCACGCGTCAAGGCAACGTGATTGCTCCGATCGTTCGATATCCCCGTCGCGTCACCTTTTCCAGGATGCCAAGGCCGTTGAACGGGAACTCGGTGACAATGGAAGAGCCGTACTGGGCGTTCAGGCTGTCCTCGGCGGCCTTGAAGGTCTGCATGTTGGTCGCTGTCGCGCGTTGCTTCAAGGGGCCAATCGCGTATCGTGCAGTGTTAAAAACAGCAACAGTAAGGGAAGAGCAGATCGGAGGAGTTCACGATCACGACTTGTTCGCTTGTGGCAGGGCTTGACGACAGTGTATAAATCAATATATATGTAGAAATGTTCGTCTTTTAGCGGAAGGCACAAACAAACCTCCTCATACTGAAACTGTGGGATATTGATAGAGAACCGTGACATGGCTCAAAATATTAATATGTTTTACCTCGTTTTGCTTTCCAACTCAACCCGTGGGATGCTATACCCTCAGCGGCCTTCATCATTCTATAATAAATAGCAGACTTAGCAATAGACGAGAGTGGTCACAATTAATTGTCGTCCGTTCTAACCCCCGGTATTCTCCCTTATTATAATTATGTTGCACACAGGGTTCAGCATTTATTTATTTCCACTGTTTGTCGTTTTTCGTGCGAAAATACAGTAGTCGCGTATAAGATACGTCGAGATAGTATGCCTTACCTCTGGGCCTTCGTTGAGGTCGCCATCGTACTCGAACACGCCCGTCGCGAGGAAGAGGTCGTCGACCATGCCGGCAAGGTAGAATCGGCGTTCTCCCTAAATAAAGTATAGAGAAGGGTAGAAACGTGCAACAAGAAAAAACATGGAGCGACCTAAGAACTCTTGTAGAGCAAAGGAAATACGCGATCAACGCATGGTACTAAGTGAACTACCGCAAGGAGTATTGAAGTACATACTTGCTGATAGTACATGTCCATTTTGGAGCGGGTGGCATTGTCGGTCACACGATATATATATATATATATAATATGTGTAGTTATATACGAAGCAGATTAATAGTAATTGACCTCACCATGAAGACTCCCTTGGTTCCCCACTCGTTGACGTAGTGCATCCACGCCCAAGAGCCTAGGTCAAACCACGCCATTGCGAAGAACACGTGCATTTCCTCCAGTCCGTCAGTGTCGAGGTATGTCATGATACCGGCAGACGGGTTTCCGTCCGCGGCCGTCAGGGCAACTCCTTCTTTCGTTGCGTACCTGTGTTGGACAAGTAGAACATGTCACCACGGCAATAATAGTCGCACAGCTTAGGTTCATTTTATTTGTATCCTCCGTCGGATTGAACAAGTCAAGTGCTGCCGGTCCGTTTTCAGGACAGACTAGTCATAACTTAAGTGTTCTGTCCCCCAGACGGACTGCAGACCAAAAGGTGTAAGCTCACCGCAATTCCCCCTATAAAATACGTCTCTTGGGTCAATATTGCCTACCGGTCCCATTCCGAGGGCATACATACCAACAGAGGCATGCTACAATAGGGGTAGAAGGCGGCGTATCACCCTGCTTCTAACCCTCACTCGACTAGCCTGTCTATAACCTATACTTCTTACCTGTATATACTTACTTGTATACCAGGTATATATCATGGCCAAACCTCTGGCTTGAACAGTGCAACAGAGTGCAACCTGGTGAGCAATAAATTGCATGACCTACTACTACTACTACTACTACTGTAGAATAAATAGGTGCTATGCGAACACGCGTTTGGTGAAACGCAAACGGGTTTCCAGCGCTACTGCGTACGTAGGCGTATAAGCTTCATGTTCTTGACGGTGTTTCCGGAGTTTAATATGTACCATACAGATCTTGGGTAGCCTCTCTTAACGGCAGGCTACGATCTAGATGATCTAAATGATCTATACGACCTACATGATCAATATAATGTATTATATCATGATATATTGTACATGTATGTTCTACATTTATTTTCGTGAATGTCACTATATATAGTCTAGTAGAGCCTCTACTAGGTAGATTGTCTACATACGATGATATTGACGGTCTACATTAAAAGGTCTACTGCTGTGCCAGATACAGACTACCGTGATCTATCTGTGTGACGAACAAACTACAGACCAAGATCAAGTTGTCTGCCTCACTCAGCGACGATGGTGACGCCGGCGGCCGCGGTAGCCGTGGCCTGTTGGATCGGGTGGTTGAACAGGTTACTAAGGGATGGATCAGTCACCATATCGCTCTTCACCACGCGAGCATCCTGCCCCCCTGCGCCTGCGGGTGTGTGGTGGTGCGAGTGGTATTGTGGTTGGTGATATGAGGCAAACAATGTGGGTCGTGGTGTTGTTGTCGTTGTTATTGATGCCACCGCACTAAAGAATATGATGACGATTCGGAAAAACGTTTGATACTGTATACCAGTAGTGCTTATATGTACCAGAATAATGCTGCGACGATTTTCAAGGTTTCTGCTTCAAACAAAACAGGAACAATAGTGCTGTAGCGCCTTTGTAAACCGATATGATCCTGCAGTATGCGAAATATTCTATTCTTAGAATTAATAGGTGTACTGCCCAAGGCCTGGAGCGAAAACATGGACTACATCAATGTCTGGTAGGTATTGAGTTATCAAACTATGATGGCAATTTGCCACCTGCCCCCGCATCCGTACAGTAGGCGGAGTACTCACTGGTAAGTTTGATGCCCTCCACACCAACGAGCGGTGCAAGGTACAGTTCGGCAGCGCCCAACTGTGTCAGGACCTCGGGATCAGCCCATGTTTGCGCCGTTTCGAAGTATACAATGCGAACCTGCACATTAACAAAAGTATTAGCTACGTTGTCAGACGTAAATAAATGTGGAAGAACGCGAGCCGCTTATTATGCGAAGCGTGTAAAGAAGCGTCGGGACCCACGTGTGTACTTCGAGAAGTGGAGTTGGAATAAACGCCACAAAGCCTGTCACTACGAGAGCTGGAGAACCCTTTAGATTGCGCAGGTCGGCTGTAAACCTTTGATCACAGTGCTGATAGGAAGTGTCGGTTGAATGTGTCAGTATGCTGATGCTGGTTGATGTTATGTATGCATCATTTGAGAACTGGATATATTTCGTTCTGGAGATCATGTTTCCACAGCTACGGAGAACTGGAGACATAACGTCGAGGAACACCGCTCGATTGCCGAAGAGATCCACCGCGATCGACGCTCGTAACACTACTAAGGCGCCTTTATAGCCTGTATAAGGCTCCTTTATAGCCTTTATAGCCTATATAAGACGCCTTTATAGCCTATATAAGGCGCCTTTAGAGCCTTTTAAGGCCTTTATAGCCTTTATAGCCTATATAGCCTTTATATCCTTTATAGCCTTTATAGCCTATATAAGGCGCCTTTATAGCTTTTATAGCCTTTATAGCCTATATAGCCTTTATATATAGCCTTTATAGCCTTTATAGCCTCTATACTCGCTACCCGAGTAGAGTACAACGCGAAGAATTCTACGAACGAACGATTTGTGGAGCGCAGTGGCTTTACCGTAATCCCATTTCAACCCCAACCCCAACCCTTCCCCTAACCCGGACACACGACACCATACTGGGCAGGAGACGCAACTGCCTACCGCCAGTACTTGTAACGGGAAAAATCATGCGAGCAGGCACAAGGTGGGCCCCCCCTGCAAAACCTTGACTCCTAACCCTACCCCTATACTACTGTAAGCATACACAGACCGTACTCCAACCGTGAGACGGCGTGATACATGCCGAGATGGAACCACCTTTCTTTTCATAGCGCGAGCTGGCGCAATGCAAAGAAACTTAGGAACGAGTGGAACTTGGAAGGCGTATGTAGGGGGAGAAAGTTTCAACGTCGAAATCCGAGTGGGCGTGTGTACCCGTACACCGTTCGTGTTGACGAGTTAGCCCTGCTCCGAACGATGGGTTGATTATCCAACCAACTACTCATGCTATCTTCATTCACAGAAACTTCCCAGGGTGTCGGGATGAGCGCTAGGGTTAAGGTTAGGGTTGGCGTTTGTTTGTTTTGTGTATTTCAATCGTCTCGTGGAATTGGGGCCGATGCCAGCCACTCCGTCTCAAACATAAGGGCCATGCACATTAAAGTTTAATAAGCATTCTATTTTATTTCGGGACATAACGGTGTATTATTGCTTGCTTGGTAGCGAGCAGGTTGCTTGGTAGAGTGCTCACCTTGAAATTGCGCGAGTCTTGTCATCACCACGATCAGACAACGCAGAAGTCGCAATTCCGAACGGACAAGGTTAGGCAACGCACGGGTGGGAGCGAGATAAGTCGCAACATCGATCGCCAAGGTGCAGTGCAAGGCATGAGAGACAGCAAGGTACGAGTCGCAATAACGGCAAACTGCTGGCAACGCAGACTGATGTTACTGTTCTTAGGGAGACCACCACAAGGTCTTATGCATTGAGCCGCTCAGAGACACTCGGCCGAGTGGCTTCCCTCTTTATGTCCAGTCTCATGTTTTTCATAATAATGTAATTGTTGTGTGGCGATATGTACTACTGCCATGGGATCCCTTTGACGCATCGCCAACCAAAACCGCAAGGTCTATTTTTGGGTTAGATACGGAGCCACTAGCCCTTGATGATGGGCAGAGAATTGTCACACAGAAAAATGAGCCAGGGGCCAGGCTCACTCTGCTACAGAAATACGCACTCTCTCAAGGGATATCGATCATTTTCTCGACACCGCCTGCAGGAAGGACATAAGATCCATACCTCGTTTCCATAAGGCACATTGTGATTAACCCCTTTAGAACCGCAGTCCCGTTTTGGGGACAAACTACTTGAAATTTGAGTGGTTTGTCCCCACATATATATATATGGGACTGCGGTTCTAAAAGGGTTAAGGAACGAAACACCTACATACATAGAGAACGACCACACTCATAAGACACTAACAAGGCCGTAGGTGGTGTCCACACGTTTCCTGGCACCCAAAGAAATGTATCCTACGCGATCGTGTTGCGCTAGCAACGAAATTACTCATCAGCAGGGTATCGGTCGTCTGCATACGGCAACTCGTCTTGCATTACCTAGCGCCTTGCAATCAGCAATGCCCGACGGATTCTTCGACACTTCTACTACATCGGCAATATTTCACACGGTTGTACCAACCGAGGTATCAGCAGAGTAGAAAATCCGAGCGAACGCACAAAACAGGAGTATACGTAGCAATACCTGTGGTACAGTTTACTGTAGAAAACAAGCCAAGCCGAGTACAGTAGAGACAACTAACTGTAAAACAGATACTCACAGTCCTGAAGTTCGGTCTTCTGGGTCGATGTCGGGACTATGCCGACGAAGACTACATTACATCTACCCCGACGGCTGTTCACGTTCAATTTAGAGGCAAGGCTGAGAGTGGTGTCCGCCGTGATGATGTACTGCATATTCAAAACCATCGAGCACAGCACAGTTTTCAAGGAGCGTTGAACAGTGAGCAAGACGACAGTCAGTTAGAGAAGCGACACCAGTCGCACCGGCGGCCCCAGCGGCACTAGCGGCACTCACGACACCCGTGGTACATTAGGGGGAGCATGCAAATGGTTGGCAGAACTAGTTCTGGACTGGTGCGGTTCGTTTACTGAGGAACTACTGCACACAGATAATAGTAGTATGTAGTACCTAATATCGTCAGTCCCAGTTGTTAGGGTATATATGTTCAGGCTCGTTTGTCGTATTTCTTCCCTCTTCTTTGCTGTCGTCGCCATTTTTTTGCTCCTTCTTCTCCCTATTCTCTTACAGTCGTAGCTCAGATACGGTACTATTAGCGCTCTCAGCAGTTAGTTAGTTGATTATTTTAAAGTTTGGAAATCACAATCTCACTTCGGTGCAATTCCAACTCCAGGACCAAGACCATCGCTTGCATTCGAGTATGACCACCGGGGCTATTATTAACCAATTCGGCTACTACTTTGGTTGCCATCCGTCAGTGTGTTATTTATAGCATGAGCTTCAACGTTGATCACCCATGAACATTAATATCACCATGAAGTACTGGCCGATAAACGAACAAATACCAATACATGGTACAATACTTCAATACCTCAGAACAAAACAAATAGATCATCCAAGCAAGCAAGAAGCAATGCGAAGAACATCGTAACGATATACCTGGTCACGGGTTCGACACAGCCAGCCCTTGGGGCTTATTGGGGGCATGCATGTACATAAGAGGTAAATTAACTGCAGGTAGGGGACTGCAAATCGATATGAACCCGAGGCTTCCTTGTCCTTTGCGACCAAGGTTACCTTGACGAAATATGCACTTCGCTAAACACTATGACACAAAATAGGCGTACCAGGTATGACTTACACGAGACTATATCAGCCGCCTGTAGAGACTAGGCCTTCACCGCTCGAACCCATTCTGCCTCAAAGTCCTTCTACTACTGGTTTCACCTGTTTAGCCGACCAGAATCCGTCGTACATGAGCGTGGTCATGTACGCCTCCGATGTTGCGGCGTCATTTTTGATCTGAAAAAATGTCCAGCACAAGGAAGACAGACGCGCAGTTTCAGAAGTAAGTGTATGGTCCAGGAAGAACAATGTTTCCAAAGGGGGTATCGGTTTTTTCTCCGTCATTTTTTAGAACTGACACGTTAAACAAAGTGCTCCAGAATCGCACAGCCGAAAGGAATGCAAAACCGGTCTTGAGAAACGAAATCCATGAACGGCCATTTTCGAACAATTTTGGACACGTTACCCCGAAAAGTCCCCGAAATAAATTAAATGCTGAAAAAAAATCAAATGATCCGAATCGAAACAAAAATCGAGGCGACGCCCAACTTATTATACTTGATTAATTTTTGTCGAGAAGACCCATGCATACAGAAGAAGTAGGTACAATAATGTACTATATGTATATCCACAATGTTGCAACTGTCCCTGCACGATAATATACATGTCCTATACATGCACTGGCTGTGAACATTTATGCAAAGAAAGGCTTTTCTCGGCCCACAGATTATTTTCCGAGAAAAACAAAAACGTGATCCAGTGTCCAGGTCCAATTCATCCGAATCCGAGGAGGTTTTCGACATCCATCGTGCAGGGTTTGCGCTATAATCTCGACAGCTGGAGACGGGAAAAAGTGGGTGTTCTGCACCTACCTATTTCTCGCTTCGCAATGAATGATGGATGAAAAAAATCTTCTCGGCAGGAATTTGCTCCTAGAAGACGCGATACGTTCAAAACATAACATATACCAGGTATATATATATATGTGTAATGAAAAACATTAATGACGATTGAGTCTACCTCCAACATCTTAACCAAGTAGTTAGTGTTGTCGGAAAAACGAACTACTCCGACGCAACCACGAAAACAACAAATATATCTCTAACGATGGTTCGATCCGTCAGAAATAGAGCTTTCTGGCAGTATAATCTAATCAGTGACCACCTCAAAACCAGATGTCAATGTCGAACTTCTGGAAAAAATGTGCTGCCTGGGCAATAGTGACATGCTTTACTTTAAGCACGTGCACGACGAGCTGATTGATGGTACTCAGACACGAAGAATACCAGAGGCACAATGCGAGCTGCGAGCTGCGAGGTGTGAGTGCGTACTCAAGCTGCGAGGTCAAGGGGCCTCTCATCCCCTTTCCCCGTGACGCTGGAAAATCATCCAAATAAATACCATTTTCTGCAACCCATTCATGAAAACATAAAACCCACAGCATGTTCCCGTCGGTCAATCTGCCGTTACACGTATCACACAATCAGCTTCATCCAAAAAACAATGGAAGCCTGCGTACGGGTGTGATAAGAGGTCTGGGTCGCTAGGCTCCCTCTGGATGTTTTTGGCGCTCCGCCCTACTAACTCAAATAATTGGTGAGACCATGAGTGTGCGGCAAGAAAACCGAAAGAAAAGAAGCCAGGACGGCCATTGTATGCACGGTATTATTTGGTACCGATTGATATCCATAATCGGGTTCCATGCGAAATCGATCCCTAAAAAATAACGATCAACACGATCTCGATACCGGGATATATAATATTATGGTAAATTAAGGGTTTCTTTCATTTTCAGCATAAAAATCACGTTCGCTACGATAATATATATCGAAATTTCGATACTTCGATATATATGTCGACACCTTCGGCACGATACCCAACACTCGTGCACGATCGATAAATTTCGTATCAGAGGTTAGGGATAGCCTAACCGCAATATTAATACTAGTTTCGTTACAAATACATGCGGCGTATCATGGGCATGCCATGAGACTGCAGGTTTTTATGTCCTTCTTGATTACGTATGCTTTCCTTAGATTGATATCAGCGCATCCCGGTCTCCTTCCTAACGTCATTTAACTTTTGTATCATCTTTCATTTATTTCAGGAACACTTGAGATTTATTGTATTTTTGTTCTCACTTTCCGGTCTTCTTCTGCTTGCGTCTATGTTCTCGTACCCGGTACGCCGGCATTTCAACTGCTTGACCATGGATCTGTGATTTGCTTTTTTTGTTTTGGTTTTCCTCTGTATTACGGTCTGTGACCAGCAGATAGATGTATTAGTACATCTATCTCTAGGATATATAAGGAATCAGGACGGACACTGGGTGTACTGATGAACCTTGGTAGGAATGACGATTTAGTACACACAACAGTTAGTTCTACTTGATGGTATCCAATCACCTTTCTTGTGGTTTGCCCCTTTCTGCAGCATTTTGCATGCATCGTGTGCGCCTACGGTTTTCTCTTTCTCGTCTCCCATCATAGCCACACCACATACATTCTGCGGCTCTTAAACGAGGACGGGTACATTATTCATGCACGAACAATTCAAAACGTTCTCCAACATTTTGCACGCGAATCCCAAGCCACACCATGTTCTTCTCGTGTACATGACGGGTACACCTACATGTAGCAGTAGTAGTAGTAGCAGATAAATGCATCGAATATTATTATAGACGTTATCAAACCATATACTAGCACTACATGCTCGCGTACTCCCTGATCCTTGACTCCTGTCCGGCGGCTCTTATATGGGTGACGGGCACATTGTACATGCAATAACAACTCATTTTTTTCTCCAGCCTTTTACTCGCGACTCCTAAGCCGCATCCAGGGGCTCTTCTTGCATACCTGACGGGTGAATTGTGAATAGCTGATAAAACAGTTCGAAATCTCTAATCTTCATCACGTACGTGACTGCTAGGCGCTTTCATGCTGTTTGGTATAAATGACGGGGTACATGCCACTTGCACTAAACATTCAAAACCTTACTAGACATACATGCCTAACGTAACGGGGCGGTAACGTAACGGGGCGGCCGTCTGTTTTTATTGCCCTCTCCCCCCCTCGACTTCTAAATCGCATCCAGACACAGACAGGTTGTACTGTACGTACATCACGATATATATGGGCTAAGGCAAATTTGAGGTTGGAATAGTCAGGTAACCCCCGATTGAATGATTCAGCGTCTGTTTGTTGTGTGTGGTTGTGCCGTGGAAGGCGCGACAAAAGCTCACCGCAAACGGCACAACAAGGCGGCCTGCAGCCTATTCCATACCAGGTATACTGCTGCAGCAGCTAGCTAGCTGTCGTACCAGGTACCTTGTATTGCATAGCTTCACAAGCACCCGAAATACCCAACCCCTCCAGATCGATCGTTCGTTGCGTACACCGCCTCCAAAGTCGCAAAACCACGCAAGAAGAGTGATAACTACTACACAGCAGCAGCAGTCGAGCTACCGTACCAACCTGACCGGGACTATATTGCCCGTTTGATGCTGGTATGGATATAATCCTCACGGTCATTTTAACGGTCTTTTACTTCAAACAAACGGTGATCACAATTTGAACACTAATCTTACTATGCCCCTGGTACAAATAGTAGTATGCAATTTATCCCCAAGATGGAATATTAATTGCAGTCTATGTATATACCCAAAGGGCTGCCGTTATTATTGTGTTTGCATAGCACGGCGAACCCGAATAGCTACCCTACCTAACCTGGTACACATGGTGCCCGTTCACTACTACATACATGCTGCTGTGGCAAACCACCTACCTATACATACACCTACTACTACTGTCGGGTATTTTGTAGTGATACGTGCGCGTGGTACTCGGTGCTACCAGGTACCATTAAATATCAGTACCTAACGTAACTGGTATAATTAATAGTAAATATTCCATTGCGCCCGAGAGCAAGCATCGCAAAGTAGTTCCGCGTTGGGAACACTATTTATTAATAGTAGTTGTGTTCGCTCATTCCACGGCTCGGTTCACCACCCGATCATGCTCCTGTACTACTACTACTGTACATATTATTAATACAGGTATTAAAGATCTGGTACCCTGGTATGTAAAGTACATGTTATATTCGTACTTCTCACCGTATACTTGGTATATTGTACCTGGTACCTCGTAGTAGTGTGTACACGCTGGTGTATATGCTCCTCTCCGCTGCTACTACTACTACTATTGTTACGTACGACGAACATGTTTGAGTCGCGCGCATGACACCTATATCTGATTGGTGTATTCGTCGTGTGTGTGCATGATATAGCGTTGTTACAATAGAGCAGGAATAAATAAGGTGGACGCTATGCCTGATACGCGAATGATGTTTTCCTTATCGGTTTTATCAAGCAAGTCTGACGGATGTCGCGAAATATATTGTTGTATTTACCATGATCACTTTGATGAATGACTGGCAAGCAATGACTGCAGGTACATTATAGTTTCTGCTGATCATCAGATGGCCCAAACTCCAAAAAAAGCGAAATTAATACCAAAAAAAGCCTGCACGAAGGAGACCAGCCGAAGGAGCGTGCGAGCAAGGCACGAACACAATTAATTTAACAGCGTGTACACAACGAAGAAACATCTATCTATAACTAACTGGTACCCTACATCCCCATTGCTTGGTCTTGACCTCACCTACGGAATCTTGAGAGAGAGAGAGTAGTTATATATAGCTATTATTATACCTGGTACGTACATTATAAAATTTCTCATCATCATACATACCTTCTATATCGATAGAGAATCAGCCCTCTAGCGAACGAGATAAAATGTAGAGTTATTTTTTTTGTTTTGTTTTTTGCTCATCCCATTTATTTGTTATCTTCGCCCATCTTCTTCTCTCTCTCCTTCCAACTCGTGACTCAGATCCGGGGTCACATAGCAGGCTCTTCTCCCCTCTTCCCGCTACGGTACGTGCCTTTATTTTTATCGCGAGATGATTTCAGCCTTTTCTTCCCTCGTCGACTCGCATCGAATTGTGCCTACCCACGCTGCAAGGCGCTCTCAACAATTGAACCCTTTTGATTTTTAGTCACAGTATCGCGGCTGGGGCACGTTGGAGGGCAACCCTTTCAGATTCGAATGGTTAGGGTTCGGGTTAGGAGTCGTTAGAGTCTTTTGTCATCATGGGAACGGCATTATTATTGGTACAACAAGTACTCAGGTCTGATTCGTATTAATAGTTCGTTGGGTTGTACTGCTGTATGCAGTAGTTACCCTGTCTGTGACGTGGATGATGAGTATGATTGGAAGGAATGCTGCACATTGTCAGATAGATGATGGCGGATGGAGGCATAAAAAAAATAATTCTATAGATAGAGTCTAGATAAGTAGGTAGGTGTGGACTATAATCATGAACACCACCGCCAGAATATCGCAGCACGCAGCGACCACAACGAACCGTCATCGCTGTTTACCTCGTCGGCTGCTTGAGATATGGAGAAGGTTCTACCACTACTAATAATATAGGAACGATATCGAATTGTGAGGCCTGTTTCGTAGCCAAACGAGCTAGATTCCAGGAAAATGTCAAATAAACGAGCTTCGAGTGGTAGTAGTAGTAGTAGTAGTTACTACTACTGTATGTAGTAGTAGTAGGAGGAGGAGTAGTAGTAGTAGTAGTAGTAGTAGTAGTGAGTAGCAGTAGTAGTAGCAGTAGTAGTAGCAGTAGGAGTAGTTCGATAAGACCATCACCATGATGCACCTAACTAACCAAGTACAATGATTCAGAATTCGGTTCATCCATGTTTTGTCCCACCCTTGGGCATGCCACGGCATGTATGTATGCATGTATGTATGTATGCGTGTTCATGATGGGACAGCACCTTTCGAAGATAAAAACATATGACGTACTTCGAGATATAGAACTACTAATAAACGTGGAAGCATATACGAGGGTGGTAGTGTACTCATTGGGGACGTGAAGGAAACTACTATACCAGGTATAGTGTAATACAAAGTGGCCAGTAATACTATTAATAGTTAGTATTTGATTGTATATACCTGGTATATATATGTTGCCCTGCGACAAGGTGCTATGCATAATATATATAATATGGCGTTACAGCAGTTAGTTCTGACTGTATGCACATTTATTTTCAAAAATAGTAAACAGAGCTATTATAGCTGTGAGATCGATGATATCGTCGAAAATCATCTTTCCAAGCTGTGAGTGATACTTCGATCGTGTTTCATTCCGACTTGTTATCTTCTCATACCGCGGTAGTAGTGATAGTACGAGTACTGTAGTCTCTGTTGTGTCGCTTTGAACCTATACGCGTATCTCTTTCCCTCCTTGAAAACCCCTGCTTCCGTGGCACCTCTTCCCTCCGTCCCGTGGCAAACCCTCGTTTACCCTTCCTTCTCCCTTCTCGTCATCAATGTTCCACGTACGGCAGCAATTCGTGACCTTGATTAGTTTCCATCTATGACACGAGGCACACTATATGGTACTTTTACCGCCCTACTACTGTACTGTACGCTCAAACATTCCTGTGGAATACCCTGCCTTACCTTACTACTGCCGTACACGCGCCAGAACTGATTATAGTGATAGTGTACCCACCCTTCCACTTCCCACCACACCCACAACACCAATCAGGTACTACTACTAGTAACTACATACATACAGGGTTATCCACATCAACCGACCTATTTAAAAGAGAACGACTACAACAGTTTAACTGCTCTACTACCTGGTAAGCCCGGATAGATGTACGAACTCGCACGCGGTACTCACGATTTCTGTCGGTACAATGATGCACGGTCGGACGTCGACCTTAACAGTTGCTGCCCCCGCGCAGCCGAGGCGGAGCAGCATGCTGCCACAAAGGAGCAGAACGCTCCCGCCGAAAGCCCTCATGTTGAGTGGCGGCAGGTGATAGCGATAGCGATAGCGACAGCAACAGGAGAACAAACAGAGTGCTGCTCACGACAGGCTCTTGAACAAGACCACTCGGTACAGGTGGAGGGAGGTAGGGGGTGTGGGCGGCACGAGCGAGTGTGATACGGAAGGTTTGTGTTTGTTTGTGCTTAGATGAGTAGAATTGTAGAGGGGTATCTATTTCTCCTACCACCAAGCAAGGTATATATACCTGGTCTATTAAAAACTAATCCCGTTAATTAATCCATCTACATATATATCATGTCTGTGATAGGATTCGGGGAGACTTTCCTTTTGGATTTAATATCCGTATATTTGCAGGACCACGACCGTTGGGCTTTACGTTCAGAATCCAGAATGCGGCTGAAGAATTGTTGCCTGGCCAGTCGAGCTCATATTTACTTGTTAGACTTTGTTAGCAAGGATCTTTAGGGAGTGAGTGGGGTAGCTCACATATTATTGCATTGCTTTGCGGGATCGGATAGGAAGTATATCTTGGTGGGATAAAGGTACGGGCGAAGACCCAACCCATGATGACCCTAACCCCGACCCTTGCCACCAAGCGGACTCGAAACGGGCCAGATTCGCGGCGGCGCCGCATTTATTGGCATCTACAGTACTGTAGTAGTAGTAGTAGTAGTAGTAGTAGTAGTAGTAGTAGTAGCGATATTAAGAGAAGGGCCACAGTCAACTGGGCTTGACATTATAAGAATAAAAAAGGGGAGACTATTGTAGTACGTAGTAGTAGTACCGGAAATAAATATGATATAATATTATGAGTATATCTATATATAATACCAGGTATATATTATATACCAGGTACCAGCATATATATGTATTGTTTTTTTTGTTCGTTATATATATATGCGAACTAATCTTTCTTGGAGTGGTTGTGAGAGATCGAGACGTTGAAGGTTGTTACTGCACATTAGACTTGAGGTCTATGGTGGTAACTGTTGCTGCTACTAATAATACTACTGATGCCTATACTGCTTCTTCTACTACAACGCAAGTATATTCCACTATTATTATTATTATGAATACCACTACTTACTGTACTAATCTACACTATTGCTCCTAAACTACTACTTACTACTAGTAACTACTACTGCTTCTACAGTAGTACTATCATAATTATAGTGTTATAATACCGGTATGAGGTTACATAACGACGCTGCTGTTACATGAGGCCCAAAGCCACGCGGTCGAAATCAGGTATCCAGGTATGTACCAGTATGCACTATACCTGGTAATAATTATTCGAAAACCCGTCATAATGATGGGAATTATTTAGCGGGGCCTAGCGGGAGCATACTATTAATACGCATTCATACGAATACTCGTCATTTTTCGGTATGTTTGTCACGATTGTCCCATACAGCTGTGATTACGGGACAGGAGACGGCAGCAGTATAATAATAATAATAATAATAATAATAATAATAATAATAATAATAATAATAATAATACCTGCCGGATATATATTATCTGTTAATAATGCAAAATATAATATACCTGGTATGTATGTGATATTATCATCAGTTTTTCCCTCTGTCAACATATATATATATATCGTACATGTATGTTCCGTTCCGACTTGAACCAACCACCTTCTAACGCCGCAGTATTAGATTATTAGTAGAAGTCCCTTTTTAGTCTGAACCAACAGACATTATTAGGCTTTCCCTTCTGAAAATGTATTCTTGTAACAGGTACTTAATCAGCCCGCCCCACACTGTATTCCTGCTGGCATTTTTTCGATATTCACCCCGATGTTACCTCGTGATGACGATGCCACCTCATCGTGATGATGTGAGGTACTGTAGTGCAGTACCCAGAACAGAAATTAACGCCCATGGAGTTCATGTAAACACCCAAGAAGACGAATAAAAACACGTCCATCCATCCATCCATCCATCCCCACCTCCTTGCACGAGTTGCGAAGGAGGATGTCAGGACAGAGGGCGGGGAAGGTGCAAACACGGAGCGCAACGTCAGTGGAAAGATCTCCACCAAATGCTTCCTAACCCTAACAATTTTTCATGGGTGTCCCCCCTTGCCTTGTGGTTTGGGGAAACTCACACCGGTGTTTCGCCCCAGGCGATGTGCTATTAAATATCTTAGTTATATAGTACTTCTTCGTGTTTTGCCGTCATACACAATGCACCAGTCAGTAGTATAAGTATTATATTAATAGCATCATCCAAAGGCTGTCCCCTTGCGCCTCATGCAACTTAGCCCGCTCGCCGCCCATTACGTACGTGTTTTCCTTTCACGACTATCCTATTAACAGTCTGTAAGCATTCAAGTGGATGGATTTTATGGCGAGTAAGCGCGCATATCTCACCAGTTTGTGGCCTGTGATGGTGCTACTCGGAGGGTCGCATTTCAGTGCACATACATAGCAATAATAATGGGGAATGTGTTACCTTAGGGTTACCAGTCTCTCCTCTGCCAAGAATGTGAACACCTCTTTGACTCTGATCACAGGTGGACAGGATCCCCCCCTTTCTTTGCACAATGAGCGCCAAAAGACCCTCCTTGCGGAGACAGTGAGAAATGAAGAAGCAAACACCTAAACAAGGTGTCGAAAACCTCTCGATTCAGTACGCCTAATTAATAATAATGGTGTGCTACGTAGTTCAATGTGTCAACCTGAAGTTTTAGACGCCCACATTGTGCGGGGGGGGGGGGGGGTCCGGGCAGGTTGTGATGTGCGATGTCAAGAAAACGAGCAACAAGAAAGGCAAGCCGATGTCTAGTTCCGGCGAAATACGTAGGAAATCCAAACTTCGCACACAAATACCTGGTATTATGTATGTATGCTCAAGTAAGAATGACATTTAATTCGTTGTTCTGGACGGCTTCAAAAGCCAGCGTGCGCCAGGATTCTTCATCACCTAACAGAGTACCTGGTTCAAGTAACAAGATATATCCTGCACTTGAATAACATTGGTCTGCTACTACAATTTGTTTTGAGAGAGTTGGAATTCGGTCATCATGCTGTGTGTGTGTTTACCCTAAACAGTGAAGAGCGGTGCGTTTGCACCCGGGGGTGGGTGTGATCGTTTCCAGCGCTCGATACTTCGCAAACGTGACGGTTTGGCAATTATAATACCGAACAAGAAAATATTTCTTGAAAGATCTGGTCGAGAGCCTTCCGTGAATATATTGTTCTACTTTAGCACCCTTAAGGTTGCAGAAACACTAGCACTGAAAAATGACAGCACGCCTGTGCGAACTCAACGCTCTTCACGGTGGATGGGTGTCCATACCTTGTTTGGCTTGTTTTGAGTGGGAGGGTTTATAAGTGACCGAAGTTGAAGTTCATTGTAATATAAATACCTTGCAGGATGAAGAATAACGTAAAGAATGCGCTAAGAAATATAAGCAGTATATTATTAAGCATAGCAGACTAGTCGTGCTCGGGAGTGTTGTCATATTTTGTTGCCTGGAACCACTCGACCGCGTAGCTACCCTATTATTGTAGCAGGTATCTATTTGATTTCTTAGACTGACTGGTGTGCTTCTTTTATTTCGCGATGCGCGCCGACACGGTGTTTGTTTGCTGCGGTGCGCCGACAGTAAATAATGCCAAGTAAGTACAACTATGAGTGAGATACGAAGCCCGTCGAGATCTTAAGCCCACCTGCTACCCCTGTAGTGAACACCGGCTAGCCCCGCTTTCGTAGCATCCGTCCGAGTACTGAATGAAGCATGGCAGCCGAGGTTTGTTCCATGTTCCATGTGCCAGTCGACAATGGCACCCGCCCACGTACTGGACGAAGCATGACAGCCGAGGCTTGCTCCATGTGCCAGTCGACAATGCGTACAAAATCATCTTTAGCGTTTATTCCAAGCACCCTAAATCCACATCTAAAACCCGTGCATGATGCTTGTAATTTAAATACAAAGAAAGTATTCAGGGTGGGTACACCAGAATCTCACAAAATGCTCTACGGCAATCGGTACTAGTATTGATGCCATACCCTTACACGGCGTTACGAGTGATACTAATAGGTTGGTGGGAGTGCGCTGGTATTGTTGTTGTTGTTGTTGTTGTTGTTGTTCTCACATTAACTCACAATTCAATGCAGTCCGTGGTCGCAGGACAGGCTTCAATAACTATGGAGTGGAAGAAATACCTCAAGTAAAAACAGAGGCAAAAACAAAAAACAAGCATACGCACTCCACCACTGCGGACACCAGGGAAGCAAAAAGGAGACTATTAATAGCAGACAAAAACCTAAAAAAGAAGATGAAGCTAAGCAAAAAAAACAAAACAAAACAAAAACGTCTGCAGATAGATAGCAAAACGAAAACGAAATGTTGGCGGGTCGCTACCGCTCCAAATCAGTCTCGGGAATCATTGGTTGGTGGGACTGCCCTGGTGTATTGGTGGGTGCAATCCCGAAAGTATTAGGTTAGATTTTTAACAAGCATATCACGCCCCCGTATCTGCTGTGTGTGGGGGCTAACAAAATACTAAAGAAAACGTACCAGGTATCGTACAACAACAGTGGAAGTACGTACATAGTACTGTTGTATCGCATGGCAGATGGTTGTTAAATATTGCCCCAAAGAATGTTAGAGTTGATTGTAAACTAAAAAGGAGTATATCTATGTTGATGTAAGCATTGTTCATTGATATTTGTTTGCAGGTGCATCATGGAGTCTGAATCGGGGTCTCTTTTGGTTCCCCTTCGTTTTCCCTTGAGTATTTTTTTCACATTGATTGTGTATTCCCTTACAGAAGGTTTCTACTGTTTCCCTTGTTGGGGGGCTGATCGACGCTGAAGCTCGTCCTTTGGCCTTTTTATTTCCCTTCCCACTTGTTATTTTCGTTTTTCTTCTCTTCGCCTTAGTCGCAACCCAGATCCGGGGTCACCTAGCAGGCCCTCCTCCCCCCCCCCCCCCACCCCCACTACGGTTCGTGCCTTTCATTTTTATCGTGAGAAGAAAACTTCATCCCCTTCTTCCTTTCTTTGTCTATTCGCGCCTATTTGATTGATGCGCCTACCCACGCTACGCGCCCTCAGCAGTCGATTCCTTTCAATTTTACAAACCAAATGGCAATCTCGCCACACGGTGAGATTCGAACTCACGAAATGAACGCTAGTAATAGCAGCGTTCGAGGCTAACCACTAGAGACCAACGGCGTGGCCGGCTTACAGTAGGTGCAGGGTGCGAAATGTTGTCGGAGGGCAAAACGTACCAAGACTACAACCAGAAGTAAGACTATTGAATCCTTTCTGTTTTCACGTTTGTTTGCATGTGACCGACCACGCGCCCCCTACCCTACTTTGCCTACGAGTAGTCTATAGAGATGTTCCATAACACAACCGCCGCCCAAGAGCATCTCCGAAATAATGTAACCTTGGGCGTTGGTCGTTTCCCCTTCCCGGCTATACGTACTTCCCGCAGCCTGACATACCGACCACCGACCACAACGGAGGCACGAAGATGGTAGCAACAGGGGTGAGTGAGTGCGTCGACTTGTGAAACGTCGGATAGGAGTCAGTAGAATTCATTCATTATGATCATTGCATTATTGTTAAAATTTTGTCAAAAGTATTCAGGTCTGATTGTAAGCACCTTCTTCATGTTTGAAGTAATTGGATTCTTCTAATAGTTACCTACAAGTAGTACCCCTTTATGTGTGTGGATGTCGCACGGAAGGGTAGTATACGTAAAATCAAGGTTGAAGCAAATATGGCACACTGTCGGATGGCACACGCGACAATACTCTAAAGAACGCGACCTTTGAAGCTATCCCAGTGAAAACTGTTTATAGCACCCCTTCCCTGCAAGGAAACATGTTAGGAGTTTAAACATCCCCAAACCAGCCGGTTAGCAGACAGCAGCGCAGTGATGTGCCCTACGAGTACTCTCTAAAAAATGATTTGTCCTTTTCATATATGTTCGGAATATAAGAGCTTTGTAAACTCCAGTACCAAATTACTCATGAGCACGTAAGTCACTGCCGTACTCATCATGGTAAAAAAGTACACCGCCTGCCTGTACTGTGCCTTTTGCATATATGTTGTACGCCGTGCTAAACAGGCACTTTGTTCGCCTCATTGTCGGTGTTTCCTTCTTCTTCCGGTCAGTTACTAGCAAAAAAGGGACTCACCTTTGATTGGTTAATTATCGGTCTGGCTTTTACCCCGGTAGGTACGATAAACTTATATATGTGCCAGCCCCCTTGACAAGCACAGCAGCTGAGCTGTCATGAGATAGATGGTGGTTAAGGACTGACTGTCTAGCCCAAGAGTTCTAGTTCAAGTGTAGAAGAGCTCTTGAGCTTGTGATCTACAACCTGCACTACTACTACTGTAGTTTCAGCGTGGGAGCTCCAAAGTTGAGACTGGCGTCCGTCTACTTACAGTATACTGTAGGTTGAGTGCACTAAAAAAGCAATTTGTAGCCTGTTAGCTGTGAGGGATGAGTGCCCGGACATAAAAGAGTCCCATCCGTTGTGATGACGGCGGTCCACGTATAATATACCAGACATAATGTATACCGTATACCACTAGCAGTGAAAATAATGCCTTCTGACGGCGTCAAGATTCAGTGTATACTATTACTGTTAGTGTTGGAGCTCCTAGCGGTGTGCTCGACAACGCGCGACATTGATGCGACCGAACACGTTTTAATTCAACCCATCCATAGACAGAAGGCATCGTCGGCGGGACAGCTTTGACCATCTCGCTTCGAACACCAATCAGGTAAAAACTTTCAACCCAAGAAGAAACGCATTATGCAGTGCATGCTGTAGTTCATGCACGCACTCTGTGTTGGTAGCCCCCGGCGTGTCGGCCTTGACTGCTGCTACGCAATCTGGCGGGAAATGGTCTTGACAGCGTGACACTACAGACACCTACAAAAAAACGCAGGAAAAACAAACGCGGAAAAATCCACTGACCGAGCACTTTTAGAGAGAAAGCTCTGCCGATTACGCATGAACCCATAAACCCTAACCCAAATAACGAACTCCACACACACAAATAAATATGTATCTCGTCAATGCTGGTAGAGTCAACGAACACTCTAAAGGTGGTCCTTCCTTGGTATCGCTGGCTCCGGACTGCGAGTACTCGTCTCTCCCTCCCATAAATTGATTTCGGAAAAATACATTTTCGATTGTGAGCTGACAACAGTAGTACTTGTCAACAGCTTCGTTGGGCACAGGCGGTGTGATGCGGTAACGTCCGTTGGACACGCGCCGGAAGCTCCGGACCAAAGGCTTGCACACTAACTATAAATAAATTCATCTCGGTTTATTTGGTCGCAGTTCGACACACGGTCGCGGTTGCACATTTCGTTAAGACTTCGTGTACGTTTGTTGTATTGTTATTCGTGCTGCAACGATGTGCCTTCGTGTGATACCCCGTTACGCCTGAAAATACTCTGTACGACTGTACATATTGTCGTTGTCGGAATCTCGTACACCAGGCACAGAAGAACAACATACCATCCAGAAAAACAAACAAACGACGGAGCGTATCATCACGTGGTTTCGGACGATCGAGAGTGTTGATGGGCATCCTTGCACCCAGCGGAATGGTCCCCAGACGAGTTCTCCCTCTCGGTGAACATGGAGAGACCGCCTGCCACATGTGCTATGCGCGCTTGCAGATCTCGCGGACCTCTACTGGTCGACTTCTTCGGGTGTCCGGAACTTTGGGTTTATAGTAAAATGGTTCAGTCTTATCGGAGAGCGTTTTTTCCATAATTATTTCCAAAGTTTGAAAATAATTGGAGATATGTATCAAAATACGGAGGTGTTCTGTCACTATTGAATATTCGTGAAATTCTCCAGAACCAAAAATATCAAGTTCGTTAACATTCCAATATTTGGAAAAAAAATCCAGAAAAATATGGAAGATTGAAAAATTGCGCGAGAAAAATGTCGAAAACATGGGAAAAAAAGCTCTCCGATAAGAATGATTTTTTACGCCTCCGTATATCGATACATATCGCCAATTATTTCCAAACTTTGGAAATTTTGGAAAAAAAGCTCTCCGATCAGAATGAGCCTAAAAAGTACCTGGTACCTGGTAGGCTTTTCTGGCCACCTTCGTACTTGTGTACCTGGTAGAGAGGGTGCCAGATGATAACTACCATCTCCGAGTCAATCTCGACCGCCACCAAACCCAAAGATCACCACCACCAGGTAGTAGGTGCTCACCAGCAGCAGCAGCAGAAGTTTGCTGCTTGTGATGGGGGCGGTGGCAGGCAGTCGTTGTCATTCATGATGTTTACAGTGGTGATGGCGATGGCCTCCAGAGGTCGCTGTAGTAAGTATGTTGTACTCGTTGTCGTTGACATACCAGCTACCAGCTACCTGGTATTATTCCGTAATTAATTTCGAAAATTCCACCCCCTACCAGGAAAAAGGTTTATGCGCTGACGCGCATCGCTTAGAAGCGTCACTAATAAGACACTTAAAAAGCGACTACGGCACTACAAACTGAGAGTCACGAGCAATAGCGCTCATGCCGGCCACCGCTGCCAGGGAGAGAAAAAGAAGGGGGGCTGGGGTTATTCCCGGGGATTATATGTCACCACCGTGGACTCCTCTCGCAGCATCATGGGCCTTCCTGACTGGGTTTGTTATCCTTCATTTTATTTCATGACTTTGCGCCTGAACAGCAAATAGATAGATGTTTCTTATTTCTTACCCCTCACTGACTGCTTCTGCTGTGTACCGGTAAAAATACCAGGAGTACGCTCGCCCTGGTGCCTTAGACAAGAGGTGAATTCGTGATGGTCCAAGAACAATGTCGAGTATATATATGAGGAAGAACAGATACGTCAGTACGAAGTAGTACTACTTGTGCATTCTAGTATACGTCAGTACAAAGTAGTCCTACTGTACATTCTATGAATAATAGTGATGAGCGTCCGCCGTCCGTCGAACACACGAGGCCAGAAGGCAGCAGCAGGAGGGATCGAGGGGTACCGCCACTGCGCAAGGAAAGCAAGAAGGGGGGGGTGTAGACCGTAGATCGAGGGTGGGGTTAGCCCAGGCGTTTGTATGGGCTGCAGAAAGATACAGCCCATCATACTATAATATTCAGAATCAAAGATATTTGCCACACCGCGGTTGAATGAACGCAAATGTATTGACGTTCATGAACGTGCCGACGTTTGGCCGGTGTCGTATGCTACTGCTGTACTGCAACTTGCGCCGGCTGCACAAGCCCTTGAGTAGACAACCGCGCAGGCCCTCCCCGGGTGTGAGCGAGGCAGGCGGGCTCCTCAGTAGAATATGCAAACAAAAAGGTACTCCTGGCTTTGTTTGAGAAAAGGGCCTCGAAGCGCAGGGAGCTCTTAGAATCCGAGTCCAGCGACATTTTGTTTTGTCAAGACGATCTTGGATGCCTCACATATAGATGTGTGCATATGCCGTGTATGCACCGTAACGTTACGATATGTGTGATGTCGTGTATCGTGTGCGTTGCGTCGTTTCAACCTTTCTTTCTAGGGTCACGCACTATTACGGGGGGCCATAGTTAATAGGACCTATATTATGAATATAAACCTTTATATTTAACAATTCTTACCAACAATATTTGGTCCTATTAACTATGCCCCCCCGGAATAGAAGATTGACGGGATGGTAGTCGTGTGCACTGCACCAGTAGAGTTATATTTGCATATCATATCGAGATAAAAGGTTATCGAGCATATATATCTCTGAAAACGGTTGGACGGTTGTGATATGGTGCGCTTTGTACGTTGTTTCGGGATATCTATGTACGGGAAGATACACGCGGTATCAATGTCTCAATCGCCCTTCTGCACTATTATACACTGCTGTTCCTCTGCAAAGTTACCTGAATATCGATCTGAGATATCGCACATCGATAGGTACTGTACAGCCGAAACGCTGTGGTACCTGTAATATGATCACTGACCTTTTGCGTGTGCTGCAACGCTCTTCGGGCACGCACTGAAGATCCACGCTGTCCCAGCAAGCCCTGTGCACTATTTACACTCACTCACGCATCGATACTACTGCTGTGCGTAGTTCACATATTATAGGGGGTTCTCGTATGTATGCTGGTAGCGATTCTCGCATCATATGTACGGTTGAAAACGTGTAATGGGTTATCCTGCAGTTTATCATTGCGGTTGGCTTTGGTGCGGCACACGGGACGGTGCTTTTTGCTAGCAGTGAGTGGAAGATCCACGGAGGCAAGTACCTCCTGGCCTTGTAGCAGGTTTGCGCACCCTAAAAACGTACTACCAGGTACGAAGTACCTGATCTAATATATATACCGGTATGGATGAAAAATATGACAACAGTTTTGTGCTTCGCAACGTTAATTCAAACCCACACGAAATCATTCTTGTATGAGTAGTGTTGCTTCGAACAAGTAATTACCTGGTACTGTGTAACGCAGTCGAGCACTGGGATTGGCACAGCCCCCCCTCTGCCTGTTTTTCGCTGCGCTATGCAACTCTGTCCCTGCAGCCACAAACTTGGAAGCAACTCATGTTATCACTACCAACAAATCAAGACCACTCGTACGGGCAGGCTTAGAAATTCCTCTGCGCGCTTCTCGGGCTATGCAGACCAGTCCCTACAGACAGCAAACAAAACTCCCTTTAGCAACTTGACCTCCCACGATATACAACCACTAGTAAATCTAGCATTACACCGTACATCAGCAAATAAATCAAGACATCTAATCGACGCTCAAAACATTAGTCCAGGCGATTGATCGCATGGATCAGCGCGTAGAGTAACGAACCGCACGCTTTGAGCTATGAGATCCAACACGCATTCACGGAAAGCAAGGTGACACTCCCTGTGAGAGCAACTCTACGTTTAACCCAAAAGAAGACATGAAGTACACACCGGATTCACATCATTTTCCAACTTGACCGCACGAGATGTGAACACCGCTTCAATGGACCATGGTTGGTCTGTGCTCCGATCCCTACAGGGTGGGGACCAGCTAAACACCACGGCGGTTCGATTGGAAACATTGATAGGGATGACGATTTCAACCCTTACAACACCAACTAACTGCAGTGCACGACTTGACCACTATACCGCTGCATTTCCTGCAAATCGAATCAGGCAAACGGTGGGGATCGATTACTCCGAAAGCGCAACCGTGCAATACCCCTGGTTGATAAACTGTTATTACGGAAGCGTATCCGCGCAAGTAGTAGCGTGATGGCGTAACCGTGCCGTGATTAGCCGTACCAGAACGAGGATAGCCCCGGGATTTCCCGGAGCACCTGCAGTTCAATTTACAGGAAAATACCTCCTGGTTCTGCGTTCAATGTTCCACTCCAACACCAAGGGTTACTCCTTCTTCTGGAGACGTGGGTGCAGACGTACACGGGTCAATCACCCCTTTCATTACTGCACGCTTAATAACGAAATATCTCACTCTAGTTCTTATTGTACGGTAGTAATAGGTCCCCGGAACGGGAGTGCGGTTGTCAGGGAGCTAAATAAACATTTCCTTCTGACGTTTCAGTCCTACCGTAAATATCTCAACTCACCTCCTTCCCCCTCCACATCTTACTCCGCACCACCCCCCGCCCCCCGGACTCTGGCGAATGCTCTTTCTACGAGTGCGTTTCGTGATATCTAGCACTCTAGTTCAACTTGAGGGAGCACCCTACCGTCATTACAATGACTGTCTGCCATTTTCGTTAGACTTACAGTAGTCCCTTTCATGAAACTTACTTTCAATTATATATAGCTGAGCCCCAAGGCAAACCCCCATGGCCGACCCTTTTCTCGAAACGAAACTCACGGGAAGATTCCACTGACGCGTCCAATCTCGACATACACCACTACTGTACGGTAGGCCTATACTACGACAGTACAGTAGGCCTACTACGACAGCACAGTAGGCCTACTACGACAGTACACTAGGCCTACTACGACAGTACAGTAGGCCTACTACGACAGTACACTAGGCCTACTACGACACCACGGTAGGTCTACTACTACAGTACACACAGTTACAAACGACAACCTACAGAAGACCGACTAGTACAGTATACAACTCGGGGGAACACCCTCTTAATACTCGTAGTCCGGCTCAGACCCTAGTTCGAATCCCTTTCTTGACAGTCACCCCCACAATGCTGTAACACAGCTCGGGAAGTGTCCTTCATAACGAATGTAGTGCTTGGGGCATCTATCTCTCCGGGCACTCATCAGAGAGTACGTAGTTCGGCCGTGATGTTTCGATCAGTAGGCTGCGAGCTCGCTGCGCAGGTTAAAGGAGAAAGGAGAAAATAGGCAGGAAGCGGTAAACAGTAAAGAGCAGGAAGTGGGCCAAATAAGCCTCATCAAGCGATGAAGTAAACAGCATACACATAAAATAGGCAGCATGGATACCCTTGATACTGCTGTGCCAGGTATGGAGCAATTGTTTGAAGAAGAGAGCAAATCACGCTAGTAAGATGAAGAGGGGCGCAAGTCATGCTGATCAAATTTAGTACCTGGTAGGGTGTAACCATTAATTTATGTTCGCCGTACTAAGAAGTGCGAAGTTGATGCTCCTTAATGCGGGAGTCATACTATCACACCTAGCTTCAAATGTCCGACTAACAGTATTCGAGCCCGTGCCTGACTGTTGTTGTAGTTAGTGTTGCTTCCGATTGACAATGGCAATGACTACGCTAGGTCATATATTGGCCCTTCACGATATAATTTACCGTACCTACAACATAATATAACAGAAGGTATATACCATTGTATAGTATACTTGGTAACCACCAGTGAAAGGAAGGAGCGCCCCCACAGAAAGTTTCACACATGGAACATGCCAGCTAGCGATCCCAACTTCACGATCTAGAGAGTCCAAGGCAGGTAGATTCCCGATACTCTTACGCGTGATCTAGTCCACAGTACCGAGCTGAACCCGTCTACTACAGTATACTACAGTATACTATACTACAGTTTACATATAGTGCTCATTCGCACAAAGTCGGCGTGAACACCTCCTTGCGGAGGATGGGCACCACAAACGTCGTGTGGAGACATTGGAAGACGTAGTAATCCCCACACGCGGTGTCGACAATGTCTCACGTCGGTACGCCCGATGGTGTGCTACATTGCTCAATGCCTCTACAAGGCTGGTTTCACGCCCACATTGTGCAAGGGGGGGCAGTGAAATTGTCATACCGGCAGATTGGGGTTGACCGTAGACCATCTATAGGAGATAGGAATATGCCCGACGTGTGGAAGCAATGGTGTACAACTGTTGTCCCAAAGTAGAAGTACCTTTTTGATATTCTATGTGGGACATGGTGCGGTCTTTATATTGTGGGAAAGAGTGGTAGTAGGTATAGTGTGTTTGAAGAGCAGCCCTACCTAACGTCGGGAGCCGTCGCCGCGAGAGGCACGAGGTCTTCGCTTGTGGCCAAGTAGATGGTCTTGTCTGAACCGTATACCTCCGTGCTTCCAACCACCAGATGACTCCCCACCTGAGACCCCGCCGGAAGCTGAGGGGGGGGGGAAGAAAGAGATCACTCGAAAGCTCATTCCTTGGGGAAGGGGACAGGGGGTTGCTGACCTCATCATCATCCAAGAGAGAATGGATAGGGGATTGCAGGGAAAAATCCGTAAACCTTTCCTTAAACTGGTCCATACGGGGGGGGGGGGAGTAGGGAACAGTGAAGGAACGCTTGAAGTAATTTTCGGCCAAGCCTTTCGGGCTGGTCAGGCTCCTTAGAGGACAGGATAATTTCATGCTAACCCATGGTTTTGGACTACTAGTCGGCTTTCTCGTTTGGCTTTTCTCAAAATCACCCCTTGAGTGACTTACTCTAGAAAATACTTGCGATTAGTATATAGCTCCATATGTAGAGCTCCACATGTAGAGCTCCTTATGGCAGCCTCTGACAAACTTCACTATAGGGAATACCCCTAAAAGGCAAACACACGTCCTTGGAATAAGGATAAGGGGGAAACTCTTCGAAGGAACATTTCTTGGGGCACAGGCAAACACGGAGACAGCTTTTAAACTACCACGGTCGGTGCGAGGGATAGAGGACAGCAGAAGAATACTTGGACGAAAGTTCTTTGGGGTAGTAGACAGGGGAAGACTGGAAACGATTTCCACCGCCATAGACTCGAACGGCCCGTGAGCGGGAGGATAGGAGACAGCGAGTGGATATTGAGCAAACCTGCCTTAGAGAAGAGGACGGGGAAGTGTTAACCTCGTCGCCCCCCCCGGGAGGGGGTAGGGGACAGCAGGGGCACACTTCAAGGAACGGGTATTGAACTAGTTCTGAGGGAAGGGGTAGGGGATAGCTGGGGGAAATAAATGTCAAGAAACATGCATACGAAATACCCTAGGGGGGGGTTAGATGACAGCGGGAGAACACTTCAACAAACCTTTCTTAGGTCAAGGCTACAGGAGGTCTCTCATTCAGTGGCCCAGGGCCACTCCCACAAGGGTCTACCGGATGTCGTTGTAGGCCCGAGATATGTTCCAGATGTCACAATAACGTTGCCAAGGTACTCGCTTACTATTTTCCTGTCCGATCGTATGCCCGGATATTTATCCGCCTATCTACGATACTGCAACAGAATGTCTGTCCTCCTGTGATGTCTATCATTTACTATAATATGTCTGGCAAATACACACGAATTGTATTTTTCCTTGTCAGAATGAGTGCGTATAACGCCAAGCGTAAATCCTAAATATCATTTTGGAAGAATTTAATGCGAACTGGTGGGATAGATGTACCGGCAGGCGCGAGGGGACAGGACGCAGACGTAACAGGGTCATCATAATGCCTCTCAGCGCACACGACCCTGTTGCTCCTGGTCCTGCCGTCTACGCCAATAAGATTTGTACTTGAACCCCGACTCCCACCGCTTCATTGGGGGTTCGTTCAACTGGGACAGCACTTCTTCCGCAACGTCTACGTCAGCACTACCATTCAAGCAGCGAAGACTGCGTACTGTCATCGCGAGTACCCTCGCGTTGTTTTTCAAGTTGCCGTCTGCAGTGCGCCTGTCGCCTATTCGAGTTTTTGTACGTGTCCAAAAAGAGCTAAGCCAAAACGCTCCCATCATTAAGCTACGTTGTACGCTACAGGACGGGGGACACGACCACCTGCGCGTTTAACAAGACCACATCTATGATATGTTCACCATATTCCCGGTTCCCTAGATAGATGGTGATGAAAGAACACCGCGTGCGCTACATAAGTTGGCCCCGGAACGGTTACGCTGAAGCACCAAACAATACATCATTAGACTACCGTAGTAATAGTCGTAAGCAGGGCAGGTCATACTACTGCGACCGCACTACTATAATAGAAGACCGCATATATCATGTCTTCACTATCTAGTTGGGTCGCAAAAAACAAATACCACACTAGACATGACCACAATTTTTAGACCGCCCTTGCCACACTTGCCATACGGTTCACTCACGTTCATGGTGATCGGCACCGTTACAGGGATGAAGCCCGCGCCACTAGTGGTGCTCAGGGTGAGCCCAGTGATTTCTCCGGTGTCCGTTTCAAAGGCTGCGGTGACATAGGCCCCGGAGTGGTCGAGGGTCTCGTGCAGCGTAAACTCCGAGCAAAGGTTGTCGAACTTCTTAGACTGGCGAAAACGGCGGCGACAAGAAACAAGTGGCGACTGTCTGGTCGGATTTGGTAGACTGACGGTGACGAACCGCCATAAAATATTGCATGTTACAATGACTAGGAGCTGGTGTTATCGGGGAGCTAGCTTTATTGCAGTTTTTGTTTCAGTTTCTCTCGATTCGAGATGTTGGTATCAGGATGCAGAGGCGTTAACTGTCCCAGTTAGTTGGTGAAAAAATATGGGTCAATTTGAAGTAGCGTTAACGTTTTCGGAAAAAAACGAAGCATGTCGTGAATGCAGAGCCGCGGGGTTTTTTTACTTTGGCGGCAACGGTAACAAGGAAGGGATTGCACGGCGGTGTGCACAAATGAATGGCGTTGCTCTTGGTGCGATAGAAGGGCATATCTACATACCGGTGGAAGCGGTTAATAGTGAAAATATCTACAGCACTAACAACACTATAGCCTACCCAAGAAGCATGCCATGGGTCGTAGTGCAACTTTATGAGGATACCCACTTGAGGAGCAACGCATAGCTCCCGTAAACATGTTTACGGTAAGGTGTACGCTTAAGCAACCGTGTGCGAAATGCAATTGCCAAGCCTACAGTAGGTCTGCATCGATTTTGTTTTCGTCGAACCAAAAACATCTCGGGTAGTTTTTTCCTTTGAGAAGGCCTATATATCAGCCAGAAACATCGGACAAAAAGTGCTATTGTACTTCTATCGTAGCAGGCGTCCCAACATCGTTAGAGAAAGCCGCCCGTGTTGAGGCATTCTACGATAGAAGTCCACCCCAATTTTTCGGAGGCTCCTCACTTCAGGAGCTCCATACTAATAGTAAGTCACCCGGAAACAGGTTTCAGCAAAAATCGAATTACATCCCGATGAATAATTCCATGACGTATGCAAAAACATCATTTTGCGAAAGAAGATTGCTATTATGACGGTTTTGGGTTAAGAAACCCCATAATTCCGAAAACATTCTAGCGGAAATGGCATACATCTTTTATTGTAGAACGCGTTGGTTTTAGATTGTTTTCGGCGTATACGTACCCAACCCTTAATAATATGTCATGGGAATGTTCTCATCTTAACTACAGCACATAAGTTCTTGTCAGCTCGGGTGAGATGGAGAGCTCCTCAAGTCAGGAGTCTCAGGAGGCAAACACGTTAGTCACGCCTACCGGAACGCACGCACGCGTGGTTAGCCCAGTCCAATGAATCAAGGCTGACTGCAACAACCACCCGCATGGAATGCAGGGCAGTGTCGCTGACTACGACTACATAGCAGTGTCACTGTTCACTTGTTCGGTACTTGAAAGTACGTTGGACATACATACGTTGAACCCTGAAGAGCCCCACCATGACGGGGAAAGCTGGAAGATCATTGAACTTATGTTTACGTCGAACGTAGGATATGTACGGTAGACCAAGAGTGTACAGCATATATTTTGTACGTCGAACAGTGGCGTCCGTTTGATAGAGAGTCCTCACCATGACCGGGAAAGCGAGGAGAGAGGTGAGCTCCTCCATGACCACTTCATACCAGTGGGCCAACAGAGACGGAGAGCCGGGCAGGCCGCTATCTGCGATGACGTTCGCCTGGTGGAACATATACTTGTCCCTGACAATGGGGAGAATTTTGCGGGAAGCGGGTTTGAGCCAAACAAGCCATACGGTGCTACTGCTGTACTGTAGGAAGTGAACAGCCTTTCGTGCTTTGTGCCGCCTGGCCATAAATAATAGCTGGATATTTGGCCTGAAACTACAATCGCCGAACTGCCATACATGTTGTCATTCATACTTAAATGATATTGAAGGCTTCTATTCACATCACAGAAAGACAAGAAAGCGAAATACTGAACGGATAGTGACATCATGCCTCCATCTTGATCGGCACATCGCCAAGTCTGGTTGAACATAGAACACATTACTTTTGCCGCCCATGCCGGCAAACGCGAGGTTTGAACTGCCGACCCAGGTATGCACAAACAATGACACGTCTGAGCCAATCTGTTCGATGGGGGCGAAAACCCCAATATTGAAACTTGAAGTTGAAGTTGAAGTTGAAGTTAAAGGTAGTTGAATAGAATGTTGAAATTTCAAGTAAATTCAAAGTTGAAGTTTAAGATAAATGTAAAGAAAATGTTAAAGTTGAAGTGAACGTTCAGGCCTGATTGAAGTTGAAGTGGAAAATTTAAATGTTGAACGTGAAATTTCCGTCGTCAACACCAAGAAACCACAGACATGTAAGGTATGACGATACGTGCATGGCCGATATTTCGAGTCTAGACCAGAACATGTTTTGGTTACCACGGTCAAGCATGAGATGCGATTGAGGTGTGAGGCACCTGTGGCCCGCGAGGATGTAGCGGCTTGTGGTCCGCGCCTCCTCCGTGAAAAGGACGTCCGTTGAGCCGAAGGACTCGATGTCGCCGCCGCACGAATTGCACCCCTGCTTATCCATCGCGTTTCACGGTTTTGTCGTCAAAGTGTCATTGTCACAGTGCACAGTGGTGGTCGTTGTGGTAGTAGTAGTATTACGGGGGACCCTAGTTAACAGGACCTATGGTATACATAAAAACCTATATGTTTAACCATTTTCACTAACAATATTTGGTCCTGTTAACTATGGCCCCCCGTAATAGTGGTAATTGCAGTTAGTGTTAGGGTTAGTGGAGATAAGAGTGAAGGGGCGAGAAGAGACACACGAAATATACACGTTGCATCGTCGTAGTGGGGAGATACTACTGCACGGAGAACAACTGTCAAGGGTCTACGAAAGTAGACAAGAGAAAACAAGACCTGGCAAGATAAAAGAGTTAAGCCATCCTTCCAGACGAGAAGCACTATGACTTGTGTTAGATGCTGCCCTACACATGGTACCTGAAACACGAAACAAAGGAATCCCCCTATCAGAAAAGAAACACTCTCACGTGCCAAAAGCTGGTTAGGGGCAGCCAGTGACAAGTACAACTTGCGTAGCCACCGGGGCCGTACCATGTCTTCTCTAGGGTGTCTTATGTTGAGTGGTTGCTTCATTAGGCGCGGGATGTGCGCGCCGAGAGTTCTACCGCACGATTCTTTGAGCAAGTGTGTTTCACCTGGCATCCATAGCCGTGCGAGTGATAGGGTGCACGTGAGGGTGTTCGTGAACACAACGTTCATGACGCACTGTGGAGCCACCTAGCAGGGTTACTCATCCGTCGGCGACAGACCCGTCGGGTCCTTCTTGTGCCGTGTACCATACCGTGCACCATACCGTGCACCATATTGTTTAACGTGCCGGGCACCGTGCGGGGTATCGTGTGCCGTGCCGGGCGTGGATATTTGGGGTTGTACTGGGTTGTTCACGCCATCGTGGGCGATTGACGGGTTGAGCCCTCCTGGAGCCGTGTACCATACTGTATACCATACCGTGTAGGGGATCGTGTGCCGTACCGGGGACCTTACCGTGCACCGTGTACCATACCGTGTGTGATAATGTGGAAATGTTCAGGGTTCCTCACCCCATCGTCTACGATTGACGGGTCAAGCTCTCCGCAGTCGCAGACGACTCTCCGGATCCATTCGTTCTCCTTCACCAGACACTGCGTTTGCAATTGCAGCAATTGAAAGTAAAAATGCAAGCCGCATATTTGGGCGTCAAACAAAATATCACATAATGCCACACGGGAAGAAAATTATCTCAATATACGTGTTAAGCTTGTGCCCACCCAACCTTGATAACGCCCACGGGAGTTTGACAAACACACATACCCCTGACTCCGTTCTTTTCCAGACAGGTTTGTTTCAGAACGATGACAGACGCAGACTTATAAAATTGTTATTGTTACACATTTTGATGAACACAGGAGAAAATACCGGAAAGAACGCTCTGACCGACGTTCGATTAAATGGCCTTGCGATATGTGTGGAACACAGCCCGAGACAAACGTGAGCCCCACCGAGCTGGCGTTCTTTACTGCGAGGTGATATCTTGTTGGTATTGTGTCCAAAAATGTGTACAGACTGGGCTGGCCAAGAGCAGTTTTTTAGGGTTCCACGCACATTCTCAGTCCGTTTTTTCGAACTTTGATCAGAACATTTTGATACGTGCTTGATCATAAGTCTTCCCGAGGGATTAATTACTGCACCACTCGTTTTTTTTTTGGGAGCTAAGGCACATTTAAAAAAAAAAGTCTCTACGGCCAAAACTGACGGAAACAAAGTTGAAAAAAATGGCGCAGTAATTAATCTCTTTATCTTGCTCGTGAGAAAGGGGTGAAACAAAATCGAGGTCGAAAAAAGAACCGGTGTGAGAATAATAGCTGATTTTGTGGATATCATCGTAATATCTTCACTTTGTGTAGGATATCGTATACACGTCATATATCTTGAAATCGAACTAGGCATTTTTAAGGGTTTCTGTACTTGGGGCATGCCTCAAGGGATGTTCACACCGAGTACCAGCGGCATCGGGTTCTCGTATAGATTTTAGTGCTGACATTTGACGGGAAATACATGTTTTCTCAACTTCTCGACGAAGTCGAATCGGATTGAAAAAAATCAAGGTCAGCACATGCGCTGCCGGCCCAGTAACACTGTCGCCAAATTTGGGGGCGTACTACTTCCAAGTGGTTGTGGAAGCGCTGGACGAATATATAAAAACTGGTCTTGGCCAGCCCAGCTCGTAGCATGAGCTTCAACGTGGACCATTCATACGTGATCATTCCCTGGCTGCTGAAGAAGAATATCCCACACAATTTCCCACTGTAGCATAGTGGTGGCCTGGCTCCTTACCGTAAAGAGAAATGAATCCACACAGGCGTGGGCGCCATCGTTTTTCAGCGCCCGTTTTCTCAACTATGACGAAGGGTGCTCAAGTGAACGTCATTTTCTCGGAAGGTTCTCGACCAGATCTTTCCGAAAACGCCTCCTTTGTTCGGTATGGGCAACCGTCCCGTTCTGGAAAAGTCGAGAGCTGAAAAACGATCGCACCTCTGGGCGAACTCAACGCTCTCTACTGAAGCACGGTATGAACATACTGGTAGAGCTGAAACCCATAGAAACACTGACCGGGAACGGTTGTCTCGATCGCCATCGCCAATAGTTGCCAGAAAACAACACGTGCAAACCAAAGCTCAGAAACACGGATAGAGCGCCTGGTCTCTCAGCGGGTAAAGTGGTTAGTCAAGGCTGCTTACGAGTACAGCATGACATAATATCATGACATAATATCATGACATAATATCATGACATAATATCATGACAATATAATGTGGCGTTTTGATTGCTTCGTGGGCGAGAATGGGATACTACTCCACCAGCACATTGTCAAGCGGTGTGACGCACGTGTTACGTGGTTATGTGGCGCTATTGGTTTCGGGGAGATAACGGCCTTACACTATATTTCGTGTACGTACGCACATAATACGTATACCCTTGGATTTACATCCGTGGCGGCACAGGTGATGTGGCCTTATTGGTTAGGGGACGGCAATTGTACCACAGTATCTACATGCCGTACATCTATGTAGATAATATGTCGGTACTCACATCGGCGGTAACACAGTTGAAGTAGACGTTCGTGGCGAAACGGGGCACGATCTGGAAACCAACGTATTCTGAAAGCCAGGGAGTGGAAACAGAGAGGAGATGGGGAGGGGTGGTCAAGTGCGCTACTGCTCTAGTAATAAGAATAGCAGTGTCCTTGTACATCCTGGTTAGACTTCCCCTCGCTCGTGGACACGAATAGTCAGATACCGGTAGACTATGTCGCTGTGCAAACGATACATTCTACCAGCGCAATGATTTCGCTTCAATCAGAGGCTATGTATCGTGTTCTGCTGCACATTGGCTTGACCAAAAACAATAGTTTCACCAACGATCCATTACGTAGAGCAAGAAGATATACTATGTGGGGGCCAGGTACTGCGGTATTGCGTTACTGCGACCTCAGCAAACGTTACGCATTGCTCATTAGCCTAAGCTGTCGGTTCATAAACAGCAACTCCAGCAGCAGCGACTTCCTTGCTCACTCCTCTCTCCTCACCGTTGACGTCAGTAGTGGTGTATATAGAGTGGTACGGGCTTATGGAAGACACGAGGCTGACGTCCGTCTGAAGGCCGTTGTACGTGTTGTCGCCAGGGGCGCACGTGATGAGGTTGTTCACAGCCGTCCTAAACAAAGGTTATACACACATGTTTTTCGAAATTAGTACGACTACTTTTTTCATCATTATTACACGATATAATATCATATGTTCATATCGTATAATATCATTTCATACCGCATCATATCATATCTCAAAACCTCCACGTGAATGTTACGTTTACACAAGGTTTGCTCACTCTAGGCTGTAATTGTTCGCTTACTCTAGGCTGTAATTGTTCAAGAGATCCGTGATTCCTAGGGTTTACCCAGATCAAGCTAGTGACTAGTGCAGACCTGTGATGCTACGGTTGTGCATAAAATGTAGGTTTTCTTACTCTAGGCAGTACTTGTTGAAGAGACCCGTGATGCCAGGGTTGGTCATGGACCGCCAGTTGTAGTTGTCGCTGCCGAACAGGCCAGTCAGAACGGCGATCTGAGCGTTACCTGAAGTTTTCATTTTCCGACGCGTCACACGAAACATACCGCAGTGTATTGCGGGAAGATACAGCGAGATACCAAATATAAGTAGTCGTTAGGGAGGACGACATACAGTGAGCTGCGGGAAGACCCAGAGATTCGCGCGGGGGAGCTGTGTATCGGGGCGATACATCTGTTTTGGGATAAAAATAGTGAGTTGAATAGGTTAAGAATGGATTTGGGGAAGATGCGGTGAATTGCGGGATGATATAGTAGAATCGATTCCCAGCTCATGATCTCGATATTTCAGGCCTGGGAGGTTCTTGACCTGTATGATCTAGCTCGTGTTACCGTGTGGCAGTCGAATAAATCTGCATGATCCACGACGGGAGTTTCCTGAGTTGCACCTGCACGTTACAGATCCTGCACAACGCCCCATATAGGCAGGCTAGGATCTTGAGCTAGGTCGGGAGATTTCACGACGTGTGAAATGATACATAAATCGAGAAACCATTGGAAGTGTGTACCTACAGAAGTAGGATAATATTCCCAGGAAAATATTACTGTTTTGCCTTCAGTGGGATCAACTTGCCTCCGTCCTCAATGGTGCAGTCGGACACTCCGAGGTTGTCCCTGGCCAAGTGTGTGAGAGTGTGACTTTGCCACCAGAAGGCCTCTTTGTTGCTGACACACCACCCCAGGAGGTCGTCAGAGTCCCAGTCGCCGCTAGCGTACTCGCTGGTCATGCCCGGCACGGCGGATGCGAGCCAATCCGTCGGCAGCTGAGGCGTAATTCCTGCCATGTCGGGTGTTTTTTGTTGCGATAGTAGACGTGTTTACAACGACAAGTGAGGCTATTTGGCAGATAGATGGGTTTCGCCGGATCTAGCCTGATCGAAGGTATCGATAAAAAAACAGCAGTACAATTTTAAGAGTAATTCCGACTCGATTGGGACACGGTGGGCTTTGTACACCTAGCAATTGAGAGCGGTCTGTGCCTTTGGGGCGCGGGAGTATCGTTAAAATTCCAACAGATTAGTCTAGATGATATTGCTATCTCGACCTAACCAAACATTATAGCTGTTTGCTGTCTGAGCGATAAACTCACCTCTCGAGCCCACGAGGTTGAATGCATGACGCCAAACTAACGTGTTCCTCTCAGACCTTCTGTTACTCCGAACGAAAGGTTATTCCTTCCAATATGTTTATTTCGTCAACATGCTGACATTTTCTTACCGACTGCTTCCAAGGTACTTGATACGCCAAAGTACAACATGTTCTTGACAAGTTGTCTAACGGTGTTTGTATCTCATCGACATCCTCACGCCAAGTACTACTAACCTGCCCCTTCCACTTTGTCGCCCTTGGGCATAAGGGCAATGTCCGCGTCATCTAGGTCCAAGACATACGCGGATTCCACCTTGGAACACGTCGACAGGAAACGACGCAGACAACAGTGGAAGCACACACATAACACGGCAAAAGAGTCAATATATAATTAACGCGTGTATCTACTCCCGGCGGTTCCAGTCCGCTCTCGTGTAGCGATAAAGGTTTCCCAGGAGTAGGTACAGAACGGAGGTAGTTCCTGCATTGTTCTCCATTTTGTTCCGGTTTCCTTTTATTTCTTTTTTTCGGAGAATGTTTACGAGTGACCAACGTTGAAGCTCATGCCCCCTTCACTTTTTCAGTTATGGTGAACGCAATACGAAAATCGAATGACAATATAACAAGCTTCGAAGAATCAGGTGCTTATGCTCAAAATCATATTTAGTGCGACGACTGCTGCAACACGAAACAAGCAGTTTTTGCGTTGACTGTTGTCGCAGCCCGAGCGAAGCAACGCAGCTTGGGGTCGCGCCGGGTCACCTTTTCTAGGATGCCAAGGCCGTTGAACGGGAACTCCGTCACGATGGAAGACTTGTACTTGGCGTTCAGGCTGTCCTCTGCATCCTTGAATGCCTGCATGTCGCTGGCTGTCGCACGTTGCTTCCAGTCGTTTAAAGGGATACGAAACGCGAGGGGGGGGGGGTGCACCTATTTGTGGAAGCGGAAATACTATAGCCCCGCTGCCGGAGAAAGTGTCGGTTACAACGGCTTTCAGGTGTCTTAAAAGAGCACCGCGTCGCCGAAACAAATTCCTAAGAACATCCTTGACTACTAAAAATACTGTTGTATGAACAATACCATTGTCGTTAAACCTCCAAACAACACACCGTTGTCTCGATAACCAGCGTTGCCATTAAACCTCCTCACAACACTTACCATCACGCGTCGTGGCAATGCCGCTGCTATTAATTGTCTTAACCACGACCGTCAGTTGCCCTCCGATGGCTCAACTACATCGTTGTCATTAAATAAGCAAACATATTGCCGTTAACGGTCTTCATGACACAATTCGTTGCCATCAAAACGCCTTAACACCACGTAAAGTGTCTTGACCGCGCTGATACCATAAGGTGCCCTGTTAGTCAAAGCCGCGTGCTCACCGGTTCAACAACAACCGTAGACAGTGTGTGGGTTTGTGCGATTGGCCGTTGAGTCCCGACCAACTCCCCAAAACCGTAGCGTGCAACGGCCTAATAATGAAGTTGTTTCACATGTTCCCGGGTGCATTCTCACTACATTACTAACACATACTGGAACTAACGTGATCCGTGCAACACATTTTTTCCAACTTTTTTTTCTGGTCTCGAAGAAGCAAATGAAAAAAGAAACAATAATATTGACGACGGTGGTTTCGGGGTACGTCGGCAGCCGAAACAAATTGGCCAAACCTAAACCCGAAATTACCCCGAAATTACCCCGAAATCACAATTTTAGGCATATTACGGGGAGTTTTTCCCTGATTTCCCGCAAGACAAACACGTGCTTCCCTTGACAAAAGTTCAATTGTATGTTGGATTCGTGTGTTTACATCAAAACAACAGTGTTTACATCAAAACAACAAGTACACCCTCCAGGCACTGAATACACATGCATTTTTTTAATGATGTGAGTATCTACCACGACGTAACACGCTCTCATGAAAATAAAAATGTTTAGGGGATAACACATCCCGCGTGTTGCCGCTAGCATCTGAATTTCCGCAAATCAATCACACCAGCGAATCGCATGCCATATATATCATCAAAACAGCCCCACGGCCTATTGACGAGAAGAAGCATCTGCCACACTCGAATTTTATATCAATAGGTTGGATACCACATATAATTGTGAACCAAATGACCTTTCAGCTCCGGTTTTTCCGCAATACTTCGTAAGTTCTTGCTTTTTGGCAAACAAAAAAATACAGTTCTCGGGCAAATGCCACGACCTAGTCAAATTCGGTGTCAGTTATTCCCCGAGAGTGTCCGCCTCAGGAAAAATGAACGACAATTTCCGTTATTTTGGCAAAAAAAGGCAAATGATGAAAAACCACTTTCCAGATATGTGTCCGCCTGGAGACAGGGCTTTTAGCAATTTATATTGAAAACAAAAACGGAACAACCACACCCTTCTCGACAACGTGTATCTATGTGAGGATCTATGTGGGGTGTGAACTGTTCGAAAAAGTGTCTTGCATGGACCAAGTACGTTGCATCGTTCCCATGCAGCCTGGCCAGCCTCCGGGTGCCGGAATAAAAGACTTACGTCTACTAACAGCAATTGCAAATACTCTTCCTGCAGAAACATTTTTAGGTGCATGTTTCCATTTTTGCCCCTGTCGTACTCGAGCACCCTGGTTTACCCTACACAAAATACATAGTAGGACCAATCACCGAACATAGTATTATAGGACCAATCATCGATCCCAGCAATGATTATCTAAGATGTGTCGAGGAAGAGATGGCCCTAATTTGAACAAGTTGGCGTATGCTGCTTGCTCGAAGCTGTATCTATCTGCATGTTGTAGCACATGTTCCCCGGGTTGGATATGTACTGTGCAGATCCTGTACAACGTATGAGGACGGCCCGTTATGACCCAAAAGATCTCCATCATGGAGTGTGCTTACCTCTGCGCCTTCGTTGTAGTTGCCGTCGTACTCGAACACGCTCGTTTCGAGGAAGAGGTCGTCGACCATGCCGGCAAGGTAGAATCGACGTTCCCCCTGCGGCAGAAAATTGGAGCAAGGGAAAAGGTGCCCAGGCCAAGGTAACAAGTGGAGCAAGGTAACCAGTGTCCAGATCAAAGTGTGAACTGCAGCAATGGCCAAAAGATTCACGCCACACGAAGTGCGCCATGAGAAAAAGAGTCTAGGTCAAGGCACGACGTTGTGCAAGAGAATATATTGATAAGATATTGTAGAAAAACCCTGCTTCCGCAGTTTTTTCAAATTTGATATTGGCAATGCATAGGTTTTGTTTTAGACACTGTTAACACAATTGGGCCTAGGCAACGATGGACCAAGGTAAACGAGGCGCAGAGCGAATAGACGGGTGGTCCGTGAGGCGCAGAACGAATAGAAGGGTGGTCCGTGAGGCGCAGAACGAATAGGGTTAGGGTTAGGGTTAGGGTGGGATTCCAGTCTCCACGAGTAAGGGAGCAATAACGATATTTTTACCCAGGTGGCCGGCATACCCGCCTTGCACATTGTGAGCGTCGTGGAAACTTCCTTGTGAAAAGTTTGAACAATCTAGCGCACCATTAGGCGTAGTGAACGTCAAGATTGTCGACATAGGCTCGGTGCAAGTCGCATTATTCCATGGCGTGCACGTGGTAAAAATAGGACCAGGTGCGATTTCTGCACGGCAAATTGCCTGCTCACAACGGAAATAATCGAACCATGCTCAGTAACCCAATGCAGCGGTCGCTCCGCTATAGTGCGCCAGTGTGCGCCAGCCAACAATACCGGCACGGTAGCGGCAACCAGTACTACTTCGCGCATGGCTGTGTGCCTAGCGATTCCACAGGCACTATAGCGGGCATCCGGCACGATAGGGGGATCACTACCGTACACTGCCGTACACTGCCGTATTGTTTTGTAGCGAGGGCACCGCGTGTCTCACCAAGATGGATATTGCTAACAATTGTCCCTTTCTTCGAAGAATGCACTACTGTTTCAGGGCAACGCCTCACCGGCCACGAGCGGACTAGGGGAATGCTTCACATGCCCGACGTGCACTAGCCTTGCTCAAATATAATATGTTTTCTGTTTAGTGCATGGCCGCTATCAAGATACTTCGTTGGAT
The DNA here is from genome assembly GCA_031213475.1 of Nereocystis luetkeana. Taxonomy (NCBI): domain Eukaryota; class Phaeophyceae; order Laminariales; family Laminariaceae; genus Nereocystis; species Nereocystis luetkeana. The sequence goes on along the minus strand of JARUPZ010000009.1, from coordinate 150,097 downwards.
TCATCGTCATGTTGGAGCGGAGGACGTCGTTGGCGGCGACGCAGGATATATAGGTATCACGTATTTTACAAGTAAATCGGCCTCACCAAAATGATGCTCTTTACGGCACACCCGCTGACATATCGTCCTTAGATTTCGGTTGCGTTCGGCACATCAACGCGAGGAGACAAATCCAGCAAGCCTACACTGTCATTCAAAGAATCGTTGGGCGTGTGCGTGCTATGATGGGGAGGGTATTGAACAACATTCTGGAAATGATATTTATTACCGACGGGGCTATTCAACTGAGGAGCTACCCGAGAAGGCACGCCTTATCGTTGGAAACCCATTTGTTTTCGCAGTGAGGCCTTCCTTGGATACCTACCGTAGGCCATGGGATTGTTCATCGGGTTATACATTCATTTTTCTCAGACGTCATTATTTTAGTGTCGCGGAGAGCTCGTCACATCAGAGGTTAGGTGCCACTTCTGCCTGAGCATGCGCTGGCAGGCGGCCTCACCATAAAGATTCCCTTGGTTCCCCACTCGTTGATGTAGTGCATCCACGCCCAAGAGCCGAGGTCGAACCACGCCAATGCGAAGAAGACGTGCATCTCCTCCAGGCCGTCATTGTCGATGTAGGTCATGATTCCAGCGGAGGGAAAACCCTCTACAGTCGTCAACGTCGCTCCCTCTTTCGTCGCGTATCTTCGTCGATCAACCCAAACAGGCCACGGCGGAAACAGACACACTTATGAGTTAGTGCCACCACATGATACATGTGCCCACAATCCGAGCAACCCCGTCGGTGGATTCAGTGTCCGAACCCTTGGGGTTAGGGGCCGTTCGGTGAAGTCTGCTCCAGGTGTACCCAACGGAGCGGCAAGTTTTCAATAACTGTTCTTCAGCAACCGTTTCCGTTTGACCTGAAGCGTGGCATCAGCAAGTGTGATCACGGCTGGACGGGGCCTCCCGTTTTACAATACCCTCCTATTATAAAAGAAGGTAGGCAAAAAACAGGCGTTATAAACACCTTCTAAAACGTCTAAAAGTCGCAAAATTCAATGTGGGCCAATCCACACGACAGGCGATGCAAGACCAATTCGGACACTAAAATAGAGAGCGCAAGTCAAAGGAACGTCGACAAATCCACGCCTTGCGGGTCTAGAAGGTATTTACCTTTAGAACGCTAGTATTTTGCCCTCCTTCTAATAGGATCTTGCAAACAGTGGGTCCCTTCAACATGAACTGGAGCTGGACTCTACTGTAGACGTATGCCTGGTCAGTGCACGCGCTGATGATCTCGTCGGGCGTTGGTCTAACCGCATATGTTTCCCTCAACTACGAAAACAAGCTTAGTCTTAGTCTCGGATGATAGCATTGCCGAGCGTTGTCGTAGCCGCATCCGTTTGGTTAAGCTACTACATGACAGTACCGTGACGCAAACAGGCTGGCTCAAGTTCTGATGCTATAATATATTGTTGAGCGTTGTTGTTCCCTCTTCCGTTTGACCACGCTACTTCAGCAAATTTTGAAAAAAAAGGTTGCGCCCAAGCGCACGTGCTCAGGATTGGGTGGGTGCTGCTGCAATGCGCATGAATCTGTTTGGCAACTAACTGTAGAAATGCAACTGTGCCAATATACCAAACTCCGACCAACTACCTGAACCTCTTCTCTCTCCTCTCATGTTTCTAAGTACCAGCCCAAGAGGCTTCCGTACATTGAATGGATACTTGTGCGGGGTAACCAAGCCGCTTTCCTTCGACTTCGATCTCACTCTGCTATGATGGTGACCCCGTCTTTGTCATCCGTCTGCCGAATCGGATGATTGAATAGCCTGTTGATGGACGGATCGGTCAACATATCACTCTTCACCACCCGCGCCCCCTCCCCCCCTTCGCCTGCGTGAGTGCCGTGGGCCATGCGCAAAACAGACCATAACCACGCATGGAATGAGCGATGCTGCAGTATATATTCGTCCTAATGATGCAAGCCAATGATTTGTGCTACTGGCTCATGGAAATGGCTAGTATGAGTGACCTATGATGCGATAGATAGGGGGGTTTGTATTGTGTAGAGGGTCTAAGGCACAAGTATCTGCCTGTGGGCCATCTGAGAAATATTCGGTACTCCTACCCATAAAATACCCGGCCTCAAACGTCTACGTACGGCAGTATGCCTCGTCGGTCGCAAGTCGTTGCTGTTTGCGGCAGTGGCTCGATACGACTAGCAGCACGGAGTAGTGGTGGGTACCGGCTTAGCCCCCCGCCTTTACACACGAAGTGGGCACGCCAAGATTGTAAAGTGATAAAGCGTGAAAGACTGCCTGCTTAAACCACTTCCATATCGCGGACAAATCACGAGTTAGATGGTCTGGATCTTAACCTGCCGTCACGAGATGGTGTGTAGGATTTGTGCAGTGCAGACCCCCTTATGTAAAAGGTTTCTAGATCATGCAAACAGTACTCCTCACACCCGGCGATATGAGCTATTATGCGATGTGAACTATTCAAAGATGATACGTACCAAGTAGTAGAAGTATATATATATATATGTCCATAAAGATATAGATCATCATCTATCTGGTGGAAACCAATTATCTGTCTCGATGTATGCAGAACATGTCTTTGGTTTGCTCCGCAATGGAGCAGCTGTATTTCAAAGCGCTATCAGCGCTTTGCCCCGCAATAGAGCATGTGCTTTCAGAGGGTGGTCAGTGGTCTTTCCCGCAATGAATGGGGGATCTGCGATCCACATTGCCGAGGGGACGCAAACCACATACATGGCAGTGTGCACAGTATCTCCCTTCAAACCCGCAGCCACCATTTCGAGGGTACTATCAGCCCATAACACAATAAGCGACCAGCGTGCACGGGGCGAGCTACTTGCTTGTGTTCAAGCTACACTGTGCTTCGAGAAGCTGAGGTACATGTATTGCAGTGGGCTATATCCTACACGAAGGCAGGGAACTATCGGCAGACGACTCACTGGTAAACTTGATGCCCTCAACACCCACGAGCGGATCATAATACAACTCGGCAGCGCCCAAGCGTTCCAGGACCTCTGCATCCCTCCAGGTCTTTGCCGTTTCAAAGTAGACAACGCGAACCTGCAGAGTTTAGAGTTTGATGGCGCGATTCAGCTGCATGTGTATCGCGAGCAATGTGTCCCACGTTGGGCATAATGTCATATCTCCATTTCGCACATAGCTTTTGCAAAAATCAAGCATCGAATTTCGCTGCCATCCAGACGGGGGGGGATTGTATTGAAGGTTCAGATAAAGCTTCGTGCCAATTTGGTATACACATGAGCCCGACTTGAAGGTTCAGATGAAGCTTCGTGCCAATTTGGTATACACATGAGCCCGACTTGAAGGTTCAGATGAAGCTTCGTGCCAATTTGGTATACACATGAGCCCGACGCCAAGGCTTCCCAACGGGGTTTCGTGGGGAAACTATCGCGTGTATGTGGTTTTAATATCGAGATTCGACATTCCAGATGACTCCACATGGAATACTCTCGAGCGGGTGTTATAGATAGATACTCGCAGTGTACTGGCAGAATACACCTCGTGTGACAAGCGGCAAGGCTGGAAAGGGGTGTGATGTTGGAACCGTGAATGGGTAAGGCAGCGAGTGGTACTACTGTCGGTACAATGCTCACCTTGAACATGCGCGAGTCTTGCAGTGGGCAGAAAACGCACGGAGAGACGTGGCAATAACGAAAGAACGAGATAGGGCAGTTTTGGGCGAGAGGAGCGGGAGAGGATTAAAAAACATAAAACGGAGTATACCTGGTATATCAGAGGACTGATCGTCAATAATACAATTGGGAACCTCGGGGAGTGGGAACTGGGAACAAAGAGGTAGATTTACAAGTGGCATGATGAGCAGAACTATCGGTGACTCCATACGGAGCATGTACAGCGGCTGTAACTATTAATAGCGCGTTGCGGAGAAGAAGTAAGCGTTGTAACACAGGAATGTTTCGGATGATAGTAGGTATCCAGAGCTGTTACTTCATACTAAACGCAATCTAAGCACCACACACAGCTTGCAATAAATTATGAGTTTCGACGAGATCCTCGATCATCTCACCGTTGTCGTTTTGGATGTCACGAATACTAAAGCGCGAGAGGGAGCAGCTCGCGAAGCACTCTGTCTACGTGGAGCATACGGTGCACATATAATAGTACTAGATCCTGCTAATGCAGTTGAATGTCAATGCAATACACAGACCATAACTCGTCACAATTTAGAGAGCTGTAAATTATGTACCAGGGAGCTTGATGACCTAACTGCTGGAAATGGGCTCGCAAAACATGGCGGGTCTATGTGACGGACACCGTAACACAGTATTCGTCTGCTACCGCAGGCATGTGTTGGGCTGGCGCCGTATAATGTACCAACGGACGGACGGGTCTGCACACGTACGGTGAACATATCTATGCAAGATAAAAAAAACTACTGCGAAGGTAGATGGCACGCCATGTCAGACGGGGCATCTTTCAAAGGGGGGGTCTAAATTTCAAACGATGATTGATGAGCTGCTCTACACCATCAATAAAAAATACGTTGTTTCCAATGTTTCAAATATATTGGGCCTGAGACCCGCCCAGCAAACATTAGCATTCGTATGAAATTATAAAACACAATTTGGATGTTTACAAACAGTGATTACGAAGGAATGCCCACAGTATACGCGGTGCTCGAGCGGTAGGTTCGACCGATTGGAAGGGCGTCGACAATCGATATTCGACTTCGCAAGCCAGTGGGGTGAGACTTCGATCGCGGCTCCAAACCAATTTCGGCAGTTCTTGCAATTGAAGGACAATAGGTTGACGTCCCGTTTTTGGGGACTAATCACTTACAACTTGAGTGATTTGTCCCCGAAACATAACTGCGGTCCTAAAAGGGTTACCGCCAGTCAGAAAACGTTACCTCGGAAATACCTCGTCTACAACGGACGCTACCGACTATTTCCCAATTATTAAGTGAACCTCACAAATACATCAGCGTTAGAAATCTGGGCATATTTAACTAGTCTTTCGTGGGGAGGCTTACCACGCCTGCTACGACGGACACAGCAGTTAGTTATGATTCTTATGATGGGCGATACGTTTTAGCCACCATCACTGTTCCTTTTCTCATAAAAATAATACCCTTTTCGTCGTAGCCCCGTTGGCGTATTTCTGATGTTCTTCGGGATAAACCTCGGCCCTGGGGTTGCGGTATAAATTGTATCAGATGTCAGTGTTTGTGTGAGGTGTCGCGCGTTGACGAGGGCAAAAAAGATCTGCGGCCTTGTCCCGATAAAAACGAAGGCACGAACCGTAGTGGGAGGGTTAGGAAAAAGCCTATCATACTAGGAGACCCCGAATATGAGTTACGACTATTACGGGGGACCATAGTTAATAGGACCTATGGTAGACATAAAAACCAATATATTTAACCATTTTTACTGACAATATTTGGTCCTATTCACTATGGTCCCCTGTAATAGGAGGGACAGAGAAGAAAGGCGAAGGTAATACATAGGACGAAGAAATCATGAGTGCAGTATATATAGAGAGAGAGGTCGTCATGCAAGGGGCCTTACAATCGTGCTGGTGGCATGTACCGCTCACACACACACACATAGCACATACCTGGTACACATACTACACATACCACGCGTATTCCGAAAATATACCATCCCATACCACGCGTCTTCCGAAAATAAACCTTCCCATAGCACGCGTATTTCGAAAATAAACCTGGTATAGACCTGGTATGCTTTCTCAGGTCGTGGATCCGAGAATTGCAGTAAGGGCCAGTAACTCGGAACTCCAGTACGCATCCCTTGTTGGGACACCGGTGCTGCACCGTTGCATGGGTTACATGCGTGCAGCAGGACGCAGCAGGCAGCACACCAACGAATGCCACATCATGTATGTACCGATAGAAGGCCGACAAAACATGTATCAGGCAGCGTCTTCGGACACCGGCTGCATATCCAAATCCCTACCAGGTGCCTACCTCAACCAGGGGTTATCCTCGAGTCATACTATCAACAGCGAATGAGGGCCCCGGGGATCTAAACCTGTCGAGTTCCTATAAAACGAAGAAAACGCCACTTGAATGGGCATTCTTCCCACGCGGAAGGGTCGAGAGCGTCGGTTAGTAAGAATCGACGAAAATCAGCAGTGGAATGGTTGTCCGGTGAGGCGGAGAGTATACTACTACTACTGTAGAAGACATGATTGATAACAACGCTACCAAAGCTGTTCCCGGCGAGTGACATGTCCAAACCAGACATCGCGCAGCTGGGGAGGATTTACACGACACATACTATACATACCATACCTGTTGTTGCCGAAAATGTTAGATGACTCACATGTCTGCAGCGCCGTCTTCTGCGCGGCTGAGGGCTCTATCCCTACGAAGACCACGTTGCATCTCCCCCTCGTCGGGTTCACGTGCAGATGCTCCCCAAGGTCCACGGTGGTGTCGGCCTCGAGTACGTACTGCCAAGGGCCATCGCAACAAGCAATATACCAGGAAACATTCAAGAATTAAACAGTCAAACGTCCGAACACGAGGACGTCCAAAGCAGGCAGGCAGGCAGGCAGGCAGGCAGGCAGGCAGGCAGGCAGGCAGGCAGGCAGGCAGGCAGGCAGGCAGGCAGGCAGGCAGGCAGGCAGGCAGGCAGGCAGGCAGGCAGGCAGGCAGGCAGGCAGGCAGGCAGGCAGGCAAGCAGGCAGGCAGGCAGGAGAGGCACACACAACGAAAGTTACGGTGTTGGAAAGATCTGACGAAATGTTTCGGTGGACGCATCGCTCGTCGTTTGCACCTTCCCCATTGATGAGAAAACCACTGGGTGTGCTATCTTATCTTATCACCCGTGTGATATTATTGGGTTATACGGTATACTGCCGTACAACTATTTATTATTATAAAAACAACAACGGTATGAAACCTGTTTATTTTTATCAGTGCGTGGACACTGCATGCTTCTTGGCCGGAGCGAGGCCCGTGCCTCGCCTGCTCAGCGGCTCACCTGTTCAGCAGACCAGAACCCGTTGTACATGAGAGTGGCCATGTAGCCCTCCGTTGTTGCAGCGTCATTCATTATCTGCGGGTGATCCATGAGCACAAGATTTCTCGGTTGGTTGCTTGGAATGGTTTTGGGACGTCATTTCCCTTGTTGTCGCGAAGATGATCAGGTGTGGGTTTAGCTCCACCACGTCTACTACAGCGGTACACATGCTTGGTTTCTCGTGGGCATAGGCACAGCCGGTACCTCGACGGATACTGCTCATGAGACGACACGATGATGCCACACCACAGCAGCACTACCTTTTTGTCTGTCGTGTGCTGCGATCGACGCACGATATTCCCTCCGGGCCACATGTTTACGTTATGACTGCGGAGACCCATCGGCTGGGGAATCACGCAAAATAAATGTCGTTGGCACCCCGTTTGAGTCTCACAAAGGTTTCAGCCAGACGGGGTCCGTCAAACCCTCTTACTCTTACTCTTACTCTTCTTGTTGTTCGGACTTCAGAGTCGAAACTTAGCAGTAAAACGTACCAGGTAGCGATTACGGCGACGCCCACTCACTGTGTATTTGCCGGTGTCAGAGCTACAGTGCATACATAAAATACGTGCAATGCAAGGAGTCGCACGACACGGGCGCAGCATGATGTTGCCTCGACTCTTGGGCGCTCACGTTTCTACTGTGGTCGGCGGTTGACAGCACCGGCGTTTTCCCGGTGGTTGTTTGCGTCGCGAAGACGAGGTCCAAAAAAGGGGTTTCACGGAGCAATTACCCAACATCGCTTGAATACCTTCCATTTTTTTGTGTTTGATCCAGTTTTTACATGTATGTATGTATACGATCTATTGTCGTGACCTTGTTCATCGGGGTGTAGGTACGAGCTGGATTGGCCAGAACGAAATATGGTTGGCGGAACGGGGTTTCCCATGCTGCTTTCACGAATGATAACCTGAAAGTTTGACACGTGGTTTCTATGAGTATTTCGAATACATTCCCTACTACTGCAGGCTTTTCATTTTCAGTTCGTTTACTGAGTTAGGCAGATATTATTCATGAATACCGGTACAGAAATATTTGTTTTGCGATGAAAGACGTAAAAAGTCAAGAAGAGTAAAAAACTGCAGTATTATAGGGAATGAATTTTAACTACTCATACAATACGAGTACGAGGGTGATTTTTCGCAGTTCGAAAATCGCAAATTTGAACGCGGAATCGCAGAAAAAACAATGTAAATCGCAAGTACTTGTGTTATGTATGGAAATCGTGTTTTGGCGATATCTCTTGATGGGTAGCGAATCGGGCACAGAAAGAAATATTGGTCTTCTTCTCGTTGGGTCTTCAGCTAAGTCTTCACACCAATTTTTGCCTTGGTCGGGAACGATGGTTTTATTCCGAAATTTATGTTGAAAAGTTCGTGCTTACGAGTTTTCGTCGATATGTCGTCGAGATCGAGTCGAATTATAACCGTGTCTCATTTTTTATATACTTTGTTTTTTCGCACATACATGCAGTGCTGTTTCAGGGTGGATGCCTCCTAAATTCAAGTCCTAACTCGCAGTGGTTCGCGAGATGCGACGTGCAGAAAAGATGTGCTTTTTTTGCCAATCCAGTCTGTATACTAATGTTGATACTTCTCTCGAGGTCAGGGTTTGGGTGTCTTCAAGTGACAAAAAAGCCTCTGGGAAGAGTCCCGTAGGTGCACCGCTTGTCGTACGTAGCATGCATCAGTACCATTCGACGCATACCTTCTTCTGTTGTAGACCATGGGATTGGCTCTTGAGGTTTAGCATATGCTTTATACTTATATCCGCCAGTGTCTGGGTGACTTTCTTCCCACTGTAGTAGTGTACTGTATGTATGTAGTGTAAGAGCTCTACAAGTAGTCAGAAGCCTCAATAAAATCGCACGTTACCGCTATGATCGTAGCACATGTGGAATCTCACAAATACTAATTCCAATAGGAGTTGGCGTTGGCACGATGATAACATGGACGGTCTGCCACGATCTCACCATGATCTCAAAGGCTCTACGTAAATACGTTCCTACGATGTCACAGTACACGCGCATTAAATCCGCACGGTGATAACACTCACCCTCCCATCAATCAGAGGCTCTACCAGCGCGCCGTCACACATGTTCAATTGGTATCGGTACAATCACATCACATAGACCGTCTGGTCGCGAAGACTCTGTCTACCAGCTCGCTGTCGCTGACAACGTAGGCCAGTACAAGGATATCACAACAACTGCCCCACCGCTACAACGTTACGTTTAGCGACACTAGTATACCCACTCACAATTTCTGTCGGCACGATGATGCACGGCCGGAGGTCAAGCTGGACAGACGTTGCCCGCACGGAACCGAGCCCTCCCAGCAGCATGCTGACACAAACCGACACCGCCACCTTCCCTCCTAGCGACGACGCTGTACCGAAAGCACCCATATTGACGTCGACCGGGGACCACAAGGTGAAGAAACGTCGCGTGTCACGCGAGGGTAGTCTCAGAGAGAGGGATTTATAGCACGCTTAACGTTCGCATCAGAAGAACAGTCCTCCGGGTGAGCCTTCGAACCGGCGGGTGACACAATGAGTGAAGTGGGAGGGAGAAAGGTTGTAGATGGAGCTACTACAGCAAACTCGAGCTAAGCACGTGCATGATGTAGTTTGGGATTCGGATCCGGAGGGACTGTCTGCGATACCTTCTCCGTCATGGTTCGGACCACGCCCTTTCACAGTTTCAATGGGATGTAGATTGGACTTACTATCAACCCGAAATATATATTATTGTCCTCCCTGAATGTACATCCTCAAAAACAGCATTGAGAAAGCATTCCTTCGAGGAGACTCTCTCGAACCCCTTCCCTAACCCTGTTCGGACCACCGTGGTGTTTGTTGCCTTCACATCCAACCGGTATTTATTCGGAAACATATCAATACACCCTGTACTGTGTCCGTCCTGATTATTGATCCTAGAGATCAAATAATTTTGATGTCATCATCTGTGAGACATTTTATAAAATGATGAAATACGTCAGCTGTGAGTTCGACTGATTACTTACTTACATACCTGGTAGTTGATACCAGGTACTCAACTTTGCAAGCTGCGTAATATTTCTCGTCTATATCCCGTTTTTACTGAATTTCCAAATCTTATGATAAGCCGTTCGCGCGTATTCTATAAGTATTCCCTTGTCAAGGATTTAGGCCAATGGCTCCCCTGGATGCTGCCCGGGTCAACAGGACAATATACCTAATAATCATTCTGCGCACTGATACTCTATAATAACCCAGATAAGGGAGGGTAACATGACTTTACAACATACATGTTGACATCTTTTCATTTTACAAATTTAATATTGATTAACGTATTGACTTTTTGTATGGGATGGTTCTAACTGCGAATATGTTTACTCTAGTAGTCGTTGCTGCTGCTGTGATGCTCGGATTGTATTTGATATGGCTCAATTTGGCACCTAAATCAGGCATCGGTACTCCCGAAATTATGTCGGGTGGAGTTTTCCGAGGAAATGAGCTGCTGCTGCTGTTGCTATCACTGATGATGTGATGTTAAAACATATTGCTCGTACTACAGTATGTATAATAAAGTCATGAGATAGACGACAAGGACTACTATCGTCTTCCTGTTTTGTGTAAATAAATTCGAAAACAAACTGTTGTGCTTGTATATTTGAGGAATTTCAAGCAAGAAGTTATGTGTTTCAGAGGTGTACCTACATTTTATACAACTTTCAGCAATAAAGTTGTGGTTCAGACATACCTGGTACCTGGTATGTGATGTATGTATCTACGGTATCTATTTTCGATACGTACCTGACTAAAATGAGTACACAGGTACACAGCAGCAGTACAATAAATGAGACATTGAAAAAGAAGCAAATAATCGCAAACAATCAAGCTTCTTTTTTCATGTTTTATGAGAAAAAGTAGAAGATATATATATATATAATATGTACGACAAATAAGTACCAACATTTCGCAGTATTCGAGGGGAGAGGACATATTTCAATCTGATTCGTAGCATAGATTTCCATGGGGAGTTATTGCCAAGAAATATTTAGCCGTGGTCCGCGTTCAGAATGTTCACAAGCTACTCAACTACTCTCCCTCCGTTCTACCCCTGCTCTGTCCCTGTTCGGACCACGACGACTCAATTCCCGAATGGGGCTGGTCTGTGAAATACGTGCACAGCAGTGCTTGCATTCCATATTATCATGTATTTCTTCGCTCTTCTTTTAACTCCCCTTCCTGCTGCTGCTGCTGCTGCTGCTGCTGCTGCTGCTGCTGCTCTGCTGGTGCTGGTGTCGTTGTTTTGATTCAGATGCGGGGTCACATAACTTAGGGTTACAGGCTCTTACAGGCTCTTACAGGCTCTTACAGGCTCTTACAGGCTCTTCTCCCTCCTCCACGCCACGGTTAGTGCCTTGCATTTATTTATGCATCACCAGAAGACCGTAATGTAGCTCTTTCCTTCCTCGTCGACTCTCGTCGAACTGCTGTACCAGGTTGTTAGGAGGGACAAAAGGTCGTGTTTTTATCGAGTTCGGAGATATCCTCTTCGCCTGCCCTTCTCCAGCTCTGTTCGGACAACCCTTCCTGGTGGGAGTGTTGCATGGATGAAGTAAAGGATGGACAGTACCGCGGTGAAGATCAGTAGGTGAGATATTAATTAATGCATCATTGCACCGACCACCTCATGCCGTTCTCTAAGGTACTCAAAAGGCAGAGTGCGAAATCGTTGAGATAACCTTCGGCAAACGACGACTTCTTCTTGCGTAGGCCGTGCAGCGGACGACCAATGAGCGGCTGACCCGTCGGGGGGTTATTGAGGTGATGGCTGGTGGGGAAAACCCGGGATCAGGCCGACCAGAAAGTAACTGGGTTCAATTTCTAGCAGACGCCCTTTGGGTTTTGTAGCCACCGAGGTTCCACGGAAAGCTCCCCTTTACTGTTCGGAGTAGAGGCGGGGTTGTCATGGTCGAGGGCGGCTAAGAATAGTGAGAAGTTGTACCGGGGGGCCATCGGGTTGGCACAAGGACGAGGTGGAAAGGAAGGGGCGGGGCTACACAGCTGACGGCGTTCAGATCGGTGTCAAGAGAGGGGGGGGGGGGGGGTGGCAGCCGTACTTGCTGATACGACTGTCAACGAAAGCATAAATGAAATAATACATCGGGTGGCAAGGTATCGGTTCTACCAGCCCTTGAACTAAAACATCACTTTTGTTTGTTTCTCGTTGAGTTGTTCAATGGGGGGGGGGGCTTACAGCGGCAGGACTGACGCTTGACACCACCATTGGCGAGGGGAGGAAGGAGGCGGCAGAGAGTGTGGCAAAGTTCCCGAATCGGTTTTCTAGCAGCTCGACGGGAACCCACGTTACTATCATGGCCTTGAGTACGATTTTCTATTCCCTCTCTTATTTATTCCTTCTTGCTTCAGCTTTGTCTCACTCCTGTTTTTGTTTCCCCTCCCTGCCGTCCTTAGGCCGGTGTATTCCTCTCCTTAGGGTTGCTTCTTCCTTGTAGTCGATACGTGTCCGTCCTGAGTACGGTTTGCTTTTCTTCCCTAACCCTTTTCTGATCTCCTCGCGTTGTCTGTAATGCTCTATTTTTGTTCGTATTTCCCTGCCTTGCTTGTTGTGTAGTTATGTGCTCGTACCCGGTACGCTGGGGTTTCACCTGGTTTACGTATGACGTTGCGATTATTTTTCGTTGTTGTCTTGTTTCTGTCTCGCAGAGTAGTCTGTGGCCACTAAATTAGTACCAGGTATCTCTCTAGGATAAGGAATTAAGACGGACACTTCGTGTCCTAATGAAGCGGGGTAGAGTGAACGATGTAGATACAAATATGACACACATTTTGCATTGGCCGTTCGACATTGTTTCGCATGAACTTCAACGCTGATCATTCATAAGCCTTTACCGCGGTCTATGGTGCCCAGAAACATGATTTCGATGCTGGGTTAATTTCGTGGGTTGCGACGTTTTTCCCATTTTTTTTGCGTCCGACGATTTTTAACCGTTTGACGATTTCTGACCGTTTACGGTTGGCGCTTTGCGTTCACGGCCTCCGGTGGCTCCAGCTAATTATATTTCTGCGCCTTGTGGTAGGGAGCAGGGTGCTAAATGGGATCACATCTGGGTGGGATCAGGTGTGATGGATGGGATCAGGAGAGCCAAGCAGGGTCCTATTTTGTTTTCCCGCTTGAATGGAGAACATTCCGAGAAAAAATGTTCACCTACTATATGGAGCACTCTACCGTGTGACTGGGGCTTGAAATACAATAAATATTGTTGTAGTTTCGTCGGATTCGGGTAGACGTAGAGTACCTGGTATAGCTTCCCGCCCTCTGTTGGGGCTACGGCGGGCTGTTGAGAAAAGACAAAAGGAGCGAAGACCTACAACAGCAGTAATAAATATGTAGAATGTATACTGTATTAATCTTACGTACATGTCATACAAATGTCAACATACATCTTTCCCTTCGTTGCGTCGTTGAATAGTATTTTGCTTTGTGCTCTTAATCGACCACTGGTCGGATACGTACTTGTCCCACCCACACTTCCATACGCTTGCCTCAACCCTGTCTCGCACATGCTGCGAAGTCTTTCTCAATCTCGGGCGACAGAGGAAGCCGGCTTGCGTCCGCGTAGCTCTGCCCATGGTTTCTCTTGCCACCCCGGACCCGGCCACTAGAAGTAGTAGCGATGTAGTACTTTGCTACTGTCTCCGTCTCCCAACCACCTATTTTCAGTCTCTCGTTCACCACCGTCCCCGCCAGGGATCTGGTGAGCGAGCCTCCCACTCGAAAGGAGCGCACCGTGAAATGGTTCACCAGGCCTGCCTCTCGAGCAAATGAACTTGCAGGGAAGCGGTCATTCGGGCTGCGGAGAGGGGCCGAGAACCCCGGCCAGCCTCCGTCGTAACAGGGGGGAGAGTATGCCCGGCGGTTAAATCCCACCCAATCCGCGGCGCGGCGGATATGTACGCCGTAACCGCCCGGCACGCGCACGTCTCCTCGCAGTCCCGGTCTAACACTACGACCGTCTCGCTAGATGCCCGAAGAGTCTTATCCAACTGAAAAGTAAAGACAAAGCCCACAGACTCTGGGAGCCTCAGAATTCTCGGCCCCAGAGAAAAGGAGAGGCCGTATCCCCTATGCATCGAGAAACCGGCCAGCGCATACAGGGCTATATCTCTCGTCAGAGAGATACGTTCCGCCAGCGAACGAGCCACCTGCGCCCGCCACCTCATGTCGTTTATCAGGTCCATGAGTGTATGTTCCAACATTGGAGGCGCTAGATCGACCGGAACCCCGACCTACTTCTGCTGCTCGGACACAAAGATGAGTTCCGAATCTACCAATGGACTCGCGCAAGAGGTGCCTGCCCGGCGGGCAGGATCCCATTCTTCCCTTTTTCCGTGGTATTTGATGGCCATATTCAGCTTAGAGACAAACCCTTTCCGGATGGACTCAGCCGTGTACCGTCTTACACATGAGACCCCCGCCAGACACGCGTCGTCGCAAGCACGGCCTACGCCTGGGCAAGACGTTGCATGCACCAACTTGGTGTCATTTCCCTGAGTGTCGAGGTAACAGAGGAAATCGAAGACATCATCTGGTGTTGCTGTCGTCCAACCACGGGACCCAGCCGAAATGACGAGGACGAACGCATCAGACTCATCGGCTACCCTATTTTTCCAAATTTACCCGGGGCGCCTTTGCATCGCCGCCCACAAGTTTCATCGCCGTGACTGCAGCTTCTGGACATCCACGCCGACTGGCGACCGCTGTCGGTACCGCCGGGCCGGTAGAACAAGAACCGGCTACACGCCGCATTTCCAACAGAAATTAAATTGCACAAGGTTTTATTTGTGGCATGCGGAACTAAACGCGAACCGCACCAAGTCCCGGGTCGTCGCGAACCCTCCGCGGGCAGCAGCGCCCTGAACGGGTCTCCCGTTGGTGCTCTGAATACAGCCAAACAGCAGAATGGACCACATTCCCAATGGGCGTTCGGGAGCGTGTGAGCGCGCCGCCTTGCGATGGTCACCGACAGGGGGGAGGTCGTTATCGAGCCCGTATCATCAGAACTATGTAGCCGTTATTTTTTTATTCTTGTTTGGGCCATAACTGTCCCCGACTGAGCAAGTCCACCTCGTAAGTTATCATCCTCCAACGAGGGTACCGCCAATTCCTGAGGCTCCCATCCGCGCTGGGCCACTGAAAGCACCCATCCGCAGCCGCTGGGGGCCCCTCGATAGAACTCACCGTGGAGAGCTGCAACAACGGGAACCAATACGCCTTCACATCTGGCAAGAGAGCAACCGCGTAAACCTTGCATTCTGCCATGTGTTGGGCAATGTGTCCTGCCATGATAGGGGGTGGAAAACAAACTCCAAGGGAGCATCCGGCACGATCGAAACATCCTACGCAAACACGTCGGTCCCTGCGGAACCAGCACAATCGTACTGGGAGAAGAAGAGAAGTGCCTCCTCTCTTGAGGGGGATCGCAACACCGACGCCGTACATGCCATGAGGTGCACATTGAACGAGCCCATCTCTGCCCAAAACACCTTAAACGCTGCGGGCGCTATGCGAATAATGGCTTCTCGCGACGGCCGCGAGATTCCATCCGCGACTCCGCTCTTCGCCGTCGGGATCCACTTCAACGACAGTATGATACAGTATTCTACCTGAAGCTCTAACGGCTGGACCAGCAATGCATGAGTCTCGCAATTTCTAGCACGCCCCCCGGTAAACGCGCCCACTATCGACAGGTTGTCCACGTCGATGAGCACTTGCGCTCGCCTCAAAATGTCTGGTCGTCGGGCACAAAATTGCCGTAGGAAGTGGTAGAGGCAGTACACCTCCTTCTGTTTGGTGTGCCTTTTAAACCAGTCTAGTAGGAACACTCCGCCGCAAGGAAGGTGCCCGCGGCCACGCTGACTACGCCCCCCCATACCAGGTAGGACGGAGGATGCATCCGGCGATCCGTTCGTCAAGGCCGCCGAGAAATGCCGTGCCCGTTGCCACGG
Organism: Nereocystis luetkeana; assembly: GCA_031213475.1. NCBI lineage: Eukaryota > Phaeophyceae > Laminariales > Laminariaceae > Nereocystis > Nereocystis luetkeana. The sequence continues at coordinate 134,024 of JARUPZ010000009.1, read as the reverse complement.
CCCCTCTTGCCGAGATAAGCCGCTGCCTGAACTCGCCTGACAGGCAGGCCCGCCCGACAGTCGTGCGTAAGGTCGACGGTGCACTGACCACACTTCTCGAGCTCCACGATCACCCCAAACACCGGGTACGTCCAAAGCGATGCCGGCCGAATGGCTACCGTCATGTTCATGCACTTGCCCGCGATCCTCTGTAGTATACGGAAAATTAGCTGTCCCTCGTCCACGGCTGCTCGTAGCAGCGGCTGCAATTTTTGCAGCTTCTCTTGCAGCACTCGGAAGGTAGCGGTGTCCGAATCATACACTTTACCGAGGTATTTCTACTCCGTAGCCGCCTGGAAGTCACACTTTTATGCCGGCAGGAACTGACCGCGCATAAACGATACTAGCATAGCTACGTGGGTCGCCTCTGCCGCCGCCAACCATTGCACACGCGCCGCTCGCCCGTGGCAGGCCCGAAAGTTGCTGAGCCACGAGTCATCGAGGTAAGCCAGAGCCAGAATCCCTTTGGAACGAAGATGGGCTGCCTTCGCCTCACTGAGGGTATGGTAGCACCGTGCACTCGAACTGAAGCCGCAAGGCAAAACGCAACAACAGAAATCGATGCCGCCGAACGAGAGGCCTTAGAATGGCCAAAAGAATGGGCGCAGGAGGACATGTTCAAAGGCGGAGGAATCATCGAGCGAGATGATGAAACACCCTTGTGAAGCAACGCTAGCCACCCACGACACCGTATCCATCGTAAATGGCATCTTCTTGCACCGCTTGTTTAACGGCCTCGCGTCGTAAACCAGGCGCGGTTATGCCTCTTCGACCGCCAGCGCCATGCCCAAGCGGGGCCGTGGCGGACCCCCGAGGCCTCAGACGTCCGCTCACTTTGCGACACGCCCACGATCGACGAGGGATTGCACCTCGGCATTCACACAACTGGCTAAGGCATGCGGAATACGGTTTTTGAACACTGGTCAAGGGAACCGGTCCACACCATACAGGCGGTCGGTTGACGGGCCCCTGTATTCCTTGAGGAGAAGATCGTGTAAGCCCACTCTTTCGCGTGAGTACGACACCAGCGTGCCCCGAAGCGAGTGGCCCTGCAGGATTATGTCGTGCCAGAGCTCCACATGTCGGCGGACAAAGCCCGGAACTGTTCCGAGTCAACCCCCGCATCCCACACCGGTACATCCCACGGCATACTTCGCCGCGGTCTCTGCATGGCATCTCGGGCGACGTCTGCCCCTTGCGGCGGGCAGCGCCCCCGAGCGCACCCACTCACGTTTGACGGCGCCGCGCGGCGCCGCGGGAAGATGAGGGGCCGCACGTGGGCGTGGCGCCTATCGAGCAGCTGGAGCCAAACGTCAGCCACAACCTAGAGCACAACGCGGCGAATATGGTGTACATATAATATATACAAACCCTGCCGATGAGGACGCTGCCATCTGTCGGGCCCCAAAATGGATCGACGTGCGGACGCCGGTCAAAGGCCTCCCACTCAACTTAGTATAGCGTTACGAGGCGCGCGCGAAATGTTTGCTTGTACCCCTCGGTGGCGTAAATGGGTTCCATGCAGAGGCAGATTTTATTTTTATTTTTTAGTATATGTATCTATTGTTATTGCCTTCGAAGAAAAGCATTCGAGCGCTGTTCTCAACTTGCTTATCTTTTTTTGTGAAGCCGCAGTTTGAGTCGGTGAGAGTGACAAGAGAGCCCAGCCGGCACCGTGATCCCCAACAAGCAGCACCGCAACAACAGGATTTTTCCCGACGTATTTTGTGGGTAGGCACGTTCTTCCTACGAGTACTCGTACAGTTGGGTTTCGATAGGTACAACTCAAAAAACATACTGGTACTCGTAACCGTTATGACAGGTGCCACCACTGCTACTACTACTACTACTACTACTACTGTACCGACATCTACAGCAGATTTTCTCCTGCTTCTCCGTCCTCTCATCAGTAGTAGGAAGATGGGCCTGACAACGCCACCTGCAGCATGTCTGAGAACATGTCTTAGGACACGGCTCGCGCGTTGCTGCTGCGGACAGGCACAGTCTGCCTACGAGTACTCGTTGATAGGTAGAACAAAAAAAAAAGTTTGATGTTTTTCGATTCTGTCTGGCCCAGTCATGTGTGCCTACACACGTTGCCGCATCTACTGTTGTAGCTCGACCAACTCTGCACGAACTCCAATCTCACCAGAAAGAGAAGGTTTATTTTGTGTGCGTGCGTGCACAGAGCCCGACGGGACTGGCATTGGTGCCTTGTGTGCGTTGAGCGCTGTGGGCAAACGTGGCCACAACAAAGTTGAATCACTCACGATGACACAGTGACACAGCAATGACTCACACAACAAACAGAAAAATAACGAGCGAGGCACCCTACTCTCGTACGACGAAGATATATATTTTCCTTGGGAAACCAAGCGAAAACGGTTCGCGCTTCGCGCTCGCGCACCTCACTATAATGGGAATGATTAAACCCTGCGTAGTCATTCCCATTGCCTCATTATAATCATACTACTATTTGGCAGCAAGCTTCTGGGGAGTTTATTTTCATGTTGTGGCACATTCTGGCCCAGAAAAAAACGCACAGCACACGGCACAGGTCTGCAGCAGTATGGAGCAGGAGCACCCGCACTGCTCTGCAGCAAAAACAGCGCATACATACCACCGCAGTATTATCAGAACCCTTAACCCGAGTACAACCCGCCTCTCGGTGCAGTATTAACTCACAGCCACCACGTGCAACAGCAGCAATGTCGGCGGCGTTGAGGGGCATCCAGCAGTCGTGACTCAACCGACAGCCTCTTCTCGTAGGAACTGAAAATGATCGACCACAACATTTCCCCGACTCGCGCTTCGCGCTCGCGCGCCTCATTATAATATTATTTGGTAGCACGCTTCTTGTCATTTTATTTTCATGCATATTGTTGCACATGCTGGCCCAGCTAAAACGCACATCACATGGCGCAGCTCTGCAGCAGCATGCAGCAGGAGCAGCCACACAGCTGTGCGCAACAGCGCATGTATAGCACCGCCAAACAATCCGAACCTTCAACCCAAGTACAACCCGCCTCTCGGTGGCACAAAAACATGAACGGCGATAAGAGATCTCCAACAAGCTGTCAAAGAGCTGACGACGCTCTGTTGGCCAATGAACACATGTCGGTTGAGGTGAACGGCAGATTGACAAGAGATCTCTGTACCGCGAAATATTAAAGATCCCCAACAAGCAGTTCCGCAACGACAGCATTTCCGATGTATTTTTAACAACGGGGTTGATTTTTAGGACCGAAATATGCGACAAGGATCGCGAAATGAAGAAAACATTACACAACGAGGAGGCACACAAACATGAACGGGGGTAAGAGATCCCCAACAAGCGGTCAGAGAGCTGGCGACTGACGACCCTCTGCCCGCCAATGAAAAACATGTCGGTTGTATACTAACGACAGACAGAGGTCGCCGCACCGCGAAATACTAGAGATTCCCCAAGGAATGCCCTTGTGTACTTCTTGTGTTGCAACAACAGTATAGTATATAAACAAACGAGTTTATAGTTTGGTTTATACTCGTTCCTGCTCTGTCGCCCTGAATGCGTCTGCTCTTGTGCACTTGACGTGTTTTCGACAGCGGGGTTATTAGAGTACCGAAAGATGCGACGAGGATGCTCTGCCGCCCTCAAGGAATGCCCATTGGTGTATACTTGTGGTGGTGTTGCTCGTCGCGCGCTCGCATGCTCTTGTGTAATTGTCGTGTTGGATCAGCATAATATGGCATTAATACTTGTTCCTGCTCTGTCGCCCTGAAGGCTTATGCTATTGTGTACTAGACCCCTTATCTATACTCGCTCCTGCTGTTTCGCCCTTGACGCATACCTGGTATGCTCTTGTGCACTTGACGCTCTGACATCGCTCGCCACACTATAAGAGATCCCCGTCAAGTGTTTTAGCACAGCAGTATGATATCTAACGAGCGATCGCATGCTCTCGTGTACTTGTGGTGTAGGTGCAGCAGAATGATATCTACACATTGTGTGTTCTTGTGTACCTGTTGTTTTGGTACAGCAGTATAGCCCTGAAGGCATATGCTCTTGTGCACTTGACGCCCGGCCATCGTCGCTCGTCGCGCGCTCGCATGCTCTAAGACTTCTGTATGTTGGTACGATTTGATATACTGTTGTTATGGTATGATGATACGGTTTGATGTAATGTTGGTATGGTATGATGGTACGGTTTGATATATATAATATATGGAAATGGAATGATGGTACGGTTTGATATACAATATGGGGAAAAAACGTTATGCTTATACGGTTATATGTGAAAAACGCGGTATGTTGTATGGTATGTGGGCGGTATGGTACGATGGTACGGTGTCGTGGATGTACTGTATGGCTAAATTTGCCTAGTGGTATGGGATTTTTCAGTATATAAGGTCCGTAAGGGTCGAATACGTCGTACGAATGTCATCTGTAACGACCTTATATGTCGGCCATCGGAAAGTGTTCGAAAATTTAAGCCATGCGGACAGACAGACAGTGAGATAGGCAGACAGATTTGCAATTACCGCAGCTGAGGTTCCGTTTTACACCCTGAGGCCATCCCGTATGGCAAACCGGTTTTCGTTTCTGGAAATCGAGGTTTCAGCACCTTCGCAGGCGTGTTTGAGCAGGGAAACGGGCAAATTGGGTCCGCTTTTCATGAAGTCCCACCAGCCATTATGCGAGAGGCATGCAGCGCCGTTGGACGTTTCGTCAGGATAGCAGTTTGAAAAAGTGCCAATACACTCCAGTTTCCTCCATTCAGTTTCGGACGCGATTTATCTGAAAAAGACGCGATTTCTTCGGCTGAGACGTCGGTATCTATCTGAAAATGCCTTGTTGATTTTTTTGTCTGAAAATGACAACATCGTAAAAATCTCGAACGACACCCCTGGAGAAAAGAAAACGGGTCTAGATACCTCTCCCTAAAAGACTGCAAGCATTCTGAGAAAAGGCGAGCCTGATTCGGTCGGACTCCGGGTCTAGAATGCGTTAAAGCACGTAAAAAACACAGTTTCGGGTAAGTTTTTCGGTTTTCAAAACCCTCCCATAAGAAATGGCCTGAGAATATCTGTGCTAAACGTCGAAGCGATGCTGTGCATCCAGCAGGGTTGTCAAGAAAACATGACAATTGCATTGACATTGGCAACGCAACTCGTGGCGAAGATTCAAGTAGGTTAATACAGTAAGCATGAGATTGTTGATAGCGAGTTGCGCTGGTATCTGAGTATGTTTGGTTCATCACCTGAAGCACGGATAACGAGGCACGTCAGTGACAGAGTGCATGTGGGCCTATCGTGAGCCGTAATACATACCCCGGGACATTCCGGTGAATCAATAGTAAACTGTGTCCAATGAAACCTTTATTTTCTCTTTCTCTCCCTCCCCCCGACGTCCAACGAACGCAATCCATAGTCAAAACCTGAAGAGGGGTGCGCGAACGCCGACCCCCCAGGGAGGGCAGAGTCTAAACAAACTCTACGACGCTGACGGAGCAGCCCGGCGGTCGCGACGACGCTACCCATGTGATATACAGTTCGGGAAAATGGTCGTGAGTCCATGTTGCCGTGAGACGAGTGAAACCTTGGTGTCTGAGTACGTGTGGTTCGTCACCCGAAGCACGGATAACGAGGCACGTCAGGGACAGAGTGCATGTGGGCGTATCGTAAGCCGTAATACAAACCCCGGGACATTCCGGTGAGCCAATAGTAAAGTGAGTCAAGTGAACCATTAACTTTTTTTTCTCTTTCCCCCCCCCCCCCGACGTCCAACGGACACAATCCATAGTCAAAACCTGAAGAGGGGGGCGCGAACGCCGACCCCCCCAGAAAGGGCACGGTCTAAACAAACTCTACGACGTTGACGGAGCTGCCCGGCGGTCGCGACCAAGCTACCCATGTGAAATACAGTTAGGGAAGATTATCGTGAATCCATGTTGCCGTGAGACGAGTGAAACCCCCGGTAAGTCCTGGGCCAACTCGGCTCCTTGCCTCAAAATAATGGAGCTCCGCGCCAGCACGGTGACTGCGTGAAACATATTATTTTACGGAACAGACCAGATGAAAAAATAAGAAACGATGGTCATGAGCCCTTGTTGATGCATGTCGGGTAACGGAGACACCCAGAGCTGAAATGTAAAGTCAACACCAACCGGAAGCCACCATCCAAAGACCGAAACAAAACCAACCCCCCGCTCCTTGTCTCGTATCTCGGAGATGGGCCTCGATCAGTAAGGGCATGCCGCCGCTCGGTGTCCCACGCGCTCGCAACGGGTGCAGGTAGAGAACGCACAGCTCCGATAGTCGTGGTTGGGGTTGCTCCCGGCCGCCGCACACCTGTCGAACGTAGGATTGCCCGGAACCGACTGAAAGTGCTGCTGTTCCTCACGCATCAGTCCATTAAAGCGGGAGATCGATGATAGCGCACGGTTCGATGAAGGTGGCGGCGGGAAGTTGCCAACCTCTCCACTACCACCGCTGCCGCCACCGCGCCCCTTACGGAATCCCTTTTCCACTCTTGCCCTTCATGAACCCCCCCGCCCCCGAGGGAAACGGGAGAACGATCGGCTGCGCAGCGGTGGCGGGGAAGCGGCACCCCTTCGCCGGCTGCGGAGCAAAGCCGGCGGGCGGCGCCCGCTGCCAAGGCCCCCCAGAGGACGTTGCATGGCCGCGAAACGCAGGAGCGCCGCGGAACCTCGCCCTCCGGGTGCCGCCCGTAGAGGGCGCCGCCCCAATCTTAGACCCCGGGCGCTGGGCCTTCTGGATGGCGCGGGCATCCTTCAAATCCCGCCCGATCTGGTCTTTGGACAGACCGCGAGTGTTCGGGAGGTTGTCGGTGAAAACCGACAGGGTCACCTCCGCGCAGCCGAAACGCCTGAGGATGGATTCCCCTCGGGTGGGGATACGCTCAAGGATGCTCTTCGTTTTAAATAGCCCCAAATCGTTCGCGAGATTGGCCGCCCTGCGCACGGCGTGCTCGAAGTGGAACCAGTTGTGGTCCCCGTCCGAATTGCGCCATATACTTTCGTCATGTCGACGATGCTCTGCTGGAACTGCCGCCGAACAACAACAAGGCAGCGGGGGAGGAGAGATAGGTAAGAACGTGGGCCCCGCCATATAAGACCCGCCAGCGTCATACCGCAACATCGCACGCAGGGCATGCGAATACGTCCCCGAAGGACCGTGCACGTCCAACCGCGGCATCAGGCCACCTCAATTAATGACCATATTGAGCGAGAACGTAGCGTCGAACAAGCGAGAATTGCAGAGGAACGAGCGGGCGCAACCGAACTTGACGCCTCAGCAACAAACCCTCCCGTACAAAGCGGCGTGCACACGGACATACGAGAAAGTCCAGCGGGCACAGCCGCCCCAGACACCTCAGTTTCCATTGCTCTCGTACACAACAGCGTGTGCACAATATTCGTCGGGAAACGAGCGGGCACCGCGGTACCAGGCACCTCAGCATCAACCCTCGAGCACACAACGGCGTGTGCACGCAATCTAGGAGAACGAAGCGGGCCCGGCCGTCCCTGACGCCGCAGCAACCAACGCGCCCGTACACAACGGCGTGTGCCCGAGCTTAAAAGAGAGAATTCCAGAGGAACGAACGGGCACAGCCGTACCTGACACAACCTCGCGAACGCTCCCGTACACAACGGTGTGTGCCCGAACTTAGCAGAGAAACGAGCTGGCACAGCCGTGCTAGGCACGTCCGCACCAAACACTCGGGTACATAACGGCGTGTGCACCAAATTAGCGGAGTAACGAGTGGGCACCACCGTACCAGACACCCCAGCATGTAACACTTGAGTACACAACGGCGTGTGCACACAAACGAAGAGAAACAAGCGGGCGTAATCATTGTCACGTTATCTCATCAATACCAGGTATATGATATTTCCCTTTGAAGTACCAAGAGGGTTAACGGCGGGGAGGGTAGAAAGGGCGGGGGGGCTAGGACCGTAGCGACAGCGATGCAGCATTCACGCCGATTTTAAGAGCGATCGTGGAGAAGAGGACGACGAGCGAGATGGCGACAACCAAGAAGCGGATACGATACGGGGTATGGAGGGAAGGGGGCGGGGGTACTCATGCCATGCATGGTCGTAGCTGTGCGTACGGCTATAGACCCTCGCACCCCACAATGCCGGGACGGAGCCGTAGTCGTATAACTATAGACCCTCGCGCCCCACAATGCCGGGACGGAACAATTTGCGTTTTCACCGACCAGGCAGCCATTGCTTGCACCAAGCGCAAAGCGCCGTGAGGCATTGAGCGAGTCGCATGAAGGGGGAGCCGCATCCTACTACGAACCGCTTCGAGGCGGGTTTGCTCACATGCTGATGACAGCGTCACTGTTTTTTTTGTTTGCTGGTGTGGCCACTTCCAGAGATAGCAATGGGTATAGTGTACTACGTCCCTTCCTCGTCGGCGCCTCGCCATAAACACACTACGTGATACGATCTTCCCCTGGTGCGGAGTTAAGGTTCTCCACCCCGCAGAAAAATGATCTAACTCAACCGCCAGCAGTGGTGAATGCTCAGAGAAACAAAACGGTACCCCCGTTGTCTAGCTCATGCAGTGAGAGGCGTGTTTTACAGCGTCGTCGCCAACCGACGCCAACCCAACCAATACATATATCATATATACGGGGGGGGGGGGGGGGGGGTGAAAGGGATACCATCACGCCGACGGCGAAGCTAAGGTGAGAGCAACGAAAGACGGGGGGTCTGCGGTTATTTGTTACTTGATTTAATAAGAGTTATCTGACGATTGACCACGCCCCCCTTTCGAGACGGAGAGTTAGGGAGGGGTAGCGGATAACATAGTTACACCGGTATACTTCAAATTAGTTCTCCGAGAAGAGAACTGGGTCGCGGAATCGACCTCTTTAACGCGGAAGAGGGGGGGAATCGAGGAAGGGACCGCAGGCGACAATGCCGGGCCTCACTGGATGATGACGGTCATCGCGACTACATGTGCCGCTTTCGGCCTGAAGGTGTCGGAGGTCAAGACGGAGATACTGTGTCTTCAAACGAAACATGGGGGGAACGTGCCGTTCACCATGACCGCAGCCGGCCAAGTGTACAAACAAACGCCCGAGTTTGTGTATGAGGGCGGGGCTTTCAGCGCAGATTGTACGAGCAGAAGTGTCGAGGTAACGCGTCGACTCCAGAGGGTATGGGCGTGCTTCGGGCGGTATAAGATGGAAAACTATAACCGCCCGGGTGTGTGCCTGCGCCTGAAGGTGCGGATGCTGAGAGCCGAGGTGGTCGAAACGTTGCTCTACGGTTGTGTTACTTGAACCCTGAGCAAGACTGATTACGGCCAGCTACGGGAGGTTTCGCCACAAGATGCTCCTCCGATGCATCGGCTGGCAAAAACGAAAGCACGAAGACCACATTCTATCCTATGCTAGCGCGCTCCTCGGGACGAACTCTGAGGGCGTTCAAACGACGGTACCCAGACGTAGGCCACTTTTTGCGGGTTTTGTGACACGCATGGGAGAGGAGCGTCTGCCGAAGAAGGTGATGTTTGGGGAGATGGTCGGGGGTAAGGGGTACTCCGGAGGACAGGAGTGGGACTGGATGAGGTACCTTGAGGAGGACCTCAAGGCGTTTGGCATGAAGCTCGAAGGGTGGCGCGAGGCAGCACAGAAAGCCGGCAGATGGTTCCGACGGGTCGAGGAAGGGGCGGAGGTTTTCATGCGGAAATGACATGAGGATGAGAAGGAGACATCGACAAAGCGACGCTGCAACCACGACTACAACCGTTGACGCCAACACACGTGCGAAGAATAACAGGGAAGAGGAGGGGGCGAAAGGGGGGCGAGGGGGGAGAGGAGGAATGGGGGGGGGGGGGGGGAAGCGGTATGCCCAACAGACTGAAGCCTCGGTATGGCCATCATCGTCAGGATGAGCTCCCTTCTTTGGGACCCAAGTAGCTAGCATGGTGCCCCCCCAGGCAACTTTGCGTGTCTGTAGGCACCAGTTCCTGCCTTTCGTATTCTCTTTCCCCCCCGCCCATTCTAGTGCCGCTTTTGTCCCCTGTTTTTCTCTTTCTTTCTATATTTCCCGTTTGCCCCTCTTTGTGTCTCTGTTTGTATCTTGTGTGTTGCTTTTTTGCTTTTTTATTTTTTTGCTATCTGCGTTTGCTTTTTGCTTTGCTTCGTCTTCTTCTTTGCGTTTCGTCAATTCGTCTCTTTTTTGCCCCCCTGGTGTCTTGGCAGCGGAGTACGTATGTTTTTCTTCTTGGCATTACTCCTGTTCTACACCCCTCGCGTAGCGTGCAAGCCTGCAATCTGCGAAAAATTGCGCTTTCTCTTGATTGTTTCCTTTCTTGGTGTATCGCTTTCTATTGCTTTGTCTCCTGAGTTTTTTTTTCTCTCTCTCTTCCCTTTTTGATTTGTGATGTTTTGGATTTTAATTTCGACTTTTCGACGTAAAGTTGTTATTTTCATCCTGTCTATTTATTGTGGGTAGTATATGGTTTTCTCGGTTTCTGTGGCGACTTGTGCAGCGTACCGCATGTATCTCATACGTACGTGCGCGGACGGCACTTTTTTGTTGTCTGAGGTGTAGATGTACTTCAGCTATCATGTGTATTATTATTTGCTTGGAATATTTTTACCGAGATATTTCTTCCACTGCAGAGTTATCGGAGCCTGTTGCGATAACGGACTGCATGGTGTAGTGGCGGTCAGTCAATGTGAGAACAACAACAACAACAACAACAGCAACAACAACATACGTTGAGTGAACCCCAAGAAACTTGAGAGTAAACATAACGCAACTTGCAGCTATAAAATACAAAGTACATATAACCGACGCCTCGAATATCGTTTCTCGTTGCATTTCGTTGCCGCTCACCGCCCGCGGGTAAATTCGACAAACTGGCATCTTCCCTCAGTCGTTCCTCCCTTGCCACGGACCAGCCACGTTTCTCCCTCACGACCGCTCCTCGTCGTCGTAAAGCAGCACCATCTCGCCCCAAACCAGTCTCCTATGTTCGCCCAAGCCTACGGGTTCATGCATCGACAAATCCGTGCCCCCGCGGAGATCTGGCTCCACACTGTCGATCTCGGGCTCCACGCATTTCGACACCGCCCCCAACGAGATCCATCTTATCCTTTATATAGCCGAGGTTGTCCTTGATGCCGCCCATCTTGGCCGCGGCTTTGCCCGACAGCTCTGGCCGCTGCTCTAGCCGAGACTGATACCACACCTCTTCCTGACGGCGAAATTTGTCCGCGCCGCCTCCTTCAGTGGAACCCATTATAACAGCAAGCTACAGTAACTTCATTCAGCGCCGCCCCACCGTGGCTTTCGCAACCGCCGCTCACGCGAAGTCCAGCCTTCCGGCACCGTGGTTCGGCACGGATAGGTTATTTGAAGACACGAGCTACAAGCACGCACCGGAGGTGCCACGAACGCCGACACGGACTACAAGCACGGTAGCACCAGCAGCACCAGCACCAGTACCAGCACCAGCACCAGCAGTGCGAGGACAGGCCACCTCCCGCCGACTGCGCTCTGGTATCCAGTTTTTGCTGTGTTGGGGCAGTGCCGCTGCGAGGAGAATGGAGCAGATGCCAAAAAGAGTGTCCGGGAGGATGGAGGTCGTGCGCGGCCGTCAAAGTAAAAGACTACTATACTAATACCTGCTTGATACAAATACACGTACGTACAGACACGACAACTATTCCACACCAGCAACCGAGACTCCGACGTGACCCATTTGACTAGCCTGGCAAGTGGCAAGGCAAGACGCTGGACTCGGGCCCTCATTCTCCAGCTATTCCTCAATCGGCGTAGATATGCGAATAGGCCATGCTAACCCTAACCCTAAGTCATCAAACGTCAAAGGCGATCACACAACCTGTCTTGTCCCGCATACCGGTAGCTCTTATGTGCAACCAAACGATCCTGGGGGCAGGGGGGGGAGGAGACTAGCCGACACCTCGACACCCCTATGTTGTACCTCTTCGCTGCGGATACCGGCCTGTACCTGTACACTTATCGTGTCCTTCCAGGCCAAGAATGCTATGCCCACCGGAGTAAATACAGATCTCGATTTAGACACAGCAAAACTCCAAGTAATGATCAAAAGAAAAGGGTCTCTCCGCTTACGAGCAAAGTGCACACGCCACAAGCGCTCCGACTATCCCGAGACACATCGCAACTGCTCATGTCCGGAAACCCGTGAGGTAGCCTTTTCGTCCGTGTAATACAGTAGTGGTAGGTCTGTTCTCAGACCTCGGGCAGATCATGATATATCAATCTACATATAGATCATCAATATCTGGTATCTATTGTACCAGGTATTGTTTATCGCCTGTGCAGGATCTGTGTGTTGTACAGATCCCAACGAGGTACCAGGTAGCATATGCTAGATCATGAATATTGTGCGGGTCCTACCCGGCAGCCTGAGCTGGATCATACTAGACGGGGAAGGCGTCTGCCTGGAAATATCTAGATCGAGACGGGGAATACATCCGCCTGGACACATGTTTAGAATGAAGCAGGAATCGATTGTCTGTCCGAGGTGTGAACTGTTTTTTAGAGACTCCCAAACAATCAGAAGCCACGCACTGCTGTTCCCCCGTCTGATGCCGCCAAGGCGCGAAGCGGCTCGTAGTGGGAAGCGCGCCAACACGCAGGTCCTCGTGCAGAAACATTACGGGGGAGCATACGGCAGCAGTATTCATGCACATACTACGATGAACGCAATCAGATACCCCCTTTTGTTCTCACACGGCATTGGGTCCTTGTTACTATTGGGGCCATACATACGGTAGATATCAGAACCCGCGACGGACCCGAAAACCCCGCATTCCCCTATACTCAGACACCATACTTGGTCCCGACTACCATGTTCTCCCGTAGTAGTTCGCGGTCGTTGGTGGCCTTGGCACCGAAGTCGTACAAAACGTGTGTGACAAGATTGATTTTTCCTGTTTGGTTCACCGCCCGCTGCTACTCATCTTGTCCGCCTATGGCTTCTACGTTTCCCTACTTGTGCACGTATTGCTTACTAGTGGGTTTTTTCCTCTGCTCACCGCTGCTGGTGCGTTCTGCGGTCGAACTCAATAATCCATATTGTATGATCTCCTTCGGGATTATGATTGACTTCAAATCTCGGGGGCGTGGCAAGCTGAAAGGGAGGGAGAACACGGCAGGCGTTCGTTCCTGGCACCAGCTACTTGTGCGTAGACACCGGGAGAGAAGTAAGAACATCACAAAAAAAACTTGAAAGCCGAAGAAGAAACAACCCCCCCGGCAAGTACCCATGGGAGTAGCACCGACCAGCCCAAACGAGTTGATGGTGGCTCTATGTACCCTGGTAATTTTAATTGGGCGTTTGGACGTCCAAATGACTGGGCGTACCTTTCTTTGGCCTTCGACCAAAACCAAGCGCAGTATCTTCAGCATGAAAAAGCGCAAAGTTCGGGCACGGTAAAGGTAAGAGTACGGAAAATATCTCACCACCCTGCAGCGTTAAGGATTGATGATACAAGTGACCAAGTCGGCGTATGAAAACACGTCCATAAAGCGGCCATTGTTATATTTAAGGCCACAGAGGATATTATCCACCCCCCTGCAGTCATACGACTACGGCCATGCATGAGATCGAGTACGTCTCTCCTATCGAGTACACCCCCCCCCTGCAATCACTCTCCCTATTTTATAGACGTTGGGTTGGCGTCGGTTGGCAACGACAACGCTGTAAAACATGCCGCTCACTACTTGAGCTAGATAACCAGGGTGCCGCTTTGTTTTGTTTTTTGGCGGTCGCCCACAGCTGATTGTCGAGTTAGATCATTTGCGCGAGTTAAAGAACCTTTATTCCGCACAAGGGAGTTGATCGTATCATGTATTGTTCAAAGTAAGGCACCCAAGAGGGAGTTACATAGTACTCCCATTGCTCTCTCTGGAAGTGCCTACACCGGAAATTAAATTAACTCATTGAAGCTGTCATCCATAAGCAAGTCTGCCTCACAAGCGCTTCTTGGTAGGATGCAGCTTACCCTTCATGCGACTCGCCGGACACCTCGCGGCGCTTCGTGCTTGGTGCAAGCAATGTCTGCCTGGTCGGTGAAAACCCGACATGCTCCGTCCCGGCATTGTAGGGATGCGAGGGTCTATGGTCTTACGACTACGGCCGTGCATGAGATCGAGTACACCGCCCCTATCGAGTGCACCCCCCTCCCCCGCCCTCCCCGGGTTCCCGGGTGACTTTAACCTCTGGATATTTTATCGGAACATAAGAATTGATCCTTAATGTTAACACGGCGTGTTTGGATTTTTTTGCTTGTTCGTGCCTTAGCAGAGATCGATGGGTACAACTTGATATAGAAGAGATCGACGGGTACAACTTGATATAGAAGAGATCGACGGATTCAACTTGGTATACAAGAGATCGATGGATACAACTTGATACAGAAGATATCGACGTATTCAACTTGGTGCACAAGATATCGATGGATACAACTTGGTTTCTCATCTACAGCACTTTGTGATCATGTTCAGATGAGCCAAGTGTGCGTTCTCGTGAGAGGCCTACACCTTGACTAAGGGGTGCTCCAGTGGTCGAAAATGGTCAAGATTTGGGGTATATACTGACATACTAAGCAAAACAATAAGCCCCACCTGAACGTTTGCGATTCACGTGCGACTGTTTACAGATACAGCTCTCCTCACAAGCAACCAGAGTCCACGAACTCCTTGGCACGCTCTAGATGGGGTGTGTGAGGGTGTCGGGTGCGCCAGGCAGCAATCGTAGACCACTAGAAACGACTCATGAGGTGTTTTCGTGAGCACAGGGTTAGTGGGGACTGCCGGTAAGGCCGCGTGTGTGCGTGTTGGGGACACTGATGGTTTCGTTTGAAGGATTTCTGGAGGCATGCACATGTTGAGGGATATCGAGCCGGGGACACCCATAGGTACTCGAGTAGCCGGGTATTCGAGAGACCGTTCATATCAGGTACCCCGGTACTCGTTTATGTCGTCGAACACCCGGCGGGTACTATATCTACCCTTACCCGAACGGGCAGTGACAGTCTGAGTATAATCCGCCGAGTACCCGAGTAGTAAACGAACGGGGTACCATATATGATAGTACAACTGTACTTTATGCATCATTTCAGTCCGGAGGGATTTTTTTGGGAGGGCTGCAACATCTGTGCATGGCGACCCAGAGCTCGATCCCGAATGTGATGGTACGAAGCCTAGGCTAGGTAGCTGGATCAAATTACGGTAGGCAGTACGGGACAGGCTCGAGTACTGTGCAGGTTGACTCTGAACAGGAGCTGGATAAACTTGATCGCCCAGAAAATGGGAATATTGTAGAATTGAATACGTAATCCTTCATCTTGCTCCCCTTAGATGAATTCGGGGCGGCGGGGGAACTACTCTAGTCCGCCCAGAACAAAATGATTATGAACAGTAACGCCTCCCACAAGCCCACCTAGGGCCATACATGCAGATATATAGGAAATCAGAAGTGCAAAAAATCCATGCGGAAAGCTCGGAGAAACGGATCGAAGACGCGCCGCTTCACAGCCCGCTTCCACACCTCTACGGTTTGTCACTCGAAACCCGGTCAAAATTCTGCATGCGGACGACGCCCGGGGTGATTGTGCGAAAGCTAGGCTAGCTAGCCGGATACGACTATGCAACACGGTACGGGCCCGATACTGTGATGCGATGTCGTAGGTCTCCAAGAGACTAGGCGAGACGGGCATAGCACGTTCACAGCAGCTGGATACACGATTTTTTGCTCTGGAGCAGACGGCAGCAAATACGAGAGGAAGGGCACCCATGGTGTAGGACTAGCAGTCAGGGAGTCTATTGTGGCAGGTGTGGGCAAGGATGGTCTCGAGGTGGAGTGCGTTAGTGCCAGACTGATGAAAGTTCGCATTCAACTTGAGGGCAAATCAAATGCTGTTTCTTTTGTTGTCGGCTATGCGCCGATACTGGATGCACCCGTTCGCGAGAAAGATCAATTCTGGAACGAACTGAACAAAGTCGTCTCGGGGGTCCCAAGTGGGGATCACCTACTTGTACTCTTGGATGCAAATGCTCGCACCGGCAAGCGAGAGAGCGGATGTGCCGGCAGTAAGGTGATGGGTAAATACGGGCGCGATGAATTGAACAACAACGGAGAGCGACTACTCCTCCTCGCAGATGACAACAGGCTTGCGCTCCTCAACACGTTCTTTGCCACACCTACTCGCGGAGTGTCGTACACTTTCCAATCTCCAAACTCCGGGAAGGGTCAGTGTAGGCTAGACTACATCCTTACTCGGCAAGTTGATCGACGCCTGGTCCGCAACATGACAGTACGGAAACCCCCAGAGGATCGGCATGAATCTGACCACAACCTCGTGGTCTGCAATATTCGCCTCTTGGGTCGGTTCGCGCCGAATCGGAGGGTAAAAGCAGGCAGCGGAAAACAAGCTATTAATCTACAACGGTTGATGGCAGACCCCGGTCTCCGAGCGGACCTCAATAGGGAGATAACCAAACTTACCCCCCCACCGCCTGGTACAATTGGGAGTGTCGATGATAAGGCAACTGCTCTGGTGGAGACCGTGCTGTCGACTGCTGCTAAACTAGCACCTCATACCAGTCGAAAACAAGGGCCGCTGGGCTGGTGTACGCCCGAAGAGGTAAAAGCAGAGGTGCACTCACGATGGCAGGAGAAGGAAAATGCGAGGACGCAACTACGTGCTAACCCGGAAGACAAAAATCTGCGAAAAGCTGTGAAGATTGCCACTAAACAGCTCAAACGTGCGAGGACGGACGGAGTGCAGAAGTTCTTCGAGGAATACGTCCGTCAACTCGAAAGGCGTATCCAAGAAGGTGATCAGTTTGGGTTCTACAAGCACCTTAAGGGGATGAATGTGGAAGGAAAGAGGACTTTCCATTCGCAGTACATCAGGGACGAGGAAGGTAGATTACTACGAGACGTAGGCCTCATCCGGGAACGATGGGTAAGGTGGTTCCATAAGCTGCTAAACACAAGGTCATCGACCCTCGATCCGACTATCGTCGATGAGCTCAAGGTCTGGCCCTCGTGCAGTCCGCTGGACGACGTCCCGTCTAGATACGAGGTGGAAGACGCGATCAGGGCGATGGCGAACCGCAAGGCGGTTGGGCCTGATGGTCTCCCAGCTGAACTTCTGAAGGTCCTGGCCGACGAGGGAGACTCGGACACCTTGGGAAGCTTCTACGAGATTATCGTCGCTGTGTGGAGGGGAGGGGTCGTGCCGCAGCAATGGAAGGATGCAACGATTAAGGTGCTGCACAAGAAGAAAGACAGGACGGAGTGTGGTAACTATCGTGGCATTTCCCTAGTCGCGCATGCCGGCAAAGTGCTCCTCAAAGTCATCGCGCGCCGACTCAGCGACTATTGCGAACGGGAAGGCATCCTGCCGGAGGAGCAGTGTGGCTTTAGGCCCGAACGATCGACGGTCGACATGATGTTCGTGGTGCGACGCTTGCAGGAATTGGCAAGGAAGAAGGACACTCCGCTCTTCATGTGCTTTGTCGACCTCACCAAAGCCTACGACTCCGTCGACCGAACCCTCCTGTGGGCTGTCTTGGCTCGCTTTGGGGTGCCACCTAGAATGCTCACCGTTATCCGCCAATTCCACGACGGCATGCGAGCATGCGTGCGGCTGGATGACGGCGAGTGCTCAGATATGTTCGACGTGAAACAGGGCCTACGGCAAGGGTGTGTGCTCGCGCCATTGTTGTTCAACATGTTTTTTACAGCGGTGCTGCGTGTGGCGGAGAAACGTTTCGCTGCTGATAAAGCCATCACGGACAGCTTGGTGCAACTCCAACAAAAGCAGGAGAAGAAGAAAAAGAAGAGGGGGAAGGCACGGGTCGGGCACGCCGACGGACAGGGGAATGATAAAGAGGCCCAGACACTGTGGGCTATGCTCTATGCCGACGATGCAGGCATAGTATCGAGATCACCCAACGGCCTGGAGAGGATGATGACGGTGATCGTGTCTGCATGTGCCGCTTTCGGCCTGACGGTCTCGGAGGCCAAGACGGAGATAATGTGTCTGCAAACGAAAGATGGGGGGAACGTGCCGTTCACCGTCACCGCCGCCGGCCAAGTGTACAAACAAACGACCGAGTTTGTGTATCTGGGCGGGGCTATCAGCGCAGATTGGACGGGCAGAAGTGTCGAGGTAACGCGTCGACTCCAGAGGGCATGGGCATGCTTCGGACGGTATAAGATGGAAATTTATGACCGCCCGGGTGTGCGCCTACGCCTGAAGGTGCGAATGCTGAGAGCCGAGGTGATCGAAACGTTGCTCTACGGTTGCGTTACTTGGAGCCCGAGCAAGACTGATTACGGTAGGCTACGGGAGGTCCACCACAAGATGCTCCTCCGATGCATCGGGTGGCGAAAACGAAAGCGCGAAGACCACATTCTATCCTATGCTAGCGCGCTTCTCAGGACAACATCTGAAAGCGTTGAGACGACGGTACGCAGACGTAGGCTCTTGTTTGCGGGCTTTGTGACACGAATGGGAGAGGAGCGCCTGCCGAGGAGGGTGATGTTTGGGGAGATGGTTGGGGGTAAGGGTTACTCCGGAGGACAGGAGTGGGACTGGATGAGGTACCTTGAGGAGGACCTCAAGGAGTTCGGCATCAAGCTCGAAGGGTGGCGCGAGACAGCACAGAAAGCCGGCAGATGGTTCCAACGGGTCGAGGAAGGGGCGGAGGCCTTCATGCGGAAATGGCATACAGATGAGAAGGAGGCATCGGCAGAACGGCATAGAATAGCTGCGACCACGACCACAGCCGTTGACGCCAACGCGAGTGTGCAGAATGGCAGGGAAGAGGGGGGGGGCGAAAGGGGGACGAGGGGGAATGGCGGGGGGGGGGAGGGGAGGCGGTCTGCCCAACAGACTGAAGCCTGGTTATGGCCATCATCGTCATGATGCACTCCTTTCTTTGGGACCCAAGTAACTAGCATGGTGCCATCTGGGCAACTTTGCGTGTCTGTATGCTCCAGTGCCTGCCTTTGGTATTTTCTTTCCCCCCCGCCCGTGATTATCGCTTTTTGTCCCTTCTTTGTTTTCATTTTTCTTTCATTCCCGTTTGTACCTCTTTGTGTCTTTGTTAGTATGGTCCGTTTTGCCTTGCCTTTTTTTCGCGTTTTGCTATCTGCGTCTGTTTTAGTTTTGTTTTTGTTTTTGTTTTGCTTAGCTTCATCTTCTTTTTTTAGGTTTTTGTCTTCTATTAATAGTCTCCTTTTTGCTTCCCTGGTGTCCGCAGTGGTGGAGTGCGTATGCCTGTTTTTTGTTTTTTTTTTGCCTCTGTTTTTACTTGAGGTATTTCTTCCACTCCAGAGTTATTGGAGCCTGTCCTGCGACCACGGACTGCATTGAATTGTGAGTTAATGTGAGAACAACAACAACAACAACTGTGCAGGTTGACTCTGGACACACAATTGGGTAGGTATATAAAGTTCTAGTTACTGTTCCGCTCAGACGACGTTCAGACTACCGAACGGTTGAGCAAAACAATGACCCCCTCCGAGTGTTCTTGTGGGTGGTAACGCCTCCACAACAATGGAGTCGAAACGGAGAGACGATGACAGTAACCGCCTGTGTTGCATTGTTCACGAAAAAAAATGTGAATGCAACCAGCACCGCCTTATTCTCGGTGTTGCGGGGTTCGGTCAATACCAGCCCCTTACAAGGCCTTTTGGGTCAATTTTCACAAGCACTGCGCTCCCCACTGGAGACTCGAGATGACACCCTACTCTCAGAGGAACTCCATCTAGTCACAAGTCATGGTAGAGTCTGTTATGCACCTTGCTGGTGCTTGGTCCTCCTAAGGGTGTGTACATTCGGTCCACTGCGGCTGGAAGCAGCTACGTACCAGCTTCGGTCGACGCAGTTCCGTCGCCCTAGTAGGCAGTGTTCACGCCCGAGCATCGACTCGAAGACGAGGACGAACTTGACCAGCATTCCCCCTGTGTGCTCGTTCACAGCCAGGCGTGTCATGTCTGTTTTGCCATAGGTATTTAGGACCGAGACCACCGCTGCCACGATCGGCCTGAGTAGGGCACCTCAACCGCACCAGAATATGGACAAAGCGGCTTCCCTGGTTTTGCGTTTGCCGACAATCGAAGCACGCCATACACCTCTGTTTTATCTCCCGGCGCCCACTCAGACAAGGAGTACGCGCTAGCCTTGTGTTCTCGTAGAAAGTAGCGGGAGAACAGTCGATTATATTCTACACTGCTGCGGAGCTGTAATACTAGTCACCAAATTATTTGAAAAAAAAATGTTTGTGTACGTCAGAGAAACGCGCTCCTCCATCGCTCCTCCTGCCGCGGTAAATCCTATGCCTGGTTACGTACGTTGCACAGGCGCTTCATTCCGATTGGCCGCCCGCTACGCTCGCTCAAGGAAAAAGATCTAACAAAGTGTTATGGAGGAAAATTGCAGACGACGCTCGCGACATGGTGCAATGGGTGACTTAGAAAGGCCAAGAGCTGGGTGGTGCAAAAATATAGCTGCGGGGCAAATATGAAGTTCAACGCGGAACAAAAACAAAAAAGGAACTAGGAAAAATATGAGGAAGTCTACGATCAACAAATCTTCCCAAATCGGAATGAAATAACCCGAGGATCGATCCTGAACAATTGATTTTCCCGTCGGCATAGAGTGACTGAAAGGTGGGAGAATATACCGAGGGTATTCTCCGTAGGTGATCTACAATAAATACGCAAGTTACAGTCTATCATACCAGGTATCATACTCGTACACAGCAGTACAACAGACCGTAAGGTCAACAGCCCGGATTCAAGTTTTCAAACTGCAGCGATAAACACCGACTCCAAGGAGTGGAAATAAACTCCTGCCGCTTTGCCACGCTTGGTCAGTGCACCAAGGCGCCCACTGTCTTGCCAATATTGTATCTCTTCATAGTAAAAAAAAAACGGAGCTATTATACTCGTAGAGCAGAATCCGGAATATCCCAGGGCCTTTCTCGGGGGGTCTTTCGACTGCGGGACAATATCCCGGTAGGTTCGGTTACCCCGGGACCAAACGGTACTAATTGTATGGGATGTAGTCACCGCGGGACATGTTTAAGCGGGAACGCGATTTACACTTTCCCTTGACACGGGAGCGGGATGACATAATTTGTGCGGGACGCGTTCGTACGGTCACGGGATTTCACACCGCGGGATTTCTGGTTGGCTTCGACCGGTGTGTGGTACATCCGACGCATCCACACAGCTCGAAAGAAACGTGACCCATTTTCGTTCGTTGTGGTAGATGTGGGGAGCTGTAGCTGTCTGCGAGTGAGTTGCGAAGGTGCAGTTGGAGGTTGTGTTCTGTCTCTTTTAGTCTTTGTGGTGCAGGGCGTGTAGTGTACAGGAACGGGATATTATTATTCATTGTGCGGGAACGATAACTGCGCTTTTCCGTGGCGCGGGAGCGGGGCATTACAATCTGTGAGGGACTTTTGTGTGCGGGTACGGGTTTTCACATTTATCACGCGACCACGGGATTATCCCGAATCCCGCACCAACGCGCGCGGGATATATCCCGCGATAAAAATCGCGGGGAATGCTGAATATTTCCGAAGAGTGAGATAAGATGATTTTTCAAGTACGGAAGAAGTTTGGCCAATCTGATGAATGCAGTTATACATAGTAGATGGTAGTATGGATCGTAGCCCTTGGTACACACACCTTGTCCGGTACGTGGCCGTAGCCTGCACGTTATAGCGCCGTGGAGCAGAGGCAGAGCTACGGGTCCAAGCTGTGGACTACTACTACAGCTGTAGTTTTCCGTGGCGCGGGAGCGGGGTATTATAATTTGTGCGGGGCGCTTTTGTGCGGGCACGGGTTTTCACATTTATCATGGGACCCCGGGATTATCCCGAATCCCGCACAAATCCAACTTGAAAAATCGCGAGGAATGGGGATATCCTGCGTGCGTACCAGTACCCTGGTCACGTCCCAGGAAAATTCTGAGGTACTCGACTCGTAGATGTGCTTCCAATTATTGATTTGAGCGCAAAGTCAGCAAGAAAAAGCATTTTTCGTGACAACACATGTGTAACCCTAACTCCAAACCTAATCAAAGGCCTGCTTGGTTGGTGTGCCGTGCAGTCGTGTTGCTTGGGAGTACCCTATCAATAGGTTCTGTGCTTGCACATGTGTAAAGATTTTTGCCGTTCGTGCAGATCTAAGGGCTATGCTTAATATCCTTGATCATATACTCGTAGAATGTACCAGGTACCTGGTAACTTTTTCGAAAAAATCTCGCAGTGCTGCTGCGGCTACGTTGTTGTGGCATCTTCCTGTACTACTTCCACCCACTATATATTGCCGACGGTTCTACTGTTACAGCTTACCGCGATTAGCTCAGGCTCCAGGTTCCGTTCGCTGGTCCAGTGCCATGCAAGTGGGCAGTTGTCGGGTGTGTTGGCTTTCAAATAGTTTCCCTCTTCCCTTCCAACCAATCCCGTCCAACTCTACTAAAACCCATAAGAGTCGAAGTTTGTAAAAAAAAAGGAGAACGAGGTCACGGGGAACCACAGGGAGCCGCTAAGGACGCCACGCAACGACACCATCAGGTATTACCTCGATCATGACCATAGTCAACGGGGCTGTTTCTGAGTACCCGCCGAATGTCCCTATCTCGTACTAACTCGCGCGATGGAATTCAAACGGTTGACTTTGGTTCGATTGAGTTTTCGAGTATAATTTGAGACACGGTGCCACACGATACACATTATTTCCATTGAGCAGCCACACACGTCAATCCATTTCCACGACCTCTGCACCCACACTGCTCCATGGTATTTCGGAGTGCACCGCATAGAGGTCACCCGCGCTAGCCATTGGGGACGTAGATGCGCAGGAGGTTGTGGCCCCATTTCCCTGCCCGTGGAATTGGCGGTTCTTTGTTGCAAGCGTGACGAGTTCCTTTCTCATCCAGATCAAACGGCAGTCCTATTATGACCTCGTACGGCCTACCAGGTACCTCGAAGCAGCAGTCGACACCTGCACTCTGGTAAACAGTACGTGTACGTACACACAATAGCCGCCGAGGCCGTTGAACTTGTCTATTATTAATAGTATTGTACAGAGTGAGCGTACTACGACCTGGTGTCTGCTGCATTCCAAGACGTACGCATATACATGGGCAGCTGAGAAATTGGCAGTTAAGAAATTTTGACTCGCCCCTCAAGAAAATCATTTTTTATACTGAAATTAGTGTTGAACACACCCTGCCTCGCGTCAGCATAGGCCAACCAAGTACAGCAGCAGTATCTGCTGTCACGGTACTTGATTATAATACAGTACTGCCTAGTGGCCCGAGCAATATATCCGCCAAATACCTGGTACAATACAACACGTCCGCTGCTGCAAGTACTAGGTACGTTCTACCCGGAACCAGCACGTGGTACAGCACCGGTACGTACAGGCCACAACACCAGTACGAAAGATGTAATCAAGCGTTGTATCAAATTGTTCTCGCGGTCTCCGTGCTGTATTATTGATTGCTGTACCACTGGTACCTCTATACGTGCAGCACGCTCGTACTTGGACAGAGCTACAGCAGCCTGTGGGCACCATGCTCTGATCTGCGAGTGAGCCCGGTGCCAGATCGAAGTCGGGTTATTCGTTCCAGAGCTATCGTGCCATCATGCCATACACTTTTGTTCACGGGTCGGGTCGGACAAGGACGTTTTCAATACCTCACGGCTCGGGTCGCGTTGGGTCGGGCTACTAAAAAAAACACGTCAGCTGTGAGTTCAACCGATCGGTCGATACTCAACTTTGCAAACTGCGTGGTAACCGTGCGCGCGTTTTTCATTATTTTCTCCGCGTTTGGCTACTGGCTGGTGACTCCCCTTGATGCTGCCAGGGTCGACGAGACGATAGTACTTACAGGACGATAGTACCATTTCGTGCACGGAAACAGCAGTTCGCACGTGAGGGCCGGGGGTACACAAGAAAATTGAAATGTTGCTTACAGCAGTTCACACGTGACAGGCACACAAGACACTGAAAAATAAGAAATTTGTACTCCCTGCGCACTTTGATCCTACAGCTTTTTGTTCCATCTCAGACGTCCTACTATTAATAGGTAATACGATCACGAGAGCTGAATCCCAACATCTCACGGCTCGGGTCTGGTCCATCTCAACAACTCATTTATTTTTCACGTGTCGGGTCGAGTCGGGTCGGGTCGGGGCACCCTGATGCTGCCCGACCCGACCCAACTCGCTAGGTTTGGCCTAACCCGTGAACATGGCTGGTATACGCTACGAGGTACTGCTGCATATACCAGTACGTATGTATGACCCCTCAAAAGTCATACCAGGTGGAGAAGAGCCAGACAAGAAACCCAGGCTTAGATATCTCAGGAAAAAAGCAATTTTTTGAGCGTTTGTACTGAAGTAAGCGAGGACCACACACCTGCTCAACCCCTAGCCCTGCTCTCGCCTTCGAAGCCCCAGCCTAGCCCTAAGGCCGGTGTCCCGGTTTATTTATTTCTTACCTGGTACCTGGTACTTCTTATCAGAGGGTCGGTGCTGCTGTAATACGAGTTTAATTCAATACTCGTATGCTGCTGTTTATGTGGACTACGCGCTTCGCTCCGCGGGCGGCCTACGCCGGCCGCTACGCTCGCTCAGGAAGGAAAACATAGATCAAATGATTACTATGCCAAGCAGACAGAGGTCCATGATTGAATGTAGGTTTTTCATGATCGATCGTAGTTGCAAACTGGCGACTCGATAATGCCAAAAGTCCTGCCGCCATGCTTCAGGAGAAAACAGCTCAGACGCCACATACGCTTCGCGTCGCGGGCGGTTGCCGGCCGTACGTCGCCCTCTACGCTCGCTCACATGCCGTACGTACCTACATACCCGAGGTAGGGTAACCCTTTTTCCTCTTTTGATATGCTTGCTGTATGTGCTGCTGTACGAGAGAGAAAGCACAGCACGGCACAGCAGCACCGCAAGAACAATGAAAATGAAACCGAAAAAATTGAGAAAAAAATCCACGTCCCCTCATGAAAACAAAATCTGTCTGATTGGAATACCTTGCACCGGTCAAAAAATAATTTTAAAAAGCGTACAGCAGAGCTTCTCTCTCAGCCTCGTACGCCGCCCGCCCCTCTCGCGACCACCTCGCCACCGATTCGGTTCGGGTAAAGCTTTTATCACTCTCTGCCACAATCAGCCCCGTCGCCCGCCTCGTGTTGTTCCCGGTGCTCACTATGGCCGTCGTTCGCCAGCTCGACAATGTTGTTATTCAGACTTGGTACCTCCCTCTGTGATTTTCAGCCCTGTCGCAAAAATAAGCACCGCTTGAAAATCGTATTATCTTGCAATGTGGAACGACCCTTATAACTCGTACGTACCTTATAAAAAAATACAAATGGAGGCCAGACAGAGCCCATTCATGCATCCCTCGTGTCTCGAGGCACACGCGACGCCTAGGCACGAAAGCGGCGACCGCGCTCCTTGCAACCCCCCCTCTACCCGCCAGCACCCGCTGACACCCGCGACGACGCCGGGCTCACCCGCGATGCCGTACTCGGAGTACAAACACGCACACGAAACGAAAGAAGAGAAAAGGAAGAAAGAACCGAGAGTGCCAAGAGAAAGGGAAAAAACAAGGCACT
Organism: Nereocystis luetkeana; assembly: GCA_031213475.1. Taxonomy (NCBI): domain Eukaryota; class Phaeophyceae; order Laminariales; family Laminariaceae; genus Nereocystis; species Nereocystis luetkeana. Next base: position 108,298 of record JARUPZ010000009.1, on the reverse strand, counting down.
GCTGGAAAGGTCCGGCGAGTAATAAAAGCTGCCTGATTGGAACACCTTACACCCGGCCAAAACATAAAAAATAAAAGAAACGAACAGAAGAGCTTCTCTCTTTGGGCCTCGTACGCCGCCCGCCCCTCTCGCGACCGCCTCGCCACCGATTCGGTCAGGGTAAAGCTTTTATCACTCTCTGCCACAATCAGCCCCGTCGCCCGCCTCGCGTGAAGCCCGGTGCTCACCGTGGCCGTCGTTCGCCAGCTCGATAACGTTGGTATTCAAACTGCACACCTCCCTCTTTCTACTTCAGCGTGGTCGCAAAAATAAGCACCGCTTGAATATTATCTTGCCATCCCGAATCACCCTTATATAACTCGTACATACTCTATCAAAAATCATAAATGGAAGCCAGACAAAGCCCGTTCATGCATCCGTCGTGTCTCGAGGCACACCCGACGCCTAGGCACGAAAGCGGCTACCGCGCTCCTTGCAACCCCCCCCTCTACCCGCCAGCACCCGCTGACACCCGCGACGGCGCCGGGCTCACCCGCGGTGCCGTACTCGGAGTACACACACGCACACGAAACGAAAGAAGAGAAAAGGAAGAAAGGACCGAGAGTGCCTAGAGAAAGGGAGAAAACAAAGACCCGCAGGAAAGATCCGGCAAGTAATAAAAGCTGCCTGATTGGAACACCTTACACCCGGCCAAAACATAAAAAATAAAAAAAAACGAACAGAAGAGCTTCTCTCTTTGGGCCTCGTACGCCGCCCGCCCCTCTCGCGACCGCCTCGCCACCGATTCGGTCAGGGTAAAGCTTTTATCACTCTCTGCCGCAATCAGCCCCGTCGCCCGCCTCGCGTGAAGCCCGGTGCTCACCGTGGCCGTCGTTCGCCAGCTCGATAACGTTGGTATTCAAACTGCACACCTCCCTCTTTCTACTTCAGCGTGGTCGCAAAAATAAGCACCGCTTGAATATTATCTTGCCATCCCGAACCACCCTTATATAACTCGTACATACTCTATCAAAAATCATAAATGGAAGCCAGACAAAGCCCGTTCATGCATCCCTCGTGTCTCGAGGCAAACCCGACGCCTAGGCACGAAAGCGGCGACCGCGCTCCTTGCAACCCCCCCCTCTACCCGCCAGCACCCGCTGACACCCGCGACGGCGCCGGGCTCACCCGCGGTGCCGTACTCGGAGTACACACACACACGAAACTAAAGAAGAGAAAAGGAAGAAAGGACCGAGAGTGCCTAGAGAAAGGGAGAAAACAAAGACCCGCAGGAAAGGTCCGGCAAGTAATGAAGGGAGGCGGTTTCGAAGTGCGAGCTCTGAGAGGCCAGGGATGTACCAACCGAGCACGCTCAGAGAGTGAGATCTAAGTAGTAAGTGGTTACCTGGTATATAATATACTACAGTAGTACTATTGATAATAGCTGCTACCATGTATATCGGACCAGTATACCAAGTATTTATTCCAGTGTGTTATTCATATTGTTCTGTTCTGTATACACGTGAACGTTCATCACTCTGCATTCTAATAATTATAATAGAGAGATGAAAACTACGAGCAAGGCTGTTCGCATGGAACATAGACCATGCAGTAGGACATGTTCAACCGCACTCATGCAGCAGTACATATACTGCTGTAGTAGTAGTAGTAGTAGTAGTAGTAGCTACTGCTGTGTACTTAGCATATTACGTACTGTAGTAACGTTGGGAGGTTAGGCACATGGCACTTGGAATTTGAGTCGAATTTAGGGGCTTGCTTCTACTGTGTGAGTGTGTAGTATTAGTATAGTATGTATTAGGGTTAGCGACCTACCTAACGAGAAAGGTGGCACATATATGGTGCACCACCGTAAGCATGATCGCCGTCAGCATGCTGGGCGCGTGTCGTAGTATACATCTCATCCATCCCCCCACGTACACTGCGGACACGCCTCCTACCAGGTATACTGTGTACCCCAGCAGCCCGGACGAGCTCTAATTACACACCGAAAGTACAAAATCATCAAATTATGGTCTGCACACCTCCACACGGCTCCTGCTCGGTACCCCGATCCCACGCCGACCCGATCCCACCCGAATCTGAGCCCTAACCCTAAACGCTACACACTTAGCCGCCCGCAGAGCCCACCTGGCACCCTGATCTCACCGCGACCTAAGCCACAAATATTGAGGCGGTTAAAAGTATCCTGCGGGGCGAGGTCCCACCGACAGTTACAGGCATGATACTATACTAAGTATTTCACCATCTCCGCCTGAAGCCGTGGTCTGCGCGAGCATGGCACTTGTGACTCCCCACACAGATGACGTACGTAGTACGTACGGAATTAGGTGTAGTGGATGTTGCCGCTGAGTACAAAGACCTTGACTATCTTGACGGAGAACAACATGAGGGGGATGCTGGACAGGCTTGAGACCAGCCGCGACACCCCCAGCACCGACCCCGTGCCCGCCAGCTCCGGGAGGCGTTCGTAGGCGGAGCTCTCGATGACGTCGCTCGACAGCCCGATCGCGAACTCCGTCGAGAAGAACACCCATTTTTCATGCGTACTGTTATCGCGAAACACATTCAAGATTCTGCTGTTGTTTACGTAGGAAGGAACAGCAGGCCGCAAGCCGTATATACCGCTGTGACGTCAAGACTAAATCGTCAACAGACAAGAGTAACGGTGGTAGCAAGATCGAGATGAACCACAACAACAACACCCGCTACAACGGCAACAGCAATGACAGGAACAGGAAGGGCAACAACATGCCGACACCGAAAACATCAACCAGTACCCGAGTGTGTTTGCGAAAGTGTTTTTTTTGTTACTTCCCTTGCCCAAAATAGACACCAAAGGTATAAACGCCGAAGGTACTGTATAATTTGAAGTGAAATCTTGAAAAAACGCAACAAAACGTACCAGGTAGCGACGGTAGGATTTTGACGAAATGCACCGTACATTTTTGCTCTTCATATCATTGACTTGTAAACACGGAGTACCCCTCATGCCTCCACGCATCATGTTGCTTGCTGTACACAACACGACAACCGCTAAGACCACGGAGGGTCGAGAGTTGTACTACTGTCGCTCGAGTATAACGCGGACAATCGTAGCGGGGTTGGACTGTGCCAGCGGGCCACCGGCGGCCTGCTGCTACGGTACACGCTTTCGCCCGCTTGGTGTCGTAGAGCATGTGTCGTCCCGAGAGGACTCGTACTCGTACTCGCGCCGCCTTGCTTGTAGAGCGCGACAGCGTGACAGCTCGTGTATCATTTCAATTCCACCATACAATACTGCGGTAGCAGCAGCAGCGGCGACGTCGGCGGCGGTGGGGGCGGAGCGGAGCGCGCCGGCGGTGTGGCGCGCGTAGGCCGAGCGCAGCAGCAGCAGCAACAACAGCAGCATCAATCGAAACATGCTAAAATGGAAGCTGGTTCGGTGCTGGTGCTGATGCTGGCGCTGATGCTGTTTTTTTTCGTTGCTCAAGCTGATGCTGCCCCTAGCTGCGACGAGCGCTAGCTAGCTGCCGCTTGCTGTGCTGCTGCTTGCGGTCGTGGGATGGCAGTGGCGACACCGCGGTCCAGCTCTGCCGCCGACACTGTTGCTGGGCTGCCGTTGCTACTCGCACGTTGTTTTTATTTTATTTTTGTTTTCGGAGTTGCCACACATCCCCACTTTCCCCCTTAAATTCGCAGGCGTCGCCTCCAGGATTAGGGTTAGGGTTACCTCGTGCGCAAACACACCAAGATCCTGATGGGAAGGGAGGTCACTCATTTTAGCGAAAGAAAAGTAAACTTGTGAAGACACCTTTTCGCCAACCCTAAGCTTACACGGACAACATTAACGAGGACACTCACGTACAGCGAAAACAACGACTACAAACAGTAACAGCTAGACAACAACAACACGAACAACAACAACGACAACAAGACCGACCAAGTAACTGCAACACCAGCGTCCAACCACTATTAATACGGCAAAAGCATCAACAATGGCAGCAACAGTACGAACAGCTCTGACGACAACCAATACCTGGTACAGTATACCAGGTATTTGTTTTGTTTGCGTTAACCGTGTTTTTATGTTGGTTGCGGTCCCGTCGCGTGCAGGAAAAGACCCTGCAGGAGCTATAACGTACAGGGACCGGTCGCAGCATACGTTCTAAAAGTTACAGAGTAAGCCGGATCAGAGCGAGGCCAACACCATGTCGACTTCTATTGGGATGATGGACCCGGCCTACTTTGTAGGTAAGTACCTGGTGTGCTGTTTTCTGTCCTATACAGTCCTGCCCTTCCCTGCCCTTCCCTTCCCTTTCGGGTTCTGTTGGATTCTGTCCTCTAATTTACGATCTCGTCCTGTCGTGTCCTGTTCGATGATAACATCTCCTGCCCCGGTACCTGCTGTGCCGGGCTGTTCTGTCTTGTATTGTCCTGTCCGGTCCTGTGCTTCGGGTCCTGATCTGCCCTGTCCTGTCCTGGCGTTACTCGTTCTGTCCTGTCTTGTCGTGTCTTCTCTCGTCTCGTCTAGTCTTGTCTCGTCTTGACATGTCCCGGTTCTCACCTTGTCCTGTCATGTCGTGTGTTTTGCTGTGTTGCGTTTTGATGTGCTGCGTTGTCGCAAAGACGAAGCAATGCAGGCATTCACCACTAGGTACAAACATCCACATATCTAAAAGCTCACGGTCCGTTTTGTCTTTTTTCTAACGGTACTTACTCCCCTTTTGCGGCAGGTCGGAAGGAGATCCTGGACTGGCTCAACGGTTATCTCGGGCTGAGCATATCGAAGGTCAGTTCCAGCCCCTGGCTGCTTTTAAATTGAAGAGTATTCATGTCAACCCTCTTGGATTTTGAGTTGAATGCAAGTAACGAGTACCTTTGAGGCAGTGTATGTGTAGCACAGGAAAAGGCAGCTGCTAAAAGAGGAGCATTACCTGGTAAGAAATAGGACATCCAGGCTGGGATTTGACAATATAAAATGAAAATGGACAGTCGTTATGCTGAATTTACTGTAGAGCGCACCCATCCTCAAATATGAAATGCACCCTTGACCAGCTTCCCTGTTTCTCACTGCTGTACATATATCGTACTCATTAATTGGGATACCAGATACCAGGTTAATTTTATTGATTGGTGTTCCTGTGCTGTAGTAAGTATTGTACTATTGTACTATATACAATTAACCGTACACTGCTGTAATATACCTACCACTACGAACTACTGTTGAAGTGTGCGATATTTTTCGCGGTACAGCGTGAAAGGCAACTGCACCCACGTTTTTTAGGGCCGAAGTACTTGGCGTTGGTGCGCGATAATGTTGTCAGTGTAAAGGGAAAGAGAACGCCTCCTTTTGATTTTGGGGCCAGAGTACTCGGCATTGCAAGCTATGGAATAATTTTTGCGGTATGAAGGGAAGGACAACCGCACCCACTTGATTGGGGCCAAAGTAGTTGTCAATGGTGTGGATTAATTTGGGCAGTACCGGTAGTGACCGAGAACCGCATCTTAGGGTTGCTTGTGGACGGACTTTTCGATGACAAACTCCTTGGCATGGAGCTGTCGGGAAATCTCTGCAGAGAAAGATTACTGCGGCAACATTTTTTATACGTACAAAGTCCTCGTCAAGAAGTACGAGCTGGGCCAGCCAAGAAATCTAGAAAACTTGCTCAAGTATTATCTCGTGAGCCACTGTAGATGATTTGGCTGTACACACAGATTGGTAATACTAACCCTGACACACAACCGTCTACTCTGCGGAAAAAAACGTTTTTTTGAAAGATCTCGCCGTTTTTTCCTACTAAATCTCCCCGAAACATCCGCGCGAAGACTCAAGAAGACAAAAACACCATTTTTTCGATGACAAAATCGTGCCCAAATTTCCCTTCTCGATCAAGATGAACTCTGGTGGAGACATGGCTGAAGACCCAAGGAGCCTATCGATGTTGGTCTCGTTGCCCATTTCGCCACCCACTAAGAGATATTACCAAAACTAGTTATTGTATCTCATATCTTACGTATATGCATACCTTATAGGGTATGTCAAGTAATTACGAAAAAAACGGCATTGCTACGATGCCTCGCTCATTTTTTGGGAAGTTTGCACCGAATTTTAACCCCGTATTTGAATCGCACGTTCAAAGGCATTGGTTGTCGGCCCTGTGCTTTTTGTTTCAATTACGTTTGGTCGCTTTTTTTTTGTTCGTAGGGTTGTTGGATCGGTCATATCTCTCGGAATAAAAACGAAAATTTGAGGGCCGAAAGTCACTGCGTCGAAGACTCCATGAACGACACCGTGCAAAAAAATATTGCCCATTTTTGTTATTGGATGGGAGCATGGCCAATCCGGCGTCTGCCTATTTGTTAGGCCGGCCCATTGGATGCATTTTGCAAAAGTGAAGGAGTTATTTCCCCATCCCCCACTCACGCAGCCCCCCCCCCCCTCCCCCCGTGGTGTTGCATGCCTGGCTCAGGTTGAGGAAACCTGTTCTGGCGCCGTGGCGTGCCAGCTGGTGGACAGCCTCTTTCCCGGAAAGGTTTGGTGGTTGTTTTTGTTTTTGTCCCTTTTCCTCGTCGACCCGTGTCGAATTGCCGCAACGAATCACATTGTAAAGCAGCAGTTGCTCGTATGGTATCCTGGTGTTCCAACGATATCGGCTACCGTAAGGAGTGCCTCAAGACCGTTCAGTTCAGGCAGGAGTGCGATAGTTTTTCAGCTCTCGTTCTCTCAACCACGGCTCTCGACTGAATCTACGGAAACGCCTCCTTTGTTCGTTGTTAGCAAACTTTCTTATTTCATTCCTTGCCCTTAGTCTGGATACATCGAGCGCCAAAAAACGATCGCATCGTGCCGTATCGTATCGTATCGTATCTATGATATTGGTATGTGCAAAGTGAACGCTCTTTGGCATAGTACCCGGCACATAATTGCACTCGAACTTTTTTACGGTGGTTGTGTTGTGTGTGTGCGCGTGGCATGCATGACGCACGGCCGCAGTCGTATGGCCATAGACCTTCGCATCCCTAAAATGCTGGGACGGAGCACGTCAGGTTTTCACTGACCATGCAGACATTGCTTGCGCCAAGCGCTAAGTGCCGTGAGGTGTCGGGCGAGTCGCAGCGGGCGCGGGGGCGGGGCGGGGAAGGTACTCATGTCGTACATGGCCATAGACGCAATGAGGGTCGAACGAAGAAATGATGTTAACCCCCTTTAGTGGTGCAGTCCCGTTTGGGGGACAAACTACTTGAAGTTTGAGTGGTTCGTCCCCAAAACGGTACTGCAGTTCTAAATGGCTTATCCCCGAAACCGTAAAAAGCACACTAAAACGGGTACATAGAGATAGGTTAGCTTTCACTTGGAACTCGAACTCGCACTAGTGGGTATGTTGTACAGATCAGGCAGATCACGTACATACCATGTACAGATGGGACATATCATGTGCAGATCATTGATGATCTAGACCTTTCAGAGCATATAGATATATCCCTGTTCTGTGTGATCTACAGTAGCTCATATTGCCCGTTAGGGACCCGTCTGATCTGCTTGATCTAGGACATGTTTCCTGGGTTGGATCTGTACTGTACAGATCTTGTATGACATCTCATAACGGCAATTCAAGGTCTACATTACCTACTGTAGACAGATCAGATATATGATGATCTGGCCGAGGTACGCCCGTTTTAAACTTGCCTCCCTCGTACATGGCGGCCGACCTGCTATTGTGTTTCACCTGTGCTATCACTAGTCGACACAAGTCTCAGGGATGCTATTAATACCATAGTCCAGACACTGTTGTACCTGTTTTTGTTTGCTTTGGGATTTCGGAGGTAGGGTTCAACGACAGACACTACGGTATTGTCTTGTAGTGTCCGATCTGCGTAATTTTGTTTTTAGGTCTTGTCTACGAATAGGGCCTACCTGGTAGCTTTTAATCCTTACCCTGAAGCTCGAAACCACACTAAGACCGGTATAGTATAGTTACAGTATAGTATAGTAGAATATAGGCTCCCCAATGACACCAACTTTAGTAAAAGCAAAAGGCTCACTGACGAAGCTTGGATAAAGAAATCGTGCTCAGCGACGAGCGCTACACGCATGATAACCATAACCCTAACACACACACACTTAGGGTGGCCGTCGGAGCTAAATTGCTCGACAACAGAGAAGGCCAAAGCACCGAGTGACGTGGCTATGGAAACATGCCGTCGAAATCCGCCGCAGGGTGTGTGTTATCTCGGGTCTTCTACGGTAAACCCTACCCTGTATATAGCAGGCTGTGTGCAAGGTTGTTCCAGGATGGCTTCGCATTTTTTTTTTTGAGTAGGTCTTTCTTGGCGGACCCATGCTGAAAACAAAATACGGAGATACTCGCTGCCGTCGTGTAGGAAATCGCGCAGCAGGATGCTTGAACGTATCGGTGGCCAAGTTGTGTGAGCAGCTGGAAGAGCTTTACGGCGGAGGTGGACGCTTCAGGCAACTCTAACGAGCTCTCTACGACGCTGATCGGGAGTATAGGCTCCGTTTTGATGTTAGGGTAACCCTAACCCTAACCCTAAGTTTTGATGTTCGTGTCAGAGTCGAAACGATGATTGTTAATAGTCAGAGTTGTACCAGGGTATTCATTTTCGACGCCGTCAAAATTCGGTAGTATTTCGCGTTCACCCGCATCAAAGGTGTATCTTAGCTATCCTTCGAGAATGTTTTGAACGAGATCGAGCATTTGGTTTGTGCAGGTACCCATGTCGAAGGTTAACTGGGAGGCAAGGTCGGTGCCCGAGTACGTCAACAACTACAAGGTACGAACTACTGTATTATAGTGTAGGGCAAGGCAGGCTAAGGCTGGGCAAGGTAGGCTAAGGCAGGGTATGATGATGTAGGCATGCATGTTATTTAGGAGTGCCCCTTGAACATATCATGTACAGATTATACAGTTCATGATCTAGCTCTCTCAAGGCGGGTGGATAACCTTTCCCCGATATCGTATGATCTACTGTGGCTCATGTTGTAGGGTGGACCCGTGTAGTCCACATAATGCGCTGGGACCCGTGTATTCTTCATGCTCTAGTACAACTTTCCTAGGTAGGATATGTACTATAGTATGCACAGATAGATCCTACACCACGTTTCTAAACGGTAAGCGAGGAACTGAATGATCTAGATGATCTAGGTGATGATCTGTCTGTCCTACGGTAGGTTTGTAATTTTTACTGAGGCCCCTCACCCGAAGAGCTCCAGACGGCTTCAACAACAAAATGTACACTTTCCCCGATGAGCCATCTCATGGCCTTCGACGTGCACATATAATAGTATTGTCGAAAGAAGCGATGTTCCCAGTGACATTCAGTAGCGTTGTCAATCGGGAAGCCCCAGCTTAGGGTTAAGAATTGCCTCGTGGGGCAAAAAAGTGTTACCCCGATAATAGCACGTGTCTTCTAGCCCTCTACAACGGACTGTATACCCGTACCCTCCGCCTTCTGTCTCCCGTGCCGACTGTGGCAATGCTGACGTGTGCGCAATGATCTGTGCGATACGCATGGTTATCTGACCTGTGTGATTTGTACGTGGTACATGTTTCTGAGCTGTCGGACGGGTGCAATGCTGACGATGCCTCGGAAGACTCCCCAATCCGTCTTTCAACCGCTTGCACACCGGCACGTGTGCAAAACGATCTGTGTGATTTACGCAGTTATCTCATCTGTGCAATCTGCGCAGTTTTCTGATTTGTGTGACCTGTGCTCTGACGACGCAGGTTCTCCAATCGGCCTTTGACCGCCTGCACATCGACAAGCACATCGACGTGCAGCGGCTGACGAGGGGCAAGTACATGGACAACCTCGAGTTCATGCAGGTGCTTTGCCTTCAGCGTAAGAAACGTGCTGTAGGATGTTGGGCAGATCACTGCACAGATCATTTTGGCGGACGGCCAACCTGGAATCCATACAGGTGTTGACCTTGAGCTTCCGGAATGTGCTGCAGGATGCTGCATGTGTTCTACCCGTTTTGCACAGATCAGCTCATGGTACAGACCACACTGCCATTCGTCTGTGTATACAACTACTGCATGGACATCATCTTTGGGTTAATGAAGGTGCATTTCGTCAGCCCACAGGAGATATTCCTCTGCAGATCAAACATATAATTTCCGCGAATCATTTTGACAGATCATTTCCACGGATCTGCATCATGTGCACAACTTTAACGTTTCATGGGATGGGTAGACGAGATCGAATAATCTGTAACAATACATGTTTACGCACTACCAGTGTTATATTGCTGTATTAATAGTGCTGTTTTGTCGGACGTTTGATGTCTTCCGACGCGTGACCGTGTTTGTGTATTTGTGCCATGCCATGCTATGATATGCTATGCTTTGCTATTCTGTACTGTGCTATGCTATGCTGCGCTATGCTATGCTACGCTGTACTGTGCTATGCTATGCTGCGGTATGCTATGCTCTGCTGTACTGCGCTATGCTATGCGATGCTATGCTATGCCTGCCGGGGTCCGTGTGGAGTCCGAAAGTTGGAATCTAATGGGAGGACAGCACGTATTTCGGCAAGTGCCAGCATCTCTTTCCCGGGAAGCGCTACGTTCCTCGTTCTTGTTGTTATTGTTCTGGCTGCTGCTAACGTTGCCTGTGTTCCTGCTCACCTTACACCTGGTACGCTGCAGATACATGAACCGTCCCGTCCCGTCGTAAAAATCTGCCCCGTTGAGTTTTACCGTCCCGTCCCGTCGAAAATGGTACACCCGCTGCCCCGTCCCTTCCCGCCCCGCCAACTTTTGATGTACTTACTTTTCCGTCCCGTTTTCATTTCCCCCCCCCGGCAAACAAGTCAAAACTGTCCCGTCCGATCACGATTCTCAGTCTCTATGACCGGCCTTAATTTGCAGGTTAGCTCTTGACCACAATGTAGATCCTCACAAGACAGACTCGAATAATTCGGGAGTGGAAGAAGAATACATACCAGGAACAAAAATTCCGTTATAGTTTTGATACGGCTGCTGCCTTCTGCTGCTGCTGCTGTTGGTGCCCTCTGCCTCTACTACTGTTGTTCATGCTAAATCGGCTCCTTTCGCCTTCCTCTCTTCTGCTGGTGCTGTTTCATGTCGCTGCTCCAGCTACTGCCACTGCTTCTTATTCATATGCTACTCCTATTGCCTCTTCGAATGCTCCTTCAAATCCTGCTTTTGCTTCTGCCGCTGCTGCTTGTTCAACTGCTACTGCTGCGGTTATTTCTTCTTCTGAAGCTATTTTTGCTGCTCCTGCTGCTCCTAGTGCTACTGCCACTGCTGCTTCTTCAGCTTCTCTTGCTGCGTCTGCCCCCGGATCCTGTTGCTTTGTGTTATTGTTCTTGTTGTTGCTGCTGCTGCTGCTGCTGCTACTTCTGCTTGCCCTCATCCGGCTGTTCATCCTCCTGCTACTATTTGGTTCGACTGCAGTTGTTCCTGCTCCTTTTACGGCCTCTTCTTTTGGTGCTGTATTTGCTGCTCCGTTCACTGCTCCTACTTCTGCCGCCGGTACTTGTTCAACTGCCACTATGTTGCTCTTCCAAATTCATCTTCAGCTGCTCCTGGTAGTGCACTGCTTTTGCTAGTACCACTTCTGCCTGTCCAACTGCTGCTGCTGTTGCTGTTGTGCTCCTTGTAATATTTTTTTGCTACTCCTTGCGCTACTAGTGCTACAGCCACTTCTGATTGTTCAATTGTTCCTATTGCTTTTGAAGCGCTCTGCCTCCTGTTCATTTAGCTGCTGTGGGTGCTGTTGCTGTTGCTCACTATGTTGCTGTTGCTGCTGTCGCTGGCGGCCTGTTGCAGTGGTTTAAAAACTTTCACGACACAACAGGGGCGGCGGGTGGGTACGACCCTATCGAACGGCGCAGCAAAGGAAGGGGAGGCGCTAAGTACGGAGGAGCCGCTGCGGGAAGGTCAGCCCTTTGACTATAACAATTTACTTGTATGTTTATGTCATGTGAAATACCAGTATAGTTCTTAGACCACTGTAGCAGGGTCCTGCCCTACGAAAGGGCGCAGAATGAGCAAGGGTGGGCGCTGAGTACGGGGGAGGCGTGGGTGCTGAGTACGGGAGAGGCTCTGACTTACGGCCAGCTCTAAGTATTGGTGTATCGACACAACTATGGTTGGACATGGTATCGAAAGTTTATATCCCCCGGACAGCTCATGAGCTGCAGTAGCTCATCTATCGTGTTCAGTTCACGCCTTCAAAGCGTATGCAGATAAGGTACCGCCTACTCCCTATAGCTCATGCCGGGGAAAACATGTATAGCTCATGTAGCTCCTACGAGTATACAGTAGGCAATCATAGGAACAGGTGAGCTAGCTCATGTAGCTCACATATCTCACCTGGGCAAGTATGCGCAGGCGAGCTATCCTCTATGGCTCAAGATTTGAAAACATGTGCAGATGAGCTATCGCTTATAGCTCAAATGTCACAAAACATGTGGAGATGACCTACCGCCTATAGCCTACGCCGAGCGGAGCATGTGTAGCTCATGTAGTTCCTGTACCTCATTCTGGGCAAATATGTGCAGATGAGCTATCCTCTATTCCCCAAGCTTCAAAACCATGTACAGACGAGCTACCCTCCTATAAGCTCAAGCTGTGAAAACATATGCGGCTCATGTAACTCGCGAACTTTCCGGTGAGCTACCCTCGACGAGAGTCAGCTCTAGCTGCCGTGACATAGTGTACCTTTCTATAGACCCAAGCCGGCAAAACATGTGCAGCTCACGCAGCTCACAGGTGAGCTAACTTGGAAAAGAGCGAATTGGAGCTACTGTGAGATGATGTACCCTCGTATGGATCAAGCCGGGAAATTTTCCGCAGCCCATGTGCAGCTCACGCAGCTCACCTGTGAGCTAACTTGGAAAAGAGCTATTACGGGGGGCCATAGTTAATAGGACCAAATATTGTTAGTAAAAATGTTTAAATATATAGGTTTTTATGTAGACCACAGGTCCTATTAACTATGGTCCCCCGTAATAGCTGTAGCTACCGTGAGATGATGTACCCTCCTGCAGATCAAGCCGGGCAAACATCTGCAGCTCATGTAGTTCACGTAGTTCACGTAGCTCACCGGTGAGCTACCCTGGAAAAGAGCTAGCTCGAGCTACCCTGATGTGTGATATTATTAGTTGTGCGATAGGGTGAGCTCAAGAAATTTGCAACATACTGGTCCCTGGTATGCTATATCGAAATTTCAGTGTTTGATGTGTCGAACTTTCGATGTATCAAAGTAGCGAACTTCCGATATCGGGTGCAGTCCTATCGAATAGAGTGAGCTAATACGAAGGGGCCGCTGCCGGAAGGTCACCCCTGTGACTAGTACGTCATGCACCGTTCCTACTATTACTTTGGATATTTGATCGACATGCCGGTATCAGACTTTCATTAAGGCAGGGTACGCTATTGAGCGGCGCACAAACCACAATTAAGGCAGAGTACGGGCGAAGTGCGGGGTAACCGCCGCCGCAAGTTAAGCCCTTATTTGTGAGATTTCGTTTAACGGTGTTATATATCGTACCGAGACTTCCGATATATCAAAACATCGATATATCGATATATCGACATTTGATGTATCGAATACTGGGTACGGGGAGCCACTACCTACCGCAATTCAGCCTCAGCCCTTGGTGTATCTTATGTTGGATATCGTGTCGAAGGTTCGATGTAACGAACTCTCGAGTTTTTGAAATAACCACTTCAATATTTCGATTACTTAGTACCAGGTAGGAGGGAGTGACTATCATACTATTAATCTACTTTGTGTCGTTTCATCCTAACCCATTCATTTTTAACGGGAGTGAGTGCGAATTTATGGTTTTATATCAGCGCAAGGGAAATAAGATACTGTACCCCTAAATTCGAGTCGCCTGAATGGTCCGTGTAACGCCGTAACGCCTCCTGATATGAAGGGAAACCCACCCACACTCATATGATTGGCTTGTCTGGGTTTAACTGTCGATCAGCGCACACACGTTAACGGCAGTTGCAACTGTCCTGCTGGCCAAGTTTCTAGCCACGGCATGACTGCGAAGCATCTTCATTCATACTTTTGAAGAAAAACTAGAGGCCGTTGCCAATGCAAGCGTGATGTTGCAAAGTTTCGTTTCCAAACTATCAACTAGCGTAATCAGCTGAAGGCAGTCTCGTACCGCCGCTGTGGGAAACCTGATGAGTTAGGCGTTTGTGTCTCGGTTTGTTTGCTTGCTTGCTTCTTTACGTTGGTGCATGCGGTGGTTTTTGTTTTTATTTCGCGTTCTCAATTGCCAAGACACTGATAACAGTTCAGTTCATGCGACGATGGACCTTCCATCTCGACACAGACTCAGAATCATGTCCGGCAAGTTAGATGGGTGTAGGTGACGCCTTGCAAAATGTCGGCTGGGTACGATGTCTAGGGGGCGAGAGGTTGCCCGCCTCGTCCTATACTATACTCTTATCCCAAACCTGAAGAAATCTCTATTTTGTTTTTGCTATCAGAGAGGGATCGATCATTTGCGTCGTTTGTTTGGGCCGCATTGCGATCAGACGCCTGACCGGCGTTTGCCACGTGCCACCGGCCGTCGCGTGATCACTGTGATCACTCGGTGGGTCGGAGCCTCCCTAACGCTCGTGCCCTGTTCACATTCTTCGGTGCAGTCTTCGATTTGGTCGATCGATATCTACCGAGGACTCTGAACCTCGCCGCGTCAAATTTAAGTTGTGCCGAGTTTTTCTCATGCCGACCTTGCCCTAACATCCAGCCGGATTTTTTCTTTTCGGGTAAGTTTCATTTATACAGAATGAACATTCGTGGTCAAAGTGAGAGCGGTACACAGATGTTGAAATTTATCAGTTTTTAGGCAAAATGGTGCTCCCATTAGCATCGATATGAGGTCGAGAATTTACTCGAGACTCGTCTTCGTAACCTGCGGAGTGTACTCCGATCGCGCGTGCTACAGGGGGTGTAGTTGGTATAGTAGTGGTCTGCACACTCTGGCAGTTACGCAAACTCGCGACCTATACATGTCATGCTATTAAAGGGCTATATGTATATGTATATGTATGTTTTTGCACAACCCAGACGTGGGTGCCTCCGCGAATTCGCCCTCACTCATCTCGCTGACGTTATTGCAGCCAAATCGCTATCAATGCAGCCTCGAAATGGATCCCGGAGGACCCCTTTCCAGGCGGTGTTCCCGCCTTCCCCCCCCCCCCCCAACCCTCAACCCCAGCAGTGCCTATTTCCCTTCCCCTCCCCCAACTCTCCCCGAAGCCGTCACCCCTCGCCCTTGTCGAGTCCTTCCCCCCCCCCCTCCCTCTCTTAAAGGAAGGAGGTCCTCCTCACAAGCGGTTCTCAGTAGGATGTAGCTCACCCTTTCTATGCGATTCGCACAGCTCTTCACGGCGCTTCGGCCTTGGTGCATGCAAATGTAATGTCTTGCCTGGTCGGTGCAAGCCCTAAGTCCTTCGTCCTGGCATTGTAGGGATGCTACTGTAGGGTCTATGGTCATATGGTCATATGGTCATGCATGCGACAACGGGCGTGTATGATGTCGAGATGTCGAGAACACCCCTCCCTCGCACTCCTCCAGCCTGTCCCTAACCGTGTCCTCGCCCCCCCCCCACCTTTGACCTTTGACCTTTGACCGCGCTGTTCTAAAACCTGTTGCAACCTATCGAACGCAGGAGGGCACCAACCCAGACCGCGACCCGCACATCCCGTCCCGCTGCTGGTGGTGCCAGCAGTAGCGCCACGGCGTCGGTGGCCGCTGCGTCAACGAGGGCTCCGGCGGCTTCTTCGCTCAAATCGAGGGCCGCTCCGGCGAGGTATGTAGGATGGGATGTAGTACGTAAACAAGAGCATCTTATTCTAACCAAGATATACGGTGCGCGAAAATGGTTAGGGCTGACCTGTTTTGCCTAAGGCTTAGCGTTGTTGTGGGGGTCAACGTTTGAGCGTAGGCTCTTTCAAGGGTCACCAGGTGTTATTTAGGATTCAAGTTGGCGTGTTTTGCTCGGCGCGAACCGCTCAGCTGTAAGTTATTGAGTAAAGTAAATTCAAAGTTCAACCAGAAATTACTTCCAAAGGTTTACCGTACTCTACCTGTCGCTTGCAGCTCGCGAGGCGTGTCGCTAGCGTCGAGGATAGCCCCTGCGAGGTTTTATTCTGTGCAATAAAAAAGTATCTTGAGCGTTTTATAGATATGGTATGTCAGTTGCTAAGAACTCGCGTACCAGGGCCAAGGGAATGGTTTTCAATTTTTGTGTGCTGGCGGTGGTTCCACCCGTTTGCTGCTGATGTACCTGTCATGTACCTGTCATGTACCAGGTAATCTATTTGGCCGAAAATTCCTCTATAGTCAAGGCACACCTGCTTCAGCCGTTTTCGGAAGGGATGACTATGTTCTGACGCCCTGAATTTGGCCGGCAGCATCCGGCAGCGCATGCGGTTTCACGTCTCGTTGGAGAGGTTAATAGAGAGGCCTGGTGGCCTCACGAATACTCACCCTTTCGACGCGCCCAAACCGGGACCCTGGAGTCTGTGCGTACATAACATTGTAGATACACGGAGGGATTTCCGAATCGAAGATGGTACTCTAACGTCCCCGGGGGCTGACTGCTACCAGGCACCAGGGATTCGTTTCCAGCCACTCACGCCGATCACTTCTACGTATACACCAGGCGCAAGTATGTGTAGACCACACGCCGGGAGGTCCGATCGCAGATGGTTGTATGCACCACGACGATATAGCGAGGCTATTCGTCCGAGCTGCGATAGCTGCTTTGCGTTAGTGTTTGCTACTCGGCCCTGCTTTTTTCAAGACGGTTGATGACACCAGCTCGCTTTTGCTGCATCTTCATTCCGATGAAAAAATAATCCAGGGTTAGGGTCGGGGTTATAGCACGAAGGGCTAGGCTAGTGGTATTGTTTTTGGTGTTTCAAGCCGAGTATAGGAAACAAGCATAGCGACAGCCGCCGGCGGCTATTCAACTTTAATAATAACTGAAGGTCAAGTTTCCACCGCCGATGGCCCGCAGCAAAAACGCCTCCAGATCTCCGCTGGGCATGCAAACACGGGCACAGAGCAAGCATTCACATATTAATATACGGTGCGAGGTACCTGATGGGCGTGTTCGATACTGTAAATAATTATACCGGCAAGCGACTCATTTTTATTCCCCCCTGGTCTTGGAACGATGCCCGCTCGTACAGCAGTATATAGCAGCTTTATTTAGCTTTGCAACCATTCTTTGGGAGCTGCTTCTAGGTGTATACTACTGTAGTACTGCCCTCTTCCCTACCAGGTATGTTCTTTGGGGGATATTGTGTTGGCACGTGCTTGTTTTCACGCGAGCATTCTTTGTCCAGCTCCGAGGCCTGTTGAGGTGTTTGGTTGATGGAGCTTGTGTTGGCGGTTGGCACGTGCCTGGTGCCCCTATTTGTCGTGCTTGATCCTCTCACGCGACGGTTGTATGTGTTTCAACTCCTGCCTCCCCCGCGTGTACGTTCTGGCGAGGAGGGATGAGTGGGTCCTCTTTCAAGGGAACAGGAACACCTCCATGACGGACATATGTAGTACGGGGATGCCATGCCACTTTGTAACGGCCCATTGGCGGGCTGATTTCAGTGGCAGTTGTGACGGAACATGTTTGTTGTCACACCAGCGTGACTAAAAGGGTTTCGAAGGTTGATTGATTGTTCCTCTACTATTTCGGCACCGACGACGGCGAGAGTAACGCCACCCACGCGAAGATTCGATCCTGCTACATACCAAGTTCTTTTGTGATTGTTTTTGTGATTGTTTTTGGCTTTTATTTTCAGGGCCGCCGCAGAGCCGGACCCGCAGCTGCTGGCGAAGATCGACGAGCTAACCCAGGCGAGACCAAAGCGCGGCACGTTTTGACAAAATATTTATTGGACAACTTCGCTTCAAAAAATGTTTTGGACTACATTTTTTGTCCAACGTTTGGTTTACAACGTTTTAATGTCAACTTTGGTGTTGTCATCTCTGTTGTGACAGCTGTGTTTGGACAGGTTTGTTTCGAGGGCTTCTTCTTAATTACTTTTTTTTTTCAATTGTTTCGATACCTTTGAAACGCCGGAAGGTGTTGGACCACACGACTACCAGGCTATCAAATGTAATTTTTAGTTGGGAGGTAAAGGAACCAACTGACTCGATTAGCCTTTTTTTGTTATTATTGTAGCACACCCACGTCGAGGCACATATGCTTTGGTCAGAAAGGAAGACACACAACTCCACAAATTTCCGCACCCACCAAGCTGTAGAACATGGCCAACAACAGTACTGTAGTAACTATTAATAGTCGGCACTTCTAGTAATCCAACTACCAGGTAGTCGGCCAACTACTTCACGTCAGCCAACTGGACAGCTACTACCTAGTCGGGGCAAGTATTGGGCAGTCGGCCAACTATCAACTAATCGACACTTAAGAGTCAGCCAACTATTAACTAGTCTGCACTTTCAGTCGGCCAACTATTTACTAGTCGACACTTTCAGTCGGCCAACTATTTACTAGTCGGCACTTGCAATCACGCGCTTGCCGTTTCTGTAATCGTCACTTTTATCGTCATTTTTTGCCTCTGAAGGCCTTAGGCTTAGGGGTGCGGTAGTAAAGGTATTTGCGATTTTTTTTGTTGTGTTGGGTTTGCTGCGGTCTGTTTCCTGCTCTAATTTTTAGATAGCAATCCCAACCCACGAAAAAGTAATTGCCGTGGGAAAATTGATCAAAATCACGTTTTCTACCTGCTATAAGTATCCTTGGGTTCGATTTCTTAACTCTGTGGGTTGCTTAGCACACAGAGCAACTTTTGATTGGCTACGTATGGCCTTTGGATATACCTGTTCAACCAATCAGCTCCTCATTTTTGTCGGTTTCAGCTATTTCTATAACCCAACCGACTTGAATTATTATATATATGAGCGGCAAGCACATTTTCAAATAGTAATACATGCACCTCGCGCGATGAGCGATCCCGTGTGTTGTTAAAGGCTAGGCATACCGGGCATCAATACATCGATTACACGAGTACACGTCTAGACAGCTTCCAGGTATACTTTTTCTGGACTACTGGTACACATCACTTGTGCTAGAGTAGGAACAGGTACACAAGTCCGACAGTTGATTGATTCCCGCTTAACCATGTACCTGGTAGATCTTTAGAAGGCGGATGAATAATCTATTCCCGATATTGTATGATCGACGGTGGCTCATGTCACCTGGTGGGACCCGTACATCTTGAATTCTTTCCATTTGTAGCACATGTTTCCTGGGTTGGATCTGCCCTAGAAGGCAAATCAAATCCTTCACATCATCTCTTAACAGTAGGTGAGGAACTGCTATTACGGGGGACCATAGTAAATGGGGCCAAATATTGTTAGTGAAAATAGCGAAATATATAGGTTTTTGTGTGTACCGTAGGTCCTATTGACCATGATTCCCCGTAATAGATGATTTATCTGTAGATGGCCTATCTGTAGATTCATAGATCATGATATTTCCGAGGGGTGGAAAAGTACGAGAAATATAATCGGGTTGGTAAGTGGAGACGAATAGTTCGAGGTCTTAGTTTTGGTGACCCAAGCAAGCGAACGTAGGGGTAGGGAGGGTTCAGTCTGTCTCACTGCTTGCTCGCTGCACCAGGAGCCGTGGCGCCGCCAGCACAACCCTAAGCCAGCCGTTGTTGCCCTAGGCGATGGTCATGCGAGACGCACCTGTAGCTGAAACTGGGTATGGTACCTCAGAGATGCACCACATCTCCCGGAACGCGAGAGTCGCATTCGAAGCAGCCACGGCAGTTGCCGAGTTGTGTTTTCAGCCTCCGGAGCACCCTCTTCCCTTACCTTGCTTGCCGAACCTTGCTTGCATTTGCATGCGGTTGCTTGCATCTGCTAGTGTTTGCTTGCATTTGCTTGGGTTTGCATGCGTTTGCTTGCATTTGCTGGTGTTTGTTTGCACTTGCTGGCAAATGGCGGCGGTAGAGTAGTAGCGAGGCCTTTCGTTGGGCCAATTATCAACCCGATATTGAAATATCTACCTGTCACAGCATCGGATTCGTCCAATCGTCGCGTGAATTTTTTTATTTATTTTTTTCGGTTGTCTCGTTCCCTTGTTTTTTTTTTTGTTGTTTCGTTGTCATCTTGTTCCCTTGTTTCAACCGGCGGACAGGAACGGGACGAGTCGGTGATCACGATGGCGGCGGTGGAGAAGGAGCGGGACTTCTACTTCGACAAGCTTAGGGACATCGAACTGCTCTTCCAGGTGATAAAACATATACCAGGTATCCCCTATCGCCCATCGCCTTCGTACCCAATCACGCCTCCTATGCGACAAAAATTGGGCATATCGAAATGTTCCCCCGGGTTAGAAGATGTCCCAATAACGCCTGTCATGCGACGAAAATCGGGCATATGGAACTTTCCCTGTGCTAGAATATGTATCCCCTATCTCCTACACAATCACGCCTCCTGCTTAATGACCTCAGGGGTATCGAGTGCTCTTTTTGCAGACGAGACCATCATTATACGGGCTGGTTCACGCAAAATATGACACACTGCGTCAATGATGTATGCTGTACGCCATAGCTACTCGAAGGCCAATTTTGGTATTATCGTGACCGTGATTAACAGCGGGAGCCGATGACGTCGCTAGTTTGTTTTTTTGTAGCTGTGACGGTTGGTCTTTTCAACGCACATATCTTTCATGTGCCTACTGCATCTATGGCCGGGACCACCCCCCCGTTGCGCCCGTCTCATGTTACGCACTCACAGCTAGGGGTGGGACTGAAATATTTTTAGACATAAAAAAGTCACAAAAAATGTCAGGGGGGAAAGGTTAATCTTTAAATAAATGAACCAATCAGCGATTATCAAAGAATAAATACGTCACAAAAAAAAGTCGTCATCACTTGGTATCATATAGCAGAGGTTACGGTTACGGTTACGGTTACGGTTAGTCAGTACTATGGTACGAGAGGAGCTGCAGCGTGTGGCTCGAGAAGGCCGGAGCAGCACACAAAAAAAAAAAACACGACGAGTGCTTGAGCAGCAGCGCAGCCGAGCACAAACGGGCTCGTGAGCGTGGTGCAGCCCCTGCCGGGCCTGGTTGAAGGTGGATCTGCTGATCCTGGTGCGGCTGCTGGCGTTGCTGCTGCTGCTGCTGTGGTGCAATATGTTCCAATCTACAGCCATCTAACCCGGTCGCGGCTGACCTCCGCCCCCGCGATGCCACGGTGGATAACAGCATTCGCTCGGGACACGATCGCCGCCGCCTCGCGGACACTACGACCCGTACGCGGCAGATATGCCTCCCGGTTCGCTTGGACGATTTTTGTCTTTTTGCTCTTGGCCGAGATTCGTCCTGGTGTTTTCGAATTACCCATCACGAAATTGATTGTCGTGGTCCCCAAAAAGTGACTAAAGGGGCGACTTTTTGTCGAATCGTTCTCTACGGATACTGCGTCGGTTCGGCCGGAGTTTGTTTTGCTGTATGCCACACATCCCAATGTTGGGCATACTTAAGTCTGCGCACTACTCAAAAGCACTCATAGAGTAAGAGGCAAAAAACGCAGAGAAAAATAGTTTTCTCCGCACCTTTTACTCTATAAATACGTCAAGTTTTACTCCTGCGCTAAAACGAGCAAAGCATCCGAAAGGTATGGGCCTGTGTGAGGTGTCTGTATAACGTCAAGACCCAATTCATCTCCACTCCAGAGAAATATCGTATACAACGTTCACTATGCATGTACACTAAAAAAGTCCTTGGGGGGTATGTCGGTTGTTTCACTTTTTCAGAATTTTATAGTGTTTTCGACTGGTCGTTTCGAATAGCCTGTCGCTTTTTTGGGTCAAAACAGGCCTCCAGTCCCACCCCTAAACATTATTTTCAGAGATGGATGCTTTTAATAGGACCGTACATCGCTATACAGAAGGGGTCCTTCTATTGCGCCGGTCGCCCGCTATTGTGCCTGTGAAATCGCTTGGCACAGATGGGGCCATCGTAACTATAAAATAGTGTAGTGTGCGGAGAGTAGTGTGTGGAGAGTAAGGCCGGTTGCCGCAATAGTGCAGGTGTTTTTGTCTGGCGCTTACATACCGGCAATTCATAGGGACCGGCAATACCACGTACTGGACATGGGTACCGAACGGGGCAAAAGTACTCAGACAAATTGCCCGCTGTGATATTGACGAGTCGGCCGCTATGGTATTGACGAATACACCTTTGCAAGCACCACGTGAGGGTGCACGAGCAAAACAAAACCAATGTCTCCCAACCATTGTGGAGAGCTAGTCTACCCTAGCCAAGGGGGGGTACGGTACAAGAAGGGGGGGGGAGTGGGTGTACTCGATAGGAGAGAGGTACTTGATCTCATGCATGGCCGTAGTCGTATGACCATAGACCCTCGCATCCGTACAATGCCGGGACGGAGCATGTCGGGTTTTACCGACCAGTCAGACATCGCTTGCACCAAGCGCGAAGCGCCGTGAGGTGTCCAGCGAGTGGCATGAAGGGCGAGCTGCATCCTACCAAGAACCGCTTGGTTGGCGGACTTGCTTATGAATGACAGCTTCAATGAGTTAGTTTAATTTCCGGTGTAGGCACTTCCAGAGACAGCAATGGGAGTACTATGTAACTGCCTCTAGGGTGCCATATGATGAACACGACGTGATACTATCAATTCCCTTGTGCGGAGCAAAGGTTGTTCACCTCGCACAAATGATCTAACTCGACGACCAGCTGTGGGCGACCGCCATACTATACTGAGCACAAAAAAACGGTACCCTGCTTGTGTATTAATCGCTCACGAAGTGAGCGGCATGTTGTTACAGTGTCGTTGCCAACCAACGCCAGCCCAACCTATAATATTAGCAATATAATAGGGGACATGTATAAGAGGGCAGTAGTCTGCACTAAACCAAGCATAAAAATAAACTTTTAGTGTTCTATTGGTTAGTTTCTGGTTCTGACCGGGGGGTGTCTGTGCTTTTGTCGTCTTCCACTGGCTCGACTCTTGTCTGGTGTGTCGTTATACAGTGTCATGATTGTGTGGATGAATTTGCGCCTTTCCTGTACCCAGCCTATCCAGCATACCCATCCTATACTATGAGATCCCACTCTCGGCGGCAATGTATACTTGTTGTAAATAAATGTAGGAGTGTTTGAGACACTGTTATGAAGACTAAGCGTTCCTTATATTTTCAACCAGAGAGGTTGGCAACAGCGATAACAACACCCACGCCGCCGTCACCACTACCGCCACCACCACAAATAACTATGCTGTCGGCGGAAAATCCTCGAATTTCGCACTCCCTCCCCCCCCCTCCCTCCCTCAATCAATTCCCACCCGCAACCAATGAATACGCGAGGCAACAAATGGTTGAGGTGTCCCTTACCCTAAGTTAGGAGTAGGAAGGGACGGTGCTCCATCTATAAAGGTATGCGTGGTCACCGCTCAACTCCCTGAGGTTAGGAAAAGTTCCCCTACTCCCCCCATTGAACCCCCAGCCCCGCGTCGTCTCTCCCCCGTCCCCCCGCCCTGTTTTTTTTTTATTTGCATGACTTCGGGCGGTTTGTTTCGCCTTTACCTTGTACCGGTAGAACCACGAGCAAGAGTCCGGCGAGAGCGAGCTCACCAAAAACGCCTTCAAGATTCTGTACGCGACCGACGAAGAGCACGAAGAGGGACAGGAGGGGCTCGAAGGGCGGGACGGAGGCGAGGTGTTGGACGCCGAGCGAGTACAGGTCGGTTTGGTTTTTGATTGTTTTCTTTTTCCATCCCATGTATTTCTCGATCGACCTACTTGCCCATGTCACCTCTCTTCCATGAGTCAGATCCGTAGTCACATAGCGGGCGCTCCTTCCCCTTCCCCACCTTACAGGTCGGGTTATTTATTTTATTTTATTTTCCATCCCATCTTCTTTTCGTTTGGCGCACTTGTCCAAGTCACGTCTCTTTCGTGATGCCGATCCGAAGTCACATAGCGGGCGCTCCTCCCCCCTACCCCCGAAGGTGCATGCAATCATTTTTGCCGTGGGTCTACGATTGTGAATATGGGTGGGCTGTAGAGGGTAGGGTACTTGTACAGTACATACTCTGGGGTGTACCCGGCAACCAAACCTGATTTTTAACATCATAGTGGGGTAGACACCCAGGTACTGTACTCTGGTAGATACCCGGGCATCATTATCGCGTAGATACTCAGGTATTATACTCTGATAGATACCCGGGTATCATTTTCGGATAGATACCCGGGTGTCATCGGGTAGATACCCGGGCATGAGACCTTCGGAGTGTGTACGCTACTAAATACTATATTTTCATGCATGGACCCTGGACGGAGGAGAGGTGTTGGGCGCCGAGCGAATGCAGGTGTTTGTTTGTGTGGGGATTGTATGTATGGTGTGCATTATGAAGGTATGGGGGTGTTTAGTACTCATAGCAGGTACCAGGTATGGTATATTGGTATTCTGCAAGGGTGTTTTGTATACGTGGTAGTGCATAGGGACAGAGGTGTTGAGCATGACATCGCCGGACGGTTTTGCCTGGTATGGTACTAGTACGCCCTATCAGTAAATGTGTGATATCACGTAATACATGCCGGTGCCAGGTACTTCTTACGCATCTTAGCAACCACAACCTTTAGACAGCAGTAGTGTGGACCCCCTGTAGTGCCCGCTACGAGTATGTTGTCTGTGAAATCGCATGGCACAGCAGATGGAATTTTCCCGCGTGGCAGTGCGATGAGCAGTGGTGCCAGTTGGTGATGAGGGTTAGTGCCAGTTGTCGCTTCAGGGTGCCGTTATTGTTGACTGCCGCATAACGGCGCCATAGAGGGGCCGTTATTCTGTACCAGTGTAATTTTGATTGACCGACTACCGTAAGTCCCCGACTCGTGTATTCTTTGGCTATTGGTAGGCACTGCAGTTGCTTGTGTGCGGCCCCTTGAGAACGTTGAGGGTTAAGGGTTAGGGGTGCTATCGTTTTAGTCCGATAGGGCAGGTTGCTAATAATAATACCGAACAAAATGTCTTCGAAAATATCTGGTCGAGAGACTTGCGAAAATAGAGTGTTAGCGTTCGACTAGAGCACCCTTAACCTCGTCGAGGAAACCATGAAATGGTGTGCTACAGTATATGATACCGCTCACAAACGATCGCACCATTGTTCGAGGTCAACGGTCTGAAGGGGTACCGATATTTGGCTAGACATTAACAGGTACATTTAGCTGCAATTGTCGTCGCCTCTGACTGGCGCCTTTGTTTGTCGCCAGTGTTGTGCACCGAAAGCTAAAAATGGCTCCGTCGGTCTTCCGGCTTTTCACCGAAAATTCGGTCAGTTTCGGTCATATTTTTCGAAGTAAAAACCGAGAAATCAAGATAACAACGACATTGCCGGTCAGTTTTTTTTTTATTTTTTTTGCGAATATACCCCAAAAAATAAAATGTCGGTTTTGTGTCGCGGGGAAAACCGCCAAAAAAAAAGACACTACCAGGTACATAACATAACATATAACTTAGAGACCCATATTTGCCGAAAGATGTACGTAGCTCATGCTATGGGAATCCGATGATGTGCGATGCGTGCGGAACGTATCTATTAAGATTGGGGGTGTACTGTATCTGCCCGGGATTGTGTTGATAACGTCATGAGCATCGGACCTATACGATGTCTGCAGATCAAATGTATGGTATGCATATCTATTATTCGTAGGAATCTGCTGTATGTACCCATGATTATCTTGAAGATGGCATGGGGGTCTGACTTGTTCATTGTGTGCAGGCTGGCATTTACTGCTCTATCTTTGCCGAACTCTGTGCATTTGGTCCTTCACTGAAGATTTAAGCTGTGAGCGCAGATCATGCGAAGCAGCAAACCTAACCCTAACCCTCCCCCGGAATATGTGTTTAGTACAGCAGTATACTTGGGATCTGACGTGTCCGAGCTGCGCAGATCCTACAGTACCTAAAATGGTTTAAATGTCTGTGTTTTCACATCAAACCGGCCTTTCTACCCGCCGACACCCAGCACAACCAGTGTCCGTGCCGATGCTTGATACAAGCTCTGTCTGTGGTCACTTCCCAATACGGGTAGGCGGAAATACTACTGTACAGTGATGTACATTGATGTACATTGATGTATATTGATGTATATTGATGTATATTGATGTACGTTGATGCACATTGATACGCAATAAGCAGAAAAGAAAATGCAATGCCATGTGCTGGACACGACAGGCACAGCATACCTCATACACGGCATACCAGTACCCACTCTAGCATGCGTGAGAAAAAAAACACATATCGAAAAACAAGTCAACTCGAACCTACTGTATCTGCCCCGGGTTGTGTTGATGCTGCAAGCATGGAGGTCTACATCTGATCAGTCCGATATGTGCAAATCTAATCTTCTAGGCATGCTTATCGTGTTTGCGCTATTAATAGTTTCTCTTGGAAATAACATAGGGGGTCTGAGAATCAATTGTGCTCTGTGTGGTATGCATTTCACTCTTTCTTGGGTTGTTTTGGCAGGGCCCGGTGGCTGGCGCCGAGGACGTTTTTGCCGAGGACCTATTAAGCACTCTTCCCTCATGCCTCACCCATGTCAACTCCCTCTCCCCTCCACTCTCTCTCTCCCCTCATGCCCCATGCCTTAGCCATGATAAGCCCGTCTCCCCTATCCCGTCACACCTCAGGCATGTCAAGTCCTTCTCCCCCCATGCCCCATGCCTCAGCCATTATACCTCCCTCCTCTCTATTCCGTCACGCCTCAACCCTAACCCTAACCCCTACTGCGTTCCTGCCTCTATCATGATAACTCCCTCCCTCCTGTTCCCTCATGCCCCATCCTTATGACCTCCTTCTGACATCACGCCTCTACCATGATCATCTCCTCTCCCCTAACCCTAACCCTAACCCAACCATGCCATGCCAACTCTCTCTCCCCTACGAGTACGGCGTCCCTAACCCAACCACGATAACCCCCTCTCTCCTAGCCCCTCATGTTTGATCCATTGCATCTCTCCTTCCCTCTCCCACCAAGCCTCTACTGTGATAACTTCCCCTCCCCTTTACCGTCATGCCTCCACCATGTCAACTCCCTCTCCCATCATGCTTCATGCCTTAACCATGACAACCCCCTCTTCCCCGTTCCCCCACGCCTCCCTGTCGACCTCATTTTGTTTGGTTCGTTGACTATCAAGAAAATCCAAAAGCGCCAAAGTTTTGTAAGACAACACGACAAAAGCGCAGGTCTAATTGTGTCCACCCTGCCCATTGTTTATTTTAGGGGCTGGTGGGAGGTACTGAGAACCTATTGGCCGACGACCAGGAGGGAGAAGGCACTGCCGCCGCGGGAGTGGACCTTCTGCTCTGACCAGAGTGCAGCCAGCAGAAACGAGACTCGTCGGGGACAGGTCTTTTGGGGCGCGGTATAGCCTCTCTCGGCCTTATTATACTGGTTTTAGTGAAGCGGGCGATCAGTCAAGGGGTCGACACGCGGCTTCCTAGCACCTTAATATAGTAGTTGCAGCGTAGGGAACAGTCAGTCGAAACGGTCAAACTGAGGTCTCCTTGCTTTCAAGTTTTTATGTTGTGTCTAGCGTTGGGGGTCGGTCAGTCAAGCGGTCAAACTGCGGACCCCTTATATAGCATTTTTGCGAACCAGGCTCTAACCGGGCCTATGTAGTTTTTTTTTTTTTTTTTTTTTGGGTAAGCACATTCGTTAAGTACTATGTAGGTTATTCTCGCTGCGCCACCCGGGTACTATGTAAGGTTGTCCTTGGGTAGGTACTCGGGTACCACCTGGAGTCATGCTTGGGTAGGTATCACCCGGAGTCATACCTGGGTATGTACTCGGTATCACCCGGAGTCATACTCGGGTAGGTACTCGGGTATCCCCATGGTCATACTCGGGTTGCTTCCCGAGTACACCTGGAATTACGTCCGGGTAGGTACCCTAAGTACCCTCAAAGTGGTGTAGATGCCAGGGTACCTCCAGAGCGTATGCATACCCTACTAGGCACACCTCTTGTCCGGCATGCCACTAGCCCCCGGGTAGCTGCATGCTGACTGTTTTCTTGCGTACACGAAAGGTTTCCCCTCCTGCCATAATAATTGAGAAGTAGTTCGCCACCGGGTTGACCTCAAGGATGTTTTTAGGGCGGCGGAATGGATACCGTTTGGTTTCAAGCCGTCGATGGATAACTAGCCGGGCGGTGAAATCGAGCCGCATGCGAGTTGTCCCCCGTGGACTGATTCCTTCCGAGGTTCTTCACCCAGGGCTAGTGAAGCTTTCATATATCAGACAGGTGACCCCCCCCCCCCCCCCCCACCCCCGCGCCTCTTTTCATGCTAGAACCCCCCTCCTCCGAAAGTCGGCGATGCTTGTTCGATTTTGTCACAGCCGTGGGCCCTAGTTTCGGCGGGTTCACGCGACGGGTGAAAACTTAAGAGCTGAGAGAAACACTTGTAATCACCGTTTTGTCCTCAGTACACATTTTAATTTCGAGAAATTGCCCAACCGGTCAGAGAAATTCCTAGGCTGTGCTTTTCCTCGGGATCGATTGTGTCGTGGTTGGGACTTTTTCCTCCGACATCCCGCCACCGAGAGATATGACGGTATTTTCTGGACGGGAGAAGGCCAGGTCGTTTGTTTTTTGGCACCGACTGGTCTGAGGCCACGCTTGTAGCATGTGTTTTTTTTTTCGTGCGGTCTTTGTCGCCGATGCCTTTCGAGAAGCGTTTGCCGAAGGCTTTGCCGAAGCTTCGGCGAAGCATTCGCGGAGCCTTTCACACAACCTTCGGCGACATCGTTGGCGAAGCCGTTGGCGAAGCCTTTGTTGACGGAGTCTTCGGCAAAGCCGTTGACAAAGCCTTTGGCGAAACCTTGGGCGAAGCTTTGGGAAGCCTTCAGCGAACCCTTCGGCGAAACGCTATGGCGAAGCCTTGTTGTTGTGTTTGACGAAGATTTCTCGGCGTTACTCGGCAACCAGACCTTTCTGGACGTTTTTTTTTTGGGGGGGGGAGGGTTCGATCTTAGTGTGTTCGCACAAAACGGTACTCGTAACTTGAACCACTGCCTTCTTTGTTGTGTTTGCGCGTACATTCGCGTTACTCGTCACCGATCACTCGAGGGACTGTCTTTTTTCCGGTGTTTTTCGTTTGGTTTTTTTTTTTTTGTATTGGTCGGTATTGTTTGGATCAGGCGGTCGGTACTTGGAGTGCCTGGCTAGCCTGAAACGTTTCGATCTGGGTTAGGGTTAGCACTTCACCCAAACGACGGGTAGGATGTAGCGTACTATTAATACCGCTATTTATGTACGAGAGAGTGCCCACGGTTCTGATGGCACGATATGTCATTATCACTGTCTTCGAGACTGTCGGAGGTTTTCATTTGGCGGGATAGGGTTAGGGTTAGGGTTAGGGTTACGTTGTCGCTATGCAGGAGAGAGCGGCAAGGCTTTTCGTGGTGCGACACAACATTGTTTCTAAAGGACTGGCGGCATTACTGCAGATGAGGGGGTGGTGTCTCAGATAACATTGTCACTAGTGTCACTAGTGTCACTAGTGTCACTAGTGTCACTAGTGTCACTAGTGTCACTAGTGTACGAAAACGTCTAGGAATTCCCTTTCACCATACATCATTCTGTCTTGCTGTACAAGCGAGCGGCATGGCTTTGCCTGGCGCGGTGTGACATTTTTGCTAGATACGAGATAGCGACAAGGCTTTTCGTGGCGCGAGATACGTTGTTTAACCCTGGACCGGTGGCGTTTTTGCGCAGGGGGAGGGGGAGGTCTTAGGCTCGATCTTAACCTATTTGAACGGCACCCACGTTTCGGACCCAAACTACGTGGTTGTGGAGTTGTGGATTTTTGCAGAGGTTTATGGCGGGTTTGTTCACCGACGCATTCCCACTTTTTCTTGTTTTTACTGTAAAAGAAACCCAAACAGAAGTACACATGTACGAACTGGTCCCGGCAAGATGCATCACCTTCGGGCCCTCAAACACGGAATACGGTGGATTGATCGTTCCTAACTAACCCACATGAGACATGTCCACGAGGAGAAAGCATGGGTGCAGATTGATTGTAAATCCGAGATGCACTTCGAGAGATAAGGACAGTTCTTCGAACATGTACAATACATTTTCTGAGCAGGCGGGGAAGCAACACCCCTATCTTTACGCAGGGTTTTTGTCAGCAGAAATGAAAAGCTGTCCGCCCGTCCTTCCGCCCTTTGAGTGTCTACAAGACCACGCACCTTTTATTGTGCAACACGCCCCCAAACGGTTGACGCCCATACCGCACGCAGCGGAAAACGATAGCCCTCACGGAGACGCTCGGCATGAGCCAGATGCCACCTCCTGGGGTGCTGTGCATCATGAGTTGTCGGGCGATCACCCAGGCTGCCCATTACCCGGCCCGCGGGAGGCGGCCACAACGTCCGAGACATCCACCCTGTGTCCGAGACCTTTTGTTCATTCAGTCAAAGTTTTTGTTTTTGAGGACAGAGCCACCAGCTACGCACGAGGGTACACGAGGGAGACTATGCGACAAAATTGCATGCAGTACGTGCTGGCATCTGGTATACTTTCGAGCAACCACTTCAAGGCGGTTGCTTCGCTCCTCATTCCTTCTTATTATGTAGTTCTGTCTACCTTAAATGGTACCAGACACAAAATAACACCTAGGGAACGGGAGAGCAACGCATATTGTTGGCCCTCGTTTTACGAGGAGGATATTTTTCAGGATTTTACACTTATTTTTCACAGATTTATCTGTGGTTTCTATTGGCGAAATCCTAAATACCTGTCTGTCTGTCTGTCCGTCTGTTTACCAGTTTGATACCGCTTCTTTCACTTCCATGCTCAAGGTCGATCTACGTGTTTCCCCCCAGGAATTGAATGCACGTCCCTGATATAATAAAGTCCCCCGATAAGAAAGTCAACCAAGATTAATGTTTCGGGCGAAACAAGAAAACAAGAAACGTGCAGAAATAGGAACAGGCCCTGAAGATGACACGCGTTGCAGAGGGTGGACTTGTTGGATCGCCGACAACCTTCAGCCTGGAAAGATAGTATGCAGAACATCAAGCTGCTCGAGATCGTGAGACACCTTATGGTGGCTTACAATCACCAGTAGTACCAGAACATGCTATCCAGGTTTGGCAGACGCACGAGGGTGGGACGCATATTTACGGATGCGTGACATACGAGCATCCCCACGACTTTAAGTGGCCGAAGAAGAATACCGCAACTGGGAACTTTGGTGAGCTCTACTTTGTAGGGGGGGGGGCGCAATTATTCCGGCCCGCCGAGCAAGCACTACAGTAGTGGTGCACATTGGCCGCGTGTGACCTAGAGAGTACCTAGAGAGTACCGCTCGAACCAATCCATATGATGTACGACGCTTTCAACATGTTCACTGGCTCATGTTATGTCAAGGATACATACGGTCATGAGCTGTGGGTGACGTTCTTACTCCGTTAATAACACGATGATGATGACGACGATGACGATGATGATGGTGCAATTACTGCGTTAAGCATTATTTCAATCAACGCCTCCACGTTTTTTTTTTGTCGTTCCACAAGGATGGTAGGCATGCTCACCAAGTACATCCAACACCTGCCGCCGGTGCACATCGGCTGAAAGCACGATACGCTTGGGGTATAATGTTTTGATTATTTTTCGTTTGCACGTTTCGGGGGTTTTTATGAACAGTGATCTACGAAAAATGTTTCTGCGACTCGTCCTCAAGGAGAATTCATCAGCGCTGCTGCGGCTAAACGAAGCCTTAGTAAGATCGGTATCAGGAGACTAACCTTTGTTTGGGAAGTTCCTCGTTTTTTCCAGGGCAAGATTCTTAGAGAAGAAGACACGACAAGCACATCTGTGAAGACGATGGTGCTTTTCACCCTCATTATTCTTTCGCCTGCAGGACATGACAAATTCGTGACGTTGCCATAAGCAATAAATTGTACCAGTCGCGGCCATATGATGCGTACTACACTGTACAAGTCGCTGCCGACGAAATTTGTCTGGCCTATCGAACACACCAAGAAAAAAGACAAAACTAAATACGTGTTTTACTGGTGCAACAGTGGATAACAACAATGCGAAAGAGTGCACAGATGAGCATCTGCGCTGTGGGAACTTACAACCTGGACCCATAATCTGCATTGTAGGCACGCACTACTGTACTGAAGAGGTACTTACTGTAGGAAAGGGGAAAACGGGGCATGGCTTCTCGCTACATGCCGTAGACCGTGCACGTTCACAGGAAGCAAACCGAAAAGCACTACCCCCGCACATAAAACATCACCAGATTCACAGCGGCACGGCGACCGCGGCCAACTCGAGATAGCGTGCGGCGAACGAAGTCCCAACACGTTAGCTCAAGCTCTCCCTTTTCTTCATATATATGCCGGGTTTGTGGACACTGGTTACTAGTATCTATCGGAATCAGCACTGCAAAAACAGGACGACAGTTATTCTGCACTTGAACTGAAGCGACCCAGCCTCTGCTTGTCTCGGATAGTTCGAAGATGGAACTCCGATCCCACGCTTGAAGTGGGGGTTAGTGTAAAACGACGGAGATATCCACTTGACGGGAAGCAGCGCCCGTACTTCGTCGCAAACAGTCGCTTGAAGAGAGTTCCTCGAGTTTCGTCGCAATCAAACGCCGGCGGCGTGGTCGCAGCCAGGGAGTTCCTCGCACGTTGTCTACATGTGCCTTACGGAGATAAGACTCCTCAGGACATTCCACTGCATGAGCCCTCCTTTTCGAACCAGCAATATTCAGTCGAACCCATCAAGATTAGAATGGAGCTGCTCGTCTTGTTTACTACCTACCTGGTATCGTCGTGCCTGCGCTATTATCCCTACCGCTGTGATCACCGTCCACCTCGTCTTTTAAATAGATGCTGAATTGCCATCAGGCGCACGCACACACGTCGACGTCAATGGCAACAATGAAACCAATCACACGCCAACATCTTCTGGGTAATATAGCGTGTGGCTGACTGGGTACCCAAGATCACTGTACGCGCACCTGTCAATGTGTGAATTGGCTCGTGCAAAATCGATTGGTTTTGTCCCGGTAGTGAACACATTGTAGGCACGAGTACGCGTGCCGGGTTTACATTAAGGCTTGAGAAGTATAGTTTTACTCCACACCGCCCCCTCCGAGATTTTCACGGAGACCCGTACTCGGTGGGACACGTTCTTAGCAAACAAGCTCCGAACTATGAAGTACCAAGTACCAGGTATGTAGGACAACAGTATTTATTTTTTCGACGCGACGGTGCCCGACAGCTTGTTGGTGTTACTACTGTACTCGTATACGTAGTGTTGGCCCAAAACCACACCGAACCCCCAAGTGTCAAACGGGTATCGTCTTTGTTTGAAAACCTTTTTCGTTTAATTTCGTTGTTTCACTTATTTTGATGACTGACGTTGGTCAATCCGTGTCGATGCCACAAGGAATGTTCCTCCCGGCCTAAGCACCTAGAATTTGTTCGTGCAACAAGTTTGGATGCCCATCTTCATCACTGGTACTGTAGATACCTGCTCCACACACGATGTCGCGGCCCACACCGAGCGTGCGAAGCCGCTAGAGCACACCGCCGACCACGGTGTTCTATCTCGTTTTCCGATATCATGGTACACGTTTGACATTCAATTAAATATTACAGGCAGTTGGTGGGGTTCATGTCTCTACGGTAGACCAAACAGACCCAGGACCCTCGCCCCAGGGAAACATCCAGTCATTTGTCGAGCAACAACCACACGAGTATGCTTTGTTTACTCACGCCAACCTGATGCTTCTCGCTTATATACACATACTACTACTGCTAATGTTTATGGGGAGAGTAGAATGCGATGTTGTGTGCAAATGTTCTGCTGCCACAGGCGAGGGGTGCATCGTCCTGCGCCGTCTTCCGCGGCTTTTCGGCCTTTCTCAGGAAGTACAGTCGTGGTCCCGTTTATGGCAAGTAAGACTTTCAGGCGACCTAAACGAAGTAAGTTGACACGACTACTGCAGGAGCACAGACAAAACGAGTCGCCAAATATAGCCAATGCACCTGTCTGTATAGGGTGAGCCGCCTACTGGAGTTTTACTCAATAGCACCTGCGGCGGGTTGGCGCCTTATTCAGACGACACCGACACACGACAGTACACTGTAGGGAGTCAACATCCCCCTCCTCTGACCTCGCCCTACCGTGGTCGGAGTGAAGAGTTAAGGGTTAGGGGCCTAGAAGAGCAGGAGCACTACATGGTCACAGCTTTGTGGATCGATGCGAAGGACGAAAGAGGGTCCACCCGACGGGTCCTCTGAATAAAGTGAGGTATACGAACCGACGAGAGGGAGGGGGGGGGAGGGGGTCTGCCACCTCCTCCATGCCTTTCGTTGCCCTTCGGCCAGTCGGAAGAGCGCGCTGAAGTGAGCAGTCACCGACGAGGCATGCCAATGTATCGCGCTGGGTGAAAAAGGCCTGTAGCCAAGGGTCGGCCAACCAAGTGGGCGTTTTTCGCTGTTGCAGAGGGTGAACAGTAGTAGTATTGGCCCATCGTAGTCGGAGGTCGCTAGCGCGCTAGAGGTCTCGTGAGGAATGTCTCGGTGTGACGGTCTCTTTTTGATAGTATAGAGTATAGGTCGAGTTGTGCCGTATCATTATGTTCAGTACGATACTGTAAAATACGACACGCCAGGTCGTACTGTAAGACTCCACAGCTGCGCTCTATGGCCTATAACCCTAACCCTTAAATGATGTTGATCTTTTTCGGGCGTGAATCTTGTATGCAATGGCGCGGCCGGGGCACATTGAGGAACACACGTGCTGTTGCGGCTCCAAACCTCAAAGTTGACACACAAATATAGTCTAACATTCGTTCCACGATAAAATAGTAGGGCGAACCGCCTTATATAGGTAGCCTACGTAGAGTACCCTTGTGTGAGGCGTATCGCCTAATATGTGTGTTAGTAGACTTTCATACGAATGCGGCGATTAGGCGACTCAACACGCCCTGCCACCGCTGTAGGTCGCCTAGTACCGGGACCACTGCCTGGTGTATGCTCAAGATGGGGTCTAGTGCCTACATATGCCACACACGAATTGCTGCTTTTTAATTACGTTAATTAATTGCACTCCTTCCGCATATTTCAGTTGTCGTTTGTCTTCATTTAACACGGTTGTATTCGGTCAGACACCACGGCTAGTCTCCCCCACGAAACTATTTTGTTTATATTATTACAACACGTTTGGCAACTGGGTATTATTGCCTCAAATTGTTTGAAATTCCCATATCCATTTGTTCTTGGTAAACCTTCAACAGTTTCAAGACTGTGCGTGGAGCAATATCATACGTGGGGGTGAGCGATGATTACGTAACACAATCGTAAACATTTGCACGATATACAAGGCGACATCCTGTTTTCTTTGTAACTATCTGATCCTCTGTGCTCAAGTCACTCAAACACCCTTGATATACCCGGGCGAGGAAGGTAGGAATCATCACCGGACGTGCGTCGAGTTTGAAGCATATGTGTAAGAGTAGGCCCCGTTTAGAAGAAAGGCCACGCTACGTGTTGTATCGAATGGAGGTCACTATTCACAGGCCCTGTATCGATCCTGCTGTGCACAGTGTAGTCAATTATTAGTTGTGATATCTGATGTCTTGAACGCTTTCATCGCGATCGTAAATCAGGTAACAATTTACCGCCAAGAAAGCGACGATCGATGCGCACGGTCAGCAAGTTGCCTGGCAGCTCTGCTGCCACTATGCATAGTCTGCGAGGGAAGGTTTCCTTGTGGAGCAGTATTTTCCGGCGTATCGCAGCACATGAGTGTCAGCTTTTCTTTGGCTTGTATCTGCTGATGCCAGAAAACAGAAGTTAGTGCAACTTCAAAATGTACGACTCATAAGTGTTTAACTCTTATTTCTACGACAAACTGGGCATATTGCAGTACCACAGCCCATCGTGTTAGCATGCTCGATGTGTCCACCATTTGAACGGTATAGCCTCAAGTGGCGTGCTTCGATACACACGAGCATCATCGGCCCTACAGGTACCGGGTGTTTGTCAGCGCCAGAAGGCCTGCACTATTGCAAAATATTAAACTAGTTGGTGCCGACATCGACAGGGTCCACGTCCTTCAGAACACCGGCTTTGTCGCCAATGCTCTCGTCGTCACCCTGGCCGAGCTGTCCACTGCGTCCGCGGCCCCTGTTGTGTGAGTTCCACCAAGCGATAGGATCAATGCGATATGCGGACGAAGGGCAGGGGGGGTCGGACGTGAGGTGCAGCAGCGATAAGCGGCGTCTAGCCGGCGTCCAGAAATAATTGAATTTGCGACATCTTCCCTCAATCAAGAACTAGAACGCCAGGGATGTGAGGATCAAAACTCGTCTTGGCGTTTCCGCCACATGTTTGGCCCAGGGGACTGGGGCTCCGACAGAGGACGTATCCCCATTTTCATTGCCGCGTTAGGCCACTCCGGCAAAGGGGCTCCGAACCTCCCTCAAAATTGGATATTGTGAAACCTTTTGTCGGTGCACAGTGTAGCAAAGCCTCCATGCGGTGAGTATCACCAAACCAAAAAATGGCATGCAAGCATAGGACTGCGAAGCAATAGAGCAGCCACTCGGCGAAGTGGTCCCGGGCAGGTGAAAACACAAACCCCCCAACAGGCGGGTAATACGATAGAGGTTCACCCTACTTCTTCTGAGGCTCCGATGCCCCACCAAGGCAGGTGCATGGTGCATGGTGTGATGCAGAACCCAACGCGGACATACGTATGAATAGGACTGATGCTTGGGATGTGTGCTGTGCGCATTTTCAACAATTACAGGTATCCCGACGAACAGTGCTACTACTGTACCTCCATCAACATACGCCGCCCGGTAAGAAACGCCGTGGTTGCTCATAAATTTCCCTCCCCAAATATGATACACCTCTGTTGTAGAACTCTCCATAAATATTCCCCCCCTGCCCCAGATGCCATACGTAAGTCGCAGTGCTGGCGCGTTGTGCTTTGGGGAAACCCGGAATCTTCATTTGCCACCAAAAGCTGTGCTGGGCTGCGTTTTTGCTGCGCTTTGTTTCGCTTCCCGCCGCATATTGCGAACTGTTTCTGACTGATGGCGCTTCGAAAAGAAAATGAAGAGATGACCCACATGGTGTGCATTCACATCTACTAAACATGCCGCAACAGGCCTTCACCTGATTAAATCTTCGGGCAGCGCGTGTGCTTCGTTGAGGCACAGAGCTTCTCCAGTGGGGATGCTCAGAAAACAATTACGGGTGTTGCAGACCTTCCCTTCCCTCCGTTCCCTAAAAGTTTCATTGTCTGTAGTCCACCTCACTCACTTCTTGACTCTGCTTTTCGCTACACAGCCACAACCAGCATACCAAATCACTCTCACCAGCACTTGATGGAGCCGCCGGAGAGGACAGCGCACGCCGATGATCCGCCGACAGCGAACTTAGTGGCTTTTTTACCGAGGTCAACGGCGTCGAGGTTGTTGCCCATGTCCGAGCTGTCCGCGCCAACGTCGGACGTCGACCCGATGCCGAGCTCGCCGTTTCCGTTTTCGCCGAAGCACTGCACCGGGCGGTGAAGATTAAGATTATAGAGTAAGCGTATATGGTAGAGCGAAAAGGAAGTCGAAACAAGAAATGGCGGGATCGTGTCTTGCGTTTGTTTCTAAAACTTGTGCAGAATTGTCGGGCGCTAGTGTGAGAAGGAAGGAAAACGAACCCAAGGCTTGCTTGACGTTATGCTCCTCGCACCGTTCTCCATGTACTGCAAAACCGGCTCGGGTGTAAGACGGCCGATCAAGGCCAAGGGGGGTCAGGCCACAAGGTGAAGGCGACTGATAACCTGAAAATGACGGTATCGTAAATCCACACCCCCTTTTTTAAGGGTTAGGGTTAGGCGATAGGGCGAGAAGGGGGACGATCTGTCCCCAAAAAGGGGCACACACGCACAATAGAAATACCCAACACCAGCGACAAACAAAACGAGGGGCAAGACAACACCACTCGGTTGTTGCGAGGCGAGGGAGCAGGTCACACCTTGATGGCGCCGCCCTTGAGAAGGATGCAGGTGTGTTCGTTTCCGCAGTCGATCGCGGTAGGGGTGTCTCCGCTGCCTAAGCGCACGGCTTGCAGCTTCGATCCGAGAAGGGACGAGTCTTCGCCGCGGTCAGTGTCATCACCGAGGCCGAGCTGGCCGCGATTGTTGCGCCCCCAGCACTGCAACACAAGCAAAAACAAAAAGAAGCATGAAACGGTTTATCATACAAATTGAACGACGAAACAAACTCAAGTGTATATAAGTTATCAAAGTGACGGGTTATAGAAGATACAATATCGTACAGAGTTTACTGGCAAAACTGAAAAGGGGCAAATCATAAGAGCAACCCTCGTCGAGGAAGTAAGTTGGAGCAGATGCAGCAGACAGCACACGCGTGAAGCACTACATACAAACGTCAGCGATCCGCCTCGCGGGTACCGCTGTTGTGAAGTGCTGCAAACAAATCCAACTAGGTTTACAAGCAGTTTATCCGTGGTGACCGAGCCTCCACCACATGCCAGTCACTGAAACACAAAACATACAGCCTGTTAATTTGTTCACAGAGCAATCGATCGGTGCCACTCAAATGCAGTGGCAGACAGGATCTTACTATAAGTACAGTCTTAACAGTCCGAATAAACCAAAAACATGTCGCCACGAACGGCATTAAATGCAGCGGCAACTACGGCTGTTGCAGTGCAATATAAAGACCTACATATCATTTTTAATATCGATGGCAAGGGTGTGCGTGACCCCTTCTGGCATGATGTAAGTCAAACGAGAAATGGTCGAACAGGCGTGTACCACCATATCTTACAGCTGAACGGGGATCCCTACGGGAAACATTTCCGCATTAGGCCCCCGCGCGTGCCTTAATCTGTTTCAACTATATTTATGGCGCGCTGGCAAAACGCCCACAGCCCATGCCGAGTACGCACACACTTTGTGCATTATGGAGGGGCGATATTGGGGCTGACGACATCGAGTATCAAGAGGATGCACGGGGTTCCTCCCTTTTGACGTCGTACAAATGGAGGGGGTACGACCCTGCCATCTCACTATTAATACGCACTCGTTGGTTGATGCACTGTAGTGGAACCTTTTGACTGCTCGCGTTTTCATTCGACCGAAACCACACACTTCTACGGTAGGACCGCAGTCCCGATTCGGGGACAAACAACTTGAAATTTGAGTTGGTTGCCCCCGAAACGGGACTGCAGTTCTCAAAGGGTTACGGCTCCTTCGATATAGCTTAGATGTTGCTCCGCGAATCTGATATGCACCGTCCCACGGCGAAACGTTGGGGTCTGTTGATTCAAGGTACACATTCGGAGGTATCAGAGGATGGCCAAAAGGGGGGGGGGGGAATAGGTCGAAAGAAGGGGAATTGCAGTCAACCGGGGGTACTTCGTTTCGATAATACTTTGGAATGCATTTAGATACGCTAACCCTACAGCGGAAAGGGTAATAATTGTGTACCAGGTACGTACTTACTGTAGATATATCTGCGCCCCCGTGCTGTCGCCCATCAATCACGCCTACTCGTGCCCGGAAGAACAAAAAGTTCGTGTCCGCGCTCTGCATGGCCTGTGGACGTCTTGCCAATTGCTCGCAACTGACGTTTAGGCAGGCTAGAGTACGCACCGGCACCTCCCACGGCCGTGTGTTGCCCCTACTTCCTCGTTCAGACGAAGAAAGCAGGGGAATACATACCCCGTTTGACAATTTTTTAATCTATTGCATAGCGTTTTAAAATTGCACCCACCCGAGTTCTTGGGGGTACATCACCTGAATTTAGTGTCCGATATCCTTAGTAGTTCTCAATAGATAGGTGAAGCAGCACGCACCTCGGTTGGGAGTGTTAATTCACGTATATACATATATATATACATGCATAACAGCCTATTTTAATAAGAATAAAGGAGAATGAGAAAAATGTGTTCTATAATATCGTCCATGTTCATTAATGATAGGGGTCGATCTACATAACAAAACCCGAATCAGCTTTCACAGGCTCGAAAAAACAAGGGACATGATATCGGCATACCAGGTAGGCATAGAAGGGCGAGGTGCCTAGCTGAAAACCTGATTTTCTGGGATATTCGATATCTCGAGACTCCCAAAAAATGGGTTTGAGCTTTTTGTGACGTAAGCGGTTGTCACAAGTGACTTTATTTTACAGTGCATGCTTTGACTGTGAAAGAAGTACATATTTGCAAGAAAAACCCAGTATTGTCGATTCTCATTCTTATCAAAACTGTGATTCACAATTTGGAAAATCGGCCATTACGTGTGTTCACAGTTTTACAAGTGAGGGTTGACTTGTTTCTAATGGGGTGAACACTCACTATCAAAACAAGCACCTCACGCTTTCCTCGTCATCAGAGACTCAGGGAACGCGGTAGTATTGTCTTCAAATCAGTTTTGACGTTGAATAGCCACCGCCGTTTAAGAGTTGCCGAGTGTCTGACGGTTTCCCCACAAACACGGAGTTGTCTTGGTTCGAAAACGTTCGTCAAAGTTATCCAAAACCTTTTTGTTTCTTCATGTTTCTCGCACATTCACGGAGTTTCCCTGGTTCGAAAACTCGTACTGGTATGATATGAAGGGAATATGGCACACTCGTATGTTACGCTTTATCCGTTTTCACAGATGAACGGAGGTGTCTATGGGACGCAAACAAACAATTTACCCACGTTTCCAAAGATTGACCGAGTTGGGTGGGCTCTTCAAAAGAGTTTTCGCACACGAGGGTGCTCGTTAAAAAGACAAAACGACCGACACTCCTTCCGGACCTAAAAAGAAAACAGAACCAGTGCGTTGGGAGTTGTAAACGAAATATCGAAAAACGACTTTCGTTTTTTTTCAATACATGTAGTTTACTTGGTCTTAGTATACCCCCCAGGTCTGGATCTTGATAATAGGTATTACGGTGTCGGGAAAGCTTTTATTCGTGGATCCCTCTCGCCTCGAAAATATACAATTCACACCGCACTTTTCAGCCTTCATACGAACACGACACACGATTCACACCTTGACAGACTTGTCTTTGGTGAGGACACAGACGTGGGCCTCGCCAGCAGCGATGGCGATCGCGGAAGAGCCACCAAGGTCAACGGCCTTGAGTGCCTTATTACCGTCGTCCAGGCGGTCTTCGTCATCGCCAGTGCCAAGCTGCCCCCAGGTGTTGCGGCCCCTGCCAGCAACAAATTGCACGAATAATTTAGTAGTTGCATGCAGAAACATTGAAAGCGAAAGATAAACAGGGAGAGGAAGGCAACGCTTCTTACAACACTTCGTCAGCTAATCTGAGCTTGAAGGTACCCCTTGTTACGAGCATGGTGCGCATGTTCGTATATGCTTAGTACATATGATGCAGCAGTATTTGTGGAAGGTCCACACGCCTTGCTGGTGTGGGGCACGTATGCATATGGATGGCCTATCCGAGTGGCTGATCTTCAACTCTTTCTAAAGAACTTGCCAACTACATGCCAAAAACATAATCTTATCAAATGCGCGCCTTTTGTTTTTTCAAAACGCATAGCGTCTCCCTAACCCTAACCCTAACCAGGCAGATGAATGCAGGGCTACTGCGCCAGTCGTACACCATATCAGTTTTCACTGCTGCTCCTATTATGACATGTTCCCCTCATTACAGCAAAATTCAGCCTTCCACCCTAACCCTTTTTTTAGACTTCCGACAGGAGCGTTGTCGATGCAAGCTACTTTAAGCCACTCTGCGTGAGACATTGCAGGTCATACGAATCGGTTACTGAGTTCCATTTCAAGGAATAGCAAATAGCACGGGTGAAACATGACCCTACCCCTACTGCTTGCTGGGCGCGCTGCTCTATAGCTCCCACACCGTTGATGACACAAAACGTTATCATCGTTGTGGTTGCTATCTTGGGGTTAATGAATAAAACATCCGGGCTGGCTAACCCGGGGCCCAAAGAAAAACAATACATTCGAGCTCGCCACGACTATACTCCGTACTGTTATAAAATTAAGATATCTCACCAGCAAACGACCGCCCCGTCTTTCTTGACAGCGCAGGTGAAATCGCAACCGGCGGCGATGGCGACCACCTTCGTACTACCAAGGGACACAGCCTTGAGGTTGTTGCCCATTTGACCGGATTTGTCACCGATATCCTTGGTCGATCCCTGCGTGCGACAACACCATCGACAGCGGCGACAGACCGGGGTACCCTGTTGCACACGCACAATACTCAATAGCGATACGTAAGAGTGGCCATCAACGTAGAACAAGAACAGCAACAAAAGCAGCCGTATCAACATTACGCACAAATCTTAATCACAGCTCTCCTACGACCACGTGCGACAAGCCATCGGTGCAGTTTCAAATGAGCTGACGAGTACCCCTTCCTTCTACAGTAGGTAAACTCCTATTTGGGTTACTACTACCTGGTCCACTACAGCTTGCCTCTGTACTGAAAATACGACAAAATACGGCACGTAACGAGGTATGATATGATACACCAAATCGAAGTTTTTCTGTCGTTTGGGGTATTACAGTCGACAACAACGACGAAGAATATGTACCGCCATTCCAGTCCGTTCCACGCACCTGGCCCAACTGCCCGTAGTTGTTGTACCCGAAGCACTTCACCGAGCCGTTGTCGAGGAGGCCGCAAGTGTGAGAGCACCCAGCCGTGATCGACTTTGCGGTGCGGCCGCTGCCGAAGTCCACCTCGGGGAGGTTGTTGCCAAGCTGGCTGTCGTAAATACCGCGGTGGGTCGTGTCGCCGAGGCCAAGCTGCCCGTCGTCGTTTTTTCCGAAGCACTATGATCGGTATATTATAGAAGACGGCAGTGACGGGAGGGGGCGTGGAGTTTTGTAAATGTTAAGCTAAACACCAGGATTGGTATCATAGGCGTGTGATGTGATCGCGTGCAAAAATGGTTTATACAGGGAGGCGGAAGGGACAACGAAATACATGCGACCTCATCACAATTCCTCCATACGCAACACAACACGATGTAGATTGCGCAAACCATGAGGTACAACGAAGAGCAGAGAAGAGGGAGAGGCAAGGGCCGAGGGGTGGCGTTGAATCGCCGGAGGGGGTGTAAAGAGGCTAGCGAAGCGTAGCGTACATCACGCATGATGACACACACCCTCGAACAAATTTCCGAGCAAACAATTCCGACGACGGAGATTGCGCACAAACCGAGCTTATCTATGGGAAAACCCAACCGCCGCCACGTTTGTCGTCCGTGCCCCCATGGGCTTGGTGAGATCGTCCGAGATATCTGTTGCACGATCAAGACGCTACAGTAGTAGATGTACGATGCTCGGGGCTTGCGTAAACGGTTTGTAGTTCGCAGATACCCTAACCCTTGAACAAGGCGAATAGGGCATGTCGTCGCCTAGCAGGTGCCTTCGGTCAGAACATCCAGGAACAAGGAGGAAGAAGAAGAAGACCAGGCCGGGAGGTATCACCGACAAACCTGATGGGTCTTACAGGTCGGTAGTGTTGTGGATAGAGTCACCGTC
The DNA here is from genome assembly GCA_031213475.1 of Nereocystis luetkeana. Lineage (NCBI taxonomy): Eukaryota > Phaeophyceae > Laminariales > Laminariaceae > Nereocystis > Nereocystis luetkeana. The sequence goes on along the minus strand of JARUPZ010000009.1, from coordinate 64,696 downwards.
GCTCGACATCTTCGGAGGAGAAGAATCTTTTACATTGTAAGGGCCGCACTTCCAGGGGGATCAAAACAGGAATCATGGAGACCATTCCAATGAATAGCGTCTTCGGAAAACCGGACCAAGCACAGGATACCGTGAATTTGTCGAGGTCAGACTCGGCTGCATCGCCACACGTTTGTGACACCTGCCACAAAAACGTATCTTGTGGATAAATAGTGTGACCGTCGGTCACGGCCTAAACGGAGGTATCTTAAAAATGGTTGATGAGCAGAGAATGCGTATTTACTTTACTTTGACGGGGATGATGTGACGGCGTTGGTAGACAGGGCGGTAATTAATGGCTCGTTATGACGGCGGAAGAGGACACTAAGCGCAGGGTATGGGAGAGAGACAGGATCGTAGAGACCGCTTTTGCAGGCGGGACGGAACGCGAATATGTTGCCGGTGGGGAGGGGCGGTGAGGGAAATTCCTCCTCTGCGGGCGGGGCTTCACGAGTCAACGGCAGGTGAACGTCTCGACGGAACGGGACCGCGGGGCGTTCTCAAGACTGTTTCACTATCCCATATCCCATCCAGCTGCCACCTTCAATACCGTTCGGTCGAACAAACATCTTAGGCCTTGAGAACGCTGTGTGGACGTCTTGACCGTTGCACTGTAAATCGAGCAGAATCTCAACAATCGTAGGCGGAAATGACAAAAGGCACGCACCAACTAGGTACGACTCTCCACCCCTTTGATAATACACACCTTCGTGCCGCCGGAGTTGAGCAAGACACAGGTGTGCTCTTCTGCGAGAGCAATGTCGGCGGCGACTTCTCCACTGCCGAGGCTGACTTTGACGAGGTTGTTGCCCATCTCATCGGGGTCATCTCCGGTGTCATATTTGTCCCCCCTCCCAAGCTGGCCGTACTTGTTGGCTCCTACAAAACACAGGGCGAGCGCGTGATACACGCAAACAAACGCAGAAAGCGGCAGGAGGAGCAGTGGCAGCATTTCAATATGTCATGTCGTACATAAAAAAATGATATCGATCATCACACTCATGGTAGGTTAGTCTTACTGTTCGAAACCGCCCAAAACCCCAAATAGTGCTGCCGTTCATTGTGGTATTTATTTCGATATTAATGTGTAAATAGACATTTTACATTTTACCCTACCTACCGTTTCACCGTATGTTTTTGTACTGTTTTTTGTTTTTACTGCAGTACGTACGTAGCTGTTCCTTTCTGGTGATGCCTTGGTTCTTCGCCGGTTAGATGCTACCATGCACCTGCTTTCATTCTCGGTTGCTGCTGGAGTTTGATCTACGCCCAAAGCGCCTAGATATCAAAAGGTTTTGATCACATGTTTTTGTTACCACCAGCTGCATGTACTCAATACGGGGCCCGACTTTCTGGGGGACACGCTTTATTTAGTACTGTTCAAGACTACCGCGTACCTGGTATAAGAATTACGCGTGCGGGACAAATTTTGCACAGACATGAAAAGTTGCTTGTACATACCACTGGCTCACCCGGCATCATTTAATGTCATTAGTGGGAGCAGTAAGGAGAGTCCTGTTGGTAATCTTTACCTGGTACGGCACTGTACCTTGGCAATATTATATATTTTAGACCAGATATATACTGCATTGTCTTATTATATACTTCGTATTCGGGGTTTTTATAGAACCATGGTTTGGTACGTGGTGGGTGTCAGGTATGTGTGCACAGCAGTGTTCTATGCGCAGCACATTAGTACCTTCTGGTACGTATTATGGTATCAATATTACGGGAGACACATATAGCTAATAGGACCAAATATTGTTAGTAGAAATGGTTAAATTTATACGAGGTAGGTTTTTATGTAAACCACACAGCTCCTACTGACTATGGTCCCCCGTAGTATTAATAGTAATATTCTAGGGTGTATTCGCGACTACTCTCCCTCCTGCGGCTACTCTCCCTTTTCGAATCTATCGTACCGTTGTGATGGCAGCGGGGTGTCTGTCACATACTACCACTCGTACCTCCTCTTAATAGAATGCAGAGGTGGCGGGCGATGTGTCATATTTTTTGAGTCGCGGGTCCGGTGGCCTCTATAATTGGAACCTGAGAGTTATTATGTCGGTTGTGACCTTTTCGTCCTTGCTGGGCCATTTGTCCGTATGGAGGGGGGGGCATACTACAGCAGTATGGTATGTCCTATCATACCTGGTGCATTTTGATCGCGCTAATGCAAGGCCGATTGACACGTGTATGTCATGTTTGTGTTATTTGTTTTCGTTGTCCTCTGGGCCTTTTGTCTGTGGGGGCATGCCAAGCCTGCTGTGTGTAGTGTGTAGCTACAATAGAGCGAGCTGACCAATTGTTCCATGAGACGGTTGGCACAATCAGACAGCTGAGTTCACGAGACCAAGGAAGGGGTAGCGGTAACCAATGATCGACTCGATCCAATCGAGGTAAAGCTTGCTGTAGTCAGGGCTAGTTCTATATATAGTTTTGCCTTTTTTGCGTTTTGCTATCTGCTTCTGTTTTTGTTTTGTTTTTTTTTGCTTCGCTTCCTCTTCTTTTTTAGGTTTTTGTCTGCTATTAATAGTCTCCTTTTTGCTTCCCTGGTGTCCGCAGCGGTGGAGTGCGTATCTTGTTTTTTGTTTTTGCCTCTGTTTTACGACCGAGGTATTTCTTCCACTCCACAGTTATTGGAGCCTGTCCTGCGACCATGGACTTGATTGTATTGTGAGTTAATGTGATAACAACAACAATAATAGTAGTGGTAGTTTCGTACACAGCCGTGGCTCAACCATTTTGCTTGATAACTTGGTATACTTCCCTCATGCCGCTTTTTTCAAACACTGCTTCGCTGAACATGTTGTTGGTTAGGGTTGTTGTTGTTGTTCTTGTTGTTCTTGTTGTGGTTCTCACATTTACTCTCTGACGAAGGAGTCCGTGGTCACACAAAGATGCTGGAGCCCTAGGAAGATCCGAAAAACTATAAAAAACGGAAATTCGGCTGCCTCAAAATACACGAGACGAAGAAAGCGCACACGAGCTAAAAACCATTTTGCAAACTGAACTAACATGGCCGGGGGTGAAGCAAGCTGAAGGTGGATGAACATATATGTGCACGTGGATTTCAAGGCCGGGTCATATAATTTCTCCGTCCCCATTTTTTTATTTCGCGGCCGGACGTTGTTTTTGGTTTTGAGAGAATATTTTTTTGGGCCGGCACCAATGGCATGCCTAATGAATATCGCCCGCTAAAGAACAACCCTCCAAATCGCAGTGGCTGCGACCAGCTCGCAAACAAAATAAATGTGCTTCGATGCCTCATCAGATAAGATGGGGTCTCGTGATCTATAGCCCTATGCCACTCTGTCAGCAGCACAGAGTATTGTGACTATGAATATGAAAAGTTTGATCTGCAGCGCTCTTATTTTACCCAAGACTGCTTAGAAACCAACGTGCTTTTGGTGGTCTGTGAAGAAATTATTTATCATCGCATCGCGTCGGCAAGAATCGTATACCACCGGATACGTTGTTAGCCTTCGGCTATCTCCAGCATCGATAATAAAGGCAGTTTACTCAAGTGAAGCATGTGTGCTCGAAAGGTCACTCTCAAACACACATCCCAGGCTCCTAGGGTAAGTTCCGCGATATCAAGGAGATTGTGCGCTCCAAAAGTAGTGTACGTGCTCCATGCCGGTCGCCCCGGTGGTTCAAGTGGTTAACCTCGAATTCTACTTGTGTTTGAGTCCTGGGTTCGAGCCCCAGGTGGGTCGGACTTTAACTATATTCGCAAAAATAAAAAATAAAAAGGATTCAATTGTTGAGAGCGCGTTGCAGCGTGGGTAGGCACAATTCGATGCGAGTCGACGAGGGAAGAAAAGGCTGAAATCTTCTCGCGATAAAAATGAAGGCACGTACCGTAGCGGGAAGGGGGGAGAAGAGCCTGCTAGTGACCCCGGATCTGAGTTACGAGTTGGAAGGAGAGAGAGAAGAAGATGGGCGACTATAATAAATGGGATGAGCAAAAAAAAAAGAAAAAAACGACTTGTGCAGTAACTATGATTTATACTCAGTATATGCACATGTTGACTACGACATTCTATTGGTGGTGTCGTTTCATATTCGCTAGGAATAGAGACAGCTTATGAACGTCTTCAGACTTCAGACCTCGAGGATAACCCCCCTACACAGGCCACATGATTCTACATTCTACACATGATGCAATTGATTCATCCTGCACCTCGATGTGGCACCTCCTGCGCCCTTATGTATGGCGTCTGGAAAGGGCCTTGATTGATGTTTTGTTTTTTCAAATCCAACCGTTATTTCAACCGACCGGTTGACATCCAGCACATCAACCAGTAGCCGTGCCGATTCCTCAAGTCTGTGGATAGATTCAAGTTGTGCCTGTGCCTGTGGTCACAAAACAAGACAGAAGAATACAGACACAGATCGTACTACGCTGTAATGCAGCAGGCACAGAGTAGGCAATGCAATGCCAGGTTATCGTATTGAATAACCCTAACCCTAACCCATGTTATCGTACGTGCTGGATACCACGGGAACCACACACATGCTATTAATAGAAGAGCCATCCGGATGCGTTGAAGGAGAAGGAAGTGAAAAAACAAGAAAAAAACTGAAGCAAAAAGAGGAGAAATATACATACACGATACCTGGTACATACATCGAATCTTGATACACGACACGAATAGAGCACGCCCGCGAGCATGCCTTCCTGCTGTAATCCAAATTTCTTACCGGCCCTCAAAACTGAGGCATACAATCGCACTTAGGGTATTAATAGTATCAACTGGTGGTTCTTTGTTCGTGGGACTCGACTGCTGCTTTCGGCCGATGAATGGTGTCAACCTCCTTTTTTGTCCATCCCACACACACATATTACGTTTCAGATTATGTGCACCAGCGCCCTCCCGATTGTGCAACTTCCAGGAGGCTGACTTTTGCGAAAACAAGAACTGTTGCCTGATTCAGCATACGATTAGTAGATAGTTTCGTTTGGTTTTGTTTATCGCACGCCCCGACTTTCTCAGGTTGCCATGTACCGCATGCACCTGACAAATGACTCCCAACATCAAATTGATCACGTTTCGTGCATGTCTTGTACATGTATGTGCAAACTGCTTAGAACAGCATTTCCCTTCCTAACTTCGATTTGATTTTCTGATGCGACTGGTATATGAATATGTAGAATACGCTTCCTGTTTTATGTTTTGTCTCGTGAGAAAAAAGGTGTATTCCCCTCACAGGGAATTTTCAATCTACTGCCGGAGATGCCCATTGACGAAATGTGTTGGCTTAGAAAGACACCCCGCCCGGTCAAAATCAAGCCCAAACACTAGGCTCGTAAAACAAAGGATACAAGCGAAATGGTTTTTAGCGGCGAGACGCCTCGCCCATAACGTTTGGTTTTTATCTTATTTCAGCTGGTGGGGGAAACACATACATGGATACATGTATCACGAAACCCTAACCCTAATAATATCGACAATAATTCTTCTCGGGAAAGCTTTTAGCGTCTAGGAAATTGGACAAGGTAATGATGTACTCGAACGTACACATAAACCGTATCCGTTTTACACCCCCTTGGACGAAGGTCAGACCCGGTTTCCTCCATGGCATGCCTTAAGGGGCACATACACAACGAAAATAGTGGGCCTGGAAATATTTCGTCGACAAGGTCTGCGTGCATATACGCACCCCAAATCGTATTCAATACGCCCTCCCCGTTGTCGGGACTCCCAGCTTGAAAAATCGTCCTAGTAGGAGTGCTATCTTACGAGTTATACGGCACCAGGCACATAATATATATAGGCTGGTGGGCATTCCCACTATATGTAGTACTCCGTACATCGTAGTTATGTTTGCTTGTTTTCGTACGCCATTTGCAGCAGTTCGAAAAACGCAAAAACTCGTCATCATGTGCGACGAAGTAGTTGTTCACGGAACATTAATGACGAATACGCACACTTTCACGATGCATGTCTCGAATGCAACCCTAACCCTCCGTATTCAAGGCATTGTCATCCTTGTCTGGGTGTTTTGTCAGTTTTAATTCGGTTCAAGTGAAGATTTAGAGTTTCACCACTACCACATACGGTACCGTAGGCCGGCGGAAAAAATCATTATTTTATGGATCATTCTTACTTACGGTGAAAGTAAAGATAAATCCAGACCAATTTTGAGACGACTGAACTGTCACTTTTGCTTATGCTATGCGTACGGCAGTATTGACCCGGCAACAAGAAACACACACCTAATCTGGGCAAGCCTGAGATTCCTATTGAGGCGCCATCTTCAAACAGCCTTGAGCATAATTATGATATAGGATTTAGTTTAGGGTTGGGCAGTTTTTCTTAACCGAATATTCTTACTGTTCTCCTAAAGAGGAGCCTCTTGTTCTTATTATTACGGGGGATCATAGTTAATAAGACCCAACATTTTGGGTAAAAATGATTAAATATATAGTTTTTCATGTGTACCATAGGTCCTACCTGGTATTAAATATGGTCCCCCGTAATAGGTTCTTTCTTAATCGTGGGTCTACAGTGGGTCTACAGTGTACATGGCGCCCAACAAGCTCGCGCCACATATTTTCGCGGCCATGGTGTCAGCTCAACGTCCAGGTGGGCTTCCCTGGGGGGCATCACGGCCACGACGCGTGGCGGGAGTTCACTACTCGTATGAATCTCCTGTAGATCCTTCAACCTATTGTTCATGTGCTTGAGTTGCCATACACGACAACCCAGGCTGGATTCTATCTTATTTTCACTCCTATATCACGTGTAGACAACCCAGGTGGATATGGCTGAGCCGAAGAACAAGCAAACACAGCAGTCATTTGCAGCACTCTCCCACTAAACGTTGATCGAAATTTCAACATAATCGTGAGCGCACCCCAACATCGAGAGATCGGCAGAGCAGGAGGAGGGTGTGTTCACCCTAAACGCATGTAAGTATGATTGCCTTGACATAAACATCCAACACCATATTGAGGATTTGTCTGCAGCCAGCAAGCAAGGTGTTCATCGGGCTTCAGATCTGCTGCATTTCGAAGTGTTGTGGTTCGAGTATATATATTTAGCGCCTGTTAGAGGTTGTGGTTCGAGTATATATTTAGCGCCTGTTTGACGGCGCCCAATATTCACTCGCAATCTACACTCGGACTAGTCCACTTCGTTCATAATGTAGACCCCGAACTTGTTGAAGGCCCTGTGTCGGCCACCCCTGACAAGCGCTCATCATTCCGTTGTTCGAGGAGGGCGAGGAAGGCGTACTTCGACAAGTTCGGGGTGATAACCGCCGCCCCCCGCCTAGAGCTCGTCATATGCTCGCACTGCAGGCACCGATCGGATGCCGCCGGACGTGGGTAAACTCGATGCAGTAGTAGTAGTGGCCCCTATTAATGTACGCGTACTTCGACAAGTTCGGGGTGATAACCGCCGCCCCCCGCCTAGAGCTCGTCATGTGCTCGCACTGCAGGCACCGATCGGATGCCGCCGGACGTGGGTAAACTCACTGCAGTAGTAGTAGTGGTCCCTATTAATGTGCCTAATATGCTCGCCATCCGACAATGTGTAGTCTAAAAAAAGACAATTAATAACAGAAAGTGAAGAACTCTCCAGATAGTAGTCCATTCGTAAGGCGTGGATTGTGTTCGACTGCTGTACCAGTGAAGTAGTGGTCGGATTATTTTTGCAACTGGAGCAGTGATGATACACCTGGTATGTTTCAGTGAGAGCACTGCTGTAGGCGGGACCTATTTGACAAGGTTTGTTCGGGTAACTGCTGTGGTGGGGGATACGTTTTCACTAATGAATACTGATAAGCAAAACTAAATAATTATATCATTGTGCAGGTACGGCAGTTGCACAGCAGTGTTTGTGCATTGTGCAGGCGCAGTACGAATATACTTTGACGATCTTCGAGCAAGAACATTTCTTGAACATCTAGACAGGGCGGTGACTGTTTTATGTACGGGGCCGACACGCTCAAACCACAACATACATATACCCGCCTCGCTTCACGATACCCGATACACACGCCCCCTATCCGTACAGGTAAAAGGTGAATCAGTTTAAATGCCGGAATGTGTACTATCAAGAGCCGAAGGAGATTCGTACACCTAACGACTCGCAAGCTGTTTGGCCGTTGGGGCGAACCCTGGGTTTTGGTTTCCCGCCCCCCAGCAATAACAGCGGATCTATGAGACCACTGACGCTTCCGGGTTTGCATGGCACATGGTCATGGCGGGGCGTGTACCACTTATGGGTGACGGCCACGGGGGAGAGCAAGCGATCGTTCCCCGACCGCAGACACTGTTGTTCTTGCCGAGGGTTAGGGTTGGGGTTAGTTGAGGGTTAGGGTTTTTGTTCATCAAGGCGTCTGTAGTTTCGTTCGTTGTCGGGTTTGATAATCATTTAAAATTTACAATGTTACTGATGCTGTGAAATGGCGCACATTATCGACGTCGAGTCTATAATATCCCACCTGAACGTTGGGTTCTGCAGGAGGTGGGGCTGTTCTCGTAGGCTGTCCTATGTTTATGGTTTGCAGTGGTTGCGTAGTTCTAGGATAGTACTCGTATGGCGCAGTTGAAAGACTACCTACATTTCAACTTGCATTCGACTTTCTTTTGATAGCATTTTTGGCTAGTTTCCGTCGTCGACTTCCAGGAGCGCCTTCCCTAGACGAATTCAGATGAGAGGATTTGCGAAACTTTGAGACGCCCACGGATATTTACGGCTATTACAAGTACTTCATGCAACCTAGGTCGCTTTGGTAAGGGTATGTTGTGATATATACGCCTAATTATTGAATGTATATGACGTGCACACATACTGCTGCTGTACGGTTTGTGTAGTTCTAAGATACCAGGTATGGTAGCGACCAGGATAAATTGTTTCGATCTGCCATGATTATAACACATATTCCAGGCTAAATAAGACCATCGGCTACAGACCCAGAATGCGGATGACCTCAAAATTGAATGCCTCTCGTTGGAAACCTATCTCTCGTCCGAAAACGCAAAACACGCAAGGTAACGATTCCAAGAATAGTCAGCGCTCCCTCGGGGAGTTCTTCAGGATATATCAAGTTTTTGTAGTCGCCTACTACTAATATTATAGTAGTAGTGTTTTGTTTAGTTTTCCCACCGTCACTCTCCAGCTCAAACGTAGAAGGTTTTACCCTCAACGACCTTCTCTGGACAAACCATAGTCACAGGTATCGTCCCCCCTGCGCCATATGCGAACCCTTTTCTATTGCGAATAGGGTTCATCAGCATTCCCACACTGCTCGCCGAATTTCATCCAATTTTGCTATTAATAGCTCAGGCCTTCGTCGCGGTTTCTTTCACCGATTTGAATGCACGGGAAATTATGTATGAGTAAATGCATGTGCACTCGGTGATAATTGAACCCGCGCAAAACGTGGGCGTGAGGACGACATACGACCTACCAGCCCCCCAGGAACGCCGATTTGCGATGGAAAATGTGTGTGTGTGTTTTTTTTTTTTTTTCCCATTCATTATCTTCGCACATCTTCTTCTCTCTCTCCTTCCCACTCGTAACTCAGATCCGGGGTCACATAGCAGGCTCTTCTCCCCCCTTCCCGCTACGGTACTACAACGTGGTGAATGGTCGGATAAGCACCTACCTAAAAGTTGAACAAAACGTGACCAACAAAACGTCCGAATGATTATGGCCGGCGTTCCCGGTGGCTTCGTAGTAGGTGGTCCGCGTGCCTACTAACATCAATTTCATGAGTTCGAGCCCCACCTAGTGCACGCTCATAGGGACGTTCTACAGCATACCAGGTACAAATTAATAGCGCAAAGCGCGAGAGCGTGAATTAGAAACGTTCGATGGAGCAGTGGGAACGCTGAGCGCAGAACCTCTTCACGAGAAAGTGAACGTAAAAGTGATCATACTCATGGAAAAAAACACCAGAAAAAATTGTCTTTATACGGGATCACTTCACACCCGAGACGTCACCTTTTCGTGACAAAAAGGGAAAAAGGTGTTCCCAATCCACGCCCTTTGTCAACCGTTGCATGTGCGGATCCCTGTCGTGTGTGTGTGTGTGTGTTCTTCACATTAAACCGTTCTTTCTACCCGTCGACATCCAGCACAACCAGTGTCCGTGCCGATTCTTCCATCCTAGAAGAGATACAAGTTCTGTGGTCACAAAGCTACGCCACAGAGATACTACGTTGCCACGTGTGCAGTGTGAACTGCAGTGGGCAATGCAAAGCCATGTCATCATACTAGATACGACAGGCACGACATACGCAATCTATGAAATAGTGAAACGAAAAGAAACAATCAAAGAGAAAACAAAAACAAGGTAGACAAGTCGAAAAAGAAAAAGAAGAAAAATGAAAGCAAAATCTAAGAGAAACAATCTGTCGTGCCCCCCCCCCCGCAGGCGAGGTGGCCTACACTTGAAAAAGAACGAGCTGGAAAAAAGAAGAAATAACAAAAGACACCACTGCTTGTGAACAGAGTAAGACAAAGAACCAAGGAGAAAGTAACAAGGAAAAATAACAAAGGGGAAATAACAGGCAGACCAAAGCCCAAAGCACCTTCTAGGTGGCGGCAGCAGCTTGTGGTACGAGTAGTATAGCCAGGTTCTCCCTGCTAATCCGCCTGGTACCTTGCTACCCAGACTGCCGTCTCCGCCCTGCGTTCGTCAACTATGCCCAGCCCCTTGGCGTCAGACAATACGAGCCGAGCAGAGCAGGTTCGTCTTCCAACCACGCCACACGGCTCCTTGAGTACGGCTTATCAATCAGAAAAGGAAGAGGAAGAGAAAAAATGAAATGAAAATCACGGAGAGTCAGCGCAAGAAAGAAGAAAAAAAAAAAAAAAAAAAAAAAACGAAACTAAAAGAGAAGACAAGGGAAGACCACGTTCGAGCCAGCTGCACCAGTTGGTAGCACTAGTAGTATGGTCATATTCTACTTCCTAGTCGACTTGGTGCCTTGCTACCCTGTCTGCCATCTCCTTCCTACTTTCGTCTACCGCCGTTTCCCTTCTACCCCTCCTGTTCCCCCCCCTCTCCGCATTCACTCGGTCGGGCTTTATGCCACTTCTCCTGTTGCCCCCTCCCCCCCCGTTCCTTTGGGCACCATCCACGGCGGATGCGCGGCGCTGTCTACTCATCTCAGCCTCAGCCTCGTGCCACCTCACCATGAACCGTTCGGCTGCTTCAAGGATCCCCCGGTACCACTTCCCCACCTTTTTGGCTGCAGTGGACCACAACGCGGTCTCAACTCCAAACACCAAGGGGGCAACTTCCGTTGACCCTTCGGTGGCTCGGAACTCCCTAAGGTCTTCGACTATGCATCTATGCCAAGTCTTACACTGTCCGCCTGGTCTCGGGTTCTCCCCACCAGCTATCGTCCCGAGCATTACCCGATTGGGTAATCGCTCCTTGCTTTGCCGTGCCACGCCCCCCGCAAAGAAGAGCCGCCGTTTGCGAATGGTCGTTTCGATGCTCTCGCAACGTGTCATCTTGAGGGCCTTCGCGTACGAGAGGGTGGCATGGTCAGTACGAAGTCGGCGCTGGAAGCCAATGACTCGCAACAGGACTTGGTGGTGAGCCGTTCGAAGCTTGGCAAAGTGTTCCGCTCTGAGGGTCCACGTCACACACCCGTACAGCAGGGTGAAACGTATTGACTCTTTCTGAGGTATACACCTTCAATTGCAAGTTTTGCTAGGAATATCGGGTCCAAAGTCTCAGACTTTTGGACAAAGCAATTCATGTCATTAAACAATATACACCTATTGTCTATGAATAAATTAAATAGGTTCACAAATATGTGTTCGGCCTTTGAAGGTTTTTAAACGGAAGAACTTCCCCTTCTACACTCCTTACTGCAACACATATATGGTACATAGAACATGCATGTATAATGCATGACACATGCACATATGGCTCTAATTGCAGCGGCACCAGCACCCACACCCGATCCACGTTACACCTATATTCGGATTGAAGGCGCGTCTGTCCATGGACAATGCGGGTAGTATTTCAATCGCAAGCGAAGACGCGCGTTATTATGCCATCCATTAAAATAAAAAACAAAATGACTATTTATTATTAATATTGATATTACAAGCCACAGCAGTCGGATATCGATTTATGACTCAATTTCCCATATATATCACAAGTACATATACGTGCGACATGTAGCAGCGATACTCGTACGAGAACCGTACGTATACCCCTTGCCAGGTACATATGGTAGGATCAACAGTTCTATACGTAAATAGCTGAAAAGGCAAGTATGGTACGTGAATGGCGCAGAGAGAAACTTTGAAAAGAGGGACATAATACACGTACCAGATACAGCAGTATTATTAGTATTATTATTACTTGTACTATTAATAGTAAGGTTATTTGTAGTATCTCACTCACCCCAGCACTTGAGTGAGTTGCCCACGGTAGTGCAAGCGTGGCTCCCTCCCACGTCGATAGCTGCCATTGAGCTGTGTGCACAATGAGCGGAAGAGATGGGGAGGTGCAATGGACGCTTGGTCAGCGTCGGTGGTTATACATACCAGGTATAAGAGTAACATTGCAAACAGGACAGCAGTGGCAGCGTTTTAGCAAGAAAGGCAGCAAAAAGGCATCAGTAACACACAGAGTTGGGGATAAACTTTTTGCAACTAAACACGCCTCAACCGGAGCTCCTCGTATCAAGACTCGTTTACTATACTGCTGCTGGTGGTGCTGTGTACGCCCGCCTCGTCGTGCGTCCACCCTTAGGACCCGAAGAAGCACCGTACAGAGCTCGGGAGGCTGCATCCCGTTAGGCACGCTGTGTGGGTTCTGCTTGGTATTAGGCACACATTTCAGTTCTGATCTGCTTGCACGCTGCGAGGAATCATCAATGGTGCCATCTACACTCACCTCCCCAGGGAGAACAATCCCAGAGCCAGGAGCGTCGAAGGCGAGGCGCGGAACATGGTGATTACGCGGCTACTCTCTCCGCAAGCGTTGATGGTATGTAGCGTTCAGGAAACTCTGCGCTACAGTAGTAGCTGTGGCCGAGAGTTTCTCTGTGTGGCGAGGGAGGGGTCGTGTGGGGAGTGGTTATGCCTTCGGATCGATCGGTGTTGTGTGTGGTATGAGCGAGGGCTTAACCAACCCTCTTGTGGTTTGCATTCGACGCCCGGGTCAAGGGGCGCCAACGGACAACCTCGCTCGGCGGCTGCTTCTTTTGGTTTCTTTCGACAACCGGAGAAACATTCGAGGTTCGCATCCTTCGACAACCGGGGGGACATTTGCGGCTGCACCCTTCGTCAATCCGATAAAAATCATGTTTGATATTTCTCTTTAATCAGATTAAATACCGACGGATATGTATTCTGGTATTACCGACGGGCATCACATGAAAAGTGGACCTTTAGAACCGCAGTCCCCATTTGAGGGCAAACTAGTTAAAATTTGGCTGGTTTGTCCCCAAAATGGGACAACGGCTCTAAAGGCGTTAACTCGAGCTGCCCAATGAAATTAATAGCATTCATTTTTATTATGCAGCGAAACGGGAACACGCGGGGCAGTCCTTTTCACAGCTTTCAAAGTTGAGTATCGAACAAGCAAAATCATTCGTACTCACAGCTGATCATCGGTCGGTATCTATTTAACTTTAATATTTTCAACTGGGAGATACTCGATACCACAAGTTTGTTCGATAGCAGCAGCCGCAGACCTTGCCCCTTACTTTGGTATTCCAGAAAGCGGTTGGAATGCTGGCACACAAGTAGTCCTCCCTGCTGCTGTGATAGGTTGATGTGTACCAGGGGCATGATTCAAAGGGACCCCGAGAGTACTGCCACTGCTGCTTTACGTTTTAACAATGCCCACAAATGGTTGATCGGTGGTAGGGTGTCAGATAGAATTTCTTAGTCTGAGGGTTGTTTGTAAGATCATATTACTGTATTATCAACAGCGATTTAGCGTGACGTCAATTTGTCTCGTTCCTCGTGCACATACATACGAGTACAGAGTAGTGACCTTCCATTACTTCTTGGAGGGATTCAGCAGCCGTTAGGGTTAGGGTTAGGGATTCAGCAGGCGTGGTGGGCTGTGCCCTCCCATGCCATTTCGTTCGCAGCTCGCAGCAGGTCATAACTAGATTTGGTGGCGAAATGTTCCGCTGGCTCACTGGTTCCGTCAGAATTCTGTCCACTGCACAACAAAAAAACATGCATATAACAACCCTGTGCGGAAACTTTTGATACTTTTGATACTATTAATAGTGTTGTGTATTTTCAACTAGGCAAAGATGGTGGGAATTCAAAGGGAGTCTGTTCTCACGTTCTCACCCTAGGCGCAAAGAAAGGGTTACAGTTGTTTTCACCGTTTTCGCGATTGTTTTTTGTGTCGTTCTGGTCACCGTGTCAACAATATAAATCCGAGTTTATTTGTGGCCATACTTTTCAGGGAGTTAGGTGTAGGTTCACGGGTATGTATGGCGTATTCCTTTGTCCGAGGATCAAACGGGGGACTTCTTTCCGTAAAGTTCATAGTCATCGCAAGGTTGGTTTCAATACTCGTAACGTACCAGGTACTTATTTGAAGATACGAATATTAATAGTCACTTGAATGATGAGAACAATGCCAACCCTATTAACGTATTCACAAGAAAAAATGGGACGGGAATTCCCATTGTTGTGGATGGGATAGGATGTGATGGGATGGGAATGGAACAGGAACCCATCGTGGATTTGGAGCTTCCCATCCCACGATAAATTTTATAGAACCACTTGCTCTCCCCCACTGGTCGATCTGGCTTCCTCTCGTCCGACTTGCTTCCCCCTCCCGTTGTGGGTACGGCTTCTCCCAGTCTCATTCCTATTGGGGGACGGCTTCTCCCATCCTCACCCTCTTCCACAGATCTATCAATCTCCCAGTGGCACGCCCACACACACATACATACTTGATATACCACACCGTAAAACACAATTGATAAACCGGCTTTCTGGGTCTTGGATGATTGGATGACGGGAGGATATTTAGATTCCTGCCAAATTGTTGAGTAGTATGATCTAGGCATCAATCACAGCTCCCTGTAGTAATCCAATCTCTCCTGAAATCCTCAGCGACGTATTGTGTGTCGGCCTCATCTTCTGATCCGTGGGCATGTACCTCCCGTGTTTCGTTGAGCATGTCGAACATAATATCCCCAGTGCCGTTTCTCGTCGTGCCCCCATAGTCTTTCCCACATTACTCCTCTATTTAATTTTCCTGCTTCCTCTCTACAGGGACCCGCTAGTCCCGTCCCACCCCGTTGGCGTCACGTTCGATTCCCATCCCGTTCCATCAATGGAAAACACCCCAGCTTCCCGTCCCATACCCACCCCAAGCAAGAAGCCTAACCCTAACCATTTCCTAGTCCCATCACAAAGGGGAGCCAACATTGACGACGAGATTCTCACTCCCATGACAACAGGGGCAAAAACAAATCCCGCTTGCGGCGAGCGGAACCCGATCGTCTCGCCACACACGGGGCATTCGGCCCGGTGAATACCCTTGTAATATTCAAGGCTGACCACAGTCACTTGATAATTTTGACAAGACAGGTAGGGACAGTTTTGACTTGTTTGGCAGGAATTAAATGTAAAAATGTTTGAAAACGGGAAGGTGAAATGACGGCATAAACAAATGGCGCGGCGCAACAAACCGCGACAGCGGGTGCACAATTTCTCGACGGCACGGGACAATACAATTCTACGGGGCAGATGTGACGACTGTGATGGGACCGGGCAGTGGGTGCACAATTTCAACATGGGACGGGACGGTAAGTAGAATTTTCCCCGGCGGAACGGGACGGTAAAATATTATGTTTAGTACCTGGTATGTTGTTCACGGCGGGATGGGACGGCACGTGCAAATTTTCGCGACGGGGCGGGACGGAACGGTGAAGTGCAACGGGAGTGTTTTACGACGGGCCGGATTCAAGATACTTGTAGTGCAAGAACGACTCAATAAGATAAAGGTTTTTGTCCTGTATGGTATGGCGGTTCGGTTGGATATGAGACCGTCAGTGCAGGTAGCTGCAGCTTCGACGTGCCTGTGCGGCGGGATAATTTTTCACTGTTTTCACTCTACCCGAAGCTCCACCCAGCGCTAGCTACTGCTGCACGATCTTCCGAGGCAGTGCCGTCACTACTGCATGATCCTGCATAACCTACCTATCTAACCCTACTGCTGTAGAACCGACAGGTCATCAGCCTACGCGGTGGTGGTGAATTAGAGTCAACAAGGTGCTCCTCTTTCTGAAAGGGTACTACTTCCCATTCAATGGGGAACCGTACTCCCCATTCAATGGGGAACCCATCCAATATCAGGGTTGGATTATATTGCAGCTTTCGCTGATGTACGAGGACGGGCTCGGCAAAATTATGTCGGGCGTCGAGACAGCACCTACCTACCTGCAGCCATGGAGGAATCAGCTACTCAGCTGCAGAAGACACAACACGCCAAAGAGTGTCGCCGCTTCGACTAGAAAAATGTTGAGCTATTTACCGGATGGATTTCCGTCACGGTAGATTGCGGAGACGACGGGGATGCTAGTGTTGCCGCTCAAGTTGTACAAGCTCACGTCCCGGTTGGGACGGCCGAGTTCGGCGATGGTCGTGGTGCTGTGGTTGCGCTCGAAGCCAAATATCGGCTCGAACGAGAGTTGAAAGTGCAGGAACTGCACGATCAGCTCGCCAATTTACAAGTGACCGCGGCTGACAAATATGATTCTGCGCGAGCAATCCAGGGCGTGCGCCGTAATTGTGTCGGATTAGGAGCGCTCGGTGATGTTGTAGTCCCCACTCGCAAGACGCACTCATTCTTCAGAGCACCCCCTGAAGAGGATTGCGAATCGCTGAAGACAGTACTGTCTTGTGACAGACAGCGTGATGGCAGCACCTCGAATGTCGAACGTATAGCACGTGAAACATCCTACGATGTCTTGAATAATCGGGGAAAGGTTACCGCTATAAATGAACGTGCGGGCCGAGACGAACCATATGCAGGCAGTAATGAGAGGGCGCTGAATACAACAGCGCGCGAGAAACCTCGGAGCTCCCGCAGAAACAGCGGTCGAGGTCAGGGAGGAGGATAGAGCGGAAATGAAAACACCTCTAGCTACGCGAAAAGCGAAACCCACAACGACGATCATGAGTCGAATGGAAACTGGCGTGATGACAGCAATCACACCTCTGGCCGAGGAGGACGTGAGCTTGCCGAAATGACGGCAAGAACCACCACGGCCGATTTATAGGTACTACCATAACACCACCGAGCACGGCTGGCATGATTGTCCCCTTCGCCTGTCGCACCAGCGAAGCGACGACACTCAGCATGCTAATGCTCCACAGGTCGGTGGTGCCGTAGGCGGAAATAATGTGTCCTTGCTTGGTGTACCCAGGAATATATCGCATTTCCGGCGGTGATAGAAATTGGATCCAACACGCCCCGTGGTGATAGAGCAGGAGTGTTCGTCGATATTGCAGTTCCACGCGATATGATGCTCGCCGAACCTCGGCGTTGCGGCCAACACGATCGACTGCAGCGTGTGTCTCAAAGGATCTTGCGGCCTACCTAACAAAGCATCGCAGGGCACTCTCGAACTTCGTGTACGGAATGACCGAGGTGAGTTGGAATCGACCAACCAGCAGGCGCTCCAAATTGTTCTCGATCTAGAAGCGAGTGCGTTTTCGGTCGGATCGCTCAACGAGAAAGGTGTGAAACTCGATCTACTGTCTAACCCTTCGGTTGTACGGGACGGTAACGACGTGTTTCCCATTTCAACGAAAGTTCCGCGGACGTTTGTCCTTCGTATATAGCTGGATGGACAGGGAGAACCACAACACCTATCCTTTACGGTGGACACGGATAGATTGCACCAGTTTCTGCGTCCCTGCCACCCTCGCGCTTTGAAACAGCCAGCAGAGAAGCTGACAGCAGGGGAGAAAAATGATCAACATGACCGGGGCAGGAATATCCAGTGAAACTGCATATGAGCGGGATTACTCGCAAACGCATCAGGCAGTGGACCTGAGAGCCGCCAAGTACGTTGTAGGTACGAAAATAGAACCAAACGTTTTCGCAGGTACGTTGACTTTGGCAACGGAAATAACTACCGGGGCGGTGCGGGAAACGTACGGGATCGCTGGCATATGCCGGACGTAAAGGCCTGCTCAAGTGAGACTCGCGCCGATTGCGGAAGACGGAGTTTTGTCAACAGAGGGCATCGCGTTATATACCTCTGCCACAGGATCCTATCCTTCCGTTAACAACAGGTGTACGACGATGTAGCTAACTTACGGTGAAGACCCAAGGACGGGAGAAACATTGACTGCGGACGTTGACGCAGAGCTCGCTGCTGATATAAAATAATAGGAATAAGCTACGGCGGGCGTCGCTGTGCGCTTGGCAGGAGCTGTTGTAGACTGCAATCATATATGAAACTGACGGTTGTGTCTATATCAGTCTACTCTGTAGAGCAGTCGGACGACGTACGTAATTGACGCAACGCACATGCTATCAAACGGCTGACATACTCACGAAGACTTTGTATGCGCTATCGTTTGTGTGAAGCCGCCTCATGCTATTCAACTATTCAATGAACTTAGGCCTCGTTCGTTTCAAAATAACCTAACCCTAACCCTCCGAAATAATCTGATGGAACTCGTAAGATGAAGGTTAATGGGGGGTTACTATGTTGTGATTTCATGCAGTATTTGTTGAAAATATTTATATGCGTTTTCAAGATCGAAAAGGCAGTCCTACTGTACTCATTGTGGAGAGTTGGATTACGTGAATATGAACTAACTGGTAAGAAGTAGTGTATTTTTTTAAAGGGTAAGTCAGGATGTTTGAAGTGCACAAGCCCGGCTTAATAGGATGCTGGGTTAGGTACTGTATGGTATGGCGGTATACTCGGGTATTAAACCGTCAATGCAGGCAGTTTCGACGTGTCTGTGCGGTGGGATAATCATTCGCTCCGTTTTTACTATTATACACGAGTCTCTACTCAGCGCTTGCTACTGCTCTTTTGCAGCAGCGCCGTCACTACCGCATGCTCTACTGCTGCAGTTCCGACTCGGGACGGTAAAGAAAAACTCGACGACGGCACGGGAGGGCACGCTTCTTCCTGATGGACGTCGATAGACGGCTGGCCTCGATCGTTGCCTCGTACTCGGGAGTTTGGTTCTTTTTCAGATGGCTGAGCAGGCCACTAGTGCCGGAGCTTTTCTTCTCCGCTCCAGGGTTGGTACGGTTGTACGTGAAGAGTTTTTCGCACTGCTGGGTGAACGCAGGGAATCACCTCGAAGCAGGTAACTCTGTGGTCACCGTGTACTCGATGGTTCTTTCTTTCCGACAGGCGGCTCAAGCTCCGAGATGTCCTGCCACACTGGCGACGTCGTCCGATCCCTTCGCACGCCAAGGCCAGGCACTGTTGCATTGCCAGCTATTGATAGTGGCTGTTCTGATGGTTAAGCTTGTGCAGTGTTGCTTTCTGTTAAGGAAGTAGAGGTGGTGATTGGTGGAGGAGGTGGCGGGGGCGGTTTCGATGATGCTATTAATAGTGATACTTCTGGTCTACCGACCCCGCCGTGAGATAGACATCCATGGCGTCGGTACCGGTGACAGCAGCACTGGTGGCCGTGACTTGAGTGGTCTGTGTTTGGGTCTGTCCAAGTGGTTTTTCGTGGAATGTGTCGCGAGTGGGAATTGGAATCATGAAGACTCATTCATGTAGAAAAATGAAAATTCTAGGAAAACGAAGTAATCGTAATTCCTATCCTATACATTTCATCGTATAAAAGAACATCAACAGTACCAGCACGGTTTCTGATGAAAAAAAGAAGTAAATCCAACTTCATGCTTTGGTGGGAATTGGCGGGAATAGGTAACGGGCACCAGTGTATGTTGGAAGGGAAGAACTAAATTGTATCGGCGGGAGGGGACTATTGTATGTGACAACGGTGCGGGTTTCGATGGCGGATTGGGCCGGCGAATGGTTCGTGTCGGGACGGGACGGGACCGTCTTTGCCGACGGGAGACATTGTGTCGGCTGGACGGGACGGTGAAGTTCAACGCGAGATCATTTCGACGAGACGGGACGGTAAGTAAGTGACGACTGTCAGGGGATTTGTCGACGGGACGGCACGACGGGACCAGTATGACGACGGCTTTATTTACAGTCCTGACCCGTCCAGAGGCTACTGTCGTTCTCCGTCCAGTCAAAACACCGCGACAAGCCTTGCAAATATTAAGGAAGGCAAAGGGTCAGTAGCAGCTGAGGCTCGAAAGTGTAAGATCAAAGTTTTGTCAGGCTGATTGGCTATTATTATTAGTACAGCAGTGCAAGCATCGGCACGTCGGTGGGTTAGCGGGAGGATTTGTTCCAAAAGAAATTGCTATTAAACTCTCGTCTGCATTTCATGGTAAGATACTGAAAACGCGGCATTAAGGTAGAACATATGGGGGGTTTAAGTGGGAGAGTTTGGTTGGGTTTTCGACACAGAGTGTTGGAGCAAGGGCGGGGGTTCAGCAAACACAACGAAAAGTACGAAACGGTTATACGGGGCGTGTGTCACACCTTCTTGCAGCAGCAGCGCTCAACGCAAACGGTGCCAACATCAGTCCCGGCGGGCTTTGTGCACGCACACACACACAAAGGAAACTTTCTGGTGCTGGTGCGGTTGTAAGTCGTAGAATATCAAACGGTTTGTGTTTTTCTAGTTCTACCTAACGAAATCCAAATCTCTGAATTCTCGTAGGCAGACTATGCCTGTTCAAAGGAACGCCCCGGACGTGTCCCTAACACGTGGTGCAGGTGGTGTCGTCAGGACCTCCCTTCTACCTATCTCGGGACGGAGAAGCAGGTCTTGCTGACCATATTATCGTAGATCTAGTGAGATCGGAATAAAATACATACACAACGCTTACATACGATATCGTGTATTCTAACAGGAAATACAACCCAAAATTAAGTATACGTGTACAAAGGGCTCAAGGGTTGGACCGTCAAGCCGAGCGTACTGCGATGCGGACCCAGGCCTCGGGGGTCCTGCTGCTGCTGCTGGTTGCAGAGAGTGTTCTTGGTTTCCAAGGGGACGAAGCCACTGTGAAATGAGTCGTACGAGAGTAGGGTGCCTGGTTCATAGATTATCTGTAAGTGTGTGTCACTGTGTTGTCGTGTGTCATTCAACATTGTTTTCGGCCACGTTTGTCAACTGCGCTCAACGCACACGGCACCAACGCCAGTCTCGGCGGGCTCTGTGCACACACACAAACACACACACACACACACACACACACACACAAAAGAAACGTTCTCCTGCTGGTGCGGTTGTAAGGGTCTCAACCCTTCTAGAACCAACAACATATTCGCCTGATTGAGAGCGAAGTATCTGATTGAGAGCGAGAGCCAAATAAATTGAAATTTCGGGTCCAGACGCCTCTTGCCATTTCTTGGTAAGTAGGGGACGGGCTATTCCAAGAAGCGGCGCAAATTGAAGGTCTCGTCAGCAGCGTCGCGAGCATATGCGTGTCATCGTCATCGGATGCTGCAGCTAGGAGCTAGACAAGTTGCTAGATATCCCCAGATTGGCTATTCCTGCCTCAAACTGTTTCGCCTCGGGCGGTGGGCTCTACTGTAGCTTCTGCTCCCGACTGTAGCTCCACAACGAGAGACTCCCACACGATGACCAGGGTAGCGGCTTGAAGCTACGGGCTAGCCCTTCAATGCAAGCTACACAGCAAGCTCCACCTCTCAGCGGTAGTCCGGCTACAGCGTATCGCGCAATCTCGCTCTCAATCAGATACTACGCTCTCAATCAGGCGAAAATGTTGTTAACCGTAGTTCCGTTATTATGGAGACAAACAACTTGGAATTTGAGAGTTTTGCCCCCAAAATGGGACTACAGCCCTTAAAGGGGCTTCTTGTCAGTTTATTTCAGTGTTTTTCCGGTCTTTCGGTTTTTTCCCGAAATTATTTCGGGAAAAGAAGAAAAAATCCGACCCCGAAAAATGACGTCTTGAAGTTTTAGGGTTTTTCAGGAAATTCATGTACACGGCTGTGGAGGATCGGGCAGCCCCAGCGCTCGAGCTGTGCCACCACTCTCGAGCGCACAGGGTTAGGCCTGACAGGGGTCGTTTCTAGGGCCATTCGCAGGGCATGGCCGAATGCAGAAGGCGTACTAGCTTTCTGGGCTCTCGTGGCTGAGTTCACAAAGCGACCGCACCAAGGTGGTCGACCGACCGAGCTCGGCGAGGGCAACAGCTGGGAACTTTGTCGTGTTAGGCAAGATTGGGCGTTGTTGCGTAACGAGTTGGTGATGGGCTTCACTCTCGAAGGTACCGACACCTGCCTACGAGTTAGACCCATGATGGGACCACAGCACGCATGGGTTCCGCAAGCGCAGCTGCTGTAGGGACGGTTCTGTGCCGGGTGGGCGATAATTTCATGATCCAGCTGAGGCACATACATGTACTACCCGATAAGTTTCAACCCTCGCTCAATTTGGTGAAATGCAGAAATTTCACGAAAAACCGAAATATGATACGTATGTTGCAAATTAGGGGACCCCCCTAGTTAGGGAATCCCTTCTGCCTTCGGGGATCCCGTCATATCTTAGGGGATCCTCTCATATCTTAGAAGTGATGCTGGGTTATTATGCGACAGTAAACCGGCAAAATCTCATTGCCCAGGAAGGGGAATGGGTGGATTGGTTGTTCCTTTGGTCGGAAAGGCTTCAGCAAGGAGCAGTGGCGGATGTGCTGGACACGGGCAGCGCGGAGGGGCCGGGCGTGGGTGAGGTCCTTCAACCTATATATTCTGCGAGGTTTTCATTGCAGAATTTCGCGAAATTAGCATTGTTCAGGGAGGGGAGTGAACCGGTTGGGTTTGCATGTGGTCGGGAGGACAGGCGCAGGAAGCAATAAAACGGGGAGGGCTCGTACATAGGCAGCTCGCAGGAGTCGGTCGAGGGCGGGGTATTCCAAACTACATGTTTCCCTGGCTTTTCACAGAACCCCCTTCTTAAATCAGCTTCGTTGAGGAAGGGGAGCGGGCGGGTTGGTTGTTGTTGTGGTCGGTGATGCACGGAAGGGAGCAACGAGTGGCAGAGGTACTGTGCTCAGGCAGCTCGTTAGGGGACCTCCTCCCGCCTTGACTATTACGGGAGATCATAGTAAATAGGACCAAAAATAGTTAGTAAGAGTAGGTAACTATGTAGGTGTTCGTGTGTACCGTAGGTCCTATTTACTATGGTCCCCCGTGATAGGTGCATTACGTAATATCTACATGGTGTTCAGCATGAAATTAGGGTCGAAGTCCTTGATAATATAGTAAGGGGATCCTGTTTTCCTTGTGGGATCCCCAACGGGCTTACGGGATCCCCCAATGATAGGATATATCTTTTGTCTTACGGAATTCCCATTTGCCTTAGGGGTTCCGGCATTATACGTACATGGCGGTCAGGGTGAAATTGGGTCAGAGTCCTTAAGGTAGTGAGGGGATCCCATTGGCTTAG
Organism: Nereocystis luetkeana; assembly: GCA_031213475.1. NCBI lineage: Eukaryota > Phaeophyceae > Laminariales > Laminariaceae > Nereocystis > Nereocystis luetkeana. The sequence goes on along the minus strand of JARUPZ010000009.1, from coordinate 41,138 downwards.
GGGATTAGACGTACATGGTCGTCAGCGTGAAATTGGGTCCTAGTCCTTAAAGTAGTGTGGGGATCCCATTGGCTAAGGGGATGCTATTCGCTTGCGGGATCCCAACAGGCTTAGGGGATATCCCCTCTCGCGTTGAGTTTACAACACTTCAACAACATCGTTTGAAACAGGATCCCCTAACACCATGTGGTTGATATTCCAATATAATTTTCAATACCATTGTGTGATATTGGCATATCACCCAAATTGTGTTAGGGGGTCCCCCAATCAATGCCGACGATAATCTCCACAGAAAAAACTTAATAGGGACGAGATGTCGCATACGATTCGTACATGTTGGATGCATACACATTACACACATGGTAGGGATCCCCTAAGGCTGTTGAGGATTCCCTAAGGCTGTTGGGGATCCCCTAAGGCTAAATGAGATCCCCCAAGGCGAGATGGGATCCCCTACAAGGTTAGTAGGAATCCCCTAAGATATCAGGGGGGTCCCTTAAGATATGAGGGGATCTCTTAAGATATGAAGGGATCCTCTAACCAGGGGGATCCCCTCACTCGCAACATATGTGTCGTCAAGATCGATCTTAACCCTAACCCTCACCCCAACCGTAAGTAAAACATCAAACATTTTGGTTTTGTATTGTTTTGAGTGATACCTAATGAAACCCAACTACACGAGTACTCTTACGCAGACTGTGCCTGCCCACAGCAACGTTTGGGCCTTGTCCTTGAGACATGCTGCAGGTGATGTTGTCAGACCCACCTTCCTACTCATCGGAGGACGGAGAAGCGGGAAAAGACATGGTGCAGATGTCGTGCAGCAGTACTATAAATAGTGGGGGCACCTGCCATAACGGTTTTTGTTCTTTGAGTTCTACCTAACGAAACCCAACTTTACGAGTACTCGTAGTCAGAATGTGCCTGCCCACAGCAACGTTCGGGCTGTGCCCTTAAGACATACTGCAGGTAGGTAGTATCGTCAGGTCCATCACCTTCCTGCTGTTGAGGGAACCGAGAAGCAGGAGATTAGAAGCTTTGCTGGAAATGTCGTACAACAGTAGAAGTGGTGGCACCTACTACGAGAACTCTGTTGGACATCACCGCAACACTGCCGTATTTCCCTAGCAACAATAATTAATCGTTGACTGTGCCCGTGCGTTCGTAACTCTTTGTGCGCGGGCTTCCATGCTTGCGAATCGGTCTTGCCGAGCAGCAATCCCTCTGTGACCTTGCACCGCGTCAAGAACTTCCGAATTGCTGCTGTTGTAGTCTGTTCGATGAGTACTTCGATCTGCGGCCACTCTTGACCAACAACAAAAAATCACGATTCGTCATAGATATTATTCTCGAGAATAAAACTCAATCCCCGAGAGTAACTTTGCTCGGCGAAGTCGGCCGTAATGACGGGGACAAGGGACCAGCGCTTCGGGATCCATAAATGCGAAGCACAATTCATGACAACATTTTTTTTTTACTTTCCCTAATTAAACACAAAAAAAACACGATTCATGACATTTGTCGTGTCGACAAATACGCCCAATCAAGGCACCACGCAACCCACGCGCACCAACAGTGTCCGAAGGTCGGTATTGGGGCATGGCAGACTCATCTTCGTACGCCGCTTGTGGACAACGGACGGCTATACCCAAAGACAACGCTGGGTGTGGGCTAATGGGTAGGCTGTGGCCGCAAAATTACGAGGAGCAAGAGCCACAGCTCCAAGACAAACGCGAAATGACCTGAAGGTGTCACGGGCAGACGCCCTGCTAGATGGAATCTCGCGAACCACGCTTGGCCGACGGTCGGTGGAATTGGACTCTCGCAGGCTGCGTCAGGCTTCGGCTCGTGATTCGAATATGTCGTGGGCGGACCCAGGCGCGGTTGGCCCGGCCCGGTCCGGCCTGGCGGTTCCCCACTCGCGAGAGTTGGCTCTACCCGCAAAAACCGTTGGGGTTTGAAAGTTGGTTTTTTACACTTCGAAAATATCACGAAACGTGACGTTTTCCGCTTTTTTCGTTAGAACTGAAATGCCATGGATCGTGATTTTTTTTTTGGCATGACAAAAAGTCACGAATCTTGATTTTGTTGCGGTTTGCTAGGAACGGGCCTTGCAGTGTAAATCAGGGAATGAGCCTGCCATAAAACGCCAGATGATCTATCGCAAACCCCATGAGGTCAAGATCCCGCAGCGAGAAGCGACCTTGCACGTCCGTTTGCGAGCGGCAAGCAACGACCTCGTTAACGCCGGTACCCAACCCCGCTCAACGACCCATGCTTCTACAAGGTGACCACATTTTCGTTACGATCGATGGGCTGTAGCCAATATCGGAAAACAAATTGCTGCTCGTACCGTCTCTGGCACAAGCGATTGTCTAAAAGCGTTTGTCCTGCGGGTGGGGCTGGGACGCGTAGCTCAAGATACAGGGCTCCGTCGAATCCGAAAGTTGGCCCGGACTGCACTTGTATGCGTGTCCGCTATCGATTCGCGGGGTATGCGCGTAAACGTCGGGGGCGGTTTGGGACCAGATTTTGCTGAGATTGGAGTTTCCATCTGAGAAGAGACAGACAAGATTCGAGTTTCCGCTACAGAGCCCCTAGGTGAACCTAGGGAATACCTCGTATGTTGCAGCCTGAGCCGTTTGCAGCCGAGTGATTTGCCAACCGCGTGTCGTTTGAAGTATGTTGGACGGTTGAATTAAGACCTTTTTAACGCTACATTACGCACTTCGGTTTACATACATCAAAACACGCTGAGGCCCCGTACTTGCTAACGCCACACAGATCCTTTGGCCGCAAGCCTATATGCCCGGCGTGGCGCCACCGTCTACGTTCACACCAAACCGAAGGTGACGTCAGGCACCCTTGTGTCCCGTTCCATTACCACTCATGTAGGCAAGCAACCATCGTCTGTGGTGGACTAGGAATGAGCGTTCAAGGCTTGCGTAAATAAACGCCTTTATACCCTTTTCCCAGAGGGGTGCCTTCAAAGCCGTTTCAAGCTTTGCCCTGCTTACATCGCGATAATCACGCCTGAACTTAACGCCGCTAGACTGGAATTCCCTAAACTGCGGGACAGAGTAGAGGCCCTCTGAGCTCTCTCCCGAGAAAAATATATCCATGTGCTTTGAAAGTGCGATTTGAATAATTAGACCCTGGCCCCTGCTTTCGGAAACCCGTCTAGAAGGGGACAATAACACGGTCAAAGCAGATTCCACTCTGATGTCAAGTGACTTTCCCCCGAAAAGTGCATATATGAGCCTTAACCTGCCACGTCTCTGCTTCTTCGCTATAACACGAGCCCCGCCCAAACGCCTCGACGTCTTTGGGACCCCTAACCCCAAGAAACTATGATAACGTTGGTGGTATCAATCCTATTCGGGTTAGGGTTAGGGTTAGCGTGAGCACCCAGAAGTACAGATAGGACCATGTCGTGCCCCATGTCGTACGCTCCTTGCAATACATCTCGAACGCCAACTTGAATCACCCCCCAATCACGCAGCTGCCGTTGCTGAAATCGTCATTTTTTTTCGCCATTCTTTCCATCCGAAGTCCCACGAAGGTTAATCCCCCCTGAGGCGAGGCGTAAACGCTGACGCCTCCGGTGAACCCGTCCCCGCCACCGCTTCCTCGACCATCACCTGGCGTGGTAAAATAATGAACAGCACCCAACGTTCTACACCCCCGGCGCTGATCCACGCTCATCCAAAAGATTCTGACATCAAAACAACACACTGACAGTAGGTCCGACAATTTACACACTGACTATTTTAGGGTTCCCAGCCCTAAGTCTCTCAGATTTCCCTATCGATACTTTTCTTTTACAACCGAGAAAAGTTTCCAACGGGCCGCCGGTAGGCTGTGCAACAGTATGTGATTAACTCAAATAAATAATGGCATAGCTATGAAGGCAGGCTATTGGTTCAAACCGCAGTGGTCCAACCCTTCAGCCAGGGCCAGCTTCCACCATACATGCACTTGACAAACCGCATCGATCGACATAGAACGAGTGTAGCAGGCTGACCATAACCACTCTTGGGTAAATGCTCACAGATACACTACTCTAGGGTTAGGGTTACAGATACCCTACTCTACGCAACAGGTCAAGTTTTATTGTACTCGGTGCTTTCAGGGTAGGCCACGTGTTGTCGCAAACGGTTGATACAACGGCTTCAACATGCCTGCCTTAAAAAACATACCGGTAGACGTTTACTTGCCCGCTTGAATTGACAGAACACCAGAGAGACTACATCGTGAATTAGGGCTCAAATATGTACAATGCCGAGGAAAGGGCGGTCTAAAATATTACGGCTACGTTCATCTCGTTCTTGATAGGTTCACCGGATGGGTGCCCACTCGGTAAGGGCACCAAGTTTCCCGGCAAGTACTGATTGTTCAGCTTGTTGGTCGTTGCAACGGTGTTGCGGCCGCGATACCTGTATGATGGATGGGGAAATGGGGTGCGAGGACATCCTGTTCCGGGGTCAATTACCATCGACATAGAGATCTCCTCCTTCAACGCGATGTCACCCAGAAAGAGCGAAGGATGCGTCCCGTCGAGCTCCAGCCTCGCTCGCTTCCGACAACCTACAACCTTTGATAAAGGAGCGGAGGTCAATAACGAACCGTCTAGGATATCACTTGTATGCCGGATGGGTGCAGTAGCCGCAACGTTGGTTGGCACATCCCGTGCAGGCCTCGTCGTGCGGTAGTCGTTTAGATGCCGCCCGATGCGGACGTCCACCATGCCTTCCTCAGCATGGTGCTTGCAATACACCGGCATCTTACCCCCCTTTACACAAACGCTTGCTCGCCTTGCACAGGGGATATACGAGCATCGCCTGCTGCAGACGTTCACCATGCCTTCCGCAGCATGTTGCTTGCAGAACACGCCCGTCTTGCTCCCCTCAATGTTGAAATTTGGTCGCCGCGTGCAGGCGTCATCAAAGCAACGCTTGCCCATTACGTTAACCATGCCGTCTTCTGCATGTTGCTTGCAACTGACCGCCATTTTGCTTCCAGCGACGTTATAGTTCGGGTACTTGTTGCAGAGGTCATGTGCGCAACGCTTGCTGATGACATCAATCATGCCGTCCTCGGCATGTTGCTTGCAGTACGCTGCTTTCTTGCTGCCTTTCATGTTGAAGGTCGGTAGCTTCATGCAGGAGTCATGTGAGCAACTCTTGCGGAGCACGTACACCATGCCATGCTCAGCATGTTGTTTACAATACAGTCCCATCTGGCTTCCCGGGGTATTGAAGCATGGTCTCTTCGTGCAGGCGTCGTGAAAGCATTTCTTGCTCACGACGTTCACCATACCATCTCCAGCATGTTGCTTGCAATACACAGGCACCTTGCCAATAAAATTGAAGTTCGGGAATTTACTGCAGGACTCATGCGAGCAACGCTTCTTGCTGATATTGACCATATTGCTCTCGGCATGTTGCTTGCAGTAGACCCGCGTCTTGCTCCCCGTGACGTTGAAGTTTGGATGCTTCAGGCAAGAGGCATGCGAACAGCGCTTGTTGTGGACGTCCACCATGCCGTCTTGGGCATGCTGCTTGCAGTACGCCGGCGTCTTACTACCTCCTTCGACCTGGAAGGACGCAGTATTATCACACAGCTCGTAGAGGCAACGCCTCATTCTTGACACGGGGTGGGTTAGGGTCAAATACTCGAGGCAGCCGAAGAACGAAGGCCAACCCAGCTTGGACACTCTGCACTTGCGTATGCAGACCTGATAATCGCGAAACAAGCATCGACGACGAATCCGAGTGTCGGCTTTGAGTTGAATCTGCGGCAGGATGTACGTTGCTGGTTCTCACATTACAGCATGGTCAGAACCAGGCACCCGCCACAAGGTACACTCGACGTTATGGATGAAAACAAAGACAGTCATTATAGCGGGGAGCGTATCGGGGACATCTGTGGTACCGTGGCCGCAACAGGAGTAGGGCGGCAAACATCGGTTCATGTAAATATATCTTGATGCCGCCCAGCAGGGATAATAATGTTCTTCCCGCAATAGTCAACCGGCCACAGTTTCCCCTACAATATCGAACCCGGTTACACACGATGGGCCAATCTGGACGTCGGTACCGGAACATTTTCCCAAACTAACAACTCAATATATCTATATATGTATATACTGTGGTACCATATACTTGGGCTGTGCAACTATATTTGTAGGTTCTGGTAGAGATGTGTGAACCGTGGAGGCTTATGTCTCCATACCATCTTAGGGTTTCAGACTACGGGTAGAGAAAGGGTTAAGGACGTGTGCCATGGTAGAGGTAGAGGTAGCACGGAATTGTCCTGCGGCGCCTCATTCAAGAAACTCTACACCTCACCCGACCACTGGCATTCAGAAATATTTTAACCTACAGTAAAACCGACGCACAATCTTATGGGCTGAATACGCTTGACATATTTACGTTGAACGCACACCTACTGGGAAGGAATCGAATTCAGGAGCCCGGATAGCGAAACGTTGATAGCTCACTGAAATCCACGTACGTACTGTAAGGGATCTTAAAGCCGGGGGATATATTATGAGAGGCCCCGTGCGCAAGCCCGGGAACGGTATTGTAGGCGTCAACCAATCGAAAGTACCCCGGACGAACATTTTTTATTTGGTTTGGGTGATCGATAAATGGACGGCTGATCGCACCACGGGAATAAAATATTTTGGCCAACACTATGTCCGCCCCTGACTCGAAGATAGGTGAAGGTGGGTTTTACCGTGAAACGCACCACATTGGGCAAAACCCTTACAGACTTCGCGTGCCTGCTAAATTCTACCGTTGACAACAATTAAAAAGACAAAATGGCATTGCTCCTCGACACAACAACCAAAAATCATGCGGGAATAGGTTTTTACGAGTCGACCCGGAAATATGGTGCGTGTGTCGGAACCGAAATGGCCGTCTTGATGACAAAGTTGGATAGGGTTTGGGTTAGGGTTAGGAACAAAAGTTAACTCTAACCCTAGGTTTGGAAGTGGGGCGGAACAACTGCACTCAACGAAACAAAAAAATAAAGGCAGCTCATCCGTATGGAGTTGTATAGGCCGACAGGCTCTCAGGCGTACAAGGCAGAATCGTCTGTTTTGACGGAAAACCATGTGAGAAACATTCCGGGGTGTCCTCGGTACTTTCTCCGCGGTCAACACCAATTAGGAAACCAAGAATATTTAGCGGGAAAAGTTGTGTACGATGCCGCCACGCACTGTGATAGCCAACGGTCCCTATGGCCACTCGGACGCATTCTACGGTAGAAGTGGGCCCAAAGTTCGCCGACGTTCGAATATTGAGAAGCTTCATACCTCTTCCGAACAAACGTCTGGGGTGGACAACCAACAGTGAACCCCGACGAGCAATCCCACATCGTTGGTATCACCCATTGACAGCTCAAAAGCACGCAAACGCTTCAACGACCGCGGATGATTTTTGCCTGGGAAGAAGCTGCACGAGTCCGACGATGTATAGTCAGAATGTGCTACCTCCATGCTGACGAGCGTGGACCAATAATTAACAATTTGTCCGGGCTATATCAAGTGTATTACGTTGGGCAATCGTCCCGCAGACGAGTTACTACACACTAACTAATACATGAGCATATATTCAAAACTGATTTGCGATCTACACGGGAAGAATACGGGCGTGCGCTGGAATAGGGGAAAGCACTTCGGTGTCAAAATCGTACTGGATGACGTATTAGGGTTAGGGTTAGGGCTACTCAACTGAGGAGTTAGTGCATATCTTTTGAACCTATCTTGAAGTTCCAGGATTGTCTGCGAGTAACTTAGGGTACCGTTCATCGGGTTGCGACCAACTATCCAATAAAAAGTCCGTTCGTGAGGGAGGCGGGGCTCTCGAACTTCGGGGCGTCAGGCATATACCAGGTGCTACCCTTACCCTAACCCTCGCGTGTACGATACAAATGTGAGCGTAAATAATTGTCTGGGCAAATATTCGACACTGCTGCCAATCCCACAGTGTGTTGACAACTGTGGATTCGGCACGCCTTGTGGTGTTCTATATTGCTCAATGTCCCCACAACGAGTCGTGTACGCCCACATGGTACAAGGGGAAGGGTCCCGGCCAACTGCGTTCCTTATTTGGTTCAAATTCAAAGCAGCAGAACACCAACAAGAATTGCATACAAAGCGTTCCAGTCCAGTATTCGATTGAGCTATAGCCACTTGGTGTTTGCTGAAATAGGGCTTGACATATATCAAACACGTTGAACGGCCGAGTCAAGATAGCCCCGTGCTTATCGCGACAGTTTCGTGGCATCAGCAAATTATAACACAACGATATCCGTACAAGTCTCGCTTGCATCCGCAACTCTCAGGAACTCGTTTATGATGTGCGACCGTCTTACACGACGCCTTATGTGCTAAACGCATCAATGGCAGCAGCGTGGGCAATGCCCTGAAAGATCGAAGTTGCGTGGATACACATACGATTAAGCGGGCCGACAACTGCGAACGCCAAAAAGGGGCTAACCCTGAGGTCGTCACGACGTACGAAAGACGCCTGGCAACCCGAGCGTTGTTCCAAGTACTCTATCACCTTTTTTATTTCCCACCGGTTGTCTAAGCTAAATGATGGATCTTCTGGTGGGCTTGCTATAAACACGTTTTTACTAAATACCCAATCGATTTCTTTACGACGTCAGCTGCTACCCTAACTACCCATATACCTCAAGACGGTGAAATACGAGTACAAAAGGGGGTCCCTCATTATAAGTGTATGTGATATCGCTGAGCCAGTTTCCGAGACTACGGTCGACTTGCACGGGACTAGTTCAACACATCATCTACCAAAACGATGCCCAACGAAACATTCATGTACCAGGTGTAACAGGCGCGGAAAAACAGTTTTTTCCCCGCGTACTCTGGTCTTGGTCACTCACAAACAGACACAAAACAGTCTACAGTCTAGGTACAATAGTTCCCTGGCGTGACCACCTTCAGGAATGATTATTTTCACCCGTCTTGCCTTCCTGCCTTCTACTTGTCATTGCAAGGTACCCTACATATCGTCGCAGATACTAACCCTAACCCTAACCCTAATACTAACATTGTGTAAAGCGGCAAACTACTTCTTCGGTTCTTTGCATTTATCACTTGCAGATGTTATCATGCGAAACACTGCCCGTACTGCAGTAGATATTGTTTGTCACTGTATGCGGTACATAAGATCACCGTTTCAACGAATGAACAGAATCGGGCCGGGATTTTGGTGCTGCGAGATACTGGAAGTTAGGGAATGCCTATTGAGGTACTGGGGCGTTTCTAATTGGAGTATGGTGTTCTCTGAACTTATGGGGTTCTGCCAGGTACTACTGTACTGGATTTGGGTTCGTTACCTAATTATCCCTGTACGTGCAGGTATGCGTTTGAGCAGTACGTACAGTACAGAAGTAATGGCACAATAGACTATCAGCCAGAACAAGCTCGAACGTACAGGGCCATACTCGGATCCCCAGTGCCACAAACCGCTTTGGTTTGGAACGGAAGTGCGATTTGTTAGCGCACCCCTTTGCAAAACCAGGACGCTGAGGAATTCAAGACCCTGTGCGGAAATCAAACTATATGTATCGGCCTACCTTTTGGGCTTACGCTGGTGGGAAATCCGGGCGCTGTGCGATAAGGAAACCCCCCAGTGCGAGCAAGGGTTAGGGCAAGGGTTAGGGCAAGGGTTAGGGCAAGGGTTAGGGCAAGGGTTAGGGGGGCGAAATAAACAGCGACAGGGGAGCACCATCCACTGGAGTAAACGGACAGCCATACACACGCAGCAGAGCAGTGGGTATACGCGGCAGACGAGAAGGTAGGTTATGCCCCCCTATGCATCATCGTACTATTGTGTGTTCCTTTTCTTAAACTCTCAAACGAATATTCGTAACTTACTAAGACAAACTAGGCCTCCCTGACAAGCTTAGCACCCCTGTCGAACGGTTGTCAAATTCGCGTCGTTCAAGTTTTTTCAGCGTACTCCATGCGAACCCACGCCACTGCGCCAAAGTGAGCCGCAGCACGAAAGGGGTGCGCTAAGCTCAAAAAAGGAAACGGGTTCTTTTCAATCGAACACGCAAGTTTTCAATTCGTGTACGCAGAACATCTGGAACCCAAACGTTCGATTCTAGACTGAGATACACGGGAGTATCCAGATAATATGGGTTAGGGTTAAAATACAAGGGTTAGGGTTAGGGTTAAAATACAACAGCGCACGCGAACTGTGAGGTACTCATGTATTAGGGTTAGGGTTAGGGTTAACCCTAACCCTATGTATTCTCAACGTTGGATACAGGGCATTTTTTATGCTCGCGCAATTGAACACCACACATTTCGTGTTTTCAATATATGCACTACAGTAAAGGAAATAACAAGAAACAGGGTACAAAGAAAGCCAGGCTGTGATTTTGTTACAAACAACAAAACCTCCAGGCTGGTACGCGGCTGAAAAACTGCAGTAGAAAGGCACTTCACCCCCCTGGAGGTAAGCCGCGGAGCCATGGATTTCCCCTGCTGCCTGCCATTGATGATGGCGATAACCACATTTTTCATATTTTCAGAGGACATATTAACATGCCATACATACTTCGTATCAATTCTGTTCCTTTTTGTTCCTCTACACTCTACATAGTACATTACTGCTGTGCTTGTGTACTTACTGTATATACTTAGGCATTCGAAGTATAGTTTGTTTTCAAATTTTACCATATGACACACGAGTTTTTATCCCTACAATACATATAATATAATATACTCCGGAGTATATACTTCGGAGTATATATATATATATATATATATATATATATATATATATATATATATATATATATATATATATATATATATATATATATATTCTTTCGTCGCGGAACACTGGAGCAATACGGACACGATTAGTCTTTAGGCCATAAATCGGTCATTACACAGAATAATTTGACATTCAACATGTTGTATGGTCGTATCAACAGAGGGAAGGCGTCCCATACACTTGTTCCGTTCCGCAAGCCGTGCCAAGCTGTTATATAAATCGCCTGTGAATATGCTAAAAACAAATATTGAGCTCCTTGAGAACCCCGTAGGGAGACAGTTACTCTCAACGGGAATAGTTTTCGCACCAAGGTGTTTTAAGAGTTGACTGTGTCTAAGAGTTGGGAAAGCAAATCTGGCAGGGTCGTGCTTCTTGACAATATGAAACAAGTGATGGCTGGACGTTTTTTTAAAACTAATACTCGTAAATATATTGTGCATCAGGTACGGTCAAAGTCACCGAAAACTTCCGAAAAAAATATTTAGACAAGAGAACAATTTATCGGTATGCATGCCGGCGTCCCCGGTGGCTTGGTAGGTCGTCCGCGTGCATATCAAGATCAATTTCGTGGTTCAAGTACCACCGAGTGCATGCTCGTAGGGACTTTTTCTTGCAAAAAGGAAATTGATTAGCGGAAAGCGCGAGAGCGTGAGCTAGCTACATTCCATGAAAATCGACGAGCAGTGGGAATTCTGAACCGTATGCAAGACAAAAAATGAAGGCACGTACAGGGGGGGACAAGGGTGGGACACCTGTGACCACGGCTTGTCCAGAAGCTTGTTGAGGGTAAAACCTCCCACGAATAGGATATATGCCAATTGAAACGCGAAGTTCAAAAGTTTGTTTTCAAATCTAGACCAGGTAGTGATTTAAAAAAACAGCCGAAAAAAATCTCGTACCGCCGCTATGGGAAAAAAAGAGAGAAATGTTTGAATTTTTATTTTTTTCCCCCCAACGGCTACAGGCGGCGCCATTTGTTTTTTCTGCTTGCATTGTCAACACGGTGATCGAAACCAACTCGTGCGACGATCGGCGCTCGATCTCGACATAGACTTAGCCCACGGCCAACCCGCTCGGTATCTGGCAAGGCCAACGACTATAGATGACGGCCTCGAAGATATCAGGTGGATCCATGGTCTAGGGGGCGAGAGCTTGCCGGCGGCGTCCTACGGTATCCTCCCGAACCTGAAAAAAAGCCCATTTTTTGCCATTCGAGACGGATGGAGAAGTTTTGTCTTCTGTTTTGAGCAAACCAGCGGCCAAATGTGTTTGTATCATACGCCTGGTCAGCTCCCGCCACATGACACCGGCCATGGTGTGAAGACGGTGACCCTAGGGTGGGTCGGAGCCCCTAACGAGCGCCCTCCGTTCAGAAGTCATGACACAATTGTTGGTTTTGTTGATTGATGTCTGTCGAGGACTCGGAATCTCGCCGCTTCGAACCAAAGATCGGCCGGAGTTTTTCTCAAGCCGATGTTGGCCCAACATCGAAAGCCGATGTTGGCCCAACATCGGCCCTAGATTTGCTTTTTTCGGGCTTATCCACAAGTCAGGAACTTTTTTCTATTTACGTGGCCCATAGGAAGCGTATTCTGTTTTTTTTGGCGGGTATATTTGAAATTCATACCTGGTACTTTTTATGGAAACTTCGCTGTCCCATTGGCATAGGTCTAAGGCTGCAAAGTAAAAGTGATGTTGAAAAAGAATGAAAAATATACAGGCGCGAGTATTCTGCTTTTGTCACGACGCACCAACGCTGACAAATTTCATCTTCTAACTCCCAGAAACCAACAAGTACATACATACCTGGTACGCGAAGCTGTACAGTAGTGGCTGTCACTGGAACACACGTCGTAAATACGAGTATAATATGGCCTGCGAGGCAGAAAGGTACCGCAACAAACTCGGGCGTAAACCTAAAGGTTCCAACTCCTTTGCCGAGCACCTTTGCTCAGCGTGAGCGCCCACCAGCAAGAGTACACGCGGAACAAATCTGACGGCAACGATGCGAATGCACAACCAGTGACGGGTGTTAGTCGACAACGGCAGTTATAACCCTAATCACCATTCATTTCGATTCCAAAATGACGGTCAGCTCGATTATTTCGCCGCGAAAAAAAAAGAGAACAAACAAGAAAACGCCCGGAGACATAACGAATAAGGAAACCCAGCCTAAGCCCGGACACCCGTTTCTTATTAGATACCTTGTACTGTACAGCAGTAGTGGCCCCCTGCAACACCATCGAACCGAAAATAATATGTTGCTGTTACGCCAGTAAACCACACCTCTCAAATATACACCGTATGGACAACGTACCAGGTAACCCGTATTTGTATTCCACAGCGACACCGGTATACCGAAAAGAAATGTAAAGCAAGGCGAAATTTGAGGAAGTTAACGATGCTGCCACACTCACAAATTCGGACATAGCTTAGGGTTAGGGTTACGCTGATATGCCGGTGTACCTCGAATTACCAAAGCTGTGTTCAACGCACACTAGGACTGAAGTTGAGGGACTCGAGGTCTGTACGCAATATCAAGAGTAACATTTATCGTCCGACTACTGCACTGGATGCATACCAGGTACTCCACAGCAGCAGGATGAAACAAAACACGAAATTACTACATAAACAACGGCAGTACTGGTAGAACGGTATACTATTAATAATTGTTCCAAATTCCTGGCACTGATAGAGGGCAAGGTGGACTGATCCATAGTCGACCAGATGCCTGGTAATTCGTTATCTGGTTTGCTGATGCTCCTGTCGTATAATAGTAATAGTTTATACCGGTACAACAGTGTACCAGATATGCTACAGCAACACACATAACGGGTGCGTCCACCTTGTATAACCTTGACATGGTATATGAACAGAAGCCTTTCGCCCTCCTGCCTGACCTATTTTACCTCTAAAGTACTCTGGGCGTTACACCCGCGGGTACGGTGTACCAGAGGCACCAGGTACAGAGTACAGTGTGGAATTATCCAATTTCGGGGGAGGGGTCAGGCCGACGATTTCCAAGGCAAGCGGCGCGTTTCGTTTTTCGGGTGTTTTCCAAATTTCATCTTCACATTCGATTCAAGGGTTTCCAAAATAAGAGGTCGTTGTTGACAGTCTCGTATTTCTCTGGGCCATGTTTGTCTCTTCAGCGATTATTCGTTCGTGAAAAACAAGCGATGCCAGGAGCTGCCTCATGCGGTACCGGAGCAGAAGCTACACGTACCAGGTGTCGTCCAACGGCGACACCTCTAGAGTGCATCATGGCACCAGCCAAACGTCCCCTATACGCGCTTGTCTCTACAGTAGGAGCTGCAGGTCTCTCGAGATGTCGTAGCGTCGCAGATATCCTTGCATTGGTTGCTGAGTGTCATTTTTTCACGAAAACCACTGTAAGCAAACGCCAAACAACCAGCGATTCTTCCATGCCTGTCCGCCGCCGACGGACTGTTCGAGCTTGCTGTTCATCTTACACGCCAAATCGAGGGCGGTGCTCGATTCGGCGACTATTGGTCGCTGCTGTGACTTGTGTGCTAGACATTCCTGGCCGCAGCCCGTTCTGATCAGGGCCTGTTGTTTAGCTTTTTCTTCAGTATACATTTTCTGCTTTTTGTTCACGTTGCTATGTACCGAGCTTGAGCCAGAGCTGCAGTTCAGTTGCGCGTAGTGAGGAGCTCCCGTATGAGGCATAGTGCTCACGATCCCGTGGCCAGCTTCTCGTTGACGACAAGACCTTTCTGTACGGATACAAGACCATCCTACATACAATGTAAACCCAACAATTTCCATTGTGTTCCTGGTATTTTATATTCGTGCGAACACACGCGAAACGGGGATGAAATGGAGAACTACACAATTCAATACTGTAATTCGTATACTACATAAACTAAACGAGGGGGTGGGGGAAAAAAGCTGCGTCCCGCGCCTTTTTTTGGGAGACAAGACCTGCTGATAAATCGGCTTGTCACGAGCAAAAAAACTCGCAAGTAGTGTCGTCAGTCGCCAGTAGAGTGCCTGCGCATATTATTTTTGAGTATCAAGAATTTCGGTCGGAAATATAATCATAATCGAAAGCTTTCCGGTCAGCGCATATTCGGGGACGAAAAATATCAAAATAATATTGGATTATTATGTTTGAAAGAAAACACTTGCAGCAGCGGCAGAACTTTTGCAGGGCCCAACGAGCAGAACATAAGTCGTGCAAGGAGCAGTGCCTACCTATAGAAGTAGCAGCAGCAAGCTGCAGAATCACTAAGCAGCGCAGCAAGCATTAGCAGGCAACAGTGCGATCAAATTTGCGCTCGTCGACACTCGCTTGCAAGGAACGCCGCCACACCGAGAATATCGCCCTCCTTCTTCTTCGTTGTCCTCTATGCCCGAAAAGGGGTGGAATAGCGGCGAAGATCAGGAGCGTGGCGCAAGGGTGCGCGCTTGAAGCAGCAGCAGCAGCAGCCGCAAGCAGCAGCAAGCAGCGTCCGCAACAGCGCTTGCAGCAGCGCTTGCTTGAGGCGGCTCTCTTGTTTGCAGCAGCGCTTGCTTGCAGCAGCGCTCGCTTGCAGCAGAGCTTGCTTGTGCAGCAGCGGTCGCTTGCAGCAGAGCTTGCTTGTGCAGCAGCGGTCGCTTGCAGCAACCCGTGTTTCACCAACGCTTGCTTGCCGCAGTGCTTGTTTGCCGCAGCGATTACAACAACAACAGCACTGCACAGCCAGCTACACACCTACTGGCAGCTGCAGCAGCAGCACACTACCTGCCGCAGTAGCAGTAGTCCGTGACGTGCATCAGCAGCTGCTGCAGCAGCACCTATCTCCTGCAGCAGCAGGCAGCAGAGTAAGCATGCAGCAGCAGCGGCCGCAAATCTCGCAAAACCTCGCCGGTAGCAGACATGGCCCCAGGCCATTCTCGGGGCAAGCTTGGCCAATTCAAAGCGTCCGGAGAGTTTTCAGCCAACAGAATGCAGCGGTCGAATCTCCTATCTTACAAATATGGCTCTACTGTAGTACCGGGTAAAATATACTACCAAAAAAATGCGGAACTTCGTCAGTTTCATGCAAATTTTATTACCTTTGTTGATTAGTCGTCGTTAAGGGCCCATCTTAAAAGGGAACGCTATTTGGAAAAACAAAGTTAATTTCAATGAATTTTGATTTGATTTCGAACAAAAAACATGTTTGTGTCCTATCGCGGAACAGCGTACAAGTTGTCAAACAATAAATCTGGAAGAACGCGCTGCGTCACACAACGCCCAGCCGACAAACAGCGACACGCGCAGACGAGAGCGAAGGTTTGCGCTGCCGCGTGCACGCCGCCGCCAGCCTCTTTTTCTTTTTAGTCGCGCAGGACAGGAAGCTATCACTCTCAGGGTGCCTTGGGTGGGCGTACAAAGCCCAGAAGCGCCACGTGCGAAGCAGCAGCGGTGATGCAACTATGGAGGTTTCGAGCGTATCCTCCGTTTGTTTGCTCGTTTGCTCGGTTTTCGCGATTGTTTGCCGATCGAGCAGGCCGCAAATTTGGAATTGCCGCCTCCATGATTACTTTTGAGGAACCAACGCCGGGGTACGATGTGCTATATATGGTGTGTGGGCGTGGGCGATGCTATTGCTCCGGTCACCTTCCGTTGAGCTTTGCGTTTTATCGCCTCGATCGTCGTCACAGAAGCGCCCAAGAATCGCCCCAGACTCCACCGAGGGTGTTGATCCACCATGAACATGCTACTTCAAGACCGAGGAACTCCCAAATTTCAAATTGAAATTAGAAAAAAAACACGAAAAAGTAACTTTCCAATCAAATTCAAAATTTCTAATTTGCCTGCTTGGTCGTTCACTTTTCGGCCTATCAGATGCAAAAAATTGAAAAAAAAAAAAAAAATCAAATTGAAAAAATGAATGTCCCCGTTAAGATGGGTCCTAATAATGGGGGGATAGATGAGCAAAATTCGGAAGTTTTTTTTCTATCGCGCAGACACTACTAAAAGTATAACACGAATAGTAAAATATACGAGTAGTACGCTGTGATTTACAATGAGGCGCGCGAGCGAAGCGAGCCTTGTTACCAAGGAAAAAAAAAATCTCTTCATAGCGGCCCGGATACGAGGGTAGGGTGACTTGTTTTGAGTTTTACTGTATGTGTGTGTGGTGTGTGCGGGTTGGTGTGTGTGATTCAGAATTTGTTTGGTCCACTTTTCACCACCGCGCTCGACGCACGTCACCAAATCCAGTCCCCGCGGGCTCTGTGCACGCACACACACGCAAGACACTTTCTCGTCCGGGTGGGATGGAAAGTCGTTCACAGTTGGTCGAGCTAGGTGCGGCAACGTGTGTAGGCACATGTCTGTGCTGGGGCGTGTTCAAAATACAAAATCATAACGTTTTTATTGTGCCTGCCAACAGCAGGCAGACTGTGCCTGTCCACAGCAGGCACACGGTGCCTGCCCACAGCAGGCAGACTATGCCTGTCCACAGCAGGCAAACTATGCCTGTCTACAGCTGCCCCTGGCCTCGTGGGTTCTACTGCTACTGCTACCGCTGTTTTGCTGCTGGAGAAGCTCTGCTGTAGATGTTATATACAGCAGTAGTAGTGGGGGCACCTGCTACGAGAAGCTCTTGTTGGACATGCCATGTTGTAGAGTTTTCGTCTCGAAAGTATTATGCCGACTTTCGAGGTGGGAAGCAGGGAACATACAAGAATAAAGGAGTACAGAGTACGTACTACGTGTGTGTATTACGCGTACAAAGGGTGCAAGGGTTAGACCGACAAGCCGAGCGTACGTACAGCGACGCTGGCCCTGGCCTCGTGTGTCCTACTGCTACTGCTGCTGCTGCTGCTGCTGCTGTTATGCTGCGGGAGGCGCACTGCTGCTGTAGATGTCGTACATCAGGACAACAAGTATAGTGGTGGCGCCTGCTGCGAGAAAGAAGCTCTTTTTGTTGGACAACACACGTGAGATGCAGATTTTTCGTCCTCACACTATTATTTTATTGTGCTGAATTTCAACCAGAAAACACTGCTGGACAAAACATGTCAGATGTTGTGTGTTCTGGGCTCGCTGTACCCGTCGACATCGAGCACAACCAGCCACCAATTACTACGTACCAGTGGTGGTACTCGGGGCTGCAAGCTGCGTAATACACCTCAACAAGTTGCATTAAAAAAATTACACTTGAGACGGAACAATGAGCTGTAGGATCAGAATGCACCACTCGCTAGCCTGCCTACAGAAATCACGAACATCACCTCCTGCGCTGTTGGGCCACCCTCTGCAATCTCACAGGTGTGTGCATACTGTGTTTTTCATATATCAAGAGCAGAAGAGGCCAAGAACATGTACGATAGTGAGACTCGCCAACTGGTACGTCAAGATCTGCTGCAACATTTACAGGGAGTATATTGAACAATTTTCATGGTGTCGGTGTGCCCGCCTGTGTTGTAAACCAAGTTTCGAGTGTCTTGTGTACCCCGACCTTCGCGTGTCGATCTGCTGTTTCAGTGCACGAAATGGTACACGTTTTATCGTCTCGTCGACCCTGATAGCATCCAGGGGAGTTATCGGCCAGTAATCAATCGCCAGGGAATAATGGAAAACGCGCGATCGGTTCACGCAGCTTGCAAAGTTGAGTATCGATCGATCTGCCGATAGGTTGAACTCACAGCTGACGTACTCTTGTAGTTTTTTAATAAAATAAAAACAGTATTTAGCTGCGAGATCGAGGATTTCGTAGAAACTCATCTTGCTAGCTGTGTGTGATACCTCAATCGCGCACTACGGGTGTTATGTGGTCTCATCCCGGGTATACAAGTCCCTATATGACGAAGACGAAATTTGAAGCCGCATAGTTCAAGGGGTGGGTGTGTCTGCATTGGTGTATCCGCCCGCCGCTCTATTGGTGTACCTGGTATGTACCTAAACTACATACTATTAATGGTACCTTAATACCTGGTGCCTTGGTAGTCAGTGGACGAACGTCCTGCCGGACCAAACCCAGGACCGCCAATGTAAAGCTGTACCCATCTCTATACGGCAGTAGTTTGCCTCCTTGTGTTGGGTAGACGTCACTTTTCGAAAGACTACACGGGGACTAAAACGAGCAGGCATATTTACGCCGTCTGCGGTAGACAGCCTGGCACGGCAGTGCAAACTTTGGTTGTACGTACTCGCGCAAAACTAACGAGAGGGCCCAAGTGCAAGGCTACGGCTGGCCCCAACGCGCGTAAAATACTGCTCCTTCTCACCTCAGGCTAAGACACCAGCCACTACCTGAGTTGGTGCACTTTGCGTTCGTGGCAGGCTCTCTTCCCTCTTCTATTCAGTCTACGGGTCTTCATTACCCCTCTTCCCCACGGGTTTTCATTTTTTGACGATTGCATCATCGCGGCTCGGGGATAGGGGAGACTTGATTTATGGCAGATTGTCAGATTGTCCTTACTCGTCCCCTCTCCGACCTCACAAACCGCCACTAAGTAGTAGTGAAACCCATCGCGGGCTATACTGAGAGCAAATGGCGGAATAGTCATTCCGAGAGCGACCTTGAATCCTGTAGTTGGTGTTTCAACAGCGCGTCGGCGGCAAAGTCTACCACCAGACATCTTTACTCTTCCCCAGGCAAACGAGGCGTAAGAGGTGGGTGCGCTTTGTTCCCGGCGGGTGCTGTACGGCACCATGTATTTGGCACGAAAGAGGTGGTCGGTGTAACTCACCCAAGCAGTGTTGAAGCGTGCATATGATATGGAGAGGTCTACCTCGGATGATCGAAACCCGGGTAATCGGCGGGCACAACCCGGATGCGCAAAACCCGTGACGGGCTCGAGCTTGACTTGAAACCCGCAGTTTTTGGAGGTGACCCTGGTACCCGTGTGTTTGGCATGTCCCCCGTGTAATAATGTGTAACACTATCTCACAAGGCCTTTACCTATTACCTGGTATTAATTATATTAATAGAAACCTCTGTCCTCGGGGCCCCGGGGCTTTTCAGAGAGGTGAATCGGAATCCCATGCTTCTGTCATGCTGTAGGGTTTCACGGAGGATCGTTACTGATTTTTTCATGCGCGTGTCTTTTATGCCAATATCTTCGGTATGCTGTGGGTTCACGACCGATATCCACAGCAGTATCCTCGTATCCTCGTAGGCACTCCTTTATTTTACTGACGCCATGACGCCTGCTGTCCATGAAGACCTGGGAACGCCACCCACTATTAATAGCTGTGGCTCAGATTATGTCTATCAGGTATCTGTTTTTCGCTACCTGAATGTGCTCTGTTCAGGGGTATGCATTTTATTTTTTGTTCTTCTTTTTATATCATCACTTTTACTTTCCAGGCTAACTCGTACCAGGTAGGAGGTTTTACCCTCAACGAGTCTGGACCAGCCGTGGTAACAGATTTTTACCTTTCTCCCCCCCGGTACGTGCCTTTGAATTTTGTCGCGCATAGGGTTCAGCATTCCCGGTGCACGTCGATTTTCATCGAATGTAGGTAACTCATGCTCTAGCGCTTTCCGCTGAACATTGTTTTTATGGAAGAAAAAGCCCCTACGAGCATGCACTCGGTGGTACTTGAACCCACGAACTTGATCTTCATAGGCACGCGGACCACGTACCAAGGCACCGGGAACGCCGGCAATACATCAGGTAGGTGCGGTTATCTGCTTCTTTGTGTGCAACCATACACATGCGGCATACCACTACTCGTATAATACGGTGTTTTCTCTCTACATCGATACACATACTCATCATCCTGTGGAACTGCTGTAACAAACAAGATACCGGTAAGGTATTCACGAATACGCATATACGAAGTATCCGGTAGTATATACAACATGCAACATCCACACAAACGCCAAGAGGCTAACCGATTGGACTTATTTCTACTGCTGTAATTTTCAAGTTATTACTCTGTTGTCGTTGTTTTGATGGTTAGGCCAATTTTGATGCAGTCGGAAACATGGATTGAAAAAGCCGGCTTCCGATCAGAGACAAAAATTGGCATTTTTATGCAGTTGACAGAGCTTGTCCAATATTTTTTATTATGATTTCCAACTGGACCAGACAGTCAAAAAATCTTAGATTTTCGATCCAACTCGCCAGTGGGATTCATGCATCGGAAAAGTTAGAAAGTCCCACTGCATACTCGTACGAGTATCACACACCCACACAACAACACGACATAGTATGATACGACACAACCCCACACCGCAACATCGGCGACGCTGGCTGGGCTGCTGTCAACTCTGCTGCTGCTCGGCTCGAGTCAGTGTGATATGTCCTTAACTACGCCCATCAGCAGCACATGATAGCACTCGATCGCTGCAGGGCGCGGTATCGATGACCTTTTGCCTACTGCTGAGCTGGCTGTGCCTTTGGTGCGATGGCCTCGAGGACGAGATGGAGGAGAACGCCCCGCGTATGAAGCTCACACACTGCTCGAGGAAGCAGCGAGACATCAGCGTGTATGTGTAGTTGGCGCAGCTGCTGGAAGAGGAAGATCTCTCTGGCCCCACGAACATTAAGGCGAAGTAGTTTCGAACCGACTTCCGCCTGCCCTACCCTTTTTTCTTGGAGCAAGTAAATCTATTGAGAGTCACTCCTTTACATCAAACGTCTCCAGAATAAACAAAATAGCTTTTTATTCGATCCGAGGACTATAACAAGAGTAGCTGTTCACATTTCGGTCGGAAAAAAAACCGATCGGAAACCGGCTTTTTCAATCCTGGTTGCCGACTGCATAAAAATGGGCCTGATAGTCCGACTTTGACACCAAATCGTACTACGCTGTGTCCTCCGTTTGTATTACCCCTCAATGACCGTAAACGAAAACCAGTTCAACGAGTACACTCGATAAGCGTGAATGAAAACCTGTCCAACGAGTACCCGGGTTTACCCGTGTACTCGTTGAACCGGTTGGATTCGTCTGGAACCAGGGTTACCTGCAATGGATTTGGGTTTTCACTTTCAGAATTAACAGGGATCCCGTTTGCGACGGGTACTCGCCGGGGTACACCTCTGGTATGATACATGTATCCTGGGCGTGTTATTTCGTCGCAAGATTGACGCGCTGGACTCGCACCTCGGCTGATTCCTGCCTTCGCAGAAACTGGTGTAACCGTTTTGTGTTGTGTCTGTGGCAACTTGTAATTGTCTGCCCGCCGACCTCCAACGGATTTCTAGTCCTCAATAGAGGGTTCTGCGGTGGTCTAATATCGCCGAAGTTTGGAAGACATACTAGTACGCGTAAAAGAGAAGAGTTTGTGCTCCACTTGCAGACAACTACAGCCCTCCCCACGCAGCCACAGCCCATCCCGTTGAGACGTGCTCTTTACGGGGCGTGTGGAGACGTCAGGTGCACAACACAGCGGTCGTAGACAGCCGAAACAGACTAACGTATTTTTAATGTCGAAGTTGTGAGCCAACGCTAAAAAGTGGCATTTCTAAAAAATCGTAAAATAACTTGGAGTTTATTCCACGCGCCGGCAGCTGTAATACTAACCGGTTCGTCTGGTCTACAACTGTACCTATAGCTCCATCATTAATGGAACAAACGGATTACGACGAGCTTTTGCTGGTTTTGTCGAGAATGGTTTCAACTACTGTGTTGATCCGAGGAGCCCGAAAAACCTACGTACCAGGGAGCTTTAATCCAGTGAAAGAGTGCGTCAGACGACAGGCTTAGGCGAGAGTGAACCAAACTGAAGGTACGCAAATGATCTGGGTTTTGGTTTTGTACGGGACATTTCTTCTCAAACCGATATGATTTTGTTTTGTCCCATACACGTTTTTTCAAGCCGTTGGTATATTATGGTAGGACGACTACTCGCGCCTACGTGCGCAGTCGGCAACAGGGGCATCAGGGTTCCACCGTGGCCGTACTGGTGTATCCACCAGGGCTCAACAAGCTCATGTTTGGTAGGCTGTACGTGGCACCTAGTGTAGTATTCAAGGTATTTCTCGTGGGCATACTGAACTAATCGAAGTGTCGGGTATCGGCATCGAAAGCTCCCGAACGTGCCGAAGGGTCTGGTACCCCCCAACAGTAGTAGGCAGGTATGTGATGCAAGGCGAAGTAAGGCCCTTCTTAAATCTCAGGCGGCGACTCAAACCGGCTCTGGGTTCTTGTATATACAGGTCGATTTTCCGACGAAGGGAGAATCTTGACTTTTTCAAAAATAACATACAGTATGTACATGACGTACGTATATTCGGCGAGACGATTACACGCGCATACACCCTAACCCTAACCCTAACCTAGGCGTCACCACCGAGGCCGTGCTGCTGGCTTGCAGCGGTGCTTTCTAGGCTCATGTTGGGTACTCTAGAGTATACCTGGTACAGTACTATGTACCCAGTGTGTGTTTCGTGGCCGTACCGAACTTGCCTAAGTGTGGGGTACCGGTATCGCCCAATACCAAACGTACCGATCTACCCGCTACCGTACTACAGTAGCAGAGAGGTAAATGAGGCAAGGCGGCCTCCAAATCGTAGCAAGACGTAAGCGTTCCGTCAAAAAGCGGAAACCAAGTTCCCAAATCTTGCCGCCTTCAGAATATCCCACCAAAACCTCAGGATCACGGCGACCGCCGCCAAATCAAACCGGCTTAGGACAAAATCACTGTCGTATGACTCAGCTACAGCTTTCCCGCTTCTGTGGACCCCGGGTTTGTTTGAGCCGGCCACGTACAGTCGTCGCAATCAGTGCAAGCCATGAATATTACAGGCAAACAGATTACATCAGACCGACAATTAATTGAATAGTGGAAGCCTGATACCGTACTGTTGGGTACCGGTATCGAATATGTACCCTAACCGTATCGAAGACTCGGGTAGCAGTATCGAGCGAATGCCAAGCTTTTTGATGCGTCACGTAATGCTATCATAACAATTCTGAACTTGTCGACGGCTAGTATCAAATTAATACCGAAATTATCGAAGTGTCGACCGGCGTTGAATTCGTACTGGACGTTTTCGAAAGGGTGACGGTCGATCCCGTTGGGAAGAAAACAAAACACATGGTCAAAAATGCGAACGGTTGAAGGAGTCACGAAGTTTTCATCAGAAGTTACGGGATACCCACAGTGTCGGCAACGGCACTTTATTCAGTAGTGACGCCGCCGCTATCCCAACAGAGTCGCGAGCGACAATACGGCGAAAACACCATCACCAAACAGCACCAACTACAAAACAGAATATGCGGATAACACGAAAGCAGCAGTTGCTGCAGCTTGCAGCTGTGTCCTGTGTAAAAAATGTGATGCTTCTGTCGTGAGGTAATTTCCACGGTGCACGTGTCATCGTCGCGGAGTGGTACCTGGTACGTGGTATGTTTTTAGCCCCCTCTTTACCCCAAATTGGGCTCGACGGAAATACCTCGTCGATCTTGTGCTGCGGCTGCTGCTGTCCCTGCTAAAGCAAAGTTTTGAAATGTGAATATGGCATCGGTGAATGTAACCTGTCGTGCTCAAGTCCGTACACTTATGTAGCATACGAATACGGTGCTATGCGACGAGTGGTCGAAGCTGTTTCCATAACATCAAGTTTACGCACACTATTAATAACTGGCCGTCGAACCCTAGGTACATTTAGCGAGGAGTGTTGATCTTGCCGATGTGTCGGGTACCGGTTTTGACAAGTGCTAGACTGACCGCAGTGTCGGGTACGGGTATCGATATTACCGAAGTTACCGAAGTGTTGAGTATCGGCAGCGAGACAATACCGAACATGCCGAAATGAAAGGTACTGGTATCGAGGCCGTACCGGACGAACACCCGTACCCCCGGTAGTGCGATCGAGGTTATCCCGATACCCCGCGTTTTGGGGGATGGGTGTACAGCCCTCACCGGAATGTCTTGTATCGGTATTGAGTTCGTACCGAACCTTACCGGAATGTACGACACGGTATTGCGGACGTTCCGAACACTCGCGTGTGGTTGAATGGGGATAATACAGCGAAAGAACCCCTGGTATACCTTCGTACGTCCCATCCCAACATACCCCTAAAATTTTTCAGGGTTCTTTACGGTGCGGTTTTTCCTATCGGTTCGGTACGGTTCGGTGCGGTTAACCGCACCGCACCGCACCGTATGATTTTTGCCTCCTTGAAAACCGCACCGCACCGCACCGCAGCATTTTCGATGTTTGAAAACCGCACCGAACCGCACCGTAGGATTTCAAAAATAACCGAACCGCACCGTTAGATTTTCGAGTTTCTAAAACCGCACCGAACCGCACCGTAGCATTCATCACGAAACCGAACCGCACCGTAGGATTCACAGTATCTGAAAACCGCACCGAACCGCACCGTAGGATTTCTGATTTGTGAAAACCGCACCCAACCGCACCGTAGGAAATATCACAAAACCGAACCGCACCGTGTGCGTCAAGAGACGATATCAAAACCCGTTAGATCGGTTTTTTAACGGTGCGCGGCTGACGCGGTACGAGCACCCGGCCTCAACACGATCCCCCGATAGCGCAGGCCACTGGCAGTGCGCACGAAGTTGCCCAAGGTCCATTTGCTAGTATATTATCAAGGCTTATCACGGTATTTGGGCGGGACGGTAGCGGCGGTGGTCCCGCCGTCCCGTCCCGCCGATAAAATATCTCCCGTTGAAAGTTACCGTCCCGTCTCGCCGTGACATCGAACAATTACCGTCCTGTCCCGCCGTGACACCGAACAATTACCGCCCCGTCCCGCCATGACACCGGACGATTATCGTCCCGTCCCGCCGTGACACCGAACAATTACCGTCCCGTCCCGCCGTGACACCGAAAAATTACCGTCCCGTCCCGCCGATAAAATCTCTCCCGCGAAATTATGGCCTCCGGCGGACATAACGTGCCTCTTCCCCTGCGAGATACATTCATTCGTGGTGGTCTGTTCCCATCCATTCCCACCACGAATCCTGAAATTAATAAAATAAAATCGAGTTGTACTAAAAGTTGGTAGTAATTCCTATAAAACTACGAGGAACTATCACTATTAATACATGTCATCATAAATTATACACTCCCGTCCCCGGTGGCTTGGTAGGTGGTCCGCGTGCCTATCAAGATCAATTTCGTGGGTTCAAGTCCCACCGAGTGCATGCTCGTAAGGGCTTTTTCTTGCATGAAAGAAAGTGATCAGCGGAAAGCGCGAGAGCGTGAGTTAGCTACCTTCGATGAAAATCGACGAGCAGTGGGAATGCTGAACCCTACGCGCGACAAAAAATAAAGGCGCGTACCGGGGGGGGAGAAGGGTAGACACCTGTGACCACGGCTTGTCCAGAAGGTCGTCGAGGGTAAAACCTCCTTCGAGTTAGGCTGGAAAGTGAAAGTGATGACTACATATACTAATATGAATGAAATACGTACCAGTATAGAACAGAGTAAATAGTTGTACAGGCGTATTACGCAGTTTCCAAAATTGAAAATTGAGTGTATCAACTACCTGGTACCATTATTGAATTATGAACCAGTCGAACTCACAGCTGATGACTGAAGACGTATTTCCATATTTTCATCACTTTAATCTTGGAAAATATGAAATTGCTCCGCACCACCTTTTTTAGTTTTTTTTTAGCACAGAAGGTGCTGGCGTTGATGATCAGCAGCTAATTATATTAATAGCTGCTGTATGGCTGGACTTTATTTTGTATGTTAAAATGAAAGTAGGTACTGCCCCAGCAGTAGTAGCCGCAAGCAGTAGTAGCCACTACACACGACGAATGAATACAGCAGAGACAACTCGACCCACGGCCACACCATCAGTATATACATATATTTAGATATACTGGTGTAGCCAAAAAAGATGTCAGGTTACCTGTCATCAAGCGAGACGCAAAGTGTGCGCTGTCAACGATGTAGGGCCGAGTGTTCCACACTAAACCTAGTAGTTTGGTGTCAGTCAAGACATATATATATATGGATGTGTCACAAGGCAAACTTGCTGTCTGTTGAGGGGTAAAAATGTTGTCTCCTATATACCAGGTAGCATCTTTGGTATGACCGGTACGGACGCCATGGATGCCTATCTCACGGGCGGGGTCGATCGATCAGCAGCGAGCGGCACTACTAGAATCACCGCCGCCGCCACCACCTCCACCACTACCTATCTCCACTTACCTAAACAACAACCACCAGTAACACAGCGCAATCACAATAATCATCAGAACAGCCACCATGAGCTGGCACCGCAACAAGAAGAGTACTTGGGGCAGGGGTGGGGAAACATCAGAAAAAACGTCGCCCGTGTAGTGGTAGAACTTCTCGGAGCTTGTGGGCTAGGGTAGAGAAGAACAACGTCTGCGTCGGGCCGGCTCCCTTCGCGCAATCAGCAGTGCGGGAAAGTCTTCACGTACAACCGCGCCGACCTTGCAGCAGGAAATAAGAAGTACCGTGGTATATGTTTACCGTCCCGTTCAGCCGAGGAAAACAAATTACCGTCCCGCCCCGTCGAAGAAAAATAAAATTACCGCCCCGCCCCGCCGTGAGAAAATATTTACCGTCCCGTCCCGCCGAGGGAAAAAATGTTTACCGTCCCGTACCGCCGAAGGAAAAATTATTTACCGTCCCGTCCCGCCGAGGGAAAAACTATTTACCATCCCGTCCCGTCGAGAAATAGTGCACCCGCCGTCCCGTCCCGCCAACTTTTTATGACTTCATTTTACCGTCCCGTTGTCATTTGTTTCCCCGCCAAACAAGAAAAATCTGTCCCGTCCCGTCCCGCCACGATTCTCAGTCACTGTGATAAGCCTTGCATATTATGTACACGTTGCACAGGCGTTTGACCCGGATTGTTTAGACTTCCCAAACACGGTTTACCCTTGTGTCGTCTGTTTTTTTTCTGCTATGCATGTGCTCGCCGGTTGGTAAATTCCCTCCATGATGTGCGTAGGTGTTGCACATGTTCGCGTGGTAAGAGGTGGGATTTTTGTGAGCATAGCACATGCCTATCGGGTGGTATGTGTGATCTTCATTACCTGTACGTGTTCACCGGGAGGAAGCTTCGTGTTTCCCACTATAATTACTACGCATAGCATAGACAGAATGTCAGGCGTAGCTTCTTGAGGGTGTTGATGATGTGTATTGAATATTCAAAGAGTTTGCAAATATTACGCCCATGCCCCCCCGACTGCCTCTGTAATGTAGCCTATACTCCAACGTTTATCAGGTGTCGAAACGGCACCTCGCGTGTATTGGGTACGTCGTGAGAGCCGCACACCGACTTCTGACTGATGCTAAATGAACGGTGAAACTTGTCTTGATTGGATTCGACCAAACCCCCTTGGCAGGAGGACGTTCGAGAAGGAGACGGCAGTGAAACGTTGATGGTTATAGCACCCTGGGTGGAACCTAGTCACCACGAGACGAGTGATGGCGAGCTCCTGCAACGGACGTAGACACGGTGAGCCAATCGAAGACCTTTGACACTCTACTCCGTCCGAGAAGGTATCAACGGCAATATCCTTCGAGCGTTTGGTTGAAAAATAAACAAATGCTCCGCACGAAGATGTGCGAACTGTTGGGGTATCAATTATATTGTCCAACCCTAAGTGTCAACTTGATGCTATTGACGAACAACCCCAATATCGATCAACCCAAAAGTGGCCTCAGATATTCCACCAGCAGCAGAATATTCGCCCTCTATACGGGGTTTGGCTAGCGTCTAGCTCCGTCTTTCCGTACACATCACCACTCTCAGTACTTTGAAGTCTATATGCCAGTGACGACTGTGTTTCGCGGTGGTGTTTCGCTAGTTTTTTTTTGCGTATAGCTTCGCTTGAGTGCTGACCACATCGAACGCAACCATGTTTCTGGTAGAAATTTGTTCGTACGCCGCAGCTTTGACGTTAGCGGCAGTGTGCCACACTGGCAAACTAGTCACTCCCTCCTTCGCCATCGTGGCAACAATAGTTATTTCGTTAGGGTTAGGGCTTCGTTATTGTTTTCGTTGGTTGCCACAACTTTCGGCGTCACTTGAATTATTGTTGTACATTAAAGGTCGTTTGTATGGCTGGGCGTGCGGCCGCCTCAAAGATAGTTGAGCAGCCGCAAAGGGTCCACTATTTTGTCGCGGTCGTCATCACCTGGGCCTCACAACACCCATCTGAGTTTGCCACCCTCACCGTTGCGTCGATCGCGTCGTGCCATTCTCTGGGTGGGGCGTTATCGACATCTGCCAGATCGAGGCGGCTTGGCGTTAAATGCCTTTGCCATAGCGATCAATCATGGACACGACGGAGCACAATGGTACGTACCAACAACAAGCCTGCAGATGGCGTGTTTGGACCTGTGCGTGAGCTGCCGTGACCTGGCGATCTCCCACATCGTGGTCAACGAGGACACCCCCCGCCATTTATATCTGCGCTACAGGCAAGAAGCGTTCCGGAAAAAGCATCGTGCTTCACGGGTTCCGGCCATAAAAGCTCGCTTTATAACGTGGGAGTCATCTCCAGCGGCCATATGTGTCGGGAGGGGATTTATCCACGATCAGCGACGTCTTCTGGCAGCGGGATTTTGGTCGGGATATCGCAAGCAAAAAAGTGCGAATGATCCGCCTACAGCCTGGTGGCCGAAGTCTCTGCGAAAGATGACGTTTGGGGCATCGTTCAACCAGCCCGTCAGTAAGGTCGCCTGGCCAGATTCCCTTGAGCAATTGGTGTTCGGTCGGGACTTCAGCCAAAGCATTCTTTGCGTACAATGGCCCTCCTCTCTGAAACATCTGACGTTTGGAGCTCACTTTACTGAAACGATCCAGGGGGTTGTGTGGCCAGCCTCGCTAACAAGTTTAACTTTCGGATTTTGGTGGAGTGTACCTATCGAGGGGGTGGTGTGGCCCCCTTCGCTGCAGTACCTAACGTTTGGCGCTGGCTTTGATCAACGGATCGAAGAAACCGTGTGGCCGGCCTCGCTGACGCAGTTGACGTTCGGGAGGCACTTCAACAAGCCGATAGCGCAAGCCAAGTGGCCGCGGTCTCTGGAGACCGTGGTGCTGGGCGATACATTCGATGCACCCATTGCAGGCGTCGAGTGGCCAGTGACGCTTCGAGAGTTGACGTTTGGGTCAAACTTTGACCAGCCAGTCGATCAGATCGTGTGGCCGTCGTCGCTGGAATGTCTGACGTTTGGATCAAACTTCAACCAGCCCGTAGACGGGGTGGTTTGGCCGTCCTCGCTACAATGTTTGACGTTTGGGTCGAAGTTCAACCAGACAATCGAGAAGGTATTGTGGCCTGCATCGCTGCTGCGTTTGACATTCGGCTGTGCGTTCAACCGGTCGATACAACACACGGTATGGCCGTCTTCCTTACAGCACTTGGCGTTCGGAAAAATGTTCAAGATGCCATACGACAGGTTTACATTGCCTGCATCGCTGCAACGTTTGGCTTTTGGAGATGATATAAACCGACCCATCCACGGAGTGGTATTATCTGCCTCGGGGCAAAACCTTTCGTTTGGGTCCACCTTCACCGAACTCATTCAAGCCTCCGTGTATCCAGGCTCTGTGGAACACGTATCGTTACGGGTTGATTCGACACGACCTATCGACAGGATAGGTTGGCCTACTTCACTGCTGTATTTGACGTTTGGGTCGACCTTCAACCAGCCCATCGACCAGGTGAAGTGGCCCGGCATGGTCAAGATGATTTGGTTTGGGGTTTACTTCGACCAACCGATTAACCGCGTCGAGTGGCCTGCCTCTCTGAAGGGTTTATCTTTCGGTGTCTGCTTCAACCAGCCGATCCAAGAAGCCCGATGGCCGGCGCTGCAGTGCTTGACCTTCGGAAAGAATTTTAACCAGAGAATCGACAGAGTTGTGTGGCCGATATCGCTCACACGGTTAACGTTTGGTGCGAGTTTCAACCGACCGCTTGACAGGGTGAATTGGCCCGACTTGCTCCAACGGTTGGAGTTTGGGGCTAGCTTCGATCGGTCAATCAATAGAGTTTCATGGCCAGTGTCACTTCAACTTTTGGTCTTCGAATACGGTTTCATCCAGCCCATCCATGGTGTTGTATGGTCATTTTTGGGGCAGGACCTCACCTTTGCGATGAGCTTTGACGACCTTGTCCAAGCCGACGTGTGCCCAGCCTCTGTGCGACACATGGCGTTCGGAGTTGGGTCCATACGGTCTATCGACCAGGTGATTTGGCCGGCCCGGCTTCTATATTTGTCGTTTGGCCCACGCTTCAACCAGCCAATCGATAAGCTTGTGTGGCCAGCCATGCTTGAGATGGTATGGTTCGGGGCTGACTTCGACCAACCGATAGACCGCGTGGAATGGCCTGCGTCGCTCACGCGTTTGGCGTTCGGTGACAGCTTTAACCAACCCATCGATAACCTCAAGTGGTCGGCGCTGCGTAATCTCACCTTCGGAAAACGCTTCAATCAGAGTGTAGAAAAGGTTGCGTGGCCGACCTCTCTGTCTTTTTTATCCATGGGGACGGATTTCAACCAATGCATCCAACATGCTGTACTGCCGGATTCGCTCCAGCGGGTAGAGTTTGGGGCCACGTTCAATATGCCCATCGATTGTATGGTGTGGCCTGAGTCGCTGCAGCTTTTATCCTTCGGGAATAGCTTCGACCAGCCCATCGAGGGAAGCGCTTGGCCGATATCGTTGAGAAGTCTGACCTTCGGGTTTCACTTCAACCGATCCCTTCGTGGAGTCTGGTGGCCGGCTTCGCTACTGGTTTTGAAGTTTGCGTTCCGCTTTGACCAACCGATCGATCAAGTGACCTGGCCATCTTCTCTGCGCTGTTTGTCGTTTGGGGACTGGTTCGATCGACCTATCCGAGGGATCGAATGGCCGGCCACGCTAGAGCGTTTGACGTTTGGATATCGGTTCAATCAACCGATTGATCAAGTCGTGTGGCCTGCCTCGCTACGTTGTTTGGAGTTCGGGTGTCGGTTTCATCAGCCCATCGACCAAGTCGTATGGCCAGCTTCCCTTCGGCGTCTGACCTTTGGTTCTTCGATCAACGAAGGGGTCGAACTCGAGGAATTTTTGGCTTCATTGCGACAGCTTATGTTTTTTTGAGTGGATTGTACCCACTCATGATCTAGCTGTCCATACCGAGGGAGTTGGTGAGTTGCCTTCTGTTTTGCATACCCAATACTCCCCGTGTACGTTTAAAGTTCGCGGTTCCCCTCTGTATTGAGCCAGCTGTCGTTCGTTGTGCATGTTTCCCCCCCATGTTCTACTGAAGGGGGACGGCCTCCATGCGTTGGTGGGCATGGGCTCTGCAGTATGGCTCGGACTCAACGAGGCAACCAAGCCGTGTGATAGTAAATTCGGTATAGACGCCAGATTCGATACTTATTTTCTTTGCTCCGACCGATTACACCCTTAGCCTGAATTTGGTCAAGGAGCTCGACCGGCGGGTCAACGAACAGTAGCGCAGCTGCAGTACCTGTAAGACTATTATTTATGTTTGCGTGCGTGTATTCAATCGTTTCTCGGCAAAAGGTGGGGGCTGCACTGTTGTTGCCGCTGAGTTTTTTCGGTATTTGTAAAAAGGCAGTGTCAGGCCGTCTATCCATTTGTTTGTTGTGTTTCACTGGCTGCATATGCGTATCTTCTGTATTCGTTCTGCCTTGCGTTACTCTCTCCTTTTTTGGTCAGCTGTTTGCAGTGTTCGGGGAAATCCAGCATGCTTGTCGTGCCTCGACGTTGGTTCTGTCTTTGTAATATTGTTTTTCATTGCCTCATTCCGTGCCATACGTGTGTTTTGACATATAAGACGAGGTACAGTTGTTTCATGTTCGGGTCCAAGATTGGTTTCTTCGATTCAATAATATTAGATATGTGGGGAGGACCCCCAGGTTCGACTCGACATCTATGGCACTTCCCTTTCTTAAGAGGGTAGCGTGTAGGACACGCCAGGTTTTGGTATAGGATCGGTACGGACGATCCCACGAAACAACCATCAACGATGATGGAGAGGAAGAGTGTGTGTGCAAGGGACGGGCCTTGCATTCCAATCTGCAGTGACTACTTGTCACGGAACAATGTCACTGCTGACGACATCTCTGCTGACAACAACAAATAGTCCAGGAATATATATGGGTGACCACATTCGTACAATAAGATACGGATATCCACGACCTCGGCGAATGGTGGGACCTCCGCGGGACAATACCCATGCGACGGCCTGGTCGAGAACCTGGAACCCACATCGCCCCCCAATTTTTGAACGCGTAGTACTGGAGAACCCAGTACCGCCTTTGAACATTTAAGAAGAGTGACAGGTTTGTGGTTTTCTTCCATTCAAGGCATTGTACAGCAGTAGTTGATGTATAGGCCTCGCACTTACTTGTTCGTCTAGAAATGCCACCCCTTGCGTAGTAAAAACCACGGGCTTGTATGATCATGATTTGACTTCTAAGTGTGTCAGTCATATACTACGACATGTCAACTACTAGTGGACGTGTTAGTGCCCTTCTCATGCACGCTTGCATGGTTCAGGATTAAGATACACCACGAAAATGAAACCTTTTATATCGCACGATGGCATACGGAACCACGTGTAACGAACGATGGGATACAAACCCACGTATCAGGTATACAATGGTATACAAAACCAGGTACAACGAGTGAGTTATGGCATACAAAACCATGAATACAATGGTATACGAAACCATGTATATCAAGTTATGGCATACGAAACCATGTATACTATGGTGTACGGAACCATATATACTTACGATAGTATACAAAACCATGTATACTATGGTGTACGGAACCATGCATACTTACTATGGTATCAAAACCATGTATACTATGGTGTACGGAACCATATATTCTTACGATGGTATACAAAACCATTCAAACCATGGAATACAAAATAACGTACCAGGTACAGTAGTATGTATACTATGGTATACGGAACCATGTATATATCATGTACGAAATCACCTATTCCATGTATGGTTTAAGAATCGTGTATGTACACTATGGTATACTGAACCATGAATACATAATGATGGTGTATACGGAACCATCTATACTATGGTATACGAAACCATGTATTACAAGTGATTGATGGTATACAAAACCATGGTGTACACATTGTTTCACTGACAATGGCATAGTGCCTTTAATGGTATACGAAACCAGTCATACCGAACAATGGTATGTGCCTTTGACAATGTTCAGAGCTTTTCTCGACGTTGTACAGTGTGTATATGATACGATTGCTTGCAAGCTTTGTTACACACAAACCGAAGAAAAATAATTGTGCTGAACGACGTTTTCGTCAAAGGGGTTGTGCATGCAGAGTGCGCAACGGACGATACAAACGTTTGGGTTGATCAACCTTTTTAAAAACGATAAAAAAAATCTGCATGTATGTCTTGACGACGGTGTGGTTGTAACAATAACGGTGCAGTATAACGGACTGCGATGCAAGGTGAACGATACGACGACGATATGTCTCCTCGGTCGAAAAAGGCATCATCGACTACACGAGCAAGAACATGCTTTTGATTCAGTGAATAATACTGGAATCGACTTATACCGAGTTGATAGTATACAACTACTATCTATACATTTAACGATGTGTATAAGAGACGTGCTGACAGTCATCAACGGTTGACTGCAGCCAGAGCACTCACGATAATGCAGTAGAACGAGCGGGGACTCTTAATGTGCCCGATTAGGATATTTTACTTCGGAGTGTGCTGTTCACGCGCTCGACTGCCTGCCCTAGGTAAAATTCAACGGAACGATTCCGACACTAGAGAATACATTATCCATGTATACAGGAATCCCTAGTGTCTCGCACAAAGAGGCAGATGACAAGCACACCGTGTCTCTTTCACCCAAAACGGATTCGAAACCCATTGTGATTTCACGCGCAGGTTCGTGTCCTGCCGTCGACGCCAAATGTGGGGAGGACCCCCAGGTTCGACTCGACATCTATGGCAATTCCCTTTCTTAAGAAGGTAGCGTGTAGGACACGCCAGGTTGTGGTATAGGATCGGTACGGACGATCCCACGAAACGACCATCAACGATGATGGAGAGGAAGAGTGTGTGTGCAAGGCACGGGCCTTGCATTCCAGTCTGCAGTGACTACTTGTCACGGGACAATGTCACTGCTGACGACATCTCTGCTGACAACAACAAATAGTCCAGGAATATATATGGGTGACCACAGTCGTACAATAAGATACGGATATCCACGACCTCGGCGAATGGTGGGACCTCCGCGGGACAATACCCATGCGACGGCCTGGTCTAGAACCTGAAACCCACATATACTATGGTATTTTTTTTCACTCACGATTACATGCATGGTATCATCAACCTCATCCTATGTTTGCATTTTTTGTTTCATGCTTTTGAATCAGT
This sequence comes from Nereocystis luetkeana, assembly GCA_031213475.1. Lineage (NCBI taxonomy): Eukaryota > Phaeophyceae > Laminariales > Laminariaceae > Nereocystis > Nereocystis luetkeana. Next base: position 5,991 of record JARUPZ010000009.1, on the reverse strand, counting down.
GGTGTAATCCCTGATTGTTTGAACCCAACTGGCAGGACAATGATCCCGGACGAGCCATAGTTCGCAGCAAAATACTGGGGCAACTCCATAACGCGCACTTCAAATAAGTTCGTATCCCTAAAAATAAGTTTTCGCCCCTTTTTCACACTAAAATCAAGTCATTTCAGTATCCGATAGTAAAACCAAGTGTAAAACATAGGACCATACTAAATCCAAGTCATTTCCTGCCGGCAATACTAAAAACAAGTCATTTCGACCTCACTGGGTGAAAACCACTTCACTTGGACCTGCCTTCACTGAAATCAAGTCACTCCAGGTGTAGATAGTAAAATCAAGTGACTTGAAGACGAACATACTAAAGCCAAGTAATTCCGGGCCGACAATACTAAAACGAAAATATCTTGACCTCACGGCGCGAAAACCACTGCATTGCGATCTGTCTTGGCTGATGTTCTGTAATTTCAGAGATCAATGGTAAAATCAAGTGATTACCTGTGGACCATACTAAATCCTAGTCATCTTGGGTCCACCATACTAAAATCAAGTCGTTTCGATCCCACAGGCTGAAAACCACTATTTTTTTACCTGCCTTGATTCAATTCAAGTAATTTAAGTGATCAATGGTAAAATCAAGTGATTACCTGTTGACCATACTATATCCTAGTCATCTTGGGTCCACGATACTTAAATTAAGTCATCAAGATACCACAGGGCGAAAATCACTTCATTTCGACCGGCCTTCCCTTGAATCTAATCGGTCCAGGGGTCAATAGTAAAATCAAGTCATACAAAGTCGACAATACTAAAATCAAGTCATTCCCGTCCGACAAGACTGAAATCAAGTCATTTTGATCCCACAGGGCTAAAACCACTATTTTTCGACCTGCCTTAATTCAATTCAAGTAATTTCAGTGATCAATGGTAAAATCAAGTGATTAGCTGGGGCCATACTACATCCTAGTCATTTTGGGCCCAACATACTGAAATAAAGTCATTTCGATCCCACATGGCGAAAACCACTTCATTTCGACCGGCCTTCACTTAAATCTAGTCAGTCCAGGGGTCAATAGTAAAATCAAGTCATAAAAAGTCGACTATACTAAAATCAAAAAATTCCCGTCCAACAATACTGAAATGAAGTCATTTCGATCCCACAGGGCGAAAATCACAATTTTTCGACCTGCCTTAATTCAATTCAAGCAATTTCAGTGACCTAACCCTAAATTCGAGTGATTACCTGTGGACCATACTAAGTCCTAGTCATCTTGGGCCCACCTTACTAAAATCAAGTCATTTAGATACCACAGGTCGAAAATCACTTCATTTCGACCGGCCTTCACTTAAATCTAGTCAGTCCAGGGGTCAATAGTTTTTCAAGTCGACTATATACTAAAATCAGGTCATTCCTGTCCGACAATACTGAAATCAAATCATTTCGATCCCACAGGAGGAAAACCACTATTATTCGACCTGCCTCAATTCAGTTCAAGTAATTTCAGTGATCAATGGTAAACTCAATCAAGTGACCTGGGGACCATACTATATCCTAGTCATCTTTGGTCCACCATACTGAAATAAAGTTTGGGTTATGGTTAGGGTTAGGGTTAGGGTTAGGGTTAGGGTTAGGGTTAGGGTTAGGGTTAGGGTTAGGGTTAGGGTTAGGGTTAGGGTTAGGGTTAGGGTTAGGGTTAGGGTTAGGGTTAGGGTTAGGGTTAGGGTTAGGGTTAGGGTTAGGGTTAGGGTTAGGGTTAGGGTTAGGGTTAGGGTTAGGGTTAGGGTTAGGGTTAGGGTTAGGGTTAGGGTTAGGGTTAGGGTTAGGGTTAGGGTTAGGGTTAGGGTTAGGGTTAGGGTTAGGGTTAGGGTTAGGGTTAGGGTTAGGGTTAGGGTTAGGGTTAGGGTTAGGGTTAGGGTTAGGGTTAGGGTTAGGGTTAGGGTTAGGGTTAGGGTTAGGGTTAGGGTTAGGGTTAGGGTTAGGGTTAGGGTTAGGGTTAGGGTTAGGGTTAGGGTTAGGGTTAGGGTTAGGGTTAGGGTTAGGGTTAGGGTTAGGGTTAGGGTTAGGGTTAGGGTTAGGGTTAGGGTTAGGGTTAGGGTTAGGGTTAGGGTTAGGGTTAGGGTTAGGGTTAGGGTTAGGGTTAGGGTTAGGGTTAGGGTTAGGGTTAGGGTTAGGGTTAGGGTTAGGGTTAGGGTTAGGGTTAGGGTTAGGGTTAGGGTTAGGGTTAGGGTTAGGGTTAGGGTTAGGGTTAGGGTTAGGGTTAGGGTTAGGGTTAGGGTTAGGGTTAGGGTTAGGGTTAGGGTTAGGGTTAGGGTTAGGGTTAGGGTTAGGGTTAGGGTTAGGGTTAGGGTTAGGGTTAGGGTTAGGGTTAGGGTTAGGGTTAGGGTTAGGGTTAGGGTTAGGGTTAGGGTTAGGGTTAGGGTTAGGGTTAGGGTTAGGGTTAGGGTTAGGGTTAGGGTTAGGGTTAGGGTTAGGGTTAGGGTTAGGGTTAGGGTTAGGGTTAGGGTTAGGGTTAGGGTTAGGGTTAGGGTTAGGGTTAGGGTTAGGGTTAGGGTTAGGGTTAGGGTTAGGGTTAGGGTTAGGGTTAGGGTTAGGGTTAGGGTTAGGGTTAGGGTTAGGGTTAGGGTTAGGGTTAGGGTTAGGGTTAGGGTTAGGGTTAGGGTTAGGGTTAGGGTTAGGGTTAGGGTTAGGGTTAGGGTTAGGGTTAGGGTTAGGGTTAGGGTTAGGGTTAGGGTTAGGGTTAGGGTTAGGGTTAGGGTTAGGGTTAGGGTTAGGGTTAGGGTTAGGGTTAGGGTTAGGGTTAGGGTTAGGGTTAGGGTTAGGGTTAGGGTTAGGGTTAGGGTTAGGGTTAGGGTTAGGGTTAGGGTTAGGGTTAGGGTTAGGGTTAGGGTTAGGGTTAGGGTTAGGGTTAGGGTTAGGGTTAGGGTTAGGGTTAGGGTTAGGGTTAGGGTTAGGGTTAGGGTTAGGGTTAGGGTTAGGGTTAGGGTTAGGGTTAGGGTTAGGGTTAGGGTTAGGGTTAGGGTTAGGGTTAGGGTTAGGGTTAGGGTTAGGGTTAGGGTTAGGGTTAGGGTTAGGGTTAGGGTTAGGGTTAGGGTTAGGGTTAGGGTTAGGGTTAGGGTTAGGGTTAGGGTTAGGGTTAGGGTTAGGGTTAGGGTTAGGGTTAGGGTTAGGGTTAGGGTTAGGGTTAGGGTTAGGGTTAGGGTTAGGGTTAGGGTTAGGGTTAGGGTTAGGGTTAGGGTTAGGGTTAGGGTTAGGGTTAGGGTTAGGGTTAGGGTTAGGGTTAGGGTTAGGGTTAGGGTTAGGGTTAGGGTTAGGGTTAGGGTTAGGGTTAGGGTTAGGGTTAGGGTTAGGGTTAGGGTTAGGGTTAGGGTTAGGGTTAGGGTTAGGGTTAGGGTTAGGGTTAGGGTTAGGGTTAGGGTTAGGGTTAGGGTTAGGGTTAGGGTTAGGGTTAGGGTTAGGGTTAGGGTTAGGGTTAGGGTTAGGGTTAGGGTTAGGGTTAGGGTTAGGGTTAGGGTTAGGGTTAGGGTTAGGGTTAGGGTTAGGGTTAGGGTTAGGGTTAGGGTTAGGGTTAGGGTTAGGGTTAGGGTTAGGGTTAGGGTTAGGGTTAGGGTTAGGGTTAGGGTTAGGGTTAGGGTTAGGGTTAGGGTTAGGGTTAGGGTTAGGGTTAGGGTTAGGGTTAGGGTTAGGGTTAGGGTTAGGGTTAGGGTTAGGGTTAGGGTTAGGGTTAGGGTTAGGGTTAGGGTTAGGGTTAGGGTTAGGGTTAGGGTTAGGGTTAGGGTTAGGGTTAGGGTTAGGGTTAGGGTTAGGGTTAGGGTTAGGGTTAGGGTTAGGGTTAGGGTTAGGGTTAGGGTTAGGGTTAGGGTTAGGGTTAGGGTTAGGGTTAGGGTTAGGGTTAGGGTTAGGGTTAGGGTTAGGGTTAGGGTTAGGGTTAGGGTTAGGGTTAGGGTTAGGGTTAGGGTTAGGGTTAGGGTTAGGGTTAGGGTTAGGGTTAGGGTTAGGGTTAGGGTTAGGGTTAGGGTTAGGGTTAGGGTTAGGGTTAGGGTTAGGGTTAGGGTTAGGGTTAGGGTTAGGGTTAGGGTTAGGGTTAGGGTTAGGGTTAGGGTTAGGGTTAGGGTTAGGGTTAGGGTTAGGGTTAGGGTTAGGGTTAGGGTTAGGGTTAGGGTTAGGGTTAGGGTTAGGGTTAGGGTTAGGGTTAGGGTTAGGGTTAGGGTTAGGGTTAGGGTTAGGGTTAGGGTTAGGGTTAGGGTTAGGGTTAGGGTTAGGGTTAGGGTTAGGGTTAGGGTTAGGGTTAGGGTTAGGGTTAGGGTTAGGGTTAGGGTTAGGGTTAGGGTTAGGGTTAGGGTTAGGGTTAGGGTTAGGGTTAGGGTTAGGGTTAGGGTTAGGGTTAGGGTTAGGGTTAGGGTTAGGGTTAGGGTTAGGGTTAGGGTTAGGGTTAGGGTTAGGGTTAGGGTTAGGGTTAGGGTTAGGGTTAGGGTTAGGGTTAGGGTTAGGGTTAGGGTTAGGGTTAGGGTTAGGGTTAGGGTTAGGGTTAGGGTTAGGGTTAGGGTTAGGGTTAGGGTTAGGGTTAGGGTTAGGGTTAGGGTTAGGGTTAGGGTTAGGGTTAGGGTTAGGGTTAGGGTTAGGGTTAGGGTTAGGGTTAGGGTTAGGGTTAGGGTTAGGGTTAGGGTTAGGGTTAGGGTTAGGGTTAGGGTTAGGGTTAGGGTTAGGGTTAGGGTTAGGGTTAGGGTTAGGGTTAGGGTTAGGGTTAGGGTTAGGGTTAGGGTTAGGGTTAGGGTTAGGGTTAGGGTTAGGGTTAGGGTTAGGGTTAGGGTTAGGGTTAGGGTTAGGGTTAGGGTTAGGGTTAGGGTTAGGGTTAGGGTTAGGGTTAGGGTTAGGGTTAGGGTTAGGGTTAGGGTTAGGGTTAGGGTTAGGGTTAGGGTTAGGGTTAGGGTTAGGGTTAGGGTTAGGGTTAGGGTTAGGGTTAGGGTTAGGGTTAGGGTTAGGGTTAGGGTTAGGGTTAGGGTTAGGGTTAGGGTTAGGGTTAGGGTTAGGGTTAGGGTTAGGGTTAGGGTTAGGGTTAGGGTTAGGGTTAGGGTTAGGGTTAGGGTTAGGGTTAGGGTTAGGGTTAGGGTTAGGGTTAGGGTTAGGGTTAGGGTTAGGGTTAGGGTTAGGGTTAGGGTTAGGGTTAGGGTTAGGGTTAGGGTTAGGGTTAGGGTTAGGGTTAGGGTTAGGGTTAGGGTTAGGGTTAGGGTTAGGGTTAGGGTTAGGGTTAGGGTTAGGGTTAGGGTTAGGGTTAGGGTTAGGGTTAGGGTTAGGGTTAGGGTTAGGGTTAGGGTTAGGGTTAGGGTTAGGGTTAGGGTTAGGGTTAGGGTTAGGGTTAGGGTTAGGGTTAGGGTTAGGGTTAGGGTTAGGGTTAGGGTTAGGGTTAGGGTTAGGGTTAGGGTTAGGGTTAGGGTTAGGGTTAGGGTTAGGGTTAGGGTTAGGGTTAGGGTTAGGGTTAGGGTTAGGGTTAGGGTTAGGGTTAGGGTTAGGGTTAGGGTTAGGGTTAGGGTTAGGGTTAGGGTTAGGGTTAGGGTTAGGGTTAGGGTTAGGGTTAGGGTTAGGGTTAGGGTTAGGGTTAGGGTTAGGGTTAGGGTTAGGGTTAGGGTTAGGGTTAGGGTTAGGGTTAGGGTTAGGGTTAGGGTTAGGGTTAGGGTTAGGGTTAGGGTTAGGGTTAGGGTTAGGGTTAGGGTTAGGGTTAGGGTTAGGGTTAGGGTTAGGGTTAGGGTTAGGGTTAGGGTTAGGGTTAGGGTTAGGGTTAGGGTTAGGGTTAGGGTTAGGGTTAGGGTTAGGGTTAGGGTTAGGGTTAGGGTTAGGGTTAGGGTTAGGGTTAGGGTTAGGGTTAGGGTTAGGGTTAGGGTTAGGGTTAGGGTTAGGGTTAGGGTTAGGGTTAGGGGTTAGGGGTTAGGGTTAGGGTTAGGGTTAGGGTTAGGGTTAGGGTTAGGGTTAGGGGTTAGGGTTAGGGTTAGGGTTAGGGTTAG